>JBAMCI010000024.1:382500-1582500 GCA_037075265.1 Drosophila nigricruria
ACACGTGTTCTTATTACGACCCAACACGCTGTCGACTCGCTTAAACGGGACTTCCCAATGCCATGTCATATTGCGCAGTACTCAAAGACGCAGCAACGCACACTGTTGTTACGCCCCGACACAGCACCAGCCCTCTCGAACCTCAGACGCTCCGACATATATATATATATTTATTTCGTGTTTACAATCTGTCGATTTGACAATAAGTAATTTGTATTATATTAAGAGTGATTGACAGTTATTCAGGCTTACATTCAGGGCCTTGGCTTATGGACTGCGACTTCAGAGCCACACATCAGCCCAATAGGTAGGTCCAATGGTAGGGTGCCTTCTCTTTAAACGTCTTGTGCGTGTGCTGTTGTCAAGTAGATTTGTTGCTAGCTGGCTTACCTGGCTATTTAGCCTCTGTAGATACCTTCCGTTAAGTCTGCGTACTTCATCTTCCACGTAAGGAATATCGAGGTCTCTGTGTAGGACAGAGTTCCTGACGTATGGGGAAGCATCCACAGAACGACGCAGGAACATGTTTTGGAATCTTTGAAGCATTTCCATATTGGAATAGAAGGCCGTTCCCCATATTTGAATGCCCTATCTCCAGACGGGCTTCAAGATGGTTTTATACAGCATGAGTTTGTTCTTCACGCTGAGCTGCGACTTTCGGCCAAGTAGCCAATGCATTTTGCGGACTTTCAGGTTTAGGTATTCTCTTTTGTTCTTTATATGGTCTTTCCAGTTTAAACTTCTATCTAGCGTTAGTCCCAGGTACTTGACCGTATCTGCCGTCAGAAGCATTGTGCCGCCTAGGTGTACTGTAGGACAGTTCATTCGTCGGTTGGCGAAGGTGATGTGTTTGCACTTTTCGGTGTTAGCTGCGATATTCCATTTCTTTATCCACGACTCTATAAGGGACAATTCCAGTTGCAACAAATTTGACGCTTCAGCAGGGTCAGCCGAACAGGCAATGCAGGCTGTATCGTCAGCCTAGGTGGCGATAAGGAGCATGTCATCATCCAGTTGGGGAGTTCCGCGATAAATTATGTGTAAAGTATTGGGCCCAGTACGCCATGCTTCACGTAGATGCGCCGATTTCCCAGATACGACCTCAGAAGAAGGTATATCGGAGTGGGGAGCCTCAATTTAAGTTTATAGAGCAGGCCCGTGTGCCACACGCGATCAAAAGCCTGTTTTATATCAAGGAAGACTGCAGAGCAATATTGCTTGTTTTCGAAGGCGAGTAGGATTTTTTCTACTATCCTGTGGCATTGCTCGGGAGTTCCATGATGCACTCTAAAGCCGAATTGGTGCTCGGGAACGAGGTTGTTTGCTTCAAGCAGTGGCAGCATTCTACTCAGAATTATTCTTTCGAAAACCTTGGTTCAGGCTTGCCTGGCTTGGGTATCATTATAATTTCGGCGCACTTCCACTGGGAGGGGAAGTGACTAATAAGATACCGTTAAAAATGTTAGCAATATGTTCTATTGTCCTTGGCGGCAGCCACTTAAAAGTTACTGCATCAACACCGTCATAGCCTGAGCTTTTAAATTGTTTGAGCTGTCCAATTCGGACCTGGACTTCATCTGAGGTAATCGCTCGAGGAGGGAGATCCATTTGGCAGGGAGCGTCAAGGTAGGTCAGAATATTGTTTATGTGAGCATCACTGCTGAGATTGAAAGAAGTAAATGTGCCCTCCAGATGGCGCATGAGCAGGCAAGCGATTTCCTCGCTTGATCTGCACCAGGTGCCGTTCTGTCTTTTAATAGGGACTTTCCTTTTTGCAGGCCTTATAAGGTATTTCGTAGCATTCCATAAATTGTGCTCAACACTGTTGGGGTCGGCAAGCGCTTCTTTGCGGGCTTCGAAGTAAAGGGACTTTAAGTCTTTACACGCTCGATTGTAGGCCCTAGGGTTGCGACTTTTCTGCCAGACTCTGCGTAGTCGTCTTTTTTCTCTAAGCATACGAGAAATTTGATCATGAAGCGGTCTCTGCGGCCGTGAGTGTTGAAGTTGGTTCGCAGTGGAGGTGCGCAGAAGTGCGCAGCTTCGTGTATGTCTTCCCTTAGCTTCTCAATTGCCTTATCGATATCAATGATTGAGCTCAGTGGGGCATCCGATTCAAGTAACTGCTCAAGTTTGGCAGCAAACAGTTGTTTGTTTGATCTGTTACTCAAAAGCTGGGTTGGGCGTTTGTTGACTTCAGTGGGCACGTCAAGCCATATTTTAACCGCGCAGTGATCGGAGAAAAGATTAAAATCGTTTTCTATTTGAAAACTGATTGGAGTAATGCAAAGTCTAGCAGGTCCGGTATCTTATGAGGGTCTGTTCGCCAATAGGTGGGCTGACCCGGAGAGTGTGCAGTCAGGTTCAGCAGCCTTATACACGGCATATGTGCGAGGCCTTTCGGATTATTGACCCGTGACCCCCAACACGGGCTTTTTGCATTATGGTCACCTCCAATAATAAATCTTGGGCCTAATTCCGTGTATACTTGCTGAAAATTGCGATGGAAAAATTAATCAAAATCAAGCTCACCGTGAGCTCTATACACGGTTCGAGAAAGATAAAAAAAAAATGTCTTATGAAAATATTTGGCCAGGTTTCCCCATTCTTCATGTTAGGTACTCTCAATTTATTTGATGCCATTATAGGCTTCGACTTGCTAACGTGAGCAGGAGTAGCATTACAACTATAGAAGAGCACGCTCAATTATCAAAATAAATCTGATCAGTTACAATACCACAACTGTGAAAGTGTCAACTTCACAGTGATATGGAAGTACCAATTTCTGCTAAAAAAGAATTTAAGGCTATGATTTTGAAGAGGATTAAGGCATTTTCGACCTCTAACGAGGCACTACCCTTCAATACCTTTGTCATTGCCACCATTCGAACCATAGATAATGAGCCAGTATATTCAAAATTATACCCGCATTCTTGGGAGTTTCGGATTTCGTAAACAACGAAATCAGACAATTGCTAAAGTGGCTAATTAGGCCATCCAGATGTTAGTAATAGACTTTAGGAAGCTCATGATCGATACCCAATGCCGAGGATTTCCTGATTCTTGCGAATCTAGGACAAGCAAAGTTTTTCACAACCTTGGATTTAAAATCGGGCTACCACCAAATTTATTTGGCTGAACTGATCGCGAAAAGACCTTGTTCTCAGTCATGGTGGAAAAATGAATTCTGCCGATTGCCTTTCGGACTAAAAAATGCGGGAAGCATTTTCCAAAGGACAATCGATGATGTCCTCAGAGAACTATCGGAAAGTTTGTTTGTGTTACGTTGATGACGTTAATGTTTTCCGAGAACGAAGCCGATCATGTTCAACACACAGCCACAGTGTTGGAATGCTTCTACAACGTTAACTGCGTGTCACTCAAGAAAAAAAACAAAATTTGTAAGGAAAGCGTCCAATTCTTGAGGTTCGTAGTTACCAAAAACGTGTCACCGTTCGTATAAAACAAGTAAGAGTGCTCTAGTCGAGACGGCTCGACTACGAGATACCCTGACTACGAGATTCCCGACATGATTGCTTTTTACTATACAATTTGCGAGCAACGCCCCCACACACTACTCGCACGCTGAGCCGCGCTCTGCTGACTGCGCAGTTGACGCAGTGACTGCGCTTGGGCTCATGTGCCTTTGTTGGGAATTAAATGCTTATAACTGTGGATGGACTTTCTTAATCAAATTGTCAGCTGATTTTCATTCTTTATGTTTTGCACAAGTCAAGTTCTAGTATTTAATACGAATTACAAATTACAAAATCTCCGCAATATTCACGGATTACACAGTTAATTTGGAGTCTCTGGCTCTTACGGTATGCTTAACCGAAGAAAAGTTTCGATTTTGATTAAGGAAACTGGATGAGTTATGAAATTAATTGGATTGTTGCTAGGATACACACGAGTTTCTGAAATTTCAGAGCTCTAGCTTGTGGTCGAGATCGTGCGTCACACGGACGGACGGACGGACGGACAGACGGACGGGGCTATTTTAGCTCAGCTCATCGAGCTGATCAAGAATATATATATTATAACTCTATGCCTAGGATTCGCGTAACAAGCGGATATGACAATGTTGCCGAGAGCCGTGTCAATTAGTATTGTCGCAGCTTGCAGCCATTCAAATGTTATACCGTTTGTTGCGGTGTATTTCATGGAAGATTTGACTAGAATATCTGCTCCTCCTCGAGCGCTACCACTAACATGGTTGGCGTACAGAAGATCGTATCCGCTAACTTTGAAATAAGACAAAGTTGTGAGATGTGTTTCACTAATGAGCATTATGTCTACGTTGTAGCGCTTGACATAGATGTCAATTCTGGCTTGCTTTTGCAGAAGCCGTTAGCGTTGAATAAAATCATTTTTAAACCTATCTGCAACGATTCACATCATCATCTGCGTCATCTGCACTAGTTGAGCCTGCATAAGCTTGAATAATTGTTCAAGCTGACCTGAGTTTGTGATTTCTCAATTTTTTGCAGTCGCACTTTTGGTTTATTTATATTATTCAGCTGACAGGTGATTGCCTGAGCATTTGACCCATCTTACTGCTTTTCTGCAGTACCTCTGTGTGTGACTAAACATCTGACATCGGTGACACTGCACCAGATCACTCACTCGTAGCGGGGGCTCGATGCTGATGATGGCATTACAGAGCCTTTTCACGTCAAAGATTGCCTTATTATTGATTGCCGGTTCAAGGTCTATAAAAAACAAGACCATAGGTGCCTTGGTTTGGCGGTGTTTGACATTGGTGAGATGACACACGTGGTGTCCCACTTTCTCGAGTTCGTCGACTATATGTTTAAGAGAAGTGGTATGATGCAGATTTCTAATGACTGCTTTGTAGGCTCTCTCCTGCTTGAGCTGGTACGTGTAGAATTCCACTTTCTTTTTTTCCAGCTCCTGCACGCAAAGTTTATATTTGTCTATAGATGTAAACATAACTCTCATATGGGAGTCCCTTACAGCCTTTATGATGTACTCTCCCGAACCCCCTGATTCAAGAAAGAACTTGTGTAGCTTAGTGATGTCGTCCACCGAGGGGATACAAATTGGAGGTGGTTTAGGACGAGCATGTTCTCCCTTCTCCTGCTCTCGCTGCTTTCCCCTTCTCTGCCTTTTCCTTCGCTTCATTGGGGTTAGCCAGGACGGTGAACTTGTTTGTGTTGTTGCCTTCGTTTGATTTTGTTTTTGCACTTTTTCTGATTTCTCCAGGCTCCGATTCTGGTGAGTCAGAGAGGTCCATTCCTGAAGATAAAGATGATGATGACGACGAGGCATTGAGTAGAGCCCTCAGATATTTCTTCTTCTTCAATAGTGAAGGAGACGCTTGCTTTCTTTTGACTGGAACCTTCATCTTGAATGCCTATGTGAGGCAGAAAACAGTAACGGTGTTGCTGATCGCTTATCAGCAAACACACGATTTAAAGCACCTTTATGTGCAGACTTTGTTAAATTTAATAGTAAAAATTTATTGTTGTTTTTTTCATTATCATAAGATATAAGAAAAAAAAAAACAACTAACATTATTCTGGTTGATCCTGCCAGTAGTTATATGATTGTCTCAAAGATTAAACTTTGCATGTCTAAGTACACACGAATTCATTAGATCGTTAACAGTTATTTGAATAACTGTGGTAATTCTAAAGCTAATACATGCAATTAAAACATGGACCTTTTGGAACGTGTGATTTTATTAGGCTAAAACTACATTGGTTGAACTCTAGATAGCATGCAGATCGAATGATTTTGTACCGGCGACAGATCTTTCAAATGTCTGCCCTATAAACTTTTGATGGTAGTATCTAGGACTACCATGATTGCAACGAGTAACGGGGAATCAGGGTTCGATTCCGGAGAGGGAGCCTGAGAAACGGCTATCACATCTAAGGAAGGCAGCAGGCGCGTAAATTACCCACCCCCAGCTCGGGGAGGTAGTGACGAAAAATAACAATACAGGACTCATATCCGAGGCCCTGTAATTGGAATGAGTACACTTTAAGTCCTTTAGCAAGGACCTATTGGAGGGCAAGTCTGGTACCAGCAGCCGCGGTAATTCCAGCTCCAAAAGCGTATATTAAAGTTGTTGCGGTTAAAACGTTCGTAGTTGAACTTGTGCTTCATACGGGAAGTGCAACTTAGAATTGTGGTTAGTACTATACCTTTATGTATGTAAGCATATTACCGGTGGAGATCTTATATTTAATTAAGTACTTGTATTTTTTTTACATATTCCTCCTTTTTATTATTTTATTAAAAACCTGCATTAGTGCTCTTTATCGAGTTTTATTGTGGGCTGGTACAATTACTTTGAACAAATTAGAGTGCTTTAAGCAGGCTTCAAATGATTGTATATTCTGTGCATGGGATAATGAAATAAGACCTCTGTTCTGCTTTCATTCGTTTTCAGATCAAAAGGTTATGATTAATAGAAACAGTTTTTGGGCATTAGTATTTCGACGCGTGAGGTGAAATTCTTGGACCGTCGTAAGACTAACTTAAGCGAAAGCATTTGCCAAAGATGTTTTCATTAATCAAGAACGAAAGTTAGAGGTTCGAAGGCGATCAGATACCACCCTAGTTCTAACCATAAACGATGGCCCGGGAAGCCCGGGAAACCAAAGCTTTTGGGCCGGGGGAAGTATGGTTGCAAAGCTGAAACTTGACGGAAAGGCAACACCAGGAGTGGAGCCTGCGGCTTCATTTGACTCAACACGGGAAAACTTACCAGGTCTGAACATAAGTGTGTAAGCCAGATTGATAGCTCTTTCTCGAATCTATGGGTGGTGGTGCATGGCCGTTCTTAGTTCGTGGTGTGATTTGTCTGATTAATTCCGATAACGAACGAGACTCAAATATATTAAATAGATATCTTCAGGATTATGGTGTTGAAGCTTATATAGCCTTCATTGATGGTGGCAGTAAAATGTTTATTGTGTTTGGATGTGTTTATGTAAGTGGCGTAAATGGACAAATTGCGTCTAGCAATAATGAGATTGAGCAATAACAGGTCTGTGATGCCCTTAGATGTCCTGGGCTGCTTGCGCGCTACAATGAAAGTATCAGCATGTATATTCTAGACCGAGATGTCCGGGTAAGCCGCTGAACCACTTTCATTCTTACGATTGTGAACTGAAACTGTTCACATGAACTTGGAACTCCCAGTAAGTGTGAGTCATTAGCTCAAATTGATTACGTCCCTGCCCTTTGTACACACCGCCCGTCGCTACTACCGATTGAATTATTTAGTGAGGTCTCCGGACGTGATCACTGTGACGCTTCGTGTGTTGCGGTTGTTTCGCAAAAGTTGACTGAACTTGATTATTTAGAGGAAGTAAAAGTCGTAACAAGGGGTCCGTAGGTGAACCTGCGGAAGGATCATTATTGTATAATGTTCATTTCCGTTAGTAAAAAAATTTTGTATTAAATAATATACAGTTTTTAATGTCATTAACTTATTTACTACAATTTGTTATAAACGATATGTATATGTCATACTTTTATTGTTGGATATTATATTGGTTTGTAAATGTAAATTAGTGAGATAAAAATTAGCGTGTATATCTACCATAATATACATGCGTTGAACAGACGTATTGTTCATTAAAAAATGGGCATACGTTATATAAAAGCAACAACCTGAATATATAATATTGTACCTGCATATATGCTTTGCATATATCTTTAAAAATGTATAATTCTATTTCTATAAAATTATTTGTCATATACTATTTTTAAAGATTATGTAAAACAAAGACATTTCGCAACATTGTATAGGTATAAAAAATATTTATTTAAGGAATTGATAAGTTAACACATAAGAATTCCGCATAAACAATTATATAATAATCCTACATAACATTAATACTTTGCTAAACTCATGTGTCATTCCGCTGACACATGAGTTCAGCACCCCGATCAAAATGGTCGGCAGCGGTAGCCTGATACTTGACTATGCTGCTAGTGCCCGCGTTATCGCTTGTGCTGAGTCGGCTTGCCGACTGTAGCTTTGTAGTTTTGTGGCTTATGAAGCCAACCTTTAGCTTTAGCCTAAGCTTTAATCGCTTGATATCATAATTCAGTTTTGTTGAAGACGTAAAGAAATAAAGTCACACTACTCCGGTGATAAGCAGTTAAATCAATTCTTATTAATCACATAGATTGCTGAGCCACAACGACAGTAATCTGAGACTAAAGCTAACTCTCTAACCCAATCTTCGCATGGGATCATCACTTAAATCGAGGATCGCCACGATTACATAAATGGCGTCCAACGTGTGGCACGAACCCACGACCCTGAGATTAAGAGTTAAAGTTTTTGAAGACTTTCAGTCCAGCCAGAAATTAAATGCGACATCCCTCTCGATATCATAAAATCTGTCCTTGAATTTAGTGGGGGCTCCAATGAATATGTAGCATGGAGGCAGTCAGCCTGCGATGCTTACGAGCTGTTTAAACATTTTAATGGCAGCTGCGCTCACTATCAAGCCGTCAAAATAATTAGAAACAAGGTCAGGGAGGCAGCAAGAGCAGTTTTAGTGTGAAAAGGTGTAATTGAGAAATAGAATTTTGGGAGGTCGAAAAGGAGAACCCTCGTTACAAATAAGATCTTAATGTTACATGAGGCAGAGCAAGCTACATTGCTTAAAGAAGAAGTAAGGTCACCCACAAGGCTCGAAACAGGGGAAGTAAAATAAGCATGAACACGCTCATGAGAAAAATCCACACTATGTTAAAAAACAACAGACCACTAATAATAGTAGTTCCCAAGAAAAAAATAATAGGGAGAAGTAGAGCCAAAGCCCTGAACCAATGGAGATCGACTCCTCATCCAAATTCAGGCAACGTACTAACTACGGAAAGCCCCAAGCAGGAGCAGAGCGCGTAAACAACATTGTTCAAAATATTCCTGAAGTTAAAGATCCCTAATATACAAAAGCGGTAGAAGCCGTTGTAGCTGATATTGAGGATGACAGTGAGACAGACTATGACAATGACTCATTTAACTTTGTAGGGAACGCACCCGGTTGCCTTTCATCACGCGGTAGCTGAGTGGGAGGACAATAAAAATCCTGATAGACACAGGGGAGGCAAAAAATTAATCAAAATCAAGCTCACCGTGAGCTCTATACACGGTTCGAGAAAGATAAAAAAAAAATGTCTTATGAAAATATTTGGCCAGGTTTCCCCATTCTTCATGTTAGGTACTCTCAATTTATTTGATGCCATTATAGGCTTCGACTTGCTAACGTGAGCAGGAGTAGCATTACAACTATAGAAGAGCACGCTCAATTATCAAAATAAATCTGATCAGTTACAATACCACAACTGTGAAAGTGTAAACTTCACAGTGATATGGAAGTACCAATTTCTGCTAAAAAAGAATTTAAGGCTATGATTTTGAAGAGGATTAAGGCATTTTCGACCTCTAACGAGGCACTACCCTTCAATACCTTTGTCATTGCCACCATTCGAACCATAGATAATGAGCCAGTATATTCAAAATTATACCCGCATTCTATGGGAGTTTCGGATTTCGTAAACAACGAAATCAGACAATTGCTAAAAGATGGCATAATTAGGCCATCCAGATGTTAGTAATAGACTTTAGGAAGCTCAATGATCGATACCCAATGCCGAGGATTTCCATGATTCTTGCGAATCTAGGACAAGCAAAGTTTTTCACAACCTTGGATTTAAAATCGGGCTACCACCAAATTTATTTGGCTGAACATGATCGCGAAAAGACCTTGTTCTCAGTCAATGGTGGAAAAAATGAACTCTGCCGATTGCCTTTCGGACTAAAAAATGCGGGAAGCATTTTCCAAAGGACAATCGATGATGTCCTCAGAGAACATATCGGAAAGATTTGTTATGTGTTACGTTGATGACGTAATAATGTTTTCCGAGAACGAAGCCGATCATGTTCAACACACAGCCACAGTGTTGGAATGCTTCTACAACGTTAACATGCGTGTCACTCAAGAAAAAAAAACAAAATTTGTAAGGAAAGCGTCCAATTCTTGAGGTTCGTAGTAACCAAAAACGTGTCACCGTTCGTAATAAAACAAGTAAGAGTGCTCTAGTCGAGACGGCTCGACTACGAGATACCCTGACTACGAGATTCCCGACATGATATGCTTATTTTACATATACAAATATTGCGAGCAACGCACACACACACACACATACATACGCACGCATGAGCACGCGCTCTGCTGACTGCGCAGTTGACGCAGTGACTGCGCTTGGGCTGCAATGTGCCTATTGTATGGGAAATTAAATGCTTAATAACTTTTTTTGTGGATGGACTTTCTTAATCAAACTTGTACAGCATGATTATGTCATTCATATGTATGTATTTGCACAAGTACAAGTCTCTAGTATTTTAAATACGAATTAAAAATTACAAAATCTCCGCAATAATTACACGGATCTACACAGTTAATTTGGAGTCTCTGGCTCTTACGGTATGCTTAACCGAAGAAAAGTTATCGATTTTTATCGATAATAAGGAAACTGGATGAGTTATCGAAAATCTAATGTGGAGTATATACTGAAAATTTCAGAGCTCTAGCTTTTGTGGTTTACGAGATCGCTGCGTTCACACGGACGGACGGACGGACGGACAGACGGACAGGGCTATTTTAGCTCAGCTCATCGAGCTGATCAAGAATATATATACTTTATGGGGTCTGCCATGTCTCCTTCTGCCTGTTACATACATTTTCACAAAAACATTATACCCTGATTTCCCATTTTCAATGGGTTCAGGGTATAAAAAAAACCATAGACTATGCCTGCGTAGGAGAAGTAGAAACATGCAAAAAAACAAAAGACGGCTCCAAAACTACAAAACTACTCAGACTTACCAAAATGACAAATATCGACATTACTGCAACAGAACACAAAACATTAAATTTTTCCAAAGGTGTAATATACTGCAATGACCTACGCAACATAAGTGAAAATGTAATACAACAAGAATTAAAAACACAGAAAGTAACTGAAGTTCGCAAAATTCTAAAAGGACAACCAAACAACACAAACCAAGAAGACAACATACTCGTAGAAACTGGACTCATCACAATCACTTTCGCAACACATAAACTGCCTGAAACAATTAAAATTGGCTACGAATCCCTACATTCCCCTCCCATTTCGATGCAAAAACTGTCTCCGCTTTGGACACCCTACAGCCACCTGCAAAAGTTTTGAAACATGCAAAAACTGATCAGAAAACAAGCACACTACCGAAGGAGAACTATGCAATAATACACAAAGATGCCTGAATTGTAAAAACAACCCAGGAGTCGACCACCAACACAGTCCACTCGATCGCAAATGCCCTACATTCCAAAAACAACAAGAGTTGACAGCAATAAAAATAACCGAAAAAGTAGATCACAATACTGCAGTTGATATATACTACAATAGACATAATCAACAAAATACCTACGCTAAAACACTGGCACAGTCAGCACCACACACAACAAAAACACACATACACCAACCATCACACTATCCAAGACCCAATACACGCACACACCAATTAACACGATGCAACAGCTAGGAAACTCCACACCTACGGCTAATCCCCGGAGCCATAGTGCAGCGGTAACACAATCAACCACAGCACGATCAACAGAAACAACATACAAACCACATCAAACAAGTAAGAAAGCTCTAGTCGGCGGTATCCGACTAGAAGATCCCCTGAACCCTGCGAAGAGCCGATACTCCAAACATTCTATGCTTATCTAACATATACTTATACACAAGCAATACATGCACACACACATACACACATACACATACGCACGCTCGAATAAGCACGCGCTCTGCTGACTGCGCAGTTAGCGCAGCGACTGAGCGTAGGCTGCACTCATATGTTTTACTATGGGAAATAAATGCTTAATAACTTCTTTTATAGATGGACTGTTTTAATCAAACTTTCACAGCGTGATTATGTCACTTATATGTGTGTATTTGCCAAAGCACAAGTCTCTAGTACTTGATATACGGTTTTTACAAGTTTGGAGGGAAGGGAAGGAAAGGGGGGATGGTATCCAAAATTTGACAAAAATCAAAATTGTATAAGCTCCACATTATACTAAATACAAAATTTGGAGACTTTAACTCTAAACATGTGGAAGGTATAAATTTATAAATGCATTTCGATAACGTTTTTATTCGATAACGTTAAAACGATCAAGTTTATCGATTTTTTGAAACAAACTCGATCTGCGCGTGCTATACGCGGATCTACATAAGTTTACATTTCAAGTCTCTAGCTCTTATAGATTCTGAGATCGACGCGTTCACACATACGGACGGACGGACAGACGGACATGGCTATATCAACTCAGTTCGTCGACCTGTCAAGAATATATATACTTTATGGGGTCTGCCACGCCTCCTTCTGCCTGTTACATACATTTGAATAAAACCATTATACCCTGTTTTCCCATTTTCAATGGGTTCAGGGTATAAAAACACATCAGCAACAACAACAACATCAAACCATAACAGAAGACATGGAAACTGAAGCCAACCTCTCCAACGTGGAAAACAAATCTTACACATCACAATCCACTGAAGATCTCATATTAAGAATATTTACTAAAGATAAGTCTAGCACCCTAACTACTAACTTTAAGCCCTCCAAAACAAAAACAAAAACTAGACTCCCAAACAAACAAACAGCGACTGCAAATCCATATAAAACCTAAAAAAAAAAACAAGTAAGAACGTTGCAGTCGGGCGCTACCGACTGCGGGATACTCATTCACACCTGCACAGATCACGCCCATTGCCACGCCCACAATTCGTTTGTACACATATAATTTTTTGGAACTCAATAGATCAGCAGTAACATCGTCATAAAATTTTGATTTTCTCACTGAGAATCGGAAAAGCGTACAGTTTTTACCGATTTGCCACGCCCCCAGTGGGCGTAGACATATAATTTTTGGCCAGTTCTTAGAAGTAGTGAAGGGTAACGTAAGTGTTAAATTTGGATACTTACATTCAAAAAATGCGAAAATTACAGGGTATTATTTAGCCGGGCATGCCCCATAAGGGGCGTAAAAATTATTTTTGGGTTATCGATAGGAGATCTAACCAGTAACTGAACCATCCAATTTTGAAGCTTCTAGCTCTAAAACTGTAGGAGCTATAAGCTTTTGCGGTTTGCCACGCCCCCTATAGGCGTAGATATATCCGCCATATCTTTTTCATCTTGGGTTGTCAACCCGAGTATATATACCAAGCTTCAAGTCTTTAGCATCAATAGTGCTCAAAATATTACAGAATTTCAAAAATCACTATATAGTCAGATCCGATTTGCCACGCCCCTAGTAGGCGTGGATAAATAGTTTGGTCGATCTTCATAGGATCGTAGCAGTAACCTACGTGTCAAATTTGGGCGTTCTAGCTTTAAAACTGTAGAAGATACAGTTTTACCCGATTTGCCACGCCCCCAATGGGCGTAGATATATCCGCCATAGCTTTTTTATCTTGAGTTATCAACACGAGTCTACGTTCCAAATTGCGAACCCTGCGAAAAGCCAATCTTGCCAACATGCTATGCTTATTTTACATATACAAATATTGTGAGACACACACACACATAGATACATGCACACGCACGCACGCTTAAGCACGCGCTCTGCTGAATGCGCAGTTATTGAAGAATAGCTACCAATTTTTATCGATAATAAGGAAACGGGATGAGTTATCGGAAATCTAAAAAAACTCGTACTGCGTAAGATACACACGAGTATACACTGAAAATTTCAGTGCTCTAGTTTTTGTGGTTTACGGACGGACAGGGCTATTTCAACTCAGCTCATCGAGCTGATCTAGAATATATATATACTTTATGGGGTCTGACATGTCTCCTTCTGCCTGTTACATACATTTTCACAAAAACATTATACAATGATTTCCCATTTTCAATGGGTTCAGGGTATAAAAAACTAAAAAAAAATAACCAATACCCAATACTCAATAGCATACACTAATACTTAAAACTATAGCAATGTTATAAATTATACAATGGAATATAAAAGGATACACAAACAACTATAATAAACTCTTAACTATTATAAAACAAGTAAGAAAGCTCTAGACGGCGGTACCCGACTAGGAGATCCCCTGAACCCAGCGAAGAGCCGATACTCCAAACATTCTATGCTTATTTAACATATACATATATACAAGCAATACATGCACACACACATACGCATAAGAAGAAGCTCTGCTGACTGCGCAGTTAGCGCAGCGACTGAGCGTGGACTGGGCTCATAGGCTTTACTATGGCAAATGAAATGTTTAATAACTTCTTTTGTAGATGGACTTTATTAACCAAACTTTCAGAGCGTAATTATGTCATTCATATGTGTGTGTATTTGCTAAAGCACAAGTCCTTAGTATTTGAAATACGGTTTTTACAAGTTTGTTGGGAAGGGGTAGGAAAGGGGAGATGGTATCCAAAATCTGATGAAAATTAAAATTGTATAAGCTACACATTATACTGAATACAAAATTTGGAGACTTTAGCTCTAAAGATGTGGGAGATATAAATGTATAACTGCATTTCGATAATGTTTTAAATCGATAACTTTAAAACGATCAAACTAATCGATTTTTTGAAACAAACTCGATCTGCGCGTGCTATACACGGATCTACATAAAAAATTTCAAGTCCCTAGCTCTTACAGATTCTGAGATCGACGCGTTCATACATACGGACAGACGGACAGACGGACGGACGGACGGACGGACAGGGCTATATCGACTCAGTTCGTCGAGCTGATCAATAATATATATACTTTATGGGGTCTGCCACGCCTCCTTCTGCCTGTTATATACATTTTAACAAAACCATTATACCCTGATTTCCCATTTTCAATGGGTTCAGGGCATAAAAATAATAGCCAAACGCCTATGGTGGTTTGTCACCCAAACAGGCTGATACACCCAAACCAGACAGGTTTTAAGCACGGCAAGTCAGTTGCTCCTCGCAGACCACCTAATAACTAAGTCGCTGCAAACCAAGAAGTACACCTCCGTCATTGCTCTTGACTTTTCAAGAGCATTCGACAGAGTTGGAGTGCATACGGTTTTGGACAAACTAATCAGGTGGAAAGTTGGCCCAAAAATAATCACTGTTGGGCGCAGCAACACCTAGTTTTACTATTTAAGAGAACTTTGCATATCATTAAGAGATTTCGGCAACTTGTGCCGTTTTGCTCTCCGCCCTTTACACGCACATTCGTTCTCACGACGCAGCCGGCTCAAGCCGACGCTCGTAGATCAATGCTGCAGTGCAGTTTGGGAAGTCATACTTAGTTATTCGTTTGCGGGCAGATGCTCGTGCGCAGCAGCTCTGCAGTCGCATACAAACATTTATACACATAGAACAATAAAATAAATTGTGAACATTAAAATAAATAAATAATAAATATATAAACAAATAAGAAAGCTCTAGTCGGCGGTACCCGACTAGGAGATCCCCTGAACCCTGCGAAGAGCCGATACTCCAAACATTCTATGCTTATTTAACATATACATGTATACAAGCAATCATGCACACATATGCATACGCACGCACACATAAACACGCACTCTGCGTGAGAAATTAAATGTTTATTAACTTCTTTTGTAGATGGAGTTTCTTAATAAAACTTTCAGAGCGTGCTTATGTCATTAATATGTTATATATATCCAAAGCACAAGTCTCTAGTATTTGAAATACGGTTTTTACAAATTTATAGGGAAGGGAAGGAGAGGGGGGATGGTATTCAAAATAAGACAAAAATCAAAATTGTATAAGCTCCACATTATACTAAATACAAAATTTTGAGACTCTAGCTCTAAAGATGTGGGAGATATAGATTTATAATTGCATTTCGATAGCGTTTTAAATCGATAACTTCAAAACGATAAAATATATCGATTTTTTGAAACAAACTCGATCTGCGCGTGCTATACACGGATCTATATAAAAATTTCAAGTCTCTAGCTCTTATAGATTCTGAGATCGACGCGTTCATACATACGGACAGACGGACAGACGGACGGACGGACGGACGGACAGACGGACAGACGGACATGGCTATATCGACTCAGTTCGTCGAGCTGATCAAGAATATATATACTTTATGGGCTTTGCCCCGCCTCCTTCTGCCTGTTACATACATTTTAACAAAACCATTATACCTTGTTTTCCCATTTTCAATGGGTTCAGGGTATAAAAATGCTCACCACAAATCATATATCTCCAAGAGACCCACTATTACAACAAAAACACTCCCATCCCCATCCCCATAAATTTCCAAATTTACACAAATACAGCCTCCAATCTATTTTGTGGCGTATCGATATTAGTTCACAAGTCCATACAACACAAACAATCAAGCCAACCTACACAATTAGTAACCCTTGCAATAGAAATCTTGTCAAAAACAAAAATCAACATATTTTCAGCATATATCCCACCCAGCAAAGCTTTCACACGCAAATACCTAAGTGATACCTAACACCATCACCAACCAAATTATTCTAGGCGACTTAAACTGAAGACACCACAGCTGGGGTTCACCTCAGGACAACAGGAGAGGCAGAATTCTAGCAAAATTTTTCCAGAACGCTAACCTCACCATACTCAACGACGGCTCCCCAACCCACTTCTCCACTCAGAATACATTCACTCATGGAAGCGATCACTTTCCAATCCCTTTTTCAAAATAAAAGAAGCCGACTGGCCACACTTCACAAAACTAACAGAAAATATAAATGAACTCATACCCAAATCTACTAACATTAATAAACAAGATAGTACTGCAAGCAGCCCATCGCAGCATACCCCAAACAACTCCACACCACTACAGCAAAAACACCCCCTGGTGGAATAAGACCCTGACCCAACTAAATTAAAAACCTGGCAAAATTTCAAAAGGAATAATGCTACGGACAATCTTATAAAATACAAAAAAGCTTACGCAATATTCCGGAGAGAACTGAAAATAACAAAAACAAAAGCTATGACAGCCTTCACGTCTACAATCCAACCCAATACCCCCTCTGACAAAATTTGGGCAAACATCCGACACCTCTGGGGACTTAACCCAACCAAAACTATACATTGTATAACAGATACAACAATCAACCTACTCACAACAGACACAACCCAAATAGCTCATCTCTTTGCTAAACACTGGTCAGATCACTCCAAAGACGAAAATTTCAACCATATCTTTACTACCAACAAATACTCAGACAAACCAATGAACTACCTACCCAACTCGAGAGCACAAGCAATAGAATCCGAAATTACAATAATTGAATTACTATCCTCATTATAGACCCTCAAAGGAACAACTCCTGGCCTAAATAGAATATCCTATCCCATAATAAAAAACACCTCCTACGCTCTAAAGACCAGAATAAAAAACCTCTTCAATAATATTTTCAACAGCCACATCCCTCAATCCTTTCAAATCAGCCTAGTCGTCCCGATCCTAAAACCCAATTCAAATAAAACAAGTAAGAACGTTGCAGTCGGGCGCTACCGACTGCGGGATACTCATTCACACCTGCACAGATCACGCCCATTGCCACGCCCACAATTCGTTTGTACACATATTATTTTTTTGGACCTCAATAGAGGAGATCAGCAGTAATATCGTCATAAAATTTTGATTTTCTCACTGAGAATCGGAAAATCATACACTTTTTCCCGATTTGCCACGCCCCCAGTGGGCGTAGACATATATTTTTTGGCCAGTTCTTAGAAGTAGTGAAGGCTAACGTAAGTGTGAAATTTGGATGCTTACACTCAAAAAATGCGAAAATTACAGGGTATTATTTGGCCGGGCATGCCCCAAAAGGGGCGTAAATATTATTTTTGGGTCATCGATAGAGGAGCTCACCAGTAACTCAACCGTTCAACTTTGAAGCTTCTAGCTCTAAAACTGTTGGAGCTCTAAACTTTTGCGGTTTGCCACGCCCCCTATGGGCGTAGATATATCCGCCATATCTTTTTCATCTAGGCTTCTCAACCCAAGTTTATATACCAAATTTCAAGTCTCTAGCATCAATAGTGCTCAAAATATTACAGAATTTGAAAAATCACTATATACTCAGATCCGATTTGCCACGCCCCTAGTAGGCGTGGATAAATAGCTTTTTGGTCGATCTTCATAGGATCGTAGCAGTAACCTACGTGTCAAATTTGGGCGTTGTAGCTTTAAAACTGTAGAAGATACAGTTTTACCCGATTTGCCACGCCCCCAATAGGCGTAGATATATCCGCCATAGCTTTTTCATCTTGAGTTGTCAACACGAGTATATATTCCAAATTGCAACTCTCTAGCACTTCTAGAAGTAGTGTTTCTGAGATATCGGAAAATGCATTTTCCGATTTGCCACGCCCCTAGTGGGCGTATCGGGAAAATCTTGACACTTTATAATTCGAGGGTATACACGGGTATATATTTCAAATTTCAACTCTCTAGCTTCAAAACTGTGCAAATGGTTTGCGTTCATACGGACAGACGGACGGACAGCGTGACGGACATTGCACAAAACCAATATACTCATTTCACTTTGTGAATGAGTATAACAATAATAAACAACTATAGACCAATCTCCCTCAACTGCTACCTATCAAAAACACTTGTAACAAGTAAGAGTGCTCAAGTCGGGACGGCTCGACTACGAGATACCCTGAACCCTGTGAAGAGCAAACCTTCCCAACATTCTATGCTTATTTAACATATACATATATACAAGCAATACATGCACACACACATACGCACGCTCGAATAAGCACGCGCTCTGCTGACTCCGCAGTTGACGCAGCGAATGCGCTCGGGCTGCAATATGCCTATTGTATGCGAAATTAAATGTTTAATAACTTTTTTTGTGGATGAACACGCTTTTACAGCGTGATTATGTCATTCATATGTGTGTATTTGCTAAAGCACAAGTCTCTAGTATTTGAAATACGGTTTTTACAAGTTTGTTGGGAAGGGGTAGGAAAGGGGAGATGGTATCCAAAATCTGATGAAAATTAAAATTGTATAAGCTACACATTATACTGAATACAAAATTTGGAGACTTTAGCTCTAAAGATGTGGAAGATATAAATGTATAACTGCATTTCGATAATGTTTTAAATCGATAACTTTAAAACGATCAAATTTATCGATTTTTTGAAACAAACTCGATCTGCGCGTGCTATACACGGATCTACATAAAAAATTTCAAGTCCCTAGCTCTTACAGATTCTGAGTTCGACGCGTTCATACATACGGACAGACGGACGGACGGACGGACGGACAGGGCTATATCGACTCAGTTCGTCGAGCTGATCAATAATATATATACTTTATGGGGTCTGCCACGCCTCCTTCTGCCTGTTATATACATTTTAACAAAACCATTATACCCTGATTTCCCATTTTCAATGGGTTCAGGGCATAAAAATAATAGCCAAACGCCTATGGTGGTTTGTCACCCAAACAGGCTGATACACCCAAACCAGACAGGTTTTAAGCACGGCAAGTCAGTTGCTCCTCACAGACCACCTAATAACTAAGTCGCTGCAAACCAAGAAGTACACCTCCGTCATTGCTCTTGACTTTTCAAGAGCATTCGACAGGGTTGGAGTGCATACGGTTTTGGACAAACTAATCAGGTGGAAAGTTGGCCCAAAAATAATCACTGTTGGGCGCAGCAACACCTAGTTTTACTATTTAAGAGAACTTTGCATATCATTAAGAGATTTCGGCAACTTGTGCCGTTTTGCTCTCCGCCCTTTACACGCACATTCGTTCTCACGACGCAGCCGGCTCAAGCCGACGCTCGTAGATCAATGCTGCAGTGCAGTTTGGGAAGTCATACTTAGTTATTCGTTTGCGGGCAGATGCTCGTGCGCAGCAGCTCTGCAGTCGCATACAAACATTTATACACATAGAACAATAAAATAAATTGTGAACATTAAAATAAATAAATAATAAATATATAAACAAATAAGAAAGCTCTAGTCGGCGGTACCCGACTAGGAGATCCCCTGAACCCTGCGAAGAGCCGATACTCCAAACATTCTATGCTTATTTAACATATACATGTATACAAGCAATCATGCACACATATGCATACGCACGCACACATAAACACGCACTCTGCGTGAGAAATTAAATGTTTATTAACTTCTTTTGTAGATGGAGTTTCTTAATAAAACTTTCAGAGCGTGCTTATGTCATTAATATGTTATATATATCCAAAGCACAAGTCTCTAGTATTTGAAATACGGTTTTTACAAATTTATAGGGAAGGGAAGGAGAGGGGGGATGGTATTCAAAATAAGACAAAAATCAAAATTGTATAAGCTCCACATTATACTAAATACAAAATTTTGAGACTCTAGCTCTAAAGATGTGGGAGATATAGATTTATAATTGCATTTCGATAGCGTTTTAAATCGATAACTTCAAAACGATAAAATATATCGATTTTTTGAAACAAACTCGATCTGCGCGTGCTATACACGGATCTATATAAAAATTTCAAGTCTCTAGCTCTTATAGATTCTGAGATCGACGCGTTCATACATACGGACAGACAGACAGACGGACGGACGGACGGACGGACAGACGGACAGACGGACATGGCTATATCGACTCAGTTCGTCGAGCTGATCAAGAATATATATACTTTATGGGCTTTGCCCCGCCTCCTTCTGCCTGTTACATACATTTTAACAAAACCATTATACCTTGTTTTCCCATTTTCAATGGGTTCAGGGTATAAAAAGCTATTCGAAAAATCTCGGTAGCTCAACATTTGGTGACCCCGACGTGATATATATATATATATATATATATATATATATTATATTTTATATATATTTTATGTCAATTGCTTTGTGCCGCTACTTATTTAATAGTCGGCAGACACACATTTGTTTCGACTTGCAATACAGTGCCGTCCATAAAAACAGTACCAGCTATTGTGCGTGCATTAGTTGTAATGCATACAGGCATTAAATAAAGGCGATTTAATAAAGAATTTGTAATGAACTAATTAATAAACAATTTAAATTCATTTCTGAACTGCGATTCTCGCCTAAGCTCGCGCTCATTCTTCGATTACAGCGCGCATAAGCTCTGTGTAATTACGCTTGTGCCGTTACTGTTCTCTCGTTGCCATTGCACTCGTTCCGTTCGCCAGCAGTACAGTCGCTTCCATAAAAACCGTGTCGGTGCGCATTAATTCATACACGTGCATTTACATGCAAACACGTACAGCTATCAAATCATACTTCTGCAGTCATTTGCATACCAACACTTTCAAGCCATACCGTTACTTCTTGTGTGCAATGTCTACTCGTCATGTCGAATTTAGAAGCTAGTTCAGTTGCGCCTGAAGAGCGAGTGAGTTTTTATAAGCTCATGGTTAAATCGGTATTTGAGCGTTTAAAAAGGTTGCAAATTAAAGTTGAAGCGGATGCGCTTACCGATCACAGTGGCAGCACCTTAACAGTATTATTGGAGCATATTGGCAAGTTACTTTGATGAAGCCCACGACCACCTAGAGGAGCTTGATTTTGATGAGATGCACAGTGACTCGCGCATGGATTTCGATGACTTAATATTGGTCATGCAGTCTTCAATATTGTCGGAAATTCAGAGCCGCAGCACTCAAGTGCCTCATTGTTCCACGCTTAGTAGACCAATGACGCTTATGCAGGCTCCCGCTCCTGAACTACATTCCGCACCTGCGCTGCAGCCATTAAAATTACCTACGTTCAGCGGTGGATATGAAAAATGGGTCGATTTCTACTCAATATTTTCAACAATTATTGATAGTCGACCCGAAGTTAACAACATGGAAAAGCTTCAATATTTACGATCCTGTCTAGACGGTGCAGCGTTGGACACAGTTCGCTCTCTGGAGATTTCAAACGATAACTATACGGAGGCCATAACCCTATTGAAACAAAGATATGATAACCGACGTTTAATATTCCAGGCACACATCGTAAAGATCTTGGGGCTGAAGAGGGTAGAGAACGGATCTACCAGCAAGTTGCGAGAACTATCGGACAGCTTCAATGTGCATATGCGTGTATTCAGCAGCCTGGGCACAACAGAGCAGATATCCAGCGCAATGATAGCTCAGGTGCTGCTACAAAAGTTCGATGCGGCCACACAAGCTAAGTGGGAAGAGAAGTTGGAGGATTCAGAGACGGCATCTCGTATACCTACATGCGAAGAAGTTTCTTCATTTCTTGAGCTCCGTTGCCGGACCTTGGAATCGATGGAGTTTGCTATGACGAACTATTCATCCAGCAAGACTGTGAATAGTAGTAGCAAATTTGTCACCAACAGGTCAGCATTTCATGTAACGGACCACAGCGCACAGAGTTGTGTCTTTTGCAATACGCCAGAGCATACTATCTACAAATGCTCAAAATTTGCAAACTTGTCACCTAGTCTACGCCTGAATGAGGTCAAAAGGGCTGGACTATGTTTGAACTGCTTGAAAGTCGGCCATCAGTCGCGACAATGTGGCTCGGGCGGCTGCCGAGTCTGTGGAGTCAAGCATCACACGCTTCTCCACCTCGGCAACTCCAGCACATCACAAGCAGTAGCTCTGTCAAAGCAACATTCATCGTCATCAATGATGCAGGGCATTCCTACGCAAGCCCCAGCCCCATCTACTACTCTCCTAGCCCAAGTTCTGATCAGCGATGTTGTGCTCCTGGGGACCGCAGTGGTCCTGGTATAAAATCGGTTTGGTGAATTTGTTCCTTGTCGTGCACTTTTGGATTCAGGCTCACAACTGCATCTTATTACAGCTAGATGCGCCCATCAATTGCACCTCAAAAGGACAAAGTCATCCTCAGCTGTCTATGGTTTAGGCGACTGCAAGGTGGCCACTGATGGAAGTACGGTTTGCGTCACTCTTCGGTCTCACGACTCCATGTATGCAAATAGCTTCACAGCCACGATAGTCCCGAATGTAACTGGCAGACATGAGTTGCTCTGTGTGGGTCAAATCAAGTTGCTGCCTGGACTGCCACTTGGTCTTGGTTGGATTGTGTCTGGAGGCGGAATTCGCAGCCCTAACACCGTGCTCGTGACTTCGAAGGTAAATTCAGATCCAGATACAGACTCTGGTTCTGACGTCCACTTGGACAGTCTCGTTCGGCGTTTCTGGGAGGTTGAGAGCTGCAATGACTCCGTCGTAAGGATCAGCAAAGAAGACTTGGACTGCGAGGCACATTTTGTAAGGCATTATACTCGAGTAGCCAATAGCTAATACTCAGTGCGCTTGCCTGTCAAGCTTAATTGTGAGCTTCTCGGTGAGTCTTATCAGCAGGCGCGGCGCAGATTTCTCAATTTGGAGAGGAAATTAAGTCGCTTGCCTCATATAAAGACTCAATACTCAGCATTCATGAAAGAGTACTCTGAGCTGGGTCACATGTCGCGTGTTCCGCGCGAATTGTTTCAACACTGCAGATATTTTCTTCCGCATCACTGCGTCCTGAAGGAAGACAGTACAACCACTAAGCTTCGTGTCGTTTTTGATGGGTCAGCTGCTACATCAAGTGGCTACTCACTAAATGAAGTTCTACTGTCAGGTCCTGTCATTCAGCCGAAGATGATTAACATATTATTGCGTTTCCGAGCCTATCCAGTTAGTGCAATATCTGCAAGATGTATCGCTGCGTGAAGGTGCCTGAACCGGACAGCTATCTACAATGTATTCTTTGGAGAAATTCACCTGACGATGAGTTTGAAGTGTTTAAGTTGGACACTGTAACTTATGGAACGAAACCGGCTTCATTCTTATCGGTGCGTGCCATGCACCAACTCGCCATAGATGAACGAGATGCGTTCCCACTCGGCTCAGAGGTGTTGCTTCGCGATTTTTATGTAGACGATTTGATCTCTGGAGGAAAATCAGTCGAAGAAGCAAGGCGTGTCATGCAGGAGACCACTGGAATTTTGGCAGGTGGAGGATTCAAATTAAGGAAGTGGTGTTCAAGCCATCCAAGCCAAGGGGCAACCTGGCATTAGCAGGTTACTTTGCTCAAAGTCTCGAGTCTCTCCCTTAAAGACGCTTACGGTTCCGAAGCTGGAATTATATGGAGCAGAGTTACTAGCACGTCTGATGGATGAAGTAGCTGGCTCAGGCATTTTCACAGGTCAGTTTCACTGCTGGTGTGACTCTACTGTCGCATTATCCTGGATCAATGACGAACCCGGACGCTTCAATGTATTTGTTGCAAATCGCATCGCCACGATACAGGATCTCACATCTACAATGGAGTGGCACTACGTACCTACTGAGTTAAGTCCCGCTGACATATTATCTCGAGGTTCACTGCCCATTGAGTTGAACTCATCATCTCTTTGGTTTAGCGGTCCTGACTTCATTTCTATTCTATTGCAAGTATGCGAACTCTTTTAGTCGTCTGCAGCGTATCTTTGCATATGTATCGAAGTTTATTCATAAAGTTCGTGGTAAAGGACTCACTATCAGAGACATCCAAACCGGCACCCATATACTGTTGCAACGAGCTCATCTTTGGGAAGAAATAAACACACTTCGAACTAAAGGAAGTGTTTCATCATACAGCAGTCTTGCCTCCTTGTCGCCATTCTTTGACGAATTTGGGCTGCTACGTGTGGATAAACTTCGATAGTCGCCATCCACTCAAAACTGTATCTAGCGTGATTTATAAATGCGTGATATGCTTTCGGGCCAAACCGCGACTAGTAGAGCACATAATGGCAGATCTTCCCAAGGATCGCGTCGAAGGCTGTCGTGCGTTTTGGGTGACTGGAATCGATTTTTGCGGACCTTTCTTTTACAAGCCTGAGGCACGAAATAAGGCTCCTGTAAAATTTTACGTCTGTGTTTTTATCTGATTTGCTACGAAGGCTATATGGTTGCAACTGGTCAAGGACTTTACCACTACTGCAATTCTGCATGCCCTACAGCGGTTCATATGCACTCGAGGAAAGCCAAGTCAAATTTGGTCTGACAATGCCACCAATTTTCTTGGTGCCCGCGACCAGCTTCAGGAGTTGAAGCGTCTGTTTCTGTCAGATGCTCATCAGAATGCAGTGAAGGACTTCTGTCTAGCTGACTCAATAGAATGGCATTTCATCCCTCCACGATCTCCTCACTTTGGTGGTTTGTGGGAGGCTGCAGTGAAGACAGCGAAACATAATTTTTACCGAGCTGCTGGTCCTGCTATCCTGGCATATGATGAGCTTCGCATGTTGGTCTGCAACATCGCGGCTGTTATTAATTCTCGATCTTTAGTTTCGATATCAGAGCATCCAGCAGACTTAGACTTATTGACGCCTGCGCATTTCCTTAATGGCGGCCCTCCTTCATCCTTCAGTGAGCCTAACCTTACAGGGCTCAAATTTAATCGTTTGGATGCCTGGCAGCGTGTGAGTTATCTTCAGCAGGTATTCTGGACACGCTGGCGGGAGGAGTACTTGAACCTTTTGCGGCAACGAGCAAAATGGAGAGTATCTCAACCTGGCTTATCGGTTGGTGATGTGGTTCTCGTAAAGGATGAGAATCTGCCACCGCTGAAGTGGCCGTTGGCCAGGATAGTCGAAGTCATCCCTGGAAGCGACGGCGTCGCAAGAGTCGCCGTACTTAAAACGGAGGCTGGCGAAACTAGAAGAGCTACAAACAAGCGTCGTCTGCTGTTCATTAAAGATTCTGTTAAGGCCTAGGCTTCAACGGGGGGAGGATGTTGGGCGCAGCAACACCTAGTTTTACTATTTAAGAGAACTTTGCATATCATTAAGAGATTTCGGCAACTTGTGCCGTTTTGCTATCCGCCCTTTACACGCACATTCGTTCTCACGACGCAGCCGGTTTTCGGGCAGATGCTCGTACGCAGCAGCTGTGCAGTCACATACAAACATATATACACATAGAACAATAAAATAAATTGTGAACATTAAAATAAATAAATAATAAATATATAAAAAAGCTATTCGAAAAATCTCGGTAGCTCAACAAATCACATTTATTAAAAACTTCATGATTAATAGAAAAATTAAAATTAAAATTAAAAACATCAAAACGTCATCCTGTTCCTAATTGCCTACAACAACCTTTCCAACATCATCGGCTTACATTGGAAGCTGCAATTCTGCGCTTATGCCGATGATTTTTTCCTATTTATCCCCCTTATAAGCATAAGAAATGCAACGTTCATATCAAAACAAGTAAGAGGGCTCTAGTCGAGACGGCTCGACTACGAGACACCCTGAGCCCAGCGAAGAGCCAATATTCCCAACATTCTATGCTTTTTTTACATTTACAAATATTGCGAGCAACACAAATATTGCGAGCAACGTGCTCTGCTGACTGCGCAGTTGACGCAGCGACTGCGCTCGGGCTGCAATATGCCTATTGTATGGGTAATTAAATGCTTAAAAACTTTTTTTATGGATGAACTTTCCTAATCAAACTTTCAGAGCTTGAATTTGTCATTCATATGTATATATTTGTCAAAGCACAAGTCTCTAGTATTTGAAATACGGCTTTTACAAGTTTGTTAGGAAGGGAAGGAAAGGGGGGATGGTATTCAAAATGTGACAAAAATCAAAATTGTATAAGCTACACATTATACTAAATACTAAATGTGGAGACTCTAGCTTTAAAGATGTGGGAGATATAAATTTATAACTGCACTTCGATAACGTTTGATCAAGAAAATATACACTTTATGGGGTCTGCCACGCCTCTTTCTGCCTGTTATATACATTTTAACAAAACTATTATACCCTGATTTCCCATTTTCAATGGGTTCAGGGTATAACAAGTAAGAAAGCTCTAGTCGGTGGTACCCGACTAGGAGATCCCCTGAACCCTGCGATGAGCCGATATTCCAAACATTTTATACTTATTTAACATATATATATATACTAGCAACACATGCACACACACATACATACACGCACATACGCACGCACGCACGCACGCATAAGCGAGCGCTCTGCTGACTGCACAGTTTACGCTGCGACTGCGCTTAGGCTGCAGTAAGAGCTGTATTATGGGAAGTTAATTGTTGAATAAGTTTTTTTGAAGATGGACGTTCTTAATCAAACTTTCAGAGCGTGATTATGTAATTCATATGTGTGTATTTGCCGAAGCACTAGCACTTGAAATACGTTTTTTGCAAATATGGGGCAAAGGGGGCGTGGCATCCAAAATTTGACAAAAATCAAAATTGTATAAACTCTACATTGTACTAAATACAAAATTTGGAGGCTCTAGCTCTAAAGATGTGAAAGATATAAACTTATGACTGCAATTCGATAAAGTTTTAAATCGATAACTTTAAAACGATCAAATTTATCTATTTTTTGAAACAAACTCGATCGGCGCGTGCTATACACGGATCTACATAAAAATTTTCAAGCCTCTAGCTCTTATAGATTCTGAGATCGACGCGTTCAAACATACGGACAGACGGACGGACGGACGGACAGACGGACAGACGGACAGGGCTATATCAACTCAGTTCGTCGAGCTGATCACGAATACATGTACTTTATGGGGTCTGCCACGCCTCCTTCGGACGGACGGACAGACGGACAGGGCTTTTTCAACTCAGCTCGTCGCCCTGATCAAGAATATATATACTTTATGGGGTCTGGCACGCCTCCTTCTGCATGTTACATACATTTTCCACAAAAACATTATACTCTGATTTCCCATTTTCAATTGGTTCAGGCTATAAAAAGAAAAGGAGAACACATAATTTGCTCCGACTCCCTCTCATCCACAAAATCCATTTCCAACACCAACAACAACATCTTATATCCCGTAACCAAAAGAACCCTCCTGACAAAATCTGCCCCTAAAATAAAACTGTTCTGGATACCCAGCCACTGTGGCATTGACGGCAACGAACTAGCCCACATTACTGCCAAATCCATAGACAAAATGACCCTCCACTACACCCCAAACTTTAACACCAATGATATTAATAAATTCTTTACAAATGAAATAGCTAAATAACTCAATCAGAACTTAAAGCTCTGCAACAGATGGTACCAACAACTGAACAACCTGTTTTGTATATATCTAATTTTTTTGGAAATCAATAAAGGAGATCAGCAGTAATATCGCCACAAAGTTTTGATTTTCTCTCTGAGAATCGGAAAAACGTACAGTTTTTCCCGATTTGCCACGCCCCCAGTAAAAAAAGTGTGAAATTTTGATGCTTACACTCAAAAAATGCGAAAATGACAGGGTATTTTTTAGCCGGGCATGCCCCAAGAAGTGCGTAAAAATTATTTTTGGGTTATCGATAGGAGATCTAACCAGTAACTGAACCATCCAATTTTGAAGCTTCTAGCTCTAAAACTGTAGGAGCTATAAACTTATGCCCCCTATGGGCGTAGATATATCCGCCATATCTGTTTTATCTTGGGTTGTCAACCAGAGTATATATACCAAATTTCAAGTCTCTAGCATCAATAGTGCTCAAAATATTACAGAATTTGAAAAATCACTATATAGTCATATCCGATTTGCCACGCCCCTAGTAGGCGTGGTCATATAGTTTTTAGTCGATCGTCATAGGATCGTAGCAGTAACCTACGTGCGTTCGAGCTTGAAAACTGTAGAAGATACAGTTTTACCCGATTTGCCACGCCCCCAATGGGGATTATTTTCCATTATTTAGCGCAGCGAGTTTCGGTCGCTCTGAGAACTCAAACACAACTAACTCTCATGTCTCTTATTTCTCTCGAGCCTACCCCCGAACCACACTCGGCGACAGCGACACAACGCTGTCGCCCCGCTAAAGCGGTGCATTACTGTGAAATATCTAAAGACGCACCAACACGCACTCAATACGCGCCGAAACGCTGTCGGCCCGCTAAAACGGGACTTCCAAATTTCATCATATTGCGCAGTACTCAAAGACGCAGCAACGCACACTGTTGTTACGCACCGATACAGCGCCAACCCGCTCGAACCTCTGACGCTCCGACACGGCCATCCTGACCATAACACGACCTCGTGTAGTTTTACAAAAATGCCTTACTGCACAATTCATTTTATCTATAGATTTTCGAAAGTTATTTAAGATTAACATTTTCCTTTTTGATTACAACTATTTTTGCTTCAAGGTTTCATACAAAATTTTATCTTCAACTTTTAGTTTTGTTCTTAAACTGCTATAAAATTAATCTTTAGCTTAATTAAATTTTCTTCACTATCCTTTTCATTACCATAAACTCAACTGGTTTTACATTACATCATCTTATGCGTCACACGCCATGATCAAAACTTTTCTTATCAGCCCCTTCAGTCATCCATACTGTCTCTTTCAACAGTTTCATTCTCAATCGTTTCAGAACTGTCTTTTTCAACGGTTCCATTCTCAATCATTTCAATACTGTCTCTTTCAACAGTTTCATTCTCAATCATTCCAATACGGTCACTTTCAACAGCTTCACTCTCTATCATTCCAATACTGTCTCTTTCAACAGTTTCATTATCAACATTATTTAAATCCTCATTACTACTTTCTAACTCGACTGGTACATACCCTTCTATTATTTGTCAATGACCTTAGGATATATCTATCTCCGTCCAACAATTCAGCTATTTGTAACGGTCCCCTAAACTTTGGATTTAACTTCGTTTGATGCCTTGCTTCATTCTTTAACAACACCAAATCTCCTACTTCGTATCCAACAACCTTAGCCTTGGTTTTATCAAACCGTTTCTTGCTATATACTGCTGCCGCTGATATGTTTTGCACTGCTCGAGCTCTTGATTCTGCCAAATCACAATTCACAATGCCAATAAATAATTCTAAAGGGCTTGCCTTTGTCACTCGACTTACTGTACAATTTAAGGCCAACTGTACCTCACCCAATGCGTCTTGCCAAGATCGGCTGCTAGTCTCAACTGCCGTCAGTAAGTTTTTCAAAGTGCCTGTCTTGCGCCTGTCGCAATCAAATGCAAACATATTTTCTGTTGAGAACAAAACTCACTAAATTTAGAGCTAGCAAAACACCTACCCTGGTCTGCTATTATGCGCTTTGGTACTCCAAACAAAGATACAGCCGATGTCACAGCACCTATGCAATTGTCAGCATAAATCTTAAGTGTGTGTGTTAAATAAACAAATTTGGTAAAAACGTCCACTTGGACAATAACATATTCCTTCTGATCAGACTTGCCACTCAACTTTCCTGTTACGTCTATGTGTATCGTGTGCCAAGGTGTGCTGACCTTTGGTATTGGATGAAGTCTAGCTTGAATTTCACCCGAGGATGATTTTGACATCTTACAAGTAATACAGTTTTCAACAAACTTTCGTATATACTTAGACATGCTATCAAACCAATAATAATCATAGGCCTTATCTAAAGTCTTCTCCCAATCTAAGTGCCTGATTGTCTCGTGAATCTGATTTATTACAGACCATCTGAATGCCCTTGAAACAATTGGCAAAGATCGAGTTCTACCATTTCTCTGAATTTTTTGATAAAGTAATCCTGCTCTCAACTCATAAGTTTTTGCAATGTCATCGGGAAGAGAATTGTCCTTCAGTTTGTTCACAATATTGATAATATCTAAATCCTTCCGCTGTTCAGCCATAAGCCAATCACTAGATATCTCTGCCAAATTAACTCGTTTTTCAGGAACTTTAGAAGTATCAATCACATTAGCGGATGAGAGATTTCTGGAAAAAAAAATCAGCATGAGCCATTCGTTTACCCTCTCTATACTGCAAATCAAATGAGGACGACTGTAAATAAGCCCACCATCTTTGTGCTCTGGGAGATAGATCACGTTTGGTTCTTGATGCTTTTAAGTGAGTTGCAATCAGCCTTACTGAAAAATTCAACGACATGCAGCTTGTTATCAATTTTGTGTAGCAAGATGGCTCCATATCCACGACCACTTGCATCAGTATGCAATTCGATTGGATATTTAGGGTCAAAAATAACTAAAACTGGCTTCTGTGTAAGTACAGAAATAACTTTTTGTCTTATTTGTTCATGTACTGGCTTCCAAACAAACTCGTTCTTTTCCGATGTCAAAAAATACAAAGGCTTCATGAAACATAACATTGCATAAATTGCCGAAAGTAAGACGCTAATCCAATAAATTGTCTTAAAGCAGGGACTGACTGAGGAGGCGGTAGAGCAGTTAACGCTGAAACTTTAAGTGAATTTGGACGAATTTGGCCTGCGCTCACTTCGTATCCCAAATATTTAACTGTCGACTTGAGAAACGAACACTTTTTAATATTGAACATAAATCCAGCTTTCGTGAGAATATCAAGGGTAATCTGTAATCTTTCTAAAGCTTCAGCTTTTGTTGTAGCCACCGCCAGTACGTCATCCATATAGACAACTACAAATATATTTGCAAGTTCCCCAATTCGTATTGGCCGTCTGAAGTGACAAAAGCCGTACACTCTATTGACTCTTCATGCAAAGGGATTTGGTAGTATCCGCTTGCCATATCTATTTCGCTCCCTGAAGTCTGGCTATCTGATCTGCTTTTAGAGGCAACGAAAATTTAACTGAGACTGTATTAGTATTTAATTCACGGTAATCGACACACAAGCGATGAGACCCGTCCTTTTTGTTCACTAACAACATAGGACTTGCATAAGGTGAGCAACTTGGCCTTATGACATTGCATTCTACTAGTTATTTAATCTTCTCGCGTACCAACTCTTTTTCATTTGGACTAAGTCTGTATGGTCTTCTTTGAACAATTTTTCTGAGGTCTACTAATTTAATTTTCAGCTCATCTGTACTGACTCTATAAAAAGTAATTCCCTTTATAAAAGATTTTGAATAATTTTCCAATAAATTGTTTAAGTTATCCCTATCTTCGCCGACAAGATCAGTATCCAATTTAGAAAATATATCATCTTTTGAACAACAGTTCACAGATTTTGGTCTAACAATTTCAAATTTTCCCGGTGACACAATCACATGAAAACCCTGCGACAGTATTTCTCGACCAATCACAATGTCGCTCTTCAAATACTGATCGCCCAAAACGTGGAACAGCATCTCAATACAATGATTGTTAATTTTTACGTTGCCAAGTATTTGCAATGTACTACAAATGCTGTCATTCCCAATACCCTTCAACATTACTACGTTGTTAATTCTTTTACCGACTAAATTAGTACTTGTCTTACTCGTTGATTAAACGAACATTCAGCTCCAGAGTCAAACATTGTCGTAAAAGTCTCGCCTTGATGAACCATCTCTTTTTTGGGCTCAACAACTTTGCAAAGCTACACTCGTTTCACCTGATGCGGATCCCTGTCACTTTTGAGCTTACTGCAATGGGTTGAAATGTGTCCAACCTCGCCACACTTGAAGCAGGTTACATTTGATTGCTGATGGTGACCAGACACGCTCTTGCCGCTGCGCTCATTAAACATTTAGCTGCCGCTTGTTCAACACCATATGCTTTTTTTTTGCACACTTTTTCAAATTCACTGCTAACTCGTCTTGCTTCTTGCTGATTAAAGTAACTATAAGCCGTCCGACAGAAAGAATCATTCTTGATAACATTGTCAAAAACATAGCTGCTGGTATTTCTACATTGGTGAAGCGCGGTACAAAAATTTCCTTAAACTCGGTCCAATTTATGTCAGGATAACATATTTGTGAGAGCCACTGCGACGCACTGCCTTCCAACGCTGCACTCAAAGCCATTACCAAAGCACTGCCTTTTATGTTATTTTCCGCCAGAATTATATTTACTGTAGCGCACCACGCGGATACTTCGGCGCCAACAAGATCTTTTCAATATTATTGCTACACTTTATGTTCACACAACGACGCAAACGCACGATAAATTGATATGAAGCAAATTTCTAACGCGCTCCCTCTAACACGTCCGGCACTCGCCATGGATCATTTGTCATATTAGGCAGCAAGCCAGATCCCACTTCTGATGTTGTAGCATTAAGATTAGTTTTCATTATTTAGCGCAGCGAGTTTCGGTCGCTCTGAGAACTCAAACACAACTAACTCTCATGTCTCCTATTTCTCTCAAGCCTACCCCTGAACCACACTCGGCGACAGCGACACAACGCTGTCGCCCCACTAAAGCGTTGCATTACTGTGAAATATCTAAAGACGCACCAACACGCACTCAATACGCGCCGACACGCTGTCGCCCCGCTAAAACGGGACCTCCCAATTTCATCATATTGCGCAGTACTCAAAGACGCAGCAAAGCACACTATTGCTACGCCCCGACACAGCGCCAGCCCGCTCGAACCTCTGACGCTCCGACATATATAAATATAAACATATATAGGATAAGTTAAAGCCGAAGGCCCTAGTAGCCAGTGCTGTTAATATAAATTAGATTCTAATTTTAATTATATCTAACTTTATAAAATAAAAATATATAAATATAGCCTAAAAGAACACAAAAAATATTTCAATAATACCACCAACCCGATGGGGGTATTTTATTCGCCAGTCCGGCCTGCTATGCCCCGATTCATAGCCTTATATGGTCAGTGATATTATTGAACTACAAAAGATAGAAAGTGTTAATAGAAACTTATAAAATATTTATTATAGACTCTTAAGTATAATTATTAAATAATAAATACAAAAGTAAAGATTAAAAGAAAATTGAAAATATTAATAAAAGCAAACAGAATAAGATGAAAAGAGAGAAAGATAAAGAAAAGAAAGGATTGGAACATCACTCCACAGTGTTGAAGATCTTGCAGGTCGTCAAATTTGTGCACCTGCTCACTCCTGGGCACTGTGTGTGATTTCCCTAAGATGATCTGAAAGCAAGGATTTAATTAAAGGTATGGAGAGGTAAGAGGAAAACACGTGACAAAATTTATTGTAATTAACACATAAAACGTGAAACGCGCTATGCAAAGAATAATCCAAAGTGCACAATGGTAAATACAACGGACGAAAGTGTCTGGTTGTTCTGGAAGGAACAGAAAAACTAAGTTTCAATAACAGGCATGACGAGTCAAGATTACCAATTGTAAAGTTACAAATCTGGCCGGGGTGCAGACTCAGTCTCCCAGGACCAGCACTTACAAGAATAATTGTTAAGTGCGGGGACGGGGACTTAAGGGAGAGGAAAAGTGTTGGTTTTGGTTGGTTGATATATTTATTTATTAATTAAACTTCCCTGTCGCGATCCGGGCCCAGCCGCACCGTTTCTCGCGAAGCCCACGTGCTTCGCGCCTTTTTTATATTCTTCCCGCCTACTCTTCGTTTGAGCGCCGACGCGCGCTCCTCACTCTCCAGTGACCCATCTCGTCGCGTGTCCGAAAACTAATTTTCTTACTTATTATTAGTTTGCACCTTCTTCTTAGTATACCTTGGTTGCCGGTCGAGCCCTGCCGTACCGGTCACGTTTCCACATAACCTTATTTTTCTGTCAGCGGCGCCCCGCGCTCGCTGATCTTATATCTTTTCCTTTTCCTTTATGACCGTCTTGGTCGCGTGCCAAAAACTAATTCCTTATTTATTATTAGTTTACTCCTTTGTCTTATTACACCTTGGCTGCCGGTCGAGCCCTGCTGTACCGATCACGTGTCCACATAACCTTATTTTCCTGTCAGCGGCGCCCCGCGCTCGCTGATCTTATATTTTTCGTTTTCCTTTTCGACCGTCTTGGTCGCGTGCCAAAAACTAATTCACCTTAAGCCCTTGATTCTACCACACTCGAGCCGCCCGATCGCCTCGGCGACGCAACTCACCACCGCGCTCGCTCCCCACGGTGGAGCTTTCACCACGCTGCGCAGAGTTGCATCGCCGATCGTCGGCGCGCACTCGAGCAGTTACATTCAAATTCAAATACGTTGCGCTCCTTGCGTCTTAACTTAAAACTATGTTGCGCTCCTTGCCTCTTAATTCTAACTTAAAACAAGTAAGAAAGCTCTAGTCGGCGGTACCCGACTAGGAGATCCCCTGAACCCTGCGAAGAGCCGATACTCCAAACATTCTATGCTTATTTAACATATACATGTATACAAGCAATACATGCACACACACATACACACATACACATACGCATAAGCACGCGCTCTGCTGACTGCGCAGTTAGCGCAGCGACTGAGCGTGGGCTGCGCTCATAGGCTTTACTATGGGAAATTAAATGTTTAATAACTTCTTTTGTAGTTGGACGTTCTTAATCAAACTTTCAGAGCGTGATTCTGTCATTTATATGTGTATATTTGCCAAAGCACAAGTCTCTAGTATTTGAAATACGGATTTTACAAGTTTGGGGGGAAAAGGAAGGAAAGGGGGGTGGTATCAAAAATTTGACAAAAATCAAAATTGTATAAACTCTACATTATACTGAATACAAAATTTGGAGACTCTAGCTCTAAAGATGCGGGAGATATAAATTTATAACTGCGTTTCGATAACGTTTTAAATCGATAACATTAAAACGATAAAAGTTATCGAATTTTTGAAACAAACTCGATCTGCGCGTGCTATACACGGACCTACATAAAAAATTTCAAGTCTCTAGCTCTTATAGATTCTGAGATCGACGCGTTCAAACATACGGACAGACGGACAGACGGACAGACGGACAGACGGACAGACGGACGGACGGACAGACGGACAGGGCTAAATCAACTCAGCTCGTCGCCCTGATCAAGAATATATATACTTTATGGGGTCTGCCACGCCTCCTTCTGCCTGTTACATACATTTTAACAAAACCATTATACCCTGTTTTCCCATTTTACGGACGGACAGACGGACAGACGGACGGACGGACAGACGGACAGGGCTAAATCAACTCAGCTCGTCGCCCTGATCAAGAATATATATACTTTATGGGGTCTGCCACGCCTCCTTCTGCCTGTTACATACATTTTAACAAAACCATTATACCCTGTTTTCCCATTTTCAATGGGTTCAGGGTATAACTATGTTGCGCTCCTTGCGTCTTATTTCTAACTTAAAACTATATTGTTATAATTACTAATTACCTAACTAACTATATACCTATGCCATGTGAGGCGGCTACTCTGGCAGCCGCCTTACACACCACCACACAATACGGCCATGGGCTCAGCCACCTGTCGCGTTAGCATCTGGCCGGCTGGTTTTTGTTGCTCGCTTTTGAACTTCTGGCACGTTTCGCAGCGTTTCACATACTTGGCGGCATCTCGATGCATGCCTGGCCAATAATATCTTTGGGCCAGCCTGGCTGCCGTCTTCCTCACACCTTGATGTCCGGCCGTGGGAGCGTCGTGGCACTCTCGCAGCACCCTGCCCCTCTGACCGACGGGGACGCAAAGCTTCCAGGTTATGTAGTCCTCTTCATCTGAGCGGTATCCCAGGTTTCGATACAACTGTCCATTTTCCTCGACGTAGTCCGTGAATTTCGCTGGCTCTTTGGCGATCCTCTCGCGCATCCTCGCGATCCATTTGCAGGGGAGCTCCGCTACCACTGCTTGTTGACAGATCTCTAGAGGTTGCCGGGAGAGAGCGTCGGCCACCACATTCAGCTTCCCTCGTCGATAATGGACATCGAATTGGTACTGCTGCAATTCCAGTGCCCAACGAGCAATCCTGCCGGTAGGGCTCTCTATTGAGTTTAGCCACTTTAAAGCGAGGTGATCCGTCACCACGTCGAACCTGTAGCCTTCGAGGTAGCATCGCATTTTCCTAATTGCCCATACGATTGCCAGGCACTTCTTCTCTGTGGCCGAATAATTCACCTCCGCCTTCAGCAACTTTCGACTAGCGTACGCTATCACCCGTTCCTGATCCTCGACTGTCTGCGTCAACACTGCCCCGAGTCCGTAGTCGCTAGCATCTGTTTGCTGCACAAACTTGACCGAGAAGTCAGGACATGCCAAGACGGGCGCCGTCGTTTAGTTCTCCTTGAGCTTCCTCAAGGCTTCCTCCTGGTCCTCGCTCCATACCCACTTCTGGCCCTGCTTGAGGAGCGACGTCATTGGCTGGACCAGCTACGCGAAGTTTGGCACGAACCGCCGGTACCAGGACGCCATCCCCAAGCATTGCCGCAACTCCTTTAGATTGGTAGGAGCCGGGAGCTTCTGTATCGCCTCCACCTTTGCCGGATCGGTGCAAATTCCTTCATTCCAGCCTTTCTCTGAAGAAACTGCACTTCCTCCTATTCAACTTGAGGTTGGCCGCCCTCAATCGGCGGAACACCTCCTTCAACTTAGCCACATGTTCCTCTTTTGTGGCTCCGAACACCACGATTTCGTCCAGATAGGCGAATGCATGGGGCTCCATTTCGGGTCCGATGACCGTATCCAGCGCTCTCTGGAACGTCGCACTTGCCGAATGCAAACCGAATGGCATCACCCGCCAGTGGAATAAACCTCTTCCGGGCACGGTGAAGGCTGTGCATTCTCGGCTATCCGCCGCCATGGGGATCTGCCAATAACCGCTCTTGAGGTCCAACGTCGAGATGAATTGAGCGTGGCTCAACTTCTCCAGGATGTGATTGATCCTAGGAACAGGATAAGCATCTGGAATCGAGTGTGCATTGAGCTGTCGGTAGTCTACGCACATGTGCCAATATCCAGTCTTTTTCCTTACCAAGACTATTGGTGCACTGTGCGGACTTCGCGACGGCTCAATGGCCCCCACTCGAAGCAGCTCATCTATCTGCTCGTCAATCACCTTGCTCATAGCCGGATTCTTGGGATAATATCGCTGCTTCAGTGGCTTATTATCCCTCATCCTGATGCTATGCTCCGCTATGTGAGACACCCCCTCTAGGTTCTCAAACAGCGCCAGCTCCTTTTCTAAGAACATCCCTCGTCGTCCATCGACTCTACTTCTGTATCCTTATGCCGCACCTCCTCCTCCAGATGCCTCTTCGATTGAGCTCGTCGTCGGGCAGGCGCCTTCCGTGCTCCAGATGGTGCACCCTCTTCCTCTTCCACCTCAATCGTTTTTATTTCCGGCGGACGCTCCCTGGTCCCCGGAATCCTTCCCCCGTCGTCCATCGACTCCAATTTCTCCACTTCTGTGTCCTTATGCCGCACCTCCTCCTCCAGATGCTTCTTCGATCGAGCTCGTCGTCGAGCAGGCGCCTTCCGTGCTCCAGACGGTGCGCCCCGACTCTTCCTCTGCCGACGCCTTCACTTTCTTCGTCGCAGGCTGCCCACCCGGCACTCCAAAGTTCAGTCCTCTCTTCTCTGCAAGAGTTGGACGCCAAGCGAGCATCTCTTGTCCTCCAGACGCGATGCCCTCTTTCGACGCCTCTCTCGCGGAGGGTGGTGACTCCTTTCCAGCCAGTGTCTCCTTCGTCCTCATCAGCAGTTCTGCGCGGCCACAGCGCACCGTTGTGCCTATGGCGCACAGAAAGTCCATCCCTAAGATGACGTGATCCTGCATGGTCGGCATGATGAGCACTGTCATCCGCACTGCCTTCCCGGCGAGACTCACGTCCACTTTTATCATCTTCTTTACTTCAAGTGACGATCCGTCAGCCAACCTAATCCGTGACTGCACGTCCTGGAGCTCTCCCTGAATCGCCCTCCTGCGCACGCAATCTTCGCTCATGACGATTGTGGCGTCCATGCGTCGACCCGCAATCTCCACCCTCGCGACGATTCTCCCCTCTTCGACCACTAACGGGTACTCCTCTCTCTCTCGGCTGGTTAGTTGGCGCCGCTCCGCTCCCAGATCCGATATCCTGGCTCATCATTTGATGTGCGGCCTCCGTTTGCTCCGCAGATGGCGCCGATAACGTATTTGGTCGCGACTCTGTCGGACGATATTCTGCCGGCTGCGAACGGAACGGGTTGTCGGACCGACTATCCGCTTTTTGCGCCCCGGCAGTCCTCGTCCGTCCAGCCGTGGCGCTCTTCTCCAGATCCTTCCCTTGGTCCCGCACATTTTCATACTCTGCCGCCATCTGAGTCAGCTGTGCGAGAGACGTAAAGTCATGACGTCTTACGTATAATCTGTATTTCAGGGGCGGCATTCTCGTATATTCGGTACAGCTCCTGTGCCGAACTATAGGCTGCGTGGCGCATCAGTAGCCTAATCTCTACGAGATAGTCCTTGAAGCTCTCTCCTCCCCGCTGCCGACGTGATCTGATTTGATCTTCGAGGCGCTCAAAATATTGCGGTGGCAGGAAGAACTCCAGAAATCCGCTTTTAAACTCTGCCCACGTCACGTCCCTCAACCCGCTTGTAATGAACCACCTGGCGGCTTTGTCCACGAGCACCTCGCTCAATGCCCTGGGCATACGGTCGAGGTCGATGCCGTATGTGATGGCCCGCTCTTCCAAGATTTCCAAAAATCCGAGTGAGTCCGACTGGCCGTCATACCTCATGCCCCACTTCCTGACCTGCTCTGCTATGCACCTGGGCGGGCTCCTCTCGGGCTGCGGTTGGTATGCAGGAACATATTGGCTGACCTTGAGAGTCGGAGGCGACTCTTTAACCTCACCGTCGACTCTCGAGTCCTCCCGTGTTCCGCACTTTCGGCCCTCGGCCATCCCGCTGATCGTCGGAACGCTCAGCTTCCATGATGGCGCAGGGATCGGTTCGTGTAGCTGAGCTCTACGCAGGTCCGGTTCGGACTTCTGGTAAGCTCGGCCACCGACACAAGGCGCCGCACCCCCTAGGTAGGGCTCTGGCATCTTGGCATACCGAGCCTCCAATTCTGCCAGACGTGCCCAGACCCCCGCGGAGTGGCCGCTGCTCTGGATGAATGCAGATAACCTCTTTCGAAGGTCTTCTACACGTCCGTCGCTTTCTAACCCGAACTCTTGGGTTATGGTGATCAGCTCCTCTTTGCACCGCTGATACACCCAGCGCACGCCCACCCCCGGATTCTGGCACTCACCTCCTTCCATTTATGCTCTGCTCCTTCTTTAACTGCTTTCCCGTCTTCGTTGCACCGCTGGCTGTGCCTCGTTCTGTCGCTGATGTTTTCACTGGATTTGTGCTGAATTTTCCTTCGTTTAATTTTTTCCTTTTTGTTTTCTTTAAATTCGTTTAATTTAATTTAATTTGTTCTTCTTGTTCTCGCTGCCGATTTTTTTTTCAAAAAAAAAAAGTTCACTAAAAAAAAACGTTGCTTTGTACCAGTGTGCACTTCTTGTTCTTCTTACTATTGTTTCGTTTCTATATATATATTTTATTTTATTTTTTTTCCCCTTGAAAAAAAAACTCACTCAAAAAAAAACGTAACTTTGTACCACTGTACACTTGTTTTCGTAGCCGGTGTCTCTCTTCATATATATATATTATTTTTTTTTTCAACACTGTTCATTCGCCACTCGCCACTGTCTCTCTTTGTACTCACTCAAAAAAAAATCACTCAAAGCCGTTGTGCGCCACTGTTCATTCGCCACTCGCTACTGTCTTTCTTTGTACGTATACATTTTTATTCTTCTCAAAAAAAAACTCACTCAAAAAAAATTTCGTACATGTTACGCCAGCACACACTTGCTCTGAGTTTTTGGCCGTCGGCCTGCAGTTTACTCGATTTTTGCTCGAAATTTCTGGCTCTCGGCCCACCGTACACGCTTGCTTGTTCTCAATGTTTCCCGTCGCGTGCTGTACTTTTTCGGCGTCGCTGTGCCCTTGAATTTCGTTTGCCGTTACCTTCGCCGCGCTTGAAGAGTATGCTTGGGTATCGCCGACTTGACGTAGATTTTGCGGCATTTGCCGACCAGCACCTTTATTTGGGCATATGCGCAGGATTTTACGCCGCGAATATGCCACGCCCCTTAGTAGTCCCAGGGTCCCTGCTCGGGCGCCACTTGTAAAGTTACAAATCTGGCCGGGGTGCAGACTCAGTCTCCCAGGACCAGCACTTACAAGAATATTTGTTAAGTGCGGGGACGGGGACTTAAGGGAGAGGAAAAGTGTTGGTTTTGGTTGGTTGATATATTTATTTATTAATTAAACTTCCCTGTCGCGATCCGGGCCCTGCCGCACCGTTTCTCGCGAAGCCCACGTGCTTCGCGCCTTTTTTATATTCTTCCCGCCTACTCTTCGTTTGAGCGCCGACGCGCGCTCCTCACTCTCCAGCGACCCATCTCGTCGCGTGTCCGAAAACTAATTTTCTTACTTATTATTAGTTTGCACCTTCTTCTTAGTATACCTTGGTTGCCGGTCGAGCCCTGCCGTACCGGTCACGTTTCCACATAACCTTATTTTTCTGTCAGCGGCGCCCCGCGCTCGCTGATCTTATATCTTTTCCTTTTCCTTTATGACCGTCTTGGTCGCGTGCCAAAAACTAATTCCTTATTTATTATTAGTTTACTCCTTTGTCTTATTACACCTTGGCTGCCGGTCGAGCCCTGCTGTACCGATCACGTGTCCACATAACCTTATTTTCCTGTCAGCGGCGCCCCGCGCTCGCTGATCTTATATTTTTCGTTTTCCTTTTCGACCGTCTTGGTCGCGTGCCAAAAACTAATTCACCTTAAGCCCTTGATTCTACCACACTCGAGCCGCCCGATCGCCTCGGCGACGCAACTCACCACCGCGCTCGCTCCCCACGGTGGAGCTTTCACCACGCTGCGCAGAGTTGCATCGCCGATCGTCGGCGCGCACTCGAGCAGTTACATTCAAATTCAAATACGTTGCGCTCCTTGCGTCTTAACTTAAAACTATGTTGCGCTCCTTGCCTCTTAATTCTAACTTAAAACTATATTGTTATAATTACTAATTACCTAACTAACTATATACCTATGCCATGTGAGGCGGCTACTCTGGCAGCCGCCTTACACAATAATCAAATTATGTAGAAAAACAATCCCCAGGATAGTTCTACGATTGATTAATGATGGAAGATCAATAAGAAGAAGCCTACTAAGATAAGACGGTAAACGAGGATTGGGGTCCCAGCTTAGATCTCGTAAGGCAAAGAGTAGAAACTATTTCTGGACCGATTCAATACGATCCTGATACAATTTATGCTGTGGACACCATATAATTGAACAATATTCTAAAATAGTTCGTAGCAGCGAAACATAAAGAAGTTTGGTAATGAATAGGTCCTTGAATTCTATTTCCCAACGTTTAATAAAGCCAAGAACACTTTTGGCTTCATTTATGATAGTTGAGATTTGAGAATTGAAGTTAAGTCAAAAAGTACACCAAGATCTTTGACTGAAATAATACGTTGCAAGAAATAATTATTAATTGAATAATTAGCAATATATGGAATAGTACGACAGAAGGTCATTGTCATACATTTAGAACACTTTAAATGCAACCGATTAGCTACACACCAAAGTTGGAAGGAATTAAGATCATCTTGAAGGCGGTTTCTGAAGACATGGTTTCCCGAGCTAATACGAACCCTACCTCCATGAAACGCATCATAACTGGTTATGAGACATGGGTCTACGAGTACGACATGCAAAGGAGTCAGCAATCGTCCGAATGGCGCTTCGAGAACGAGCCGTATCCGAAAAAACCACGCCAAGGCCAAGGCGCTGGTGCACTCTGAGTTCCTTCCAGAGGGCCAAACGGTTAACAAGGAATATTATTAAGTTTACGTGAAGCCATCCGCCGTAAACGGCCCGAATTGTGGAAGGACAATTCGTGGATTCTACACGATGACAACGCGCCATCGCACCGAGCCTTGATTGTACGCGAATACAAGACCAAAAACTCAATAAATACTATCGAACAGCCACCGTATTTTCTCTTCCCAAAACTAAAATTGCCACTTAGCGGAAGGCGTTTTGAGTCGATTGAAGACATTAAGCAAAATTCGCTAAAGGAGCTGAAGGCCATCCCGGCGCCGGCCTACCAGCGGACCATGGATGATTGGATTGTTCGTTGGAATATTTGTATCGGCTGAAAAGGAGCCTATTTTGATGGCAATCCAACAAATAATGATGAATAATATGAAAAAATATGTTTTTTTTTAAATTCCGGGAACTTATTTTACACAATGTATAGAGGGGTGATGAAAGACTCTTTCCGAATAGACGGAAAAACAGAGGTTTCCAGCGACTAATTAAATAGTTTTAGTAATGGTGTCTAAAGAGAACCACTACATTCTTTAATTACACAATTGGGAATATTATCAGGAGAGAAAGATGATTTCAATGACCGAATGGCTGAAACCAGAGAAGTAGGGGAAACATTAAAAGCATTAATAATATTAGTTGCAGAAATTAAGTAAGGGTATGAAGTGGTATAGTGATCTACTGAGGAATAATGGGATTGAAAAAAATTTGTAAAAAGATCAGAGGAATCATGATCATTACAAGTTTTGTCCAATCCAAGGAAAAATGAGGATGCTAAACTAGAAGACAGAAGAAGACTTACGCTTCATGTTTACGAATGGATAGAATTGCTTAGGATCACGAACTAACTACCTTTTGCAACGAAAAAGGTAATTCTCATAACACCGAGAATTTAAAAAATTAAAATTCGACTTGTCTATGGAATATTTAGACCAGTCTACAATCGAACCAGACTTTTTAAATTTTTTAAAATATTTAGACTTAATATTTTTTAAATTAGAAAGAGTCTGAGTAAACCAGGGGGATTAATTAGAAACGGGCATTGGGAGACACATAGGAACACACTCATATAGAATAGAGTTTAAAGTGTTATAGGAAAATGCTGTTGCCAAATTAATGTCAACTGACTTATATAAAGGAAACCAATCTGTTGCATTAATAAGTTGATTAAGCAAAACATAATTGCACTTATTATAAAAACGACGTTGTTTTCAAATTGTAGGTGTGAAAACTGGTGGAGTACTTATGGATAATTGTACCTCCAAAGTGGGATGATGTATATCCTCAGGTATACAAAAAGGTGCTAGTCATCATTAATATAAACTAGATCACGTGACCGATTCAGATGATTTGAAATAGAGTTCATCTGAAACATAAAAAGCATGAATAATTCATTCAAAAGGTAATGATCTAATGTAGGAATAAGAAAATTAAAGTTGGGACTGGCGGACCTAGAAGTGTTAGGTATATTAAAGCCACCCAACACAAGAAACATATCGTTATCATTAACATGTCCATAAATTTCTTTAATGCAAGTTATATGTTGAGCATAAACTTGAACATCAGAAGAGGGAGGGATATATGAACAAGTAATAAATAGGGAACAAGATGGAAGAGTTATTTTAACTCCAATAATCTCAGCGTCATGAGGTAACGAAAAAATAAAAGATTCTGAGAGGATATTGGATTTAACACCAATCAAGACACCACCACCTCTACGTAGCAGTCGATCGTGTCTATAAATGGTGAAATCATTAGAGAGAATCTCACTATTATAAACATTTGGACTTAGCCACGTTTCTGTGAGAGAAATAATTTCAGAATTTATACAAAAACTACTCAAAACAAGTAAGAAAGCTCTAGTCGGTGGTACCCGACTAGGAGATCCCCTGAACCCTGCGATGAGCCGATATTCCAAACATTCTTCGCTTATTTAGCATATACATATATACACAGCACATGCACACATACACACACACACACATACGCACGCACGCAAAAGCGAGCGCTCTGCTGACTGCGCAGTTTACGCAGCGACTGCGCTCGGGCTGTAGTAAGAGCTGTATTATGGGAAGTTAATTGTTGAATAACTTCCTTTGTAGATGGACTTTTTTAATCAATCAAGTCTCTAGCAATTTTGCAAATTTGGGGCGAAAATATAACAAAAATCAAAATTGTCTAATATCCACATTATACTAAATAAACAAGTAAGAAAGCTCTAGTCGGGAGTACCCGACTAGGACATCCCCTGAACCCTGCGAAAAGCCGATATTCCAAACGTTCTACACTTCTCTTACTATGTATTCATTACGAGCAACACATACGCACGCACGCATAAGCACGCTCTCTGCTGACTGCGCAGTTTACGCAGCGACTGTGCTCGGAGTGCAGTAAGGCTAGGTTATGAAAACTTAATTGTTGAATAGGTTTCTTTGTATATGGACTTTTTGAATCAAACTTTCAGTGTGTGATTATGTTATTCATATGTGTGTATTTGCCGAAGCACAAGTCTCTAGTACTTGAAATACGTTTTTTTAAATTGGTGGCGAAGGGGGCGTGGCATCGAAAATATAATAAAAATCAAAATTGTATAAAATACACATGCAACTATATACAAAAGATGTGCAAGCCATAATTTTATAACTGGTTTTCGATTTCGTTTTTAATCGATAACATTAAAACGATAAAAGTTATCGAATTTTTGAAACAAACTCGATCTGCGCGTGCTAAACACGGACCTACATACAAAAATTCAAGTCTCTAGCTCATAGATTCTAGGATCGACGCGTTCATACATACGGACAGACGGACAGACAGACAGACAGACAGGGCTAAATCAACTCAGCTCGTCGCCCTGATCAAGAATATATATACTTTATGGGGTCTGCCACGCCTCCTTCTGCCTGTTACATACATTTTAACAAAACCATTATACCCTGATTTCCCATTTTCAATGGGTATAAAAAGATATGGCGGATATGTTTACACCCATAGGGGGCGTGGCAAATGCAAAAGCTTATAGCTAATACAGTTTTAGCTAGAAAAATTGAATGGTTGAGTTACTTGTGAGCTTCTCCATCGATGACCTAAAAATAATGTTTATGCCCCTTTTTGGGGTGTGTCATGCTAAAAAAATACCCTGTAATTTTCGCATTTTTTGAGAGTAAGCATCCAAATTTCACACTTACGTTACCCTTCACTACTTCTAAGAACTGGCAATAAATTATATATCTACGCTCAGTGGGGGCGTGGCAAATCGGAAAAAACTGTATGTTTTCCGATTCTCAGTGAGAAAATCAAAATTTTATGACGATATTACTGCTGATCTCCTCGATTTCCCAAAAATTATATATGTACAAACCAATTGTGGGCGTGGAAATGGGCGTGAACGGTGCGGCTGTGAATGAGTATTCCGCAGTCGGTAGCGCCCGGCTGCAACGTTCTTACTTGTTTTTTTTTTTAACTTGTCCCCCTGTCCACTTGGTGTTCTTGTTCTTGTTGCCGTCTCTTTTCTTGTTCCTTCTTTTCCTTTTATTAAAAAAAAATAAAACTCACTAAACAAAAACGCCTTGTGTCACTGTTCACTTGTCGTCGTTGCCGGTGTCTCTCTTTATTCTGGTTTTTATTCATTCCTTTTTTTTCCACAAACAAAAACTCACTCAAAACTCTAGCTTTAAAACTGTAGAAGATACAGTTTTACCCGATTTGCCACGCCCCCAATGGGCGTAGATACATCCGCCATAGCTTTTCCATCCTGAGTTGTCAATACGAGTATATATTCCAAATTGCAACTCTCTAGCACTTCTAGAAGTAGTGTTTCTGAGATATCGGAAAATGCATTTTCCGATTTGCCACGCCCCTAGTGGACGTATCGGGAAAATCTTGACACTTTATAATTCGAGGGTATACACGAGTATATATTTCAAATTTCAACTCTCTAGCTTCAAAACTGTGCAAATGGTTTGCGTTCATACGGACAGACGGACAGACGGACGGACAGACAGACGGACAGACGGACGGACAGCGTGACGGACATTGCACAAAGCCAATATACTCATTTCACTTTGTGAATGAGTATAAAAATGCTCTGGGCCACTCCTTATTATTTTTTTTTTTTTTTAAACTTACTCAAAAAAAACTCTGTACCTTTGCACTTGTTCTTGCACTTGCACTTGTTCTTTCGTCGTTGCCGTTGATCTTCTTCGCTCGCCCGTTTTCTCTCGTCGCGTACTGTACTTTTAGCGTCGCTGCGCCCTGGCTTTTATTTTCTGTTTCATTCGTTGAGCTCGATTTTCGCGACGGCCAAAAGAGCAGGTTAGGGTATCGCCGACTACACTTGCATTTTTTAACTTCCACCAACCAACACCTTTATTTAGGCATATGCGCGGATTTTTATGCCGCGAATATGCCACTCCCCTTGTTAGTCTCAGGGTCCCTGCTCGGGCGCCACCTGTAAGGTTACAATTCTGGCCGGGGTGCAGACCCAGTCTACCGAGGACCAGCACTCACAAGAAAATTTGTTGAGTGCGGGGACGGGGACTTAAGAGAGAGGAGTTGAGTTAGTTAATGCTATATCTTTATTAATAAAAGTTAATTCTGAAGCCCATGTGCTCTCCGTTTGAGCGCCGACTTGCGCTCACCACTCCTAAGCGACCATCTCGACGCGTGTCCGAAAACTAATTAACCTCTCAACTTAATCTATCGCTCTCGAGCCGCCCGATCGCCTCGGCGACGAAACTCCCCACAGCCCTCGCTCCTCACCACGGAGCTTTTCACCACGCTGTGCAGAGTCGCATCGCCGATCTTCGGTGCGCGTTCGAGCCGTTACCTTTAAATTTCAATTCCTAAATACTAATACATCTTGCGCTCCTTGCGCTCTTATTAATACTACCTTACATACTAATACAAATGCTACCTTACAGCCTATCTTATTGTAAATAAGGATTTGAGGCGGCTGCTCCTAACGCCAGCCTTCCCCTGAAGAAACTGCACTTCTTCCTGTTCACCTTGAGGTTTGCCGCCCTCAATCGCCGAAACACCTCCTTTAAATTAGCCACATGTTCCTCTTTTGTGGCTCCGAACACCACGATTTCGTCCAGATAGGCGAATGCATGGGGCTCCATTTCGGGTCCGATGACCGTATCCAGCGGTCTCTGGAACGTCGCACCAGCCGAATGCAAGCCAACTGGCATGGCCAATCTCTAGTCTTCTTCTTTACTAAGACTATTGGTGCACTGTGCCGACTTCGTGACGGCTCAATGGCTCCCAATCGAAGCAGCTCATCTACCTGTTCATCAATCACCTTTCGCATAGCCGGATCCTTGGGATAATACCTCTGATTCAGCGGTTTATCGTCCCTCATCCTGATGCTATGCTCCGCGCTATGAGACACCCGTTATAGGAACTCAAACAGCACCAGCTCCGTCTCCAAGAACTCCCTGAGTTCGTCCTCCAGGTCCTCTGCGAGCGACCCAGCTTCCTCTTCCTTTTCTACCTCAATCACCTTTATTTCCGGCGGACACTCTCTGGTCCCCGGAATCCTTCCCTCGTCGTCCATCGACTCCAACTTCTTCACTCCAGCGTCCTCATGCCGCGCCTCCTTCTTCAGATCCTTCCTTTATCGAGCTCGTCGTCGAGCAGGCGCCTTCCGTTCTCCAGATGGTGCGCCCTCTATCGACTCGTCGCAGGCTCCCCACACGGCACTCCAGGGTTCAATCCTCTCTGCTCTGCTAGAGTCTGACGTTGAGCCAGCATCTCCTGTCCTCCAGACGTGGTGCCCTCTTACGACGCTTCTCTCGCAGGGGATGGCAATGTGTATGTCCTTCATCTTCATTATCAATTCATGCCTATGGCGCACAGAAAATCCATTCATAAAATTACGTGGTCTAGTATGGTCGGCATGATGAGTACTGTCACCCGAACTGCCTTCCCGGCGAGACTCACGTCCACTCTCATCATCCTCTTCACCTCCAGCGACGATCCGTCAGTCAACCGTCTGGTATGGCATCCATACGTCGACCCGCAATCTCCACCCTCGCGACGATTCTCCCCTCTTCCACCACTAACGGGCATCTCTCTCTCTCACATCTAATTAGTTGGCGCCGCTCCACTCCTGCGGAGGACGCCCCTGTCCGTTTTCCGGGTCCACTCGATCCCAATATTTCGGTGTGTTCCTCCCTGTCTCCCCGCAACAGCGGCAAAACAACACCTGCGCGTTGGGATATTCTGGGCGAAGTGTCCTGCTTGCGCGCATCTGTATCAAACCCGGCGCGGATCGACTCTAGATATTGTGTCCTGGGTCAACATCCGATGAACCGCCTTCACGGCTGGTGCCACCCGGACGCTCAGCCCCGACTCTGCGGACCGGTGTTCCGTTGGCTGCGACCGAATCGGGTTGTTGGACCGACTCTCCTCTGGTTTCGCCGAGGCTGGTTTCGTCCAGCTAGCCGTGATGCTCTCTTCCCAGTCCTTCCTCTGATCCCGCACATTTTCGTACTCCGTCGCCATCTGAGTTAATTGTGAAGCCGTGAAATCCTATTGAACGGTTGAGTTACTGGTGGGCTCGATCGATGACGCAAAAATAATTTTTACGCCCCTTTTGGGACATGCCATGCCCAATAATTTTCGGATTTTTGAGTGTAAGAATCCAAATTTCACACTTACGTTACCCTACACTATTTCTAAGAACTGGCCAAAAACTATATGTCAACGCCCACTGGAGGCGTGGCAAATCGGGAAAAGCTGTATGTTTTTCCGATTCTCAGTGAGAAAATCCCAATTTTATGACCATACTACTGCTGACCTCCTCTATTAATTTGTAAAATTAAATGCGTATTCCGTAGTCGGTAGCGCACGACTGCAACGTTCTTACTTGTTTTTTTTTTTTTTAATTTTGTTATATATTGAGCACTATTGATGCCAGAGACTTGAAATTTGGTATATATATTATATATATAAGTCCAAGATCAAAAAGTTATGTCGGAAATATACACGCACATAGGGGCGGGATAAACTGCATAAGTTGATATCTGTTATAGTTTTAGAAATAGAAGCTTCAAAAATGGATAGTTGAGTTACTGGTGACCTCCTCCTTCAATGATCCAAAAATAATTTTTACGCCTAGTTGGGAGCGTGCAATACCAATAAAGACCCTGTAATTTTCGCATTTTTGGCCAAAAATTATATGTCTAAAAGTGGGAAACTCAAAATTTGTTGACGATGTTACCGTTGTCCTCCTCTATTGATTTCCAAAAATCATATATATGTTGCAGCATTAAGATTATTTTCCATTATTTAGCGCAGTGAGTTTCGGTCGCTCTCAGAACTCAAACACAACTAACTCTCGTGTCTCTTTTTCTTCTCGAGCCTACCCCCGAACCACACTCGGCGACAGCGACACAACGCTGTGAAATATCTAAAGACGCACCAACACGCACTCAATACGCGCCGACACGCTGTCGGCCCGCTAAAACGGGACTTCCAAATTTCATCATATTGCGCAGTACTCAAAGACGCAGCAAAGCACACTATTGTTACGCCCCAACCCGCTCGAACCTCTGACGCTCCGACCCGGCCATCCTGACCATAACACGACCTCGTGTAGTTTTACAAAAATGCCTTACTGCATAATTCATTTTATCTATAAATTTTCGAAAGTTATTTAAGATTAACATTTTCCTTTTTGATTACAACTATTTTCGTTTCAGGGCTTCATACAAAATTTTATCTTCAACTTTTAGTTTCGTTCTTAAACTGCTATAAAATTAATCTTTAGCTTAATTCTACTTTCTTCACTATCCTTTTTATTATCATAGACTCAACTGGTTTTACATTACATCATCTTATGCATCACACGCCATGATCAAAACTTTTCTTATCAGCCCCTTCAGTCATCCATACTGTCTTTTCAACGGTTTCATTCTCAATCGTTTCAATACTGTCTTTTTCAACGGTTTCATTATCAACATTATTCAAATCCTCATTACTACTTTCTAACCCGACTGGTACATACCCTTCTGGCAATTTTCTTATATCGTCATGAGCATATCAGTATTTTCTATTATTTGTCAATGACCTTATGATATATCTATCTCCGTCCAACAATTCAGCTATTTGTAACGGTCCCCTAAACTTTGGACTTAACTGCGTTTGATGCATTGCTTCTTTAACAACACCAAATCTCCTACTTCGTATCCAACAAACTTAGCCTTGGTTTTATCCAACAACCTTAGCCTTGGTTTTATCAAACCGTTTCTTGCTATATACTGCTGCCGCTGATACTTACTGTACAATTTAAGGCCAACTGTACCTCACCCAATGCGTCTTGCCAAGATCGGCTGCTAGTCTCAACTGCCGTCAGTAAGTTTTTCAAAGTGCTCATAATGCGTTCCAGTTGTCCGTTAGCTCTACTTGCGCCTGTCGCAATCAAATACAAACTTATTTTCAGTTGAGAACAAAACTCACTAAATTTAGAGCTAGAAAAACACCTACCCTGGTCTGCTATTATGCGCTTTGGTACTCCAAACAAAGATACAGCCGATGTCACAGCACCTATGCAATTGTCAGCATAAATCTTAAGTGTGTGTGTTAAATAAACAAATTTGATAAAAACGTCCACTTGGACAATAACATATTCCTTCTGATCAGACTTGCCACTCAACTTTCCTGTTACGTCTATGTGTATCGTGTGCCAAGGTGTGCTGACCTTTGGTATTGGATGAAGTCTAGCTTGAATTTTACCCGAGGATGATTTTGACATCTTACAAGTAATACAGTTTTCAACAAACTTTCGTATATACTTAGACATGCTATCGAACCAATAACAATCATAAGCCTTATCTAAAGTCTTCTCCCAACCTAAGTGCATGATTGTCTCGTGAATCTGATTTATTACAGACCATCTGAATGCCCTTGGAACAATTGGCATAGATCGAGTTCTACCATTTCTCTGAATTTTTTCGATAAAGTAATCCTGCTCTCAACTCATAAGTGTTTGCAATGCGCTCGGCAAGAGAATTGTCCTTCAGTTTGTTCACAATATTGATAATATCGAAGTCCTTCCGCTGTTCAGCCATAAGCCAATCACTATATATTTCTGCCAAATTAACTCGTTTTTCAGGAACTTTAGAAGTATCAATCACATCAGCGGATGGTAGATTTTTGGAAAAGAAATCAGCATGAGCCATTCGTTTACCCTCTCTATACTGCAAATCAAATGGGAACGACTGTCAATAAGCCCACCATCTTTGTGCTCTGGGAGATAGGTCACGTTTAGTTCTTGATGGTTTAAGTGAGTTGCAATCGGTAAAAACTACAAAATCTCTACCAATCAAATAATGACGAAAATGCTTTATAGCCATGACAACCGCAAGGGTCTCCAACTCATAAGAATGGTATCGTGATTCAGCAGGTGAAGTAGCCTTACTGAAAAATTCAACGACATGCGGCTTGTTATCAATTTTGTGTAGCAAGATGGCTCCATATCCACGAGCACTTGCGTCAGTATGCAATTTGAGTGGATATTTAGGGTCAGAAATAACTAATACTGGCTTCTGTGTAAGTACAGAAATAACTTTTTGTCTTATTTGTTCATGTTCTGGCTTCCAAACAAACTCGTTCTTTTCCGATGTCAAAAGATACAAAGGCTTCATGAAACATAACATTGCATAAATTGCCGAAAGTAAGACGCTAATCCAATAAATTGTCTTAAAGCAGGGACTGACTGAGGAGACGGTAGAGCAGTTAACGCTGAAACTTTAAGTGAATTTGGACGAATTTGGCCTGCGCTCACTTCGTATCCCAAATATTTAACTGTCGACTTGAGAAACGAACACTTTTTAATATTGAACATAAATCCAGCTTTCGTGAGAATATCAAGGGTAATCTGTAATCTTTCTAAAGCTTCACCTTTTGTTGTAGCCACCACCAATACGTCATCCATATAGACATCTACAAATATATTTGCAAGTTCCCCAAGCGTATGCATCACTGTACGCTGAAAAACTGAAGGTGCATTTTTAAGACCAAACGGCATTGACAAAAATTCGTATTGGCCGTCTGAAGTGACAAAAGCCGTACACTCTATTGACTCTTCATGCAAAGGGATTTGGTAGTATCCGCTTGCCATATCTATTTCGCTCCCTGAAGTCTGGCTATATGATCTGCTTTTGGAGGCAACGGATATTTATCTGAGACTGTATTCGTATTTAATTCACGGTAATCGACACACAAGCGATGAGACCCGTCCTTTTTGTTCACTAACATCATAGGACTTGCATAAGGTGAGCAACTTGGCCTTATGACATTGCATTCTACTAGTTATTTAATTTTCTCGCGTACCAACTCTCTTTCATTTGGACTAAGTCTGTATGGTCTTCTTTGAACAATTTTTCTGAGGTCTACTAATTTAATTTTCAGCTCACCTGTACTGACTCTAGAAAAAGTAATTCCCTTTATAAAAGATTTTCAATAATTTTCCAATAAATTGATTAATTTATCCCTATCTTCGCCGACAAGATCAGTATCCAATTTAGAAAATATATCATCATTTGAACAACAGTTCACAGATTTTAGTCAAACAATTTCAAATTTTCCCGGTGACACAATCACATGAAAACCCTGCGACAGTATTTCTCGACCAATCACAATGTCGCTCTCCAAATACTGATCGCCCAAAACGTGGAACAGCATCTCAATACAATGATTGTTAATTTTTACGTTGCCAAGTATTTGCAATGTACTACAAATGCTGTCATTCCCAATACCCTTTAACATGACTACGTTGTAAATTCTTTTACCGGCTAACTAAGTACTTATCTTTTGTTTAATCAACGAACATTCCGCTCCAGAGTCAAATATTGTCAAAAACATAGCTGCTGGTGTTTCTACACTGGTGAAGCGCTGTACAAAAATTTCCTTAAACTCGGTCCAATTTATGTCAGGATAACATATTTGTGAGAGCCTCTGCGACGCACTGCCTTCCAACGCTGCTCTCAAAGCCATCACCAACGCACTGCCTTTTATGTTATTTTCCAGAATTATATTTATTGTAGCGCACCACGCGGATGCGTCTGCGCCAACAAGATCTTTTCAATATTATTGCTACACTTTATGTTCACACAACGACGCAAACGCACAATAAATTGATTCGAAGCAAATTTCTAACGCGCTCCCTCTAACACGTCCGACACTCGCCATGGATCATTTGTCATATTAGGTAGCGAGCCAGATCCCACTTCTGATGTTGTAGCATTAAGATTAGTTTCCATTATTTAGCGCAGCAAGTTTCGGTCGCTCTGAGAACTCAAACACAACTAACTCTCGTGTCTCCTATTTCTCTCAAGCCTACCCCCGATCCACACTCGGCGACAGCGACACAACGCTGTCGCCCCGCTAAAACGGGACCTCCCAATTTCATCATATTGCGCAGTACTCAAAGACGCAGCAAAGCACACTGTTGTTACGCCCCGACACAGCGCCAGCCCGCTCGAACCTCTGACGCTCCGACATATATAAATATAAACATATATAGGATAAGTTAAAGCCGAAGGCAATAGTAGCCAGTGCTGTTAATATAAGTTAGATTCTAATTTTAATTATATCTAACTTTATAAAATAAAAATATATAAATATAAACAAAAAATATTTCAATAATACCACCAACCCGATGGGGGTATTTTATTCGCCAGTCCGGCCAGCTATGCCCCGATTCATAGCCTTGTATGGTCAGTGATATTATTGAACTACAAAAGATAGAAAGTGTTAATAGAAACTTATAAAATATTTATTATAGACTCTTAAGTATAATTATTAAATAATAAATACAAAAGTAAAGATTAAAAGAAAATTGAAAATATTAATAAAAGCAAACAGAATAAGATGAAAAGAGAGAAAGATAAAGAAAAGAAAGGATTGGAACATCACTCCACAGTGTTGAAGATCTTGCAGGTCGTCAAATTTGTGCACCTGCTCACTCCTGGGCACTGTGTGTGATTTCCCTAAGATGATCTGAAAGCAAGGATTTAATTAAAGGTATGGAGAGGTCAGAGGAAAACACGTGACAAAATTTATTGTAATTAACACATAAAACGTGAAACGCGCTATGCAAAGAATAATCCGAAGTGCACAATGGTAAATACAACGGACGAAAGTGTCTGGTTGTTCTGGAAGGAACAGAAAAACTAAGTTTCAATAACAGGCATGACGAGTCAATATTACCAATAATCAAATTATGTAGAAAAACAATCCCCAGGATAGTTCTACGATTGATTAATGATGGAAGATCAATAAGAAGAAGCCTACTAAGATAAGACGGTAAACGAGGATTGGGGTCCCAGTTTAGATCTCGTAGGGCAAAGAGTAGAAACTGTTTCTGGACCGATTCAATACGATCCTGATACAATTTATGCTGTGGACACCATATAATTGAACAATATTCTAAAATAGGTCGTACCAGCGAAACATAAAGAAGTTTGGTAATGAATAGGTCCTTGAATTCTTTTGCCCAACGTTTAATAAAGCCAAGAACACTTCTGGCTTCATTTATGATAGTTGAGATATGAGAATTGAAATTAAGTTTCGAGTCAAAAAGTACACCAAGATCTTTAACTGAAATAATACGTTGCAAGAAATAATTATTAATTGAATAATTAGCAATATTTGGAATAGTACGACAGAAGGTCATTGTCATACATTTAGAACACTTTAAATGCAACCGATTAGCTACACACCAAAGTTGGAAGGAATTAAGATCATCTTGAAGGCGTAGATGATCAAGTGCATTAGCATACGAAAGACAAAGTTTTACGTCATCATTTATAAATAGGGAAAAAAGTAACGGACACAAATGACTACCCTGAGGTACAAATGACTCTTTGGGTTCTACCCTTTAAAAAGGATGAAATCCAAGAAATAAGTTTAGGGGAAAGTGCTAAGTGATCAAGCTTGTGAAGTAATATATCATGGTGTACTGAGTCAAATGCTTTACTGAAATCAGTATATATAACATCAGCTTACATTTTATTTAAAAAACTGTCATTGACTAGGGAAGTAAATTCAAATAGATTAGTAGAAGTAGATCGATTTTGAACAAAACCATGCTGCGATGGTGAAATAATCGATTTACAAAAATGTTGTAAGCTACATGTTATTATTTTTTCAAATAATTTCGGAATAACCGATAGTTTTGCAATACCTCTATAATTAGAAATGTCAGACCTCCCATCTCTTTTATACATTGTGTAAAATAAGTACCCGGAATTTTTAATTTAAACTCTCCCGGGAATACCTGACACTTCAAATTTGGTTTTTTCATGTTGGGACACGTGTCCTTGAATGCACAAACTTTATTAGAACGGGATCTATTACTTAGTGTGTTTACTTCAGAAGTCAAAGTGAGTTGAACTTTTGTTTACTCGGCGAATTTTGCTCAATTTTTTGCAAAAAGAGCTTTGGAAGGAGGTTTCTGAAGACATGGTTTCCCGAGCTAATACGAACCCTACCTCCATGAAACGCATCATAACTGGTTATGAGACATGGGTCTACGAGTACGACATGCAAAGGAGTCAGCAATCGTCCGAATGGCGCTTCGAGAACGAGCCGTATCCGAAAAAACCACGCCAAGGCCAAGGCGCTGGTGCACTCTGAGTTCCTTCCAGAGGGCCAAACGGTTAATAAGGAATATTATTAAGTTTACGTGAAGCCATCCGCCGTAAACGGCCCGAATTGTGGAAGGACAATTCGTGGATTCTACACGATGACAACGCGCCATCGCACCGAGCCTTGATTGTACGCGAATACAAGACCAAAAACTCAATAAATACTATCGAACAGCCACCGTATTTTCTCTTCCCAAAACTAAAATTGCCACTTAGCGGAAGGCGTTTTGAGTCGATTGAAGACATTAAGCAAAATTCGCTAAAGGAGCTGAAGGCCATCCCGGCGCCGGCCTACCAGCGGACCATGGATGATTGGATTGTTCGTTGGAATATTTGTATCGGCTGAAAAGGAGCCTATTTTGATGGCAATCCAACAAATAATGATGAATAATATGAAAAAATATGTTTTTTTTTAAATTCCGGGAACTTATTTTACACAATGTATAGAGGGGTGATGAAAGACTCTTTCCGAATAGACGGAAAAACAGAGGTTTCCAGCGACAAATTAAATAGTTTTAGTAATGGTGTCTGAAGAGAACCACTACATTCTCTAATTACACAACTGGGAATATTATCAGGAGAGAAAGATGATTTCAATGACCGAATGGCTGAAACCAGAGAAGTAGGGGAAACATTAAAAGCATTATTAATATTAGTTGCAGAAATTAAGTAAGGGTATGAAGTGGTATAGTGATCTACTGAGGAATAATGGGATTGAAAAAAATTTGTAAAAAGATCAGAGGAATCATGATCATTACAAGTTTTGTCCAATCCAAGGAAAAATGAGGATGCTAAACTAGAAGACAGAAGAAGACTTACGCTTCATGTTTACGAATGGATAGAATTGCTTAGGATCACGAACTAACTACCTTTTGCAACGAAAAAGGTAATTCTCATAACACCGAGAATTTAAAAAATTAAAATTCGACTTGTCTATGGAATATTTAGACCAGTCTACAATCGAACCAGACTTTTTAAATTTTTTAAAATATTTAGACTTAATATTTTTTAAATTAGAAAGAGTCTGAGTAAACCAGGGGGATTAATTAGAAACGGGCATTGGGAGACACATAGGAACACACTCATATAGAATAGAGTTTAAAGTGTTATAGGAAAATGCTGTTGCCAAATTAATGTCAACTGACTTATATAAAGGAAACCAATCTGTTGCATTAATAAGTTGATTAAGCAAAACAAAATTGCACTTATTATAAAAACGACGTTGTTTTCAAATTGTAGGTGTGAAAACTGGTGGAGAACTTATGGATAATTGTACCTCCAAAGTGGGATGATGTATATCCTCAGGTATACAAAAAGGTGCTAGAGTCATCATTAATAAAAACTAGATCACGTGACCGATTCAGATGATTTGAAATAGAGTTCATCTGAAACATAAAAAGCATGAATAATTCATTCAAAAGGTAATGATCTAATGTAGGAATAAGAAAATTAAAGTTGGTACTGGCGGACCTAGAAGTGTTAGGTATATTAAAGTCACCCAACACAAGAAACATATCGTTATCATTAACATGTCCATAAATTTCTTTAATGCAAGTTATATGATGAGCATAAACTTGAACATCGGAAGAGGGAGGGATATATGAACAAGTTATAAATAGGGAATAGGGAAGAGTTATTTTAACTCCAATAATCTCAGCATCATGAGGTGAGGAAAAAATAAAAGATTCTGAGAGGATATTGGACTTAACACCAATCAAGACACCACCACCTCTACGTAGCAGTCGATCGTGTCTATAAATGGTGAAATCATTTTAGAGAATATCACTATTATAAACATTCGGACTTAGCCACGTTTCTGTGAGAGAAATAATTTCAGAATTTATACAAAAACTACTCAAAACAAGTAAGAAAGCTCTAGTCGGTGGTACCCGACTAGGACATCCCCTGAACCCTGCGATGAGCCGATATTCCAAACATTCTTCGCTTATTTAGCACATACATATATACACAGCACATGCACACATACACACACACACACATACGCACGCAAAAGCGAGCGCTCTGCTGACTGCGCAGTTTACGCAGCGACTGCGCTCGGGCTGCAGTAAGAGTACTATTATGGGAAGTTAATTGTTGAATAAGTTCCTTTGTAGATGGACGTTCCTAATCAAACTTTCAGAGCGTGGTTATGTCATTCATATGTGTATATATGCCGAAGCACAAGTCTCTAGCACTTAAAATACGTTTTTTGCAAATTTGTGGCGAAGGGGGCGTGGCATCAAAGCAAATTGGACACGACCAGCGTAAACCACCACAACCAATTTTGGCAGTGGACATGATTTTATCATAGTCACCTCCAGTGAGACCAGCACATTTTGTGTGCAAATTACGTTTTTGATGTCACCCACAATGATCCAACGTTGGTTGATATTTCTAGACTTCCTTCCGGTGGGAGGGTGGAGCCGCTAAAAACCAGGCTGAGTCCAACTCCGTCGACAAACCATGCTTTGGGCGACCCGGCCGACTCCACTACTTCTTGAAGCTCTAGGATGATTTGCAGATTTTGATTGTTTATTTTCCGATATCTCAGAAACACTACTTGTGAAAGTGCTAGAGAGTTGCAATTTGGAATGTATACTCTCTTTGACAACCCAAGATGAAACAAGTAAGAAAGCTCTAGTCGGTGGTACCCGACTAGGAGATCCCCTGAACCCTGCGATGCCGATATTCCAAACATTTTATACTTATTTAACATATATATATACAAGCAACACATGTACACACACATACGCACGCACGCATAAGCGAGCGCTCTGCTGACTATGCAGTTTACGCAGCGACTGCGCGCGAAGTGCAGTAAGAGCTGTATTATGGGAAGTTAATTGTTGAATAAGTTCCTTTGTAGATGGACTTTTTTAATCAAACAAGTCTCTAGCAATTTTGCAAATTTGGGGCGAAAATATAACAAAAATCAAAATTGTCTAATATCCACATTATACTAAATAAAAAACAAGTAAGAGTGCTCTAGTCGAGACGGCTCGACTACGAGATACCCTGAACCCTGCGAAGAGCCAATCTTTCCAACATGCTATGCTTCTTTTACATATACAAATATTACGAGCAACGCACACACACACACACACACACACACACACACACACATGCATACGCACGCACGCATAAGCACGCGCTCTGCTGACTGCGCAGTCAGCGCGGCGACTGCGCTCGGGCTGCAATATGCCTATTGTATGGGAAATTAAATGCTTAATAACTTTTTTTGTAGATGGACTTTCTTAATCAAACTTTTACAACATGATGATGTAATTCATATGTGCGTATTTGCCAAAGCACAAGTCTCTAGTATTTGAAATACGAATTTTTTAAATTGGGGGCGAAAGGGGCGTGGCATCCAAAATCCAAAAATAAAAAATTGTCCGCATTCTTTACACGGATCTACACAGTAAATTTGGAGTCTATAGCTCTTACGGTATGCTTAACGGAAGAAAAGTTATCGATTTTTATCGATAATAAGGAAACGGGATGAGTTATCGAAAATCTAAAAAAAACTCGTACTGCGTAGGCTATAGACGAGTATTCTCTGAAAATTTCAGATCTCTAGCTTTTGTGGTTTACGAGATCGCTGCGTTCATACGGACGGACGGACGGACGGACCGACGGACAGACGGACAGGGCTATTTCAACTCAGCTCATCGAGCTGATCAAGAATATATATACTTTATGGGGTCTGCGATGTCTCCTTCTGCCTGTTACATACATTTTCACAAAAACATTATACCCTGATTTCCCATTTTCAATGGGTTCAGGGTATAATAAGGAGTCTAACTTTAAAGATGTGCGAGACATAATTTTATAACTGGTTTTCGATTTCGTTTTTAATCGATAACATTAAAACGATCAAAGTTATCGAATTTTTTAAACAAACTTGATATGCGCGTGCTAAACACGGACCTACATACAAAAATTCAAGTCTCTAGCTCATAGATTCTAGGATCGACGCGTTCATACATACGGACAGACGGACAGACGGACAGACAGACAGGGCTAAATCAACTCAGCTCGTCGCCCTGATCAAGAATATATATACTTTATGGGGTCTGCCACGCCTCCTTCTGCCTGTTACATACATTTTAACAAAACCATTATACCCTGATTTCCCATTTTCAATGGGTATAAAAAGATATGGCGGATATGTTTACACCCATAGGGGGCGTGGCAAATGCAAAAGCTTATAGCTAATACAGTTTTAGCTAGAAAAATTGAATGGTTGAGTTACTTGCGAGCTCCTCCATCGATGACCTAAAAATAATGTTTATGCCCCTTTTTGGGGTGTGCCATGCTAAAAAAATACCCTGTAATTTTCGTATTTTTTGAGAGTAAGCATCCAAATTTCACACTTACGTTACCCTTCACTACTTCTAAGAACTGGCCAAAAATTATATATCTACGCCCAGTGGGGGCGTGGCAAATCGGAAAAAAACTGTATGTTTTCCGATTCTCAGTGAGAAAATCAAAATTTTATGACGATATTACTGCTGATCTCCTCTATTGATTTCCCAAAAATTATATATGTACAAACCAATTGTGGGCGTGGAAATGGGCGTGATCGGTGCGGCTGTGAATGAGTATTCCGCAGTCGGTAGCGCCCGGCTGCAACGTTCTTACTTGTTTTTTTTTTTTTAACTTGTCCCCCTGTCCACTTGGTGTTCTTGTTCTTGTTGCCGTCTCTTTTCTTGTTCCTTCTTTTCCTTTTATTAAAAAAAAATAAAACTCACTAAACAAAAACGCCTTGTGTCACTGTTCACTTGTCGTCGTTGCCGGTGTCTCTCTTTATTCTGGTTTTTATTCATTCCTTTTTTTTCCACAAACAAAAACTCACTCAAAACTCTAGCTTTAAAACTGTAGAAGATACAGTTTTACCCGATTTGCCACGCCCCCAATGGGCGTAGATATATCCGCCATAGCTTTTTATACCCTGAACTCATTGAAAATGGGAAATCAGGGGCTGTCGTTAGCTTGCATCATATTCTCACACAACTAGTAACTAACAAATTGCACTTGTGCAAAGGCAGCCACTTGCCGAATATTACATGATTTTTTGCATCATGTCATAATGGCAATTGGGATTAAACAACAAAAACGGAAGCACATATCAAAAGCAATGATAGAAAAAACAAAGACAGGATTAGATTAGATTAGGTGTTGTGAGAGCGAATCCAACAACAAACGGCTGATAAAGAGCGGATTGAACAGAAAGCAGTGAGAGAATCTCTTGCACAAGACGAAATTAATTTCTCGAGAAATACAAACAGTACGAATGTCCGTCTGTCTGTATGAAGCTAGAGACTTGAAATTTGGAATATATACTCATGTATATATCAGAGAGAGTTCTCAGTTGAAAGTGTTTGACGTGCTTTGTTTGTGCTCCTTAACTTTTATTCACATTTGAATATTTCTTGGCTTTAAACTTACACTTTTTTGTAATTTGTTTAATTCAGCCATCAGGTTTTGTTTTTTACTGTGCAAGAAATAATCCACGGTGCTTTGTGCTATTATAAAAGTGTTTCTATTTTGAAAGTTTTGTCAGCGTCGGTAATTTGTTGTGTTACATTTGCATTTACTTCTTTGGCGCTCTCCTCTTTCGTTTGTGTTTCTTTTTACACTTGTGCATATTTGTTAGTGTTATCACTCACACTCATACTTGAGTTGTTTGTGTTTCTCACTAAATCAAATTCGTCTTGTGCAAGAAACTCTCTCACAGCTTGCTGCTCACCCGCTCTTTATCAGTTGTTTGTTGTTGGACCCGCTCTCACGACTCACTAATCCTCTCTTTGTTTTTTTATACCCTGAACCCATTGAAAATGGGAAATCAGGGTATAATGTTTTTGTGAAATGTATGTAACAGGCAGAAGGAGACATCGCAGACCCCATAAAGTATATATATTCTTGATCAGCTCGAAGAGCTGAGTTGATTTAGCCCTGTCCGTCTGTCCGTCCGTCCGTCCGTCCGTCCGTATGAACGCAGCGATCTCGTAAACCACAAAAGCTAGATATCTGAAATTTTCAGAGAATACTCGTCTATAGCCTACGCAGTACGAGTTTTTTTTAGATTTTCGATAACTCATCCCGTTTCCTTATTATCGATAAAAATCGATAACTTTTCTTCGGTTAAGCATACCGTAAGAGCTAGAGACTCCAAATTTACTGTGTAGATTCGTGTAATGAATGCGAAGATTTTGTCATTTTTGGTTTTTGGATGCCACGCCCCCTTCGCCCCCAATTCAAAAAATTCGTATTTCAAAAACTAGAGACTTGCGCTTTGGCAAATACATACATATGAATGACGTGATTACGTTGTGCAAGTTTGAATGGGAAAGTCCATCCACAAAAAAAGTTATTAAACATTTAATTTCCCATACAGTAGGCATATTGCAGCCCGAGCGCAGTCGCCGCGCTGACTGCGCAGTCAGCAGAGCGCGTGCTTATGCGTGCTTGCGTATGCATGTGTGTGTGTGCGTTGCTCGCAATATTTGAATATGTAAAATAAGCATATCATTTTGGGAAGATTCGCACGGTTCAGGGTATCTCGTAGTCGAGCCGTCTCGACTAGAGCACTCTTACTTGTTTCTATTTCCTTTTGATCAGTTTTTACGTTTCGGTTGCTTAACCCCAATTGCCAATATGACTTGCTGCAAAAAATCATGCAATATTCGGCAAGTAGCTGATTCTGCACAATTGCAATTTGTTAGTTGCTGGTTATGTGAGAATATGATGCACACAAAATGTGCTGGTCTCACCGGACGGGACTATGACAAAATCATGTCCACTGCCAAAATTGGTTGTGGTGGTTTACGCTGGTCGTGTCCAATTTGCTTGGAAAAACAATTAAATTTTTCCAAGATGTATAATTCAGTGCTAGTTCAATTTTTAAAACTGAGTAGTATATCTAAACAGTTATCTAGTGACCTAGAAGCTGGTGAAAATTTACTAAATCAGTACAATTTTGATACTTCGGATTCTGAAATTATGACTCCTTCTCAGTTGGTACCCCATTCCGTACCAATACTGTCTCCTAATTTATTAGTGCCTTCCTCACCTTGCCCTGACTCGTTATTAGTTCCAATTGCTAATGACTTGTCGAACACACCTGTTGCTAGTGTTATAATAGACACTCAAGAGCCTTTACAGGTTCCAATCAAAAAACTAAAAGCCTCCCCGAATATTGCTCAAGCAACGAAAAATATTCCGACCTCTTCATCCACTCTTTCTATACCTACTTTATCTGTCGTTTCTCCTCGAAAGCAAGTTTTCCTATCTATGCTTTCTTCTGACACGACATGTGAAGCTATATCTGCTTTTATTTCTAGTAAATCTGCAGCCAATGTTTTTATTTAGAAGTTTAATTTCGCGACTCCTCGTGAAATTGCTTCATTTAAAATCAATGTGCCCGCTGAATTTTTCACAACTATATGTGACTCCAAATTTTGGCCACCTAATGTAATTGTGCATGAATTCAAACACAAGAATCGGAATAGGTTGTCTCCAATATCGCTAAATCCTACTTCGGTTCAATCTTCATCTAATATTGGATCAAAAAACTAAATTTTGTTCAATCTTCTCCGCAACTGTCTTTGATATATCAAAACGTTCGCGGGCTAAATTCTAAGCTCAGAAGAGTATTTTTGAGTAGTTTTTGTATAAATTCTGAAATTATTGCTCTCACTGAAACGTGGCTAAGTCCGAATGTTTATAATAGTGAGATTCTCTCTAATGATTTCACCATTTATAGATACGATCGACTGCTACGTAGAGGTGGTGGTGTCTTGATTGGTGTTAAAACCAATATTCTCTCAGAATCTTTTATTTTTTCGTTATCTCATGATGCTGAGATTATTGGAGTTAAAATATCTCTTCCATCGTGTTCCCTATTTATTACTTGTTCATATATCCCTCCATCTTCTGATGTTCAAGTTTATGCTCAACATATAACTTGCATTAAAGAAATTTATGGACATGTTAATGATAACGATATGTTTCTTGTGTTGGGTGACTTCAATATACCTAACACTTCTTGGTCCTCCAGTCCCAACTCTAGTTTTCTTATTCCTACATTAGATCATTACCTTTTCAATGTATTATTCTCGCTTTCTATGTTTCAGATGAACTCTGTTTCTAATCATCTGAATCGTTCACTTGATCTAGTTTTTATTAATGATGACTCAAGCATTACTGTCTCTAGATCATCACCTTTTTGTATACCTGAGGATATACATCATCCCACTTTAGAGGTACAATTATCCATAAGTACTCCTCCAGTTTTCACACCTAAAATTTTAAAACAACGTCGTTGTTATAATAAGTGCAATTTTGTTTTGCTCAATCAACTTATTAATGCAACAGATTGGTCTCCCTTGTATAAGTCAGTTGACATTAATTTGGCAACAACTTTCTTCTATAACACTTTAAATTCTCTTTTAGATGAGTGTGTTCCTATGTGTCTCCCTATGTCCGTTTCTAATAAAGCCCCCTGGTTTACTCAGACTCTTTCTAATTTAAAAAATATTAAGTCTAAATATTTTAAAAAATTTAAAAAGTCTGGTTCGAATGTAGACTGGTCTAAATATTCCATAGCCAAGTCGAATTTTAATATTTTAAATTCTCGGTGTTATGAGAATTACCTTTTTCGTTGCAAAAGGCAGTTTGTTAGTGATCCTAAGAAATTCTATTCATTTGTAAACATGAAGCGTAAGTCTTCTAGTTTACCTTCCTCATTTTTCTTTGGATTGGACAAAACTTGTAATGATCATGATTCCTCTAATATATTTGCAGATTTTTTCCAATCCACTTACTCCTCGTTAGATCCCTATACCAATTCATACCCTTACTTAATTTCTACAACTAATATTATTAATGCTTCTAAAGTTTCCCCAGCTTCTCTGATTGCAGCCATTCGGTCATTGAAATCATCTTTTTCTCCTGGAGCTGATAATATTCCCAGTTGTGCAATTAAAGAATGTAGTGGTTCCCTTCAGACCCCATTACTAAAACTATTTAATTTATCGCTGGAAACCTCTGTTTTTCCGTCTATTTGGAAAGAGTCTTTCATCATCCCTCTATATAAAAAAGGTGGGAGGTCTGACATTTCTAATTATAGAGGTATTGCAAAACTATCTGCTATTCCAAAATTATTTGAAAAAATATTAACATCTACCTTACAACATTTTTGCAAATCGATTATTTCACCATCGCAGCATGGTTTTGTTCGAAATCGATATACTTCCACTAATCTATTAGAATTTACTTCCCTAGTCAATGACAGTTTTTTAAATAAAATGCAAACTGATGTTATATATACTGATTTCAGTAAAGCATTTGACTCAGTACACCACGATATACTACTTCAAAAGCTTGATCACTTAGGATTTTCCCCTAAGCTTCTTTCTTGGATTTCATCCTATTTAAAAGGTAGAACCCAAAGAGTTGTGTTGAGAACAGCTTTTTCGAAACTTGTTTTCGTTTCGTCGGGTGTACCTCAGGGTAGTCATTTGGGTCCGCTACTTTTTTCCCTATTTATAAATGATCTTCCAAATCGCATATCGAATTCAAAGGTATTTATGTATGCAGATGACGTAAAACTTTGTCTTTCGTATGCTAATTCACTTGATCATCTACGCCTTCAAGATGATCTTAATTCCTTCCAACTTTGGTGTGTAGCTAATCGGTTGCATTTAAATTGTTCTAAATGTATGACAATGACCTTCTGTCGTACTATTCCATATATTGCTAATTATTCAATTAATAATTATCCCTTGCAACGTATTTTTTCAGTCAAAGATCTTGGTGTACTTTTTGACTCGAAACTTAACTTCAATTCTCATATCTCAACTATTATAAGTGAAGCCAAAAGTGTTCTTGGCTTTATTAAACGTTGGGCAAAAGAATTCAAGGATCCATTCATTACCAAACTTCTTTATGTTTCGCTGGTACGACCTATTTTAGAATACTGTTCAATTATATGGTCTCCTCAGCATAAATTGTATCAGGATCGAATTGAATCGGTCCAGAAACAGTTTTTACTTTTTGCCTTACGAGATCTAAACTGGGACCCCAATCTTCGTTTACCGTCTTATGTTAGTAGGCTTCTTCTTATTGATCTCCCATCATTAATCAATCGTAGAACTATCCTGGGGATTGTTTTTCTACATAATTTGATTATTGGTAATATTTACTCGCCTCGCCTGTTATTGCAACTAAACTTTTCTCTTCCTTCCAGAACAACCAGACACTTTCGTCCGTTGTGTTTACCATTGTGCACTTCGGATTATTCCTTGCATAGCGCGTTTCACGTTTTATGTGTTAATTATAATAAATTTTATCACGTATTTTCCTCTGAACTCTCTCTACCTTTAATCAAATCCTTGCTTTCAGATCATCTTAGGGAAATCACACACAGTGCCCTGGAGTGAGCAGGTGCACAAATTTGACGACTGGCAAAATCTTCAACATTGTGCAGTGATTTCCCAATCCTTTTTTTTTTTTTTTTTTCTATAATCTATTATAAATATTTTTAAGTTTCTATTAACACTCTCTATCTTTTGTAGTTCATTAATATCACTGACCATACATGGCTATGAATCGGGGCATAGCTGGCCGGACTGGCAAATAAAATACCCCCAACGGGTTGGTGGTATTATTGTAATATTTTTGGTGTTCTTTTAGGCTATATAACTTATTTTGTTTAGTTTATCTTAAATTGACACTCGATTTGTCAATTTTCCTTTTTTTTAAATAAATAAATACCCTTGTCTGGTAAAGTGTCAAGAAAAGTTTATTTTCCGATATCTCAGAAACACTACTTGTGAAAGTGCTAGAGAGTTGCAATTTGGAATGTATACTCTCTTTGACAACCCAAGATGAAACAAGTAAGAAAGCTCTAGTCGGTGGTACCCGACTAGGAGATCCCCTGAACCCTGCGATGCCGATATTCCAAACATTTTATAATTATTTAACATATATATATACAAGCAACACATGTACACACACATACGCACGCACGCATAAGCGAGCGCTCTGCTGACTACGCAGTTTACGCAGCGACTGCGCGCGAAGTGCAGTAAGAGCTGTATTATGGGAAGTTAATTGTTAAATAAGTTCCTTTGTAGATGGACTTTTTTAATCAAACAAGTCTCTAGCAATTTTGCAAATTTGGGGCGAAAATATAACAAAAATCAAAATTGTCTAATATCCACATTATACTAAATAAAAAACAAGTAAGAACGTTGCAGTCGGGCGCTACCGACTGCGGGATACTCATTCACACCCCCACAGATCACGCCCATTGCCACGCCCACAATTGGTTTGTACATATATAATTTTTTGGAAATCAATAGAGGAGATCAGCAGTAATATCTGTATATAATTCTGATTTTCTCACTGAGAATCGGAAAAACGTATAGTTTTTCCCGATTTGCCACGCCCCCAGTAGGCGTAGACATATAATTTTTGGCCAGTTCTTAGAAGTAGTGAAGGGTAACGTAAGTGTGAAATTTGGATGCTTACACTCAAAAAATGCGAAAATTACAGGGTATTTTTTAGCCGGGCATACCCCATAAGGGGCGTAAAAATTATTTTTGGGTCATCGATAGAGGAGCTCACCAGTAACTTACCATCCAATATTGAAGCTTCTAGCTCTAAAACTGTAGGAGCTACAAACTTTTGCGGTTTGCCACGCCCCCTATGGGCGTAGATATATCCGCCATATCTTTTCCAACTTGGGTTGTCAACCCGAGTATATATACCAAGTTTCAAGTCTCTAGCATCAATAGTGCTCAAAATATTACAGAATTTGAAAAATCACTATATAGTCAGATCCGATTTGCCACGCCCCTAGTAGGCGTGGATATATAGATTTTTGGTCGATCTTCATAAGATCGTATCAGTAACCTACGTGCCAAATTTGGGCATTCTAGCTTTAAAACTGTAGAAGATACAGTTTTACCCGATTTGCCACGCCCCCAATGGGCGTAGATATATCCGCCATAGCTTTTTGATCTTGGGTTGTCAACACGAGTATATATTCCAAATTGCAACTCTCTAGCACTTCTAGAAGTAGTGTTTCTGAGATATGGGCAAATGCATTTTCCGATTTGCCACGCCCCTAGTGGGCGTATCGGGAAAATCTTGACACTTTGTAATTCGAGGGTATACACGAGTATATATTCCAAATTTGAACTCTCTAGCTTCAAAACTGTGCAAATGGTTTGCGTTCATACGGACAGACGGACAGACGGACAGACGGACGGACAGCGTGACGGACATTGCACAAAACCAATATACTCATTTCACTTTGTGAATGAGTATAACAAGTAAGAGTGCTCTAGTCGAGACGGCTCGACTACGAGATACCCTGAACCCTGCGAAGAGCCAATCTTTCCAACATCTATGCTTCTTTTACATATACAAATATTACGAGCAACGCACACACACACACACACACACATGCATACGCACGCACGCATAAGCACGCGCTCTGCTGACTGCGCAGTCAGCGCGGCGACTGCGCTCGGGCTGCAATTTGCCTATTGTATGGGAAATTAAATGTTTAATAACTTTTTTGTGGATGGACTTTCTTAATCAAACTTTTACAGCGTAATTATGTCATTCATATGTATATGTTTGCCAAAGCACAAGTCTCTAGTATTTGAAATACGAATTTTTTAAATTGGGGGCGAAGGGGGCGTGGCATCCAAAATCCAAAAATTAAAAATTGTCCGCATTCTTTACACGGATCTACACAGTAAATTTGGAGTCTATAGTTTATGCCCCTTTTTGGGGTGTGCCATGCTAAAAAAATACCCTGTAATTTTCGCATTTTTTGAGAGTAAGCATCCAAATTTCACACTTACGTTACCCTTCACTACTTCTAAGAACTGGCCAAAATTATATATCTACGCCCAGTGGGGGCGTGGCAAATCGGAAAAAAAACTGTATGTTTTCCGATTCTCAGTGAGAAAATCAAAATTTTATGACGATATTACTGCTGATCTCCTCTATTGATTTCCCAAAAATTATATATGTACAAACCAATTGTGGGCGTGGAAATGGGCGTGATCGGTGCGGCTGTGAATGAGTATTCCGCAGTCGGTAGCGCCCGGCTGCAACGTTCTTACTTGTTTTTTTTTTTTTTAACTTGTCCCCCTGTCCACTTGGTGTTCTTGTTCTTGTTGCCGTCTCTTTTCTTGTTCCTTCTTTTCCTTTTATTAAAAAAAAATAAAACTCACTAAACAAAAACGCCTTGTGTCTCTGTTCACTTGTCGTCGTTGCCGGTGTCTCTCTTTATTCTGGTTTTTATTCATTCCTTTTTTTTCCACAAACAAAAACTCACTCAAAACTCTAGCTTTAAAACTGTAGAAGATACAGTTTTACCCGATTTGCCACGCCCCCAATGGGCGTAGATATATCCGCCATAGCTTTTTATACCCTGAACCCATTGAAAATGGGAAATCAGGGTAAATTGTTTTTGTGAAAATGTATGTAACAGGCAGTAGGAGACATCGCAGACCCCATAAAGTATATATATTCTTGATCAGCTCGATGAGCTGAGTTGAAATAGCCCTGTCCGTCCGTCCGTCCGCCCGTGTGAACGCAGCGATCTCGTAAACCACAAAAGCTAGAGATCTGAAATTTTCAGAGAATACTCGTCTATAGCCTACGCAGTACGAGTTTTTTTTAGATTTTCGATAACTCATCCCGTTTCCTTATTATCGATAAAAATCGATAACTTTTCTTCGGTTAAGCATACCGTAAAAAAAATAAAACTCACTAAACAAAAACGCCTTGTGTCACTGTTCACTTGTCGTCGTTGCCGGTGTCTCTCTTTATTCTGGTTTTTATTCATTCCTTTTTTTTCCACAAACAAAAACTCACTCAAAACTCTAGCTTTAAAACTGTAGAAGATACAGTTTTACCCGATTTGCCACGCCCCCAATGGGCGTAGATATATCCGCCATAGCTTTTTATACCCTGAACCCATTGAAAATGGGAAATCAGGGTAAATTGTGTTTGTGAAAATGTATGTAACAGGCAGAAGGAGACATCGCAGACCCCATAAAGTATATATATTCTTGATCAGCTCGATGAGCTGAGTTGAAATAGCCCTGTCCGTCCGTCCGTCCGTCCGTCCGTCGCGTGCTTATGCATGCGTGCGTATGTATGTGTGTGTGTGTTGCTCGCAATATTTGTATAAGTAAAATAAGCATATCATGTTGGGAAGATTGGATATTCGCAGGGTTCAGGGTATCTCGTAGTCGAGCCGTCTCGAATACACCACTCTTACTTGTTTATCTTAAATTGTCAACACGAGTATACATTCCAAATTGCAACTCTCTAGCACTTCTAGAAGTAGTGTTTCTGAGATATCGGAAAATGCATTTTCCGATTTGCCACGCCCCTAGTAGGCGTATCGGGAAAATCTTGACACTTTATAATTCGAGGGTATACACGAGTATATATTTCAAATTTCAACTCTCTAGCTTCAAAACTGTGCAAATGGTTTGCGTTCATACGGACAGACGGACGGACGGACAGACGGACAGACGGACGGACAGCGTGACGGAGTCTATAGCTCTTACGGTATGCTTAACCGAAGAAAAGTTATCGATTTTTATCGATAATAAGGAAACGGGATGAGTTATCGAAAATCTAAAAAAAACTCGTACTGCGTAGGCTATAGACGAGTATTCTCTGAAAATTTCAGATCTCTAGCTTTTGTGGTTTACGAGATCGCTGGGTTCACACGGACGGTCGGACGGACGGACGGACGGACAGGGCTATTTCAACTCAGCTCATCGAGCTGATCAAGAATATATATACTTTATGGGGTCTGCGATGTCTCCTTCTGCCTGTTACATACATTTTCACAAAAACATTATACCCTGATTTCCCATTTTCAATGGGTTCAGGGTATAATAAGGAGTCTAACTTTAAAGATGTGCGAGACATAATTTTATAACTGGTTTTCGATTTCGTTTTTAATCGATAACATTAAAACGATCAAAGTTATCGAATTTTTTAAACAAACTTGATATGCGCGTGCTAAACACGGACCTACATACAAAAATTCAAGTCTCTAGCTCATAGATTCTAGGATCGACGCGTTCATACATACGGACGGACGGACAGACGGACAGGGCTAAATCAACTCAGCTCGTCGCCCTGATCAAGAATATATATACTTTATGGGGTCTGCCACGCCTCCTTCTGCCTGTTACATACATTTTAACAAAACCATTATACCCTGATTTCCCATTTTCAATGGGTATAAAAAGATATGGCGGATATGTTTACACCCATAGGGGGCGTGGCAAATGCAAAAGCTTATAGCTAATACAGTTTTAGCTAGAAAAATTGAATGGTTGAGTTACTTGTGAGCTCCTCCATCGATGACCTAAAAATAATGTTTATGCCCCTTTTTGGGGTGTGCCATGCTAAAAAAATACCCTGTAATTTTCGTATTTTTTGAGAGTAAGCATCCAAATTTCACACTTACGTTACCCTTCACTACTTCTAAGAACTGGCCAAAAATTATATATCTACGCCCAGTGGGGGCGTGGCAAATCGGAAAAAAACTGTATGTTTTCCGATTCTCAGTGAGAAAATCAAAATTTTATGACGATATTACTGCTGATCTCCTCTATTGATTTCCCAAAAATTATATATGTACAAACCAATTGTGGGCGTGGAAATGGGCGTGATCGGTGCGGCTGTGAATGAGTATTCCGCAGTCGGTAGCGCCCGGCTGCAACGTTCTTACTTGTTTTTTTTTTTTTAACTTGTCCCCCTGTCCACTTGGTGTTCTTGTTCTTGTTGCCGTCTCTTTTCTTGTTCCTTCTTTTCCTTTTATTAAAAAAAAATAAAACTCACTAAACAAAAACGCCTTGTGTCACTGTTCACTTGTCGTCGTTGCCGGTGTCTCTCTTTATTCTGGTTTTTATTCATTCCTTTTTTTTCCACAAACAAAAACTCACTCAAAACTCTAGCTTTAAAACTGTAGAAGTTACAGTTTTACCCGATTTGCCACGCCCCCAATGGGCGTAGATATATCCGCCATAGCTTTTTATACCCTGAACTCATTGAAAATGGGAAATCAGGGGCTGTCGTTAGCTTGCATCATATTCTCACACAACTAGTAACTAACAAATTGCACTTGTGCAAAGGCAGCCACTTGCCGAATATTACATGATTTTTTGCATCATGTCATAATGGCAATTGGGATTAAACAACAAAAACGGAAGCACATATCAAAAGCAATGATAGAAAAAACAAAGACAGGATTAGATTAGATTAGGTGTTGTGAGAGCGAATCCAACAACAAACGGCTGATAAAGAGCGGATTGAACAGAAAGCAGTGAGAGAATCTCTTGCACAAGACGAAATTAATTTCTCGAGAAATACAAACAGTACGAATGTCCGTCTGTCTGTATGAAGCTAGAGACTTGAAATTTGGAATATATACTCATGTATATATCAGAGAGAGTTCTCAGTTGAAAGTGTTTGACGTGCTTTGTTTGTGCTCCTTAACTTTTATTCACATTTGAATATTTCTTGGCTTTAAACTTACACTTTTTTGTAATTTGTTTAATTCAGCCATCAGGCTTTGTTTTTTACTGTGCAAGAAATAATCCACGGTGCTTTGTGCTATTATAAAAGTGTTTCTATTTTGAAAGTTTTGTCAGCGTCGGTAATTTGTTGTGTTACATTTGCATTTACTTCTTTGGCGCTCTCCTCTTTCGTTTGTGTTTCTTTTTACACTTGTGCATATTTGTTAGTGTTATCACTCACACTCATACTTGAGTTGTTTGTGTTTCTCACTAAATCAAATTCGTCTTGTGCAAGAAACTCTCTCACAGCTTGCTGCTCACCCGCTCTTTATCAGTTGTTTGTTGTTGGACCCGCTCTCACGACTCACTAATCCTCTCTTTGTTTTTTTTCTATTTCCTTTTGATCAGTTTTTACGTTTCGGTTGCTTAACCCCAATTGCCAATATGACTTGCTGCAAAAAATCATGCAATATTCGGCAAGTAGCTGATTCTGCACAATTGCAATTTGTTAGTTGCTGGTTATGTGAGAATATGATGCACACAAAATGTGCTGGTCTCACCGGACGGGACTATGACAAAATCATGTCCACTGCCAAAATTGGTTGTGGTGGTTTACGCTGGTCGTGTCCAATTTGCTTGGAAAAACAATTAAATTTTTCCAAGATGTATAATTCAGTGCTAGTTCAATTTTTAAAACTGAGTAGTATTTCTAAACAGTTATCTAGTGACCTAGAGGCTGGTGAAAATTTACTAAATCAGTACAATTTTGATACTTCGGATTCTGAAATTATGACTCCTTCTCAGTTGGTACCCCATTCCGTACCAATACTGTCTCCTAATTTATTAGTGCCTTCCTCACCTTGCCCTGACTCGTTATTAGTTCCAATTGCTAATGACTTGTCGGACACACCTGTTGCTAGTGTTATAATAGACACTCAAGAGCCTTTACAGGTTCCAATCAAAAAACTAAAAGCCTCCCCGAATATTGCTCAAGCAACGAAAAATATTCCGACCTCTTCATCCACTCTTTCTATACCTACTTTATCTGTCGTTTCTCCTCGAAAGCAAGTTTTCCTATCTATGCTTTCTTCTGACACGACATGTGAAGCTATATCTGCTTTTATTTCTAGTAAATCTGCAGCCAATGTTTTTATTTAGAAGTTTAATTTCGCGACTCCTCGTGAAATTGCTTCATTTAAAATCAATGTGCCCGCTGAATTTTTCACAACTATATGTGACTCCAAATTTTGGCCACCTAATGTAATTGTGCATGAATTCAAACACAAGAATCGGAATAGGTTGTCTCCAATATCGCTAAATCCTACTTCGGTTCAATCTTCATCTAATATTGGATCAAAAAACTAAATTTTGTTCAATCTTCTCCGCAACTGTCTTTGATATATCAAAACGTTCGCGGGCTAAATTCTAAGCTCAGAAGAGTATTTTTGAGTAGTTTTTGTATAAATTCTGAAATTATTGCTCTCACTGAAACGTGGCTAAGTCCGAATGTTTATAATAGTGAGATTCTCTCTAATGATTTCACCATTTATAGACACGATCGACTGCTACGTAGAGGTGGTGGTGTCTTGATTGGTGTTAAAACCAATATTCTCTCAGAATCTTTTATTTTTTCGTTATCTCATGATGCTGAGATTATTGGAGTTAAAATATTTCTTCCATCGTGTTCCCTATTTATTACTTGTTCATATATCCCTCCCTCTTCTAATGTTCAAGTTTATGCTCAACATATAACTTGCATTAAAGAAATTTATGGACATGTTAATGATAACGATATGTTTCTTGTGTTGGGTGACTTCAATATACCTAACACTTCTTGGTCCTCCAGTCCCAACTCTAGTTTTCTTATTCCTACATTAGATCATTACCTTTTCAATGAATTATTCTCGCTTTCTATGTTTCAGATGAACTCTATTTCTAATCATCTGAATCGTTCACTTGATCTAGTTGTTATTAATGATGACTCAAGCATTACTGTCTCTAGATCATCACCTTTTTGTATACCTGAGGATATACATCATCCCACTTTAGAGGTACAATTATCCATAAGTACTCCTCCAGTTTTCACACCTAAAATTTTAAAACAACGTCGTTGTTATAATAAGTGCAATTTTGTTTTGCTCAATCAACTTATTAATGCAACAGATTGGTCTCCCTTGTATAAGTCAGTTGACATTAATTTGGCAACAACTTTCTTCTATAACACTTTAAATTCTCTTTTAGATGAGTGTGTTCCTATGTGTCTCCCTATGTCCGTTTCTAATAAAGCCCCCTGGTTTACTCAGACTCTTTCTAATTTAAAAAATATTAAGTCTAAATATTTTAAAAAATTTAAAAAGTCTGGTTCGAATGTAGACTGGTCTAAATATTCCATAGCCAAGTCGAATTTTAATATTTTAAATTCTCGGTGTTATGAGAATTACCTTTTTCGTTGCAAAAGGCAGTTTGTTCGTGATCCTAAGAAATTCTATTCATTTGTAAACATGAAGCGTAAGTCTTCTAGTTTACCATCCTCATTTTTCTTTGGATTGGACAAAACTTGTAATGATCATGATTCCTCTAATCTATTTGCAGATTTTTTCCAATCCACTTACTCCTCGTTAGATCCCTATACCAATTCATACCCTTACTTAATTTCTACAACTAATATTATTAATGCTTCTAAAGTTTCCCCAGCTTCTCTGATTGCAGCCATTCGGTCATTGAAATCATCTTTTTCTCCTGGAGCTGATAATATTCCCAGTTGTGCAATTAAAGAATGTAGTGGTTCCCTTCAGACCCCATTACTAAAACTATTTAATTTATCGCTGGAAACCTCTGTTTTTCCGTCTATTTGGAAAGAGTCTTTCATCATCCCTCTATATAAAAAAGGTGGGAGGTCTGACATTTCTAATTATAGAGGTATTGCAAAACTATCTGCTATTCCAAAATTATTTGAAAAAATATTAACATCTACCTTACAACATTTTTGCAAATCGATTATTTCACCATCGCAGCATGGTTTTGTTCGAAATCGATATACTTCCACTAATCTATTAGAATTTACTTCCCTAGTCAATGACAGTTTTTTAAATAAAATGCAAACTGATGTTATATATACTGATTTCAGTAAAGCATTTGACTCAGTACACCACGATATACTACTTCAAAAGCTTGATCACTTAGGATTTTCCCCTAAGCTTCTTTCTTGGATTTCATCCTATTTAAAAGGTAGAACCCAAAGAGTTGTGTTGAGAACAGCTTTTTCGAAACTTGTTTTCGTTTCGTCGGGTGTACCTCAGGGTAGTCATTTGGGTCCGCTACTTTTTTCCCTATTTATAAATGATCTTCCAAATCGCATATCGAATTCAAAGGTATTTATGTATGCAGATGACGTAAAACTTTGTCTTTCGTATGCTAATTCACTTGATCATCTACGCCTTCAAGATGATCTTAATTCCTTCCAACTTTGGTGTGTAGCAAATCGGTTGCATTTAAATTGTTCTAAATGTATGACAATGACCTTCTATCGTACTATTCCATATATTGCTAATTATTCAATTAATAATTATCCCTTGCAACGTATTTTTTCAGTCAAAGATCTTGGTGTACTTTTTGACTCGAAACTTAACTTCAATTCTCATATCTCAACTATTATAAGTGAAGCCAAAAGTGTTCTTGGCTTTATTAAACGTTGGGCAAAAGAATTCAAGGATCCATTCATTACCAAACTTCTTTATGTTTCGCTGGTACGACCTATTTTAGAATACTGTTCAATTATATGGTCTCCTCAGCATAAATTGTATCAGGATCGAATTGAATCGGTCCAGAAACAGTTTTTACTTTTTGCCTTACGAGATCTAAACTGGGACCCCAATCTTCGTTTACCGTCTTATGTTAGTAGGCTTCTTCTTATTGATCTCCCATCATTAATCAATCGTAGAACTATCCTGGGGATTGTTTTTATACCCTGAACCCATTGAAAATGGGAAAACAGGGTATAATGGTTTTGTTAAAATGTATGTAACAGGCAGAAGGAGGCGTGGCAGACCCCATAAAGTATATATATTCTTGATCAGGGCGACGAGCTGAGTTGATTTAGCCCTGTCCGTCTGTCCGTCCGTCCGTCCGTCCGTCTGTCCGTCTGTCCGTCTGTCCGTCTGTCCGTCTGTCCGTATGTTTGAACGCGTCGATCTCAGAATCTATGAAAGCTAGAGAAATTTTTTTGAAATTTTTTATGTAGGTTCGTGTATAGCACGCGCAGATCGAGTTTGTTTCAAAAATTCAATAACTTTTATCGTTTTAATGTTATCGATTAAAAACGAAATCGAAAACCAGTTATAAAATTATGGCTTGCACATCTTTCAAGCTAGAGACTCTTTATTTTGTATATAGTTGCATGTGTATTTTATACAATTTTGGTTTTTGTTATATTTTGGATGCCACGCCCCCTTCGCCACCAATTCTCAAAAACCGTATTTCACGTACTAGAGACTTGTGCTTCGGCAAATACACACATATGATTGACATAATCACACTCTGAAAGTTTGATTAAAAAAGTCCATCTACAAAGAAACTTATTCAACAATTAAGTTTTCATAATATAGCCTGTCTGCAGCTCGAGCGCAGTCGCTGCGCAAACTGCGCAGTCAGCAGAGCGCTCGCTTATGCGTGCGTGCGTATGTGTGTGTGTGTATATGTGTTGCTCGTAGTCTATACATATTAAGAGAAGTGTGGAACGTTTGGAATATCGGCTCTTCGCAGGGTTCAGGGGATCTCCTAGTCGGGTACTCCCGACTAGAGCTTTCTTACTTGTTCTACATAATTTGATTATTGGTAATATTTACTCGCCTCGCCTGTTATTGCAACTAAACTTTTCTCTTCCTTCCAGAACAACCAGACACTTTCGTCCGTTGTGTTTACCATTGTGCACTTCGGATTATTCCTTGCATAGCGCGTTTCACGTTTTATGTGTTAATTATAATAAATTTTATCACGTATTTTCCTCTGAACTCTCTCTACCTTTAATCAAATCCTTGCTTTCAGATCATCTTAGGGAAATCACACACAGTGCCCTGGAGTGAGCAGGTGCACAAATTTGACGACTGGCAAAATCTTCAACATTGTGCAGTGATTTCCCAATCCTTTTTTTTTTTTTTTTTCTATAATCTATTATAAATATTTTTAAGTTTCTATTAACACTCTCTATCTTTTGTAGTTCATTAATATCACTGACCATACATGGCTATGAATCGGGGCATAGCTGGCCGGACTGGCAAATAAAATACCCCCAACGGGTTGGTGGTATTATTGTAATATTTTTTGTGTTCTTTTAGGCTATATAACTTATTTTGTTTAGTTTATCTTAAATTGACACTCGATTTGTCAATTTTCCTTTTTTTTAAATAAATAAATACCCTTGTCTGGTAAAGTGTCAAGAAAAGTTTATTTTCCGATATCTCAGAAACACTACTTGTGAAAGTGCTAGAGAGTTGCAATTTGGAATGTATACTCTCTTTGACAACCCAAGATAAAACAAGTAAGAAAGCTCTAGTCGGTGGTACCCGACTAGGAGATCCCCTGAACCCTGCGATGCCGATATTCCAAACAATTTATACTTATTTAACATATATATATACAAGCAACACATGTACACACACATACGCACGCACGCATAAGCGAGCGCTCTGCTGACTACGCAGTTTACGCAGCGACTGCGCGCGAAGTGCAGTAAGAGCTGTATTATGGGAAGTTAATTGTTGAATAAGTTCCTTTGTAGATGGACTTTTTTAATCAAACAAGTCTCTAGCAATCTTGCAAATTTGGGGCGAAAATATAACAAAAATCAAAATTGTCTAATATCCACATTATACTAAATAAAAAACAAGTAAGAGTGCTCTAGTCGAGACGGCTCGACTACGAGATACCCTGAACCCTGCGAAGAGCCAATCTTTCCAACATCTATGCTTCTTTTACATATACAAATATTACGAGCAACGCACACACACACACACACACACATGCATACGCACGCACGCATAAGCACGCGCTCTGCTGACTGCGCAGTCAGCGCGGCGACTGCGCTCGGGCTGCAATATGCCTATTGTATGGGAAATTAAATGTTTAATAACTTTTTTTGTAGATGGACTTTCTTAATCAAACTTTTACAACATGATGATGTCATTCATATGTGCGTATTTGCCAAAGCACAAGTCTCTAGTATTTGAAATACGAATTTTTTAAATTGGGGGCGAAGGGGGCGTGGCATCCAAAATCCAAAAATTAAAAATTGTCCGCATTCTTTACACGGATCTACACAGTAAATTTGGAGTCTATAGTTTATGCCCCTTTTTGGGGTGTGCCATGCTAAAAAAATACCCTGTAATTTTCGCATTTTTTGAGAGTAAGCATCCAAATTTCACACTTACGTTACCCTTCACTACTTCTAAGAACTGGCCAAAAATTATATATCTACGCCCAGTGGGGGCGTGGCAAATCGGAAAAAAACTGTATGTTTTCCGATTCTCAGTGAGAAAATCAAAATTTTATGACGATATTACTGCTGATCTCCTCTATTGATTTCCCAAAAATTATATATGTACAAACCAATTGTGGGCGTGGAAATGGGCGTGATCGGTGCGGCTGTGAATGAGTATTCCGCAGTCGGTAGCGCCCGGCTGCAACGTTCTTACTTGTTTTTTTTTTTTTTTAACTTGTCCCCCTGTCCACTTGGTGTTCTAGTTCTTGTTGCCGTCTCTTTTCTTGTTCCTTCTTTTCCTTTTATTAAAAAAAAATAAAACTCACTAAACAAAAACGCCTTGTGTCACTGTTCACTTGTCGTCTTTGCCGGTGTCTCTCTTTATTCTGGTTTTTATTCATTCCTTTTTTTTCCACAAACAAAAACTCACTCAAAACTCTAGCTTTAAAACTGTAGAAGATACAGTTTTACCCGATTTGCCACGCCCCCAATGGGCGTAGATATATCCGCCATAGCTTTTTATACCCTGAACCCATTGAAAATGGGAAATCAGGGTAAATTGTTTTTGTGAAAATGTATGTAACAGGCAGAAGGAGACATCGCAGACCCCATAAGGTATATATATTCTTGATCAGCTCGATGAGCTGAGTTGAAATAGCCCTGTCCGTCCGTCCGTCCGTCCGTGTGAACGCAGCGATCTCGTAAACCACAAAAGCTAGAGATATGAAATTTTCAGAGAATACTCGTCTATAGCCTACGCAGTACGAGTTTTTTTTAGATTTTCGATAACTCATCCCGTTTCCTTATTATCGATAAAAATCGATAACTTTTCTTCGGTTAAGCATACTGTAAGAGCTAGAGACTCTAAATTCACTGTGTAGATCCGTGTAATGAATGCGGACATTATGTAATTTTTTGATTTTGGATGCCACGCCCCCTTCGCCCCAAATTTGCAAAATTCGTATTTCAAATACTAGAGACTTGTGCTTTGGCAAACATATACATATGAATGACATAATTACGCTGTAAAAGTTTGATTAAGAAAGTCCATCCACAAAAAAGTTATTAAACATTTAATTTCCCATACAATAGGCAAATTGCAGCCCGAGCGCAGTCGCTGCGTCAACTGCGCCGTCAGCAGAGCGCGTGCTTATGCATGCGTGCGTATGTATGTGTGTGTGTGTTGCTCGCAATATTTGTATAAGTAAAATAAGCATATCATGTTGGGAAGATTGGATATTCGCAGGGTTCAGGGTATCTCGTAGTCGAGCCGTCTCGAATACACCACTCTTACTTGTTTATCTTAAATTGTCAACACGAGTATACATTCCAAATTGCAACTCTCTAGCACTTCTAGAAGTAGTGTTTCTGAGATATCGGAAAATGCATTTTCCGATTTGCCACGCCCCTAGTAGGCGTATCGGGAAAATCTTGACACTTTATAATTCGAGGGTATACACGAGTATATATTTCAAATTTCAACTCTCTAGCTTCAAAACTGTGCAAATGGTTTGCGTTCATACGGACAGACGGACAGACGGACGGACGGACAGACGGACAGACGGACGGACAGCGTGACGGAGTCTATAGCTCTTACGGTATGCTTAACGGAAGAAAAGATATCGATTTTTATCGATAATAAGGAAACGGGATGAGTTATCGAAAATCTAAAAAAAACTCGTACTGCGTAGGCTATAGACGAGTATTCTCTGAAAATTTCAGATCTCTAGCTTTTGTGGTTTACGAGATCGCTGCGTTCACACGGACGGACGGACGGACGGACGGACAGACGGACGGACGGACAGACGGACAGGGCTATTTCAACTCAGCTCATCGAGCTGATCAAGAATATATATACTTTATGGGGTCTGCGATGTCTCCTTCTGCCTGTTACATACATTTTCACAAAAACAATTTACCCTGATTTCCCATTTTCAATGGGTTCAGGGTATAATAAGGAGTCTAACTTTAAAGATGTGCGAGACATAATTTTATAACTGGTTTTCAATTTCGTTTTTAATCGATAACATTAAAACGATCAAAGTTATCGAATTTTTTAAACAAACTTGATATGCGCGTGCTAAACACGGACCTACATACAAAAATTCAAGTCTCTAGCTCATAGATTCTAGGATCGACGCGTTCATACATACGGACAGACGGACAGACAGACAGGGCTAAATCAACTCAGCTCGTCGCCCTGATCAAGAATATATATACTTTATGGGGTCTGCCACGCCTCCTTCTGCCTGTTACATACATTTTAACAAAACCATTATACCCTGATTTCCCATTTTCAATGGGTATAAAAAGATATGGCGGATATGTTTACACCCATAGGGGGCGTGGCAAATGCAAAAGCTTATAGCTAATACAGTTTTAGATAGAAAAATTGAATGGTTGAGTTACTTGTGAGCTCCTCCATCGATGACCCAAAAATAATGTTTATGCCCCTTTTTGGGGTGTGTCATGCTAAAAAAATACCCTGTAATTTTCGCATTTTTTGAGAGTAAGCATCCAAATTTCACACTTACGTTACCCTTCACTACTTCTAAGAACTGGCCAAAAATTATATATCTACGCCCAGTGGGGGCGTGGCAAATCGGAAAAAAACTGTATGTTTTCCGATTCTCAGTGAGAAAATCAAAATTTTATGACGATATTACTGCTGATCTCCTCGATTTCCCAAAAATTATATATGTACAAACCAATTGTGGGCGTGGAAATGGGCGTGAACGGTGCGGCTGTGAATGAGTATTCCGCAGTCGGTAGCGCCCGGATGCAACGTTCTTACTTGTTTTTTTTTTTTAACTTGTCCCCCTGTCCACTTGGTGTTCTTGTTCTTGTTGCCGTCTCTTTTCTTGTTCCTTCTTTTCCTTTTATTAAAAAAAAATAAAACTCACCAAACAAAAACGCCTTGTGTCACTGTTCACTTGTCGTCGTTGCCGGTGTCTCTTTTTATTCTGGTTTTTATTCATTCCCTTTTTTTCCACAAACAAAAACTCACTCAAAACTCTAGCTTTAAAACTGTAGAAGATACAGTTTTACCCGATTTGCCACGCCCCCAATGGGCGTAGATACATCCGCCATAGCTTTTCCATCCTGAGTTGTCAATACGAGTATATATTCCAAATTGCAACTCTCTAGCACTTCTAGAAGTAGTGTTTCTGAGATATCGGAAAATGCATTTTCCGATTTGCCACGCCCCTAGTGGGCGTATCGGGAAAATCTTGACACTTTATAATTCGAGGGTATACACGAGTATATATTTCAAATTTCAACTCTCTAGCTTCAAAACTGTGCAAATGGTTTGCGTTCATACGGACAGACGGACAGACGGACGGACAGACAGACGGACAGACGGACGGACAGCGTGACGGACATTGCACAAAGCCAATATACTCATTTCACTTTGTGAATGAGTATAAAAATGCTCTGGGCCACTCCTTATTTTTTTTTTTTTTTTTTTAAACTTACTCAAAAAAAACTCTGTACCTTTGCACTTGTTCTTGCACTTGCACTTGTTCTTTCGTCGTTGCCGTTGTTCTTCTTCGCTCGCCCGTTTTCTCTCGTCGCGTACTGTACTTTTAGCGTCGCTGCGCCCTTGCTTTTATTTTCTGTTTCATTCGTTGAGCTCGATTTTCGCGACGGCCAAAAGAGCAGGTTAGGGTATCGCCGACTACACTTGCATTTTTTAACTTCCACCAACCAACACCTTTATTTAGGCATATGCGCGGATTTTTATGCCGCGAATATGCCACTCCCCTTGTTAGTCTCAGGGTCCCTGCTCGGGCGCCACCTGTAAGGTTACAATTCTGGCCGGGGTGCAGACCCAGTCTACCGAGGACCAGCACTCACAAGAAAATTTGTTGAGTGCGGGGACGGGGACTTAAGAGAGAGGAGTTGAGTTAGTTAATGCTATATCTTTATTAATAAAAGTTAATTCTGAAGCCCATGTGCTCTCCGTTTGAGCGCCGACTTGCGCTCACCACTCCTAAGCGACCATCTCGACGCGTGTCCGAAAACTAATTAACCTCTCACCTTAATCTATCGCTCTCGAGCCGCCCGATCGCCTCGGCGACGAAACTCCCCACAGCCCTCGCTCCTCACCACGGAGCTTTTCACCACGCTGTGCAGAGTCGCATCGCACCTCCTTTAAATTAGCCACATGTTCCTCTTTTGTGGCTCCGAACACCACGATTTCGTCCAGATAGGCGAATGCATGGGGCTCCATTTCGGGTCCGATGACCGTATCCAGCGGTCTCTGGAACGTCGCACCAGCCGAATGCAAGCCAACTGGCATGGCCAATCTCTAGTCTTCTTCTTTACTAAGACTATTGGTGCACTGTGCTGACTTCGTGACGGCTCAATGGCTCCCAATCGAAGCAGCTCATCTACCTGTTCATCAATCACCTTTCGCATAGCCGGATCCTTGAGATAATACCTCTGATTCAGCGGTTTATCGTCCCTCATCCTGATGCTATGCTCCGCGCTCCCTGAGTTCGTCCTCCAGGTCCTCTGCGAGCGACCCAGCTTCCTCTTCCTTTTCTACCTCAATCACCTTTATTTCCGGCGGACACTCTCTGGTCCCCGGAATCCTTCCCTCGTCGCCATCGACTCCAACTTCTTCACTCCAGCGTCCTCATGCCGCGCCTCCTTCTTCAGATCCTTCCTTTATCGAGCTCGTCGTCGAGCAGGCGCCTTCCGTTCTCTAGATGGTGCGCCCTCTATCGACTCGTCGCAGGCTCCCCACACGGCACTCCAGGGTTCAATCCTCTCTGCTCTGCTAGAGTCTGACGTTGAGCCAGCATCTCCTGTCCTCCAGACGTGGTGCCCTCTTACGACGCTTCTCTCGCAGGGGATGGCAATGTGTATGTCCTTCATCCTCATTATCAATTCATGCCTATGGCGCACAGAAAATCCATTCATAAAATTACGTGGTCTAGTATGGTCGGCATGATGAGCACTGTCACCCGAACTGCCTTCCCGGCGAGACTCACGTCCACTCTCATCATCCTCTTCACCTCCAGCGACGATCCGTCAGTCAACCGTCTGGTATGGCATCCATACGTCGACCCGCAATCTCCACCCTCGCGACGATTCTCCCCTCTTCCACCACTAACGGGCATCTCTCTCTCTCACATCTGGTTAGTTGGCGCCGCTCCACTCCTGCGGAGGACGCCCCTGTCCGTTTTCCGGGTCCACTCGATCCCAATATTTCGGTGTGTTCCTCCCTGTCTCCCCGCAACAGCGGCAAAACAACACCTGCGCGTTGGGATATTCTGGGCGAAGTGTCCTGCTTGCGCGCATCTGTATCAGACCCGGCGCGGATCGACTCTAGATATTGTGTCCTGGGTCAACATCCGATGAACCGCCTCCACGGCTGGTGCCACCCGGACGCTCAGCCCCGACTCTGCGGACCGGTGTTCCGTTGGTTGCGACCGAATCGGGTTGTTGGACCGACTCTCCTCTGGTTTCGCCCAGGCTGGTTTTGTCCAGCTAGCCGTGATGCTCTCTTCCCAGTCCTTCCTCTGATCCCGCACATTTTCGTACTCCGTCGCCATCTGAGTTAATTGTGAAGCCGTGAAATCCTATTGAACGGTTGAGTTACTGGTGAGCTCGATCGATGACGCAAAAATAATTTTTACGCCCCTTTTGGGGCATGCAATGCCCAATAATTTTCGGATTTAGTTGGGGTCGTGCAATACCAATAAAGACCCTGTAATTTTCGCTTTTTTGGCCAAAAATTATATGTCTAAAAGTGGGAAACTCAAAACGATGTTACCGTTGTCCTCCTCTATTGATTTCCAAAAATCATATATATGTTGCAGCATTAAGATTATTTTCCATTATTTAGCGCAGTGAGTTTCGGTCGCTCTCAGAACTCAAACACAACTAACTCTCGTGTCTCTTTTTCTTCTCGAGCCTACCCCCGAACCACACTCGGCGACAGCGACACAACGCTGTGAAATATCTAAAGACGCACCAACACGCACTCAATACGCGCCGACACGCTGTCGGCCCGCTAAAACGGGACTTCCAAATTTCATCATATTGCGCAGTACTCAAAGACGCAGCAAAGCACACTATTGTTACGCCCCAACCCGCTCGAACCTCTGACGCTCCGACCCGGCCATCCTGACCATAACACGACCTCGTGTAGTTTTACAAAAATGCCTTACTGCATAATTCATTTTATCTATAAATTTTCGAAAGTTATTTAAGATTAACATTTTCCTTTTTGATTACAACTATTTTCGTTTCAGGGCTTCATACAAAATTTTATCTTCAACTTTTAGTTTCGTTCTTAAACTGCTATAAAATTAATCTTTAGCTTAATTCAACTGTCTTCACTATCCTTTTCATTATCATAAACTCAACTGGTTTTACATTACATCATCTTATGCGTCACACGCCATGATCAAAACTTTTCTTATCAGCCCCTTCAGTCATCCATACTGTCTCTTTCAACAGTTTCATTCTCAATCGTTTCAATACTGTCTTTTTCAACGGTTTCATTATCAACATTATTCAAATCCTCATTACTACTTTCTAACCCGACTGGTACATACCCTTCTGGCAATTTTCTTATATCGTCATGAGCATATCAGTATTTTCTATTATTTGTCAATGACCTTATGATATATCTATCTCCGTCCAACAATTCAGCTATTTGTAACGGCCCCCTAAACTTTGGACTTAACTTCGTTTGATGCATTGCTTCTTTAACAACACCAAATCTCCTACTTCGTATCCAACAAACTTAGCCTTGGTTTTATCCAACAACCTTAGCCTTGGTTTTATCAAACCGTTTCTTGCTATATACTGCTGCCGCTGATACTTACTGTACAATTTAAGGCCAACTGTACCTCACCCAATGCGTCTTGCCAAGATCGGCTGCTAGTCTCAACTGCCGTCAGTAAGTTTTTCAAAGTGCTCATAGTGCGTTCCAGTTGTCCGTTAGCTCTACTTGCGCCTGTCGCAATCAAATACAAACTTATTTTCTGTTGAGAACAAAACTCACTAAATTTAGAGCTAGCAAAACACCTACCCTGGTCTGCTATTATGCGCTTTGGTACTCCAAACAAAGATACAGCCGATGTCACAGCACCTATGCAATTGTCAGCATAAATCTTAAGTGTGTGTGTTAAATAAACAAATTTGATAAAAACGTCCACTTGGACAATAACATATTCCTTCTGATCAGACTTGCCACTCAACTTTCCTGTTACGTCTATGTGTATCGTGTGCCAAGGTGTGCTGACCTTTGGTATTGGATGAAGTCTAGCTTGAATTTTACCCGAGGATGATTTTGACATCTTACAAGTAATACAGTTTTCAACAAACTTTCGTATATACTTAGACATGCTATCAAACCAATAATAATCATAGGCCTTATCTAAAGTTTTCTCCCAACCTAAGTGCATGATTGTCTCGTGAATCTGATTTATTACAGACCATCTGAATGCCCTTGAAACAATTGGCAAAGATCGAGTTCTACCATTTCTCTGAATTTTTCGATAAAGTAATCCTGCTCTCAACTCATAAGTTTTTGCAATGTCCTCGGGAAGAGAATTGTCCTTCAGTTTGTTCACAATATTGATAATATCGAAATCCTTCCGCTGTTCAGCCATAAGCCAATCACTAGATATCTCTGCCAAATTAACTAGTTTTTCAAGAAATTTAGAACTATCAATCACATCAGCAGATGAGAGATTTCTGGAAAAGAAATCAGCATGAGCCATTCGTTTACCCTCTCTATACTGCAAATCAAATGGGAACGACTGTCAATAAGCCCACCATCTTTGTGCTCTGGGAGATAGGTCACGTTTAGTTCTTGATGGTTTAAGTGAGTTGCAATCGGTAAAAACTACAAAATCTCTACTAATCAAATAATGACGAAAATGCTTTATAGCCATGACAACCGCAAGGGTCTCCAACTCATAAGAATGGTATCGTGATTCTGCAGGTGAAGTAGCCTTACTGAAAAATTCAACGACATGCGGCTTGTTATCAATTTTGTGTAGCAAGATGGCTCCATATCCACGAGCACTTGCGTCAGTATGCAATTTGAGTGGATATTTAGGGTCAGAAATAACTAATACTGGCTTCTGTGTAAGTACAGAAATAACTTTTTGTCTTATTTGTTCATGTTCTGGCTTCCAAACAAACTCGTTCTTTTCCGATGTCAAAAGATACAAAGGCTTCATGAAACATAACATTGCATAAATTGCCGAAAGTAAGACGCTAATCTAATAAATTGTCTTAAAGCAGGGACTGACTGAGGAGGCGGTAGAGCAGTTAACGCTGAAACTTTAAGTGAATTTTGACGAATTTGGCCTGCGCTCACTTCGTATCCCAAATATTTAACTGTCGACTTGAGAAACGAACACTTTTGAATATTGAACATAAATCCAGCTTTCGTGAGAATATCAAGGGTAATCTGTAATCTTTCTAAAGCTTCACCTTTTGTTGTAGCCACCACCAATACGTCATCCATATAGACAACTACAAATATATTTGCAAGTTCCCCAAGCGTATGTATCACTGTACGCTGAAAAACTGAAGGTGCATTTTTAAGACCAAACGGCATTGACAAAAATTCGTATTGGCCGTCTGAAGTGACAAAAGCCGTACACTCTATTGACTCTTCATGCAAAGGGATTTTGTAGTATCCGCTTGCCATATCTATTTCGCTCCCTGAAGTCTGGCTATCTGATCTGCTTTTAGAGGCAACGGATATTTATCTGAGACTGTATTCGTATTTAATTCACGGTAATCGACACACAAGCGATGAGACCCGTCCTTTTTGTTCACTAACATCATAGGACTTGCATAAGGTGAGCAACTTGGCCTTATGACATTGCATTCTACTAGTTATTTAATTTTCTCGCGTACCAACTCTCTTTCATTTGGACTAAGTCTGTATGGTCTTCTTTGAACAATTTTTCTGAGGTCTACTAATTTAATTTTCAGCTCACCTGTACTGACTCTAGAAAAAGTAATTCCCTTTATAAAAGATTTTGAATAATTTTTAATACTGATCGCCCAAAACGTGGAACAGCATCTCAATACAATGATTGTTAATTTTTACGTTGCCAAGTATTTGCAATGTACTACAAATGCTGTCATTCCCAATACCCTTCAACATGACTACGTTGTAAATTCTTTCACCGGCTAACTGAGTACTTATCTTTTGTTTAATCAACGACCATTCCGCTCCAGAGTCAAACATTGTCAAAAACATAGCTGCTGGTGTTTCTACACTGGTGAAGCGCTGTACAAAAATTTCCTTAAACTCGGTCCAATTTATGTCAGGATAACATATTTGTGAGAGCCACTGCGACGCACTGCCTTCCAACGCTGCACTCAAAGCCATTACCAAAGCACAATATTATTGCTACACTTTATGTTCACACAACGACGCAAGCGCACAATAAATTGATTCGAAGCAAATTTCTAACGCGCTCCCTCTAACACGTCTGGCACTCGCCATGGATCATTTGTCATATTAGGTAGCGAGCCAGATCCCACTTCTGATGTTGTAGCATTAAGATTAGTTTCCATTATTTAGCGCAGCAAGTTTCGGTCGCTCTGAGAACTCAAACACAACTAACTCTCGTGTCTCCTATTTCTCTCGAGCCTACCCCCGAACCACACTCGGAGACAGCGACACAACGCTGTCGCCCCGCTAAACCGGTGCATTACGGGACCTCCCAATTTCATCATATTGCGCAGTACTCAAAGACGCAGCAACGCACACGTGGTATTAAGCACCAACACGCTGTCGCCCCGCTAAAACGGGACCTCCCAATTTCATCATATTGCGCAGTACTCAAAGATGCAGCAAAGCACACTGTTGTTACGCCCCGACACAGCGCCAGCCCGCTCGAACCTCTGACGCTCCGACATATATAAATATAAACATATATAGGATAAGTTAAAGCCGAAGGCCCTAGTAGCCAGTGCTGTTAATATAAGTTAGATTCTAATTTTAATTATATCTAACTTTATAAAATAAAAATATATAAATATAAACAAAAAATATTTCAATAATACCACCAACCCGATGGGGGTATTTTATTCGCCAGTCCGGCCAGCTATGCCCCGATTCATAGCCTTGTATGGTCAGTGATATTATTGAACTACAAAAGATAGAAAGTGTTAATAGAAACTTATAAAATATTTATTATAGACTCTTAAGTATAATTATTAAATAATAAATACAAAAGTAAAGATTAAAAGAAAATTGAAAATATTAATAAAAGCAAACAGAATAAGATGAAAAGAGAGAAAGATAAAGAAAAGAAAGGATTGAAACATCACTCCACAGTGTTGAAGATCTTGCAGGTCGTCAAATTTGTGCACCTGCTCACTCCTGGGCACTGTGTGTGATTTCCCTAAGATAATCTGAAAGCAAGGATTTAATTAAAGGTATGGAGAGGTAAGAGGAAAACACGTGACAAAATTTATTGTAATTAACACATAAAACGTGAAACGCGCTATGCAAAGAATAATCCGAAGTGCACAATGGTAAATACAACGGACGAAAGTGTCTGGTTGTTCTGGAAGGAACAGAAAAACTAAGTTTCAATAACAGGCATGACGAGTCAATATTACCAATAATCAAATTATGTAGAAAAACAATCCCCAGGATAGTTCTACGATTGATTAATGATGGAAGATCAATAAGAAGAAGCCTACTAAGATAAGACGGTAAACGAGGATTGGGGTCCCAGTTTAGATCTCGTAGGGCAAAGAGTAGAAACTGTTTCTGGACCGATTCAATACGATCCTGATACAATTTATGCTGTGGACACCATATAATTGAACAATATTCTAAAATAGGTCGTAGCAGCGAAACATAAAGAAGTTTGGTAATGAATAGGTCCTTGAATTCTTTTTCCCAACGTTTAATAAAGCCAAGAACACTTTTGGCTTCATTTATGATAGTTGAGATATGAGAATTGAAATTAAGTTTCGAGTCAAAAAGTACACCAAGATCTTTAACTGAAATAATACGTTGCAAGAAATAATTATTAATTGAATAATTAGCAATATTTGGAATAGTACGACAGAAGGTCATTGTCATACATTTAGAACACTTTAAATGCAACCGATTAGCTACACACCAAAGTTGGAAGGAATTAAGATCATCTTGAAGGCGTAGATGATCAAGTGCATTAGCATACGAAAGACAAAGTTTTACGTCATAATTTATAAATAGGGAAAAAAGTAACGGACACAATTGACTACCCTGAGGTACAAATGACTCTTTGGGTTCTACCCTTTAAAAAGGATGAAATCCAAGAAATAAGTTTAGGGGAAAGTGCTAAGTGATCAAGCTTGTGAAGTAATATATCATGGTGTACTGAGTCAAATGCTTTACTGAAATCAGTATATATAACATCAGCTTACATTTTATTTAAAAAACTGTCATTGACTAGGGAAGTAAATTCAAATAGATTAGTAGAAGTAGATCGATTTTGAACAAAACCATGCTGCGATGGTGAAATAATCGATTTACAAAAATGTTGTAAGCTACATGTTATTATTTTTTCAAATAATTTCGGAATAACCGATAGTTTTGCAATACCTCTATAATTAGAAATGTCAGACCTCCCATCTCTTTTATACATTGTGTAAAATAAGTACCCGGAATTTTTAATTTAAACTCTCCCGGGAATACCTGACACTTCAAATTTGGTTTTTTCATGTTGGGACACGTGTCCTTGAATGCACAAACCTTATTAGAACGGGATCTATTACTTAGTGTGTTTACTTCAGAAGTCAAAGTGAGTTCAACTTTTGTTTACTCGGCGAATTTTGCTCAATTTTTTGCAAAAAGAGCTTTGGAAGGAGGTTTCTGAAGACATGGTTTCCCGAGCTAATACGAACCCTACCTCCATGAAACGCATCATAACTGGTTATGAGACATGGGTCTACGAGTACGACATGCAAAGGAGTCAGCAATCGTCCGAATGGCGCTTCGAGAACGAGCCGTATCCGAAAAAACCACGCCAAGGCCAAGGCGCTGGTGCACTCTGAGTTCCTTCCAGAGGGCCAAACGGTTAATAAGGAATATTATTAAGTTTACGTGAAGCCATCCGCCGTAAACGGCCCGAATTGTGGAAGGACAATTCGTGGATTCTACACGATGACAACGCGCCATCGCACCGAGCCTTGATTGTACGCGAATACAAGACCAAAAACTCAATAAATACTATCGAACAGCCACCGTATTTTCTCTTCCCAAAACTAAAATTGCCACTTAGCGGAAGGCGTTTTGAGTCGATTGAAGACATTAAGCAAAATTCGCTAAAGGAGCTGAAGGCCATCCCGGCGCCGGCCTACCAGCGGACCATGGATGATTGGATTGTTCGTTGGAATATTTGTATCGGCTGAAAAGGAGCCTATTTTGATGGCAATCCAACAAATAATGATGAATAATATGAAAAAATATGTTTTTTTTTTAAATTCCGGGAACTTATTTTACACAATGTATAGAGGGGTGATGAAAGACTCTTTCCGAATAGACGGAAAAACAGAGGTTTCCAGCGACAAATTAAATAGTTTTAGTAATGGTGTCTGAAGAGAACCACTACATTCTCTAATTACACAACTGGGAATATTATCAGGAGAGAAAGATGATTTCAATGACCGAATGGCTGAAACCAGAGAAGTAGGGGAAACATTAAAAGCATTATTAATATTAGTTGCAGAAATTAAGTAAGGGTATGAAGTGGTATAGTGATCTACTGAGGAATAATGGGATTGAAAAAAATTTGTAAAAAGATCAGAGGAATCATGATCATTACAAGTTTTGTCCAATCCAAGGAAAAATGAGGATGCTAAACTAGAAGACAGAAGAAGACTTACGCTTCATGTTTACGAATGGATAGAATTGCTTAGGATCACGAACTAACTACCTTTTGCAACGAAAAAGGTAATTCTCATAACACCGAGAATTTAAAAAATTAAAATTCGACTTGTCTATGGAATATTTAGACCAGTCTACAATCGAACCAGACATTTTAAATTTTTTAAAATATTTAGACTTAATATTTTTTAAATTAGAAAGAGTCTGAGTAAACCAGGGGGATTAATTAGAAACGGGCATTGGGAGACACATAGGAACACACTCATATAGAATAGAGTTTAAAGTGTTATAGGAAAATGCTGTTGCCAAATTAATGTCAACTGACTTATATAAAGGAAACCAATCTGTTGCATTAATAAGTTGATTAAGCAAAACAAAATTGCACTTATTATAAAAACGACGTTGTTTTCAAATTGTAGGTGTGAAAACTGGTGGAGAACTTATGGATAATTGTACCTCCAAAGTGGGATGATGTATATCCTCAGGTATACAAAAAGGTGCTAGAGTCATCATTAATAAAAACTAGATCACATGACCGATTCAGATGATTTGAAATAGAGTTCATCTGAAACATAAAAAGCATGAATAATTCATTCAAAAGGTAATGATCTAATGTAGGAATAAGAAAATTAAAGTTGGTACTGGCGGACCTAGAAGTGTTAGGTATATTAAAGTCACCCAACACAAGAAACATATCGTTATCATTAACATGTCCATAAATTTCTTTAATGCAAGTTATATGATGAGCATAAACTTGAACATCGGAAGAGGGAGGGATATATGAACAAGTTATTAATAGGGAATAGGGAAGAGTTATTTTAACTCCAATAATCTCAGAATCATGAGGTGAGGAAAGAATAAAAGATTCTGAGAGGATATTGGACTTAACACCAATCAAGACACCACCACCTCTACGTAGCAGTCGATCGTGTCTATAAATGGTGAAATCATTTTAGAGAATATCACTATTATAAACATTCGGACTTAGCCACGTTTCTGTGAGAGAAATAATTTCAGAATTTATACAAAAACTACTCAAAACAACTAAGAAAGCTCTAGTCGGTGGTACCCGACTAGGACATCCCCTGAACCCTGCGATGAGCCGATATTCCAAACATTCTTCGCTTATTTAGCATATACATATATACACAACACATGCACACATACACACACACATACGCACGCACGCATAAGCGACTGCGCTCGGGCTGCAGTAAGAGTACTATTATGGGAAGTTAATTGTTGAATAAGTTCCTTTGTAGATGGACGTTCCTAATCAAACTTTCAGAGCGTGGTTATGTCATTCATATGTGTATATTTGCCGAAGCACAAGTCTCTAGCACTTGAAATACGTTTTTTGCAAATTTGTGGCGAAGGCAGTGGACATGATTTTATCATAGTCCCCTCCAGTGAGACCAGCACATTTTGTGTGCAAATTACGTTTTTGATGTCTCCCACAATGATCCAACGTTGGTTGATATTTCTAGACTTCCTTCCGGTGGGAGGGTGGAGCCGCTAAAAACCAGGCTGAGTCCAACTCCGTCGACAAACCATGCTTTGGGCGACCCGGCCGACTCCACTACTTCTTGAAGCTCTAGGATGATTTGCAGATTTTGATTGTTCATCCTTTGTTAGGCCGGCATGCTCAGAATTGGGTCAGGGATAATGATGTTAAGTAAAGTCGCTACGGTTAGAAAAAAACGCAAAAATAATGCACCAATATTTTGTTTTGCTTACTTTAGACAACTATGTGCGAGGGGCTGTCGTTAGCTTGCATCATATTCTCACACAACTAGTAACTAACAAATTGCACTTGTGCAAAGGCAGCCACTTGCCGAATATTACATGATTTTTTGCATCATGTCATAATGGCAATTGGGATTAAACAACAAAAACGGAAGCACATATCAAAAGCAATGATAGAAAAAACAAAGACAGGATTAGATTAGATTAGGAGTTGTGAGAGCGAATCCAACAACAAACGGCTGATAAAGAGCGGATTGAACAGAAAGCAGTGAGAGAATCTCTTGCACAAGACGAAATTAATTTCTCGAGAAATACAAACAGTACGAATGTCCGTCTGTCTGTATGAAGCTAGAGACTTGAAATTTGGAATATATATTCATGTATACCCTTGTCTGGTAAAGTGTCAAGAAAAGTTTATTTTCCGATATCTCAGAAACACTACTTGTGAAAGTGCTAGAGAGTTGCAATTTGGAATGTATACTCTCTTTGACAACCCAAGATGAAACAAGTAAGAAAGCTCTAGTCGGTGGTACCCGACTAGGAGATCCCCTGAACCCTGCGATGCCGATATTCCAAACATTTTATACTTATTTAATATATATATACACGCAACACATGCACACACACATACGCACGCACGCATAAGCGAGCGCTCTGCTGACTACGCAGCGACTGCGCGCGAAGTGCAGTAAGAGCTGTATTATGGGAAGTTAATTGTTGAATAAGTTCCTTTGTAGATGGACGTTCCTAATCAAACTTTCAGAGCGTGGTTATGTCATTCATATGTGTGTATTTGCCGAGACACAAGTCTCTAGCAATTTTGCAAATTTGTGGCGATAATATAACAAAAATCAAAATTGTATTAGCTCCACATTATACTAAATAAAAAATAAGGAGCCTAACTTTAAAGATGTGCGAGACATAATTTTATAACTGGTTTCCGATTTCTTTTTAAATCGATAACATTAAAACGATCAAAGTTATCGATTTTTTGAAAGAAACTTGGTATGTGCGTGCTATACAGGAACCTACATAAAAAATTTCAGTCTCTAGCTATTAGAGATTCTGAGATCGACGCGTTCATACATACGGACAGACGGACAGATAGACAGACAGACAGGGCTAAATCAACTCAGCTTGTCGCAGTGATCAAGAATATATAAATTATGGAATTTTATATCATTGTCAGAGGCGTTAGCCAGCTCACTGATATAACTCCGTAAGGTTTGTGTTTAATATCGACAGCGGTAGCTGGTCGAATTAAAGAGTGAGCAATAAGCGATTAGAATTATTGCGAGCGGTACGCTGCGCGTTTATTGAATTCACACTTAAGACTAACAATTAGAGAATTAAAAACTAAGTCTGCGACCAAGCGCAGATTCGGCGCTGCCGCAGCGCTGCCGCCAGTGCACAGCCGCTGCTACCGTTGCGGGCGTCGACGTTGGTGTTCTTGGAACACCAGCGGCGTTGGTCGTTGCTAGTGCAAAGCTGCTGCCGCCGTCGCAGGCGCAGGCGCTGTCGTTGGCGTTCTTGGAACACCAGCGGCGTTGATCGTTGCTAAAGCAAAGCCGCTGCCGCCGTCGTAGGCGCAGGCGCTGTCGTCGCTATTCATGGAACTCCAGCGCCGTTGACCGTTGCTGTTCTTCGAACCCCAGCGTCGTTGCTGGTGCTCCTCAGAACTGCTGACTTGCGCCTTGTGTGTGGCGCCGTATTATCACGACGGCCGCTAACATGGTTGCGGTACATCCGCAGCTGCCGCTGAAGCTGCCAACATTGTTGCGACACATTCGTAGCTATCACTGTTGCGACACATTCGTAGCTACCGCTGGAGCTGTCATCATTGTTGCGACACATTCGCAGCTGTGACTCTGGGCGTGGACTTCACAAATATGACAAGTCAGCACGCGCCCAGTGTCAGTGGTTAACTACTCCCCCTCTCAAGCCCGCCCGTCCTCGGTCGTGTCGTAGTTCTTGATGATCTCAGAGATTTGTAGGGCAACACGACGTCTCCTGGTGAAGTTGTAGATTCCGGAGCCCATCGCGCATGCCACTACTAGTAATGTTGACGGCGATGCTACCTCTGACCTCGTTGATGGAGCTAAGTTTTGTTCGCTTAGCCGGTGAATGTAAGGTAAGCTCAGCGTTGTGTTGTGGCCGCTAACGTTGAGGTGAGCAGATGCCGCTACAGCAGGGACACGATTCCGAATATTGTTCGGTTTAGGAATCGAGCACTGTCGACGGTGGCGTGTGAACGGAACATGATGAGATTCGTTCCATTGACCCTCACTGGGGCGTAATCGTCACAGCTGCTGGCGGCGCTATGATCATTCACAATGATGATGCCGTCGTCAACTATGGTGACAGGGTCGGCGTGGCTTGGCTGTGTCTGGCAATGCGTGATATCGCCTGAGTGGAGGCCTTGCGCACAGGTGACGTCCTCAGACCTCTTGCAGAATGTGGCTGTTGCTCTCTGGGTGCAAGTTGTCACTGCCACAACCCTTCCTTTGCATTCGGCTACCAGGTTGTTTTGTAGCTGGAGAGTCAGCCGTTGTGTGCGACTGGGAAGATGGTGACCTTTCTGCATAGCTTGCTTATGATTAAAATTGATTATATCTATCTTACGATCTACCTTAATGCTAAACACTTTCATTAGGTGGTAATTGAGGTCCCTGTGATTTGGTCAGTGAGAATTGATTTGATGTCTGAATGGCTGGATTTATGATATCAATTTTTTCAATTGTTAAAGTGAGCATGAGCGCTCCCAATTCGGTAATTAATATTCTATTGCGCGCAGTAAGAGTTTCAAACAGATGACCTGTGTCAGCCTGTTAGTCCTTTGTAATTTTAAGAATTTTATTCACGCAGTCCGTTGTTCGTGCTGTCGTTGTTGTCACGGTTACAAGTGTCAGGATGATAAGCCTAAAGAAAATGATTAAAACTACAAATTATCGATGGAGGTTGTCCTTGTGGACCACCCTCCCCTTAATGCGGACCGTTGTCCCCAAGTCCGCTTCAACAACCTTTTCCTCGCAGAGGGGCGAAAGTTTGTTTCCCAGTCTGCGGTTGGTCTTTACTAGGACGGCCTCACCTACCTCGAAGACCCTGTTCTGCCGTTTTTTGTTAAGTCGGGCATTTTGCACGAGCTGAGCTCCCTCTATCTTCCTAGCAATGTCCTGAATGCATGCCGGCGAAGCGGTATTAAAAACATCCTTGGGTCTCTGCTCTGTTACCGAGTGAATCGAACTGTTATACTCAGTAGTCGCTTGTAGGATAAGGTCAACTGTATCCAGAATCCCTCCTTGGAGCTTTAGGCACCTAGCTATTTCTAACAGGGTGCTATGGAAGCGTTCCACTTGGCCGTTCGATGTGCTGTGGAGTGGCGGCGCGTTTACGATGTTTACATCGTAAATGTTTTTTAGAAGGGACCTTATAGTCTCAGACTTGAGTGCAGGCTCATTGTCGCAATAGATCTGCCTTGCTCGGGGAAACACGTTCATTAGTATTAATAGGGGGGGTCGTAAATCCTCTATAGTCCTTGATGCAATGGGTTGTACCATTGCGAATTTGGACAGCTTGTCTATGCACGTCAGGAAATATTTCTTGTCTGTGGAAAAGATGTCGACATGTAACATCTCTCCAATCTGTAATGGAATCGGCGTCGGGCCGAGTTCCTGGTTTTTTGGGTGCCTGTCGTACTTTGCCTTTGCGCAAATTTTACAATTCAGGACCACTTCATTGGCTAACTTGGACATTTTGGGGAAATAATACTCCGTCATTATTTGCTTGACGTTTTCCTGAGCTGCCCTATGGGCTCTGTTATGCTCTTTGGTGATTATTTCCCTCCTATCACTAATGTTGAATACGTCAGCTACGAAATTTTTGCAGTGCCAGAATTTTGTGGCTGGGAAGGCCTTTACAACCTCATGTTGAATTTTGGCCAAAGTTGGCAGACTGCAGTGAAACGCGTTTACTACGCCTCGGACTATGACGGACTTGACTGTTTCTACTAAGTCATCCTTGTCAGTGAAGTTTATCTGGTGGCGGGTTTTTTCGCCGAATACAGTAAACTTGTTTTTTTATGGATACCGTGCCTCTTCCAACACTATTTGGTTACGGAAGCAGTTCAACGGTTTGTCAGTAATGTCAATCGTGTGAGTCAGAGATAACTCACTGTGGATTGTGGCCGCATCGGACCCTTGGTTTATGTAACCGTTCTGTAGGGCATTCACGTTTTGGCGCGATAAAGCATCGGCCACGTGATTCTCCTTGCCTGGCTTGTAAAAAAGTTTGGCCCCAGTTTCGTCAATGCGCGCTTTCCAGCGCTTGATCTTGGCGTTAGGGTTGCTCTCGGATACCGAGAATGTGAGTGGTTGATGGTCGGTGAATATGTTAATATTCTTCGCACCATAAAGAAAGTGGCGGAGTTTTGCCAAAGCCCAGACGATAGCTAGCAATTCTCGCTCGTTAGTAGCGTAGTTTGCTTCTCTATCCTTTAGTGTCCGAGATATCATAGTTATCGGGCGTCCGTTCTGAGACAGTACAGCCCCAATACCATAAGCCGAGGCGTCAGTTGTGAGGTCGAATGGCTTTTGGTAGTCAGGATACATTAGTGTAACGTCCTCTGAGGCTAGAATATTTCTGAGCTTTTGAAACGCATTGCGCTGGGTTTCGTTAAACTGTACCTCTATCTTCTTGGACCTGTACTTGCTGACTGTTCCGTTTTCCCCTTTTAGGATATCGGAAATAGGTTTCGCGATTGCTGCGAAATCCTTAATTAAACAACGGTAATAGCTCGCTAAGCCCATGAATGACCTAACGCTAAATAATGTTGTAGGCTCAACGTAGTGCTGAATGGCTTTCACCTTTTCAGGGTCCGTTTTTGCGCCGTTTTTTGTCACGATAAAGCCGAGGTACTCGACGCTCTCTTTAAAAAATTGTGACTTTTCATGGGCCACCCTCATGTTTGCACTATGAAGGCTCTTTAGTACCCAATTGACGTGCTTAACGTGATCCGCCTCGTTCTCGGAGAAAACGATGACGTCGTCGACGTACACGTAGCACGACTTACCGATTTGTTCTCGTAGAACGTCATCGATAGTGCGCTGAAAAATACCTCCGGCGTTTTTTAAACCGAAGGGGAGACGACAAAATTCGTACTTCCCCCCGCTTACTGAGAAGGCCGTTTTCTCTCGATCAGATTCTGCCAGAGTAATCTGGTGATAACCTGATTTAAGATCGAGAGTGGTGAAGTATTTTGCTATACCCAAATTTGCCAATATCATGGTGATGCTCGGCATGGGGTAAGTGTCTGGGATGGTTTTTAGATTTAGTTTCCTGAAATCTATCACTAGGCGTTTCTTCCTATTGCCCATCTCGTCAGAACCTTTCTTGTCTACTACCCACACTGGGTTATTGTATGGGGACTTAGACTTTCTGATGATGCCGTTTCGTAAAAGGTCTTTGCGTTTTCGTCGGTGGTACGAATCGTAGCTACTACGTTTGTATTGTAAGGTAGCGACTCGTTAGAGTCCGCAAAAGCCTTTTTGTTACGGTGAAGCATTTTTAGGAAATCTTCTTTTACCGCAGGTGGTGCATGTATTTCTTTACCTTTGGTATTAGTACATTTAAGGTACTGCAATGCCTCCGAAGTTGCACCTATTTTTAATACGCCTTCTTTAAGGCATAGTACTGCTCCTACTTGCTTTAGCAGGTCGAGCCCTATGATCCCGTGAAATGTAGATAGGGAATCTAATAGGAAAAAAAATGTGTCGTGTCCGAACATGGGAATTTTGCATTTTTGTGTGATGTTGTTCGAGCCATGAATGGAGTGCACGACGAAAGGGGTTTCGACAGGGAAGACGTCCTTTAGCCGATTATGCGGTCTAATGAAGTTTTTGGACGCACCCGTGTCGATTAGGAATGACATGTCTGTCCCTGCTATTCTGCGCCGAATGAACGGCAGCAGGGACCTCCCCCTAAAAAATTGACGTTGCTGCTACTGTCAGAGTCGGCGTCATCGGTAGCCTCATCTATCGCTTCCTGCGCTGCTTGCGCATAGGTCGCATCTTGGTCAGTGCTGGCCTTTAAAAGATTTATCTTTTGTCGTCTTTGGCCAGTCGCTCGATCAGAGCCGGCGGGACGTTTGTTACCCTGACCTTGAGGTTTCTGGTAGTTTGTTTGTTGCCTATACTTTGAGGACGATGGATCGATCTCCATGGGTTCTGGGGCTTTTTCGCCGTTGACCTGACTTTTTTCTGTGTACTGTCCGCTCTGTTTTTTAAAGTAGGGGGTTTTCCCCTGGTTGCTTTGGGTAACATTTTGCGCATTTTGCGTCTGCTGATGCTGACGACTTTGCTGTCGTTGGTCGGGGCGTCCCTTTTCTTCTACGCCCCTAGCATAGCTTGTTGCGAAAGCGTACCTCTCATGATTTGCTTCAACCTCTTGTGCCAATGCGAGAGCTGTTGGCAAATCAGGGGGGTGAGCGGAGAAGAGCACGTCGGTCAGACTGCGCTTTAGTCCGGAAATGAACACACGGAGCGCGTCATTCCTGAACTTTTCGCACATGCCCCTAGCTAGGCTGATGTCGTAGGTCATGTTAGCTTTATTGGTTAACAAGTTAAGCTTTTTTTCTACCTCATCGTAATACTGCAGAATTGTCATTCCGCCTTGCCTCAGCGTGCCCATTTCCTGCTCTATGACATGTATGGGTCTTTTGTCACTGTAGGTAAAGTCTAGTCTGGCTATGATCGCTTCAAAATTTAGTGGCGTACTGAATGATGCCAAAACTGCATCCGCTGCGCCCCTAATCTTTGTGCGAATTATGACCATAGCTTGGTAATGACGGGAGCTTCCGTCAAATCTTTTGAAAATTTTGTACGCTGCATGGGCTGCTTGCTCCATGCCACGTATGTCTCCTGAGTTCCATGAAACTCAGGCAAGCACTTCACTGCGTCGAGGGGCTCATCACAAGTGATTCCGTCCACTATCTCGACGTCTTTATAGACTCTGACTTCTGGTACTGAGAGAGGTGGGACTGGAATTTTAGAATTTACTAATGCTATTTGTTGTTGTAGCTCTTGTTTAAGAGCTTCCTCCCTCCTAGTGTACTCTTGTGCCCGCGCCGTAAGTGCGCTTTGCACGGCAGTGTCAATTATAACTCTGAGGTGCTCAGGTTCCATGTCTGTGCTTTTGATTTGGCTGCTTATTGTGGGTTGACTAACTTGATCTGACACTTGTAAGTCAATAAATCCTCCTATCAGACTTGCTAACGTTCTGGTACCAAGTTCGTGTCGTTTTTGTTTTTTGTTCGGTCTGTTTCTGTCCATTCGATTTTTTGAAAAAATTTGCGATAGGACTACGGCATGAGTATTCTCCGAATTAAGATCCTCAAACTCACTTTACTTTATTTAGTTTCTACTTTTAGTTGACTTAGCTAAATTCTCACTTTGCAAATCACTTACATGTTATCTAGTTTTAGAAGTATCCCGTGCAGCCGTCGGGATGGTGCTGGAGAATCAGGTCGTCTTGCCGCAGTCGAGTTGGTGCTGTAGAATTAAGTCGTCTTGCCGCAGCCGATGTGTTGAAGTTTCACTTCTTTATGTATTTTTAATTTTATTTTTATTCTGTCTTTGTTTTGTCTTTGTTTTGTTTTTGAGCAGACGTTTTGATGTTCACTGCACTGATTTTGTTAAACAAAACACTTTTCAGTTTTCTTTTGGCAGAAAATGAAATTCACTTTTTTATGCTTTTTTACGTTGGGCGCCAATTATGGAATTTTATATCATTGTCAGAGGCGTTAGCCAGCTCACTGATATAACTCCGTAAGGTTTGTGTTCAATATCGACAGCGATAGCTGGTCGAATTAAAGAGTGAGCAATAAGCGATTAGAATTATTGCGAGCGGTACGCTGCGCGTTTATTGAATTCACACTTAAGACTAACAATTAGAGAATTAAAAACTAAGTCTGCGACCAAGCGCAGATTCGGCGCTGCCGCAGCGCTGCCGCCAGTGCACAGCCGCTGCTACCGTTGCGGGCGTCGACGTTGGTGTTCTTGGAACACCAGCGGCGTTGGTCGTTGCTAGTGCAAAGCTGCTGCCGCCGTCGCAGGCGCAGGCGCTGTCGTTGGCGTTCTTGGAACACCAGCGGCGTTGATCGTTGCTAAAGCAAAGCCGCTGCCGCCGCCGTAGGCGCAGGCGCTGTCGTCGCTATTCATGGAACTCCAGCTCCGTTGACCGTTGCTGTTCTTCGAACCCCAGCGTCGTTGCTGGTGCTCCTCAGAACTGCTGACTTGCGCCTTGTGTGTGGCGCCGTATTATCACGACGGCCGCTAACATTGTTGCGGTACATCCGCAGCTGCCGCTGAAGCTGCCAACATTGTTGCGACACATTCGTAGCTATCACTGTTGCGACACATTCGTAGCTACCGCTGGAGCTGTCATCATTGTTGCGACACATTCGCAGCTGTGACTCTGGGCGTGGACTTCGCAAATATGACAAGTCAGCACGCGCCCAGTGTCAGTGGTTAACTTATATACTTTATGGGGTCTGCCACGCCTCCTTCTGCCTGTTTTATACATTTTAACAAAACCATTATGCCCTGATTTCGCATTTTCAATGGGTTCAGGGTATAAATAGTCTTCTGAGCTTAGAATTTAGGCCGCGAACGTTTTGATATATCAAAGACAGTTGCGGAGAAGATTGAGCAAAATTTAGTTTTTTGGTACAATATTTGAAGAAGATTGAACCGAAGTAGGATTTAACGATATAGGAGACAACCTATTTCGATTTTTGTGGTTGAATTCATGCACAACTACATTAGGTGGCCAAAATTTGGAGTCACATATAGTTGTGAAGAATTCAGCGGGCACATTGATTTTGAATGAAGCAATTTCACGAGGAGTCGCGAACTTAAACTTCGAAATAAAAACATTGTCTGCAGATTTACTAGCAATATAAGCAGATATAGCTTCACATGTCGTGTCAGAAGAAAGCCTCGATAGGAAAACTTGCTTTCGAGGAGAAACGACAGATAAAGTAGGTATAGAAAGAGTGGAAGAAGAGGTCGGAATATTGGTTGTTGCTTGAGCAATATTCGGGGAGGTTTTTAGTTTTTTGATTGGAACCTGTATAGGCTCTTGAGTGTCTATTATAACACTAGCAACAGGTGTGTCTGACAGGTCATTAGAAACCAGAACTAATAACGAGTCAGGCAAATTTTCATCAGCTTCTAGGTCACTAAACAACTGTTTAGATATACTACTCAGTTTTAAAAATTGAACTCGCACTGAATTATACATCTTGGAAAAATTTAATTGTTTTTCGAAGCAAATTGGACACGACCAGCGTAAACCACCACAACCAATTTTGGCAGTGGACATGATTTTGTCATAGTCCTGTCCGGTGAGATCAGCACAATTTTTGTGCATCATATTCTCACACAACCAGCAACTAACAAATTGCAATTGTACAGAATCAGCTACTTGCCGATTATTGCATGATTTTTTGCAGCATGTCATATTGGCAAAACTGATCAAAAGGAAATAATAGAAAGGAAAAAAAAAGAGAGGATTAGTGAGTTGTGAGAGCGGGTCCAACAACAAACAGCTGATAAAGAGCGGGTGAGCAGCAAGCTGTGAGAGAGTTTCTTGCACAAGACGAATTTGATTTAGTGAGAAACACAAACAACTCAAGTTTGAGTGTGAGTGATGACACTAACATATATGCACAAGTGTAAAAAGAAAATCAAACAAAAGAGAAGAGCGCCAACGAAGTAAATGCAGATGTAACAAAACAAATTACCGACGCTGACAAGACTTTCAAAATAGAAACACTTTTCAAATAGCACAAAGCACCGTGGATTATTTCTTGCACAGTAACAAACAAAGCCCGATGGCTGAATTAAACAAATCACAAAAGAGTGTAATTTTAAAGGAAAGAAATATTCAAAAGTGAATAAAAATTAAGGAGCACAAAGAAAGCACATCAAACACTTTCAACTGAGAACTCTCTCTTTGAGAGTCATTTGTCAATGACCTTAGGATATATCTATCTCCGTCCAACAATTCAGCTATTTGTAACGGTCCCCTAAACTTTGGACTTAACTTCGTTTGATACATTGCTTCATTCTTTAACAACACCAAATCTCCTACTTCGTATCCAACAACCTTAGCCTTGGTTTTATCAAACCGTTTCTTGCTATATACTGCTGCCGCTGATATATTTTGCACTGCTCGAGCTCTTGATTGTGCCAAATCACAATTCACAATGCCAATAAATATTTCTAAAGGGCTTGCCTTTGTCACTCGACTTACTATACAATTTAAGGCCAACTGTACCTCACCCAATGCGTCTTGCCAAGATCGGCTGCTAGTCTCAACTGCCGTCAGTAAGTTTTTCAAAGTGCCTGTCTTGCGCCTGTCGCAATCAAATGCAAACTTATTTTCTGTTGAGAACAAAACTCACTAAATTTAGAGCTAGCAAAACACCTACCCTGGTCTGCTATTATGCGCTTTGGTACTCCAAACAAAGATACAGCCGATGTCACAGCACCTATGCAATTGTCAGCATAAATCTTAAGTGTGTGTGTTAAATAAACAAATTTGGTAAAAACGTCCACTTGGACAATAACATATTCCTTCTGATCAGACTTGCCACTCAACTTTCCTGTTACGTCTATGTGTATCGTGTGCCAAGGTGTGCTGACCTTTGGTATTGGATGAAGTCTAGCTTGAATTTCACCCGAGGATGATTTTGACATCTTACAAGTAATACAGTTTTCAACAAACTTTCGTATATACTTAGACATGCTATCAAACCAATAATAATCATAGGCCTTATCTAAAGTCTTCTCCCAATCTAAGTGCCTGATTGTCTCGTGAATCTGATTTATTACAGACCATCTGAATGCCCTTGAAACAATTGGCAAAGATCGAGTTCTACCATTTCTCTGAATTTTTTGATAAAGTAATCCTGCTCTCAACTCATAAGTTTTTGCAATGTCCTCGGGAAGAGAATTGTCCTTCAGTTTGTTCACAATATTGCTAATATCGAAATCCTTCCGCTGTTCAGCCATAAGCCAATCACTAGATATCTCTGCCAAATTAACTAGTTTTTCAAGAACTTTAGAACTATCAATCACATCAGCAGATATAGAGATTTGTGGAAAAGAAATCAGCATGAGCCAATCGTTTACCCTCTCTATACTGCAAATCAAATGGGAACGACTGTCAATAAGCCCACCATCTTTGTGCTCTGGGAGATAGGTCACGTTTAGTTCTTGATGCTTTAAGTGAGTTGCAATCGGTAAAAACTACAAAATCTCTACCAATCAAATAATGACGAAAATGCTTTATAGCCATGACAACCGCAAGGGTCTCCAACTCATAATAATGGTATCGTGATTCAGCAGGTGAAGTAGCCTTACTGAAAAATTCAACGACATGCGGCTTGTTATCAATTTTGTGTAGCAAGATGGCTCCATATCCACGAGCACTTGCGTCAGTATGCAATTTGAGTGGATATTTAGGGTCAGAAATAACTAATACTGGCTTCTGTGTAAGTACAGAAATAACTTTTTGTCTTATTTGTTCATGTTCTGGCTTCCAAACAAACTCGTTCTTTTCCGATGTCAAAAGATACAAAGGCTTCATGAAACATAACATTGCATAAATTGCCGAAAGTAAGACGCTAATCCAATAAATAGTCTTAAAGCAGGGACTAACTGAGGAGGCGGTAGAGCAGTTAACGCTGAAACTTTAAGTGAATTTGGACGAATTTGGCCTGCGCTCACTTCGTATCCCAAATATTTAACTGTCGACTTGAGAAACGAACACTTTTGAATATTGAACATAAATCCAGCTTTCGTGAGAATATCAAGGGTAATCTGTAATCTTTCTAAAGCTTCACCTTTTGTTGTAGCCACCACCAATACGTCATCCATATAGACAACTACAAATATATTTGCAAGTTCCCCAAGCGTATGTATCACTGTACGCTGAAAAACTGAAGGTGCATTTTTAAGACCAAACGGCATTGACAAAAATTCGTATTGGCCGTCTGAAGTGACAAAAGCCGTACACTCTATTGACTCTTCATGCAAAGGGATTTTGTAGTATCCGCTTGCCATATCTATTTCGCTCCCTGAAGTCTGGCTATCTGATCTGCTTTTAGAGGCAACGGATATTTATCTGAGACTGTATTCGTATTTAATTCACGGTAATCGACACACAAGCGATGAGACCCGTCCTTTTTGTTCACTAACATCATAGGACTTGCATAAGGTGAGTAACTTGGCCTTATGACATTGTATTCTACTAGTTATTTAATTTTCTCGCGTACCAACTCTCTTTCATTTGGACTAAGTCTGTATGGTCTTCTTTGAACAATTTTTCTGAGGTCTACTAATTTAATTTTCAGCTCACCTGTACTGACTCTAGAAAAAGTAATTCCCTTTATAAAAGATTTTGAATAATTTTCCAATAAATTGTTTAATTTATCCCTATCTTCGCCGACAAGATCAGTATCCAATTTAGAAAATATATCATCTTTTGAACAACAGTTCACAGATTTTGGTCTAACAATTTCAAATTTTCCCGGTGACACAATCACATGAAAACCCTGCGACAGTATTTCTCGACCAATCACAATGTCGCTCTTCAAATACTGATCGCCCAAAACGTGGAACAGCATCTCAATACAATGATTGTTAATTTTTACGTTGCCAAGTATTTGCAATGTACTACAAATGCTGTCATTCCCAATACGCTTCAACATTACTACGTTGTTAATTCTTTTACCGACTAACTTAGTACTTATCTTACTCGTTGATTAAACGAACATTCCGCTCCAGAGTCAAACATTGTCGTAAAAGTCTCGCCTTGATGAACCATCTCTCCTTTGGGCTCAACAACTTTGCAAAGCTACACTCGTTTCACCTGATTCGGATCCTTGTCACTTTTGAGCTTACTGCAATGGGTTGAAATGTGTCCAACCTCGCCACACTTGAAGCAGGTTACATTTGATTGCTGATGGTGACCAGACACGCTCTTGCCGCTGCGCTCATTAAACATTTAGCTGCCGCTTGTTCAACACCAAATGCTTTTTTTTTGCACACTTTTTCAAATTCACTGCTAATTCGTCTTGCTTCTTGCTGATTAAAGTAACTATAAGCCGTCCGACAGAAAGAATCACTCTTGATAACATTGTCAAAAACATAGCTGCTGGTGTGTCTACACTGGCGAAGCTCTGTACAAAAATTTCCTTAAACTCGGTCCAATTTATGTCAGGATAACATATTTGTGAGAGTCACTGCGACGCACTGCCTTCCAACGCTACACTCAAAGCCATTACCAAAGCACTGCCTTTTATGTTATTTTCCGCCAGAATTATATTTACTGTAGCGCACCACGCGGATGCTTCGGCGCCAACAAGATCTTTTCAATATTGTTGCTACACTTTATGTTCACACAACGACGCAGACGCACTATAAATTGATACGAAGCAAATTTCTAACGCGCTCCTGATAACACGTACGGCACTCGCCATGGATCATTTGTCATATTAGGTGGCGAGCCAGATCCCACTTCTGATGTTGTAGCATTAAGATTAGTTTCCATTACTTAGCGCAGCGAGTTTCGGTCGCTCTGAGAACTCAAACACAACTAACTTTCGTGTCTCTTATTTCTCTCGAGCCTACCCCTGAACCACACTCGGCGACAGCGACACAACACACACACAATACGCGCCAACACGCTGTCGACCCGCTAAAACGGGACTTCACTATTTCATCATATTGCCCTATACTCAAAGACGCAGCAACGCAAACTGTTGTTACGCACCGACACGGCGCCTGCCGTTTTTTTTTTGTTTAAGTTCATGTTTTAATGCACTTGATTTTAAGTGACATACACTTATTGCTCACAGTTAGCAATTTGTTATTGATAAAATATAGCTTGTTGGGATCAGCAAGTAGGTTCGTAGGTTCGTAGTGATTCAACTATACAAATTTTCCAACAGTTCAAAGGATCTATTGTTGCTTATGAAAACTTATAGAATTTTTCGGATCAATTGGATTATGATAAATTTACTAATACAGTATGGTGTTCACAGGCGCATTATGAAAAAGCCGAGCCACTAATCCGTAAATTGAAAAAGGAAAGGGCTCAAACAGTTAGAACTGCTTCGAACGTGTGTCAAGCCAAAGGCGTCAGCAAGTACACAACACAGTACAGTATGCTTCTAATAATTACTGGTACCATAAAACAGCTACAGCTGCAGTCGCTGACATTGTCGACAACTCCAACTCTGACAATGACCTGGTGCATTTTTTGAAAAGCACTCCCGGACGGCTCCACAGGGGCAGCAAAGAATAAAATTCGGCACTTATCCATGTAAACTCTATATAGTCCACCAGAAGTGCTCGAAGACTTTCTTCTTTTGGTAAGACGGTTCCTTTCTTTTTATAAGAATCCCTGGCACCATTCGATGGTATGATAGGTTTCGAATTGCTAACGCAAGTGGGAGCAACCTTGGATGCCGAGGTACATTGGTACAATAAATTACGGGTCTGTATTTGATAAGCCGCTGCCGTGAGAGATCAGTTTAGAAGCATGATCCTGAACAGAGGAAAGGCATTTTCAACATCTAACGAGGCACTGCCGCTCAATACTTCCGTTGTAGCCACGATCCGAACAGTAGATAAGCCGATCTATTCAAAGCTATACCCACACCCGATGAAGTGGCTGATTTCGGTAAAAAAAAGATTTCAGTTTTGTAAAGTAAATGACCAGACGATTATTTTGGTTGCCATTTTCGTTACGGCATTTCTTATCAACATCCCAAGTTTATTGATTCCGATGATATCGAGAGCCCTAAAAGAAAGCGACGTCTATTATGCCACAAATGAAAGGTAACATAAGATAAGCTACATGAGTACCTATATGGCACATGAGATTTTTATATATATATAGATCAGCAGCCCCTCACCTTTGCTGTATCAGATAAAGATCCGAGCGCGAAGATAAAAAGATGAAAAGTGTATATCGATGACGCTTTGACGCTTTGTTTCTACATAATGTAAATGATCTTCCAGACGATAAAACGGACGCAGCCACTGTTGATAGTAAACTATCGGTACGGCACACGATATAGATATCGTTTCAACTGAGAAGAATTGCTGACATGTATTGACAAATTTTCAAAGTTTGTAATTGTGCAGCCCATCGTATCTTGAACAATAGCAGATGTAAAGATGTCTATCGTCTAGATCATGAATATCTGCTGCTATCAGGGCTAGGTAGGAGGAAAGGGGTCGAGCGGAAAATTTATGAGCAACTCGATTTTGGCGAGTTTTTTTGGCGGACAGTGTAACTGTATGAGTGTATAGACTACGTCAACGGGTCTGATCGGGATTCCATGACATTCACGAGTTTAGGCTACGAGAGTGGCAATGGAGTCACGGACGCTCAAATGGCTACGCGTCCACTAAGATTGACGAGTATAGGCTACATCAATCTGTCGTCAGTTCTGGTACTCAAGTGCAAGACCACGCAGGTCGCCGTATATGGGCTGCAACGGTCGGCGTGGGTTGGCACGTGCTCCGATCCGATCTCCGGGTATTTTAATCACGCACTGTAGACAGAAATATTTAATTCACGACACATTTGATTCTTGGCTTGCACATGGGTTGTTGAAACTTTATTTCTTGAATCACAAATTTCTTCGCGACGGCCATAACCACTACTCTACTCTATCGACGTCAGCTGAATTTTTGTCGCTAAGGCCAAGGCCACAGCGCAGCGTCTGCCAATATGTCTGGTGGTAGCAACGTCGCACTTTGCAGCCAAATGCTTACTGGCTTGGCGCCAGTAGTGACGTCGCTGCCGAAAAAGTTAAAAGTTAACGTAATGATTTGTCGCTTGCCACCACCAAGCTCGTTGCGCTAATACCAAATGTGTTGTGCTACTTAGACGGCGCTCTCTCGACGTCGCTCTCCCGGGGTTGCTCTCTAATGTGTTGCTTCGTTGTCTCGGCGTAACTACTGAAACGAGATGGCTATCTTCCATCTCATTTCGGTAGTTACAGCGAAGCTGATCCAGTTTTGGGCACGCGCTTTACTACATTACTGATGAGCAGTCATGGGTCATTCTTACGGTGGGCGCTGAGTGAAGTAGAGAACAAGTACCTCAATTTGCTAAGTAGGGCGTCTCCATTGTCCTCTGCTAGAAATCGTGAGAAGCCTAAAACTTGATAGAAAAACCGACGTTAATGTTACACGCTTCCCTAGAGTAAATTCGTTCGCTCAGATGGGGAAAAAGTATTCGATAAAACCATCAGGAGATTAGGTTACAATTTTACCATTTTATGTATAGAAGAAGCTGTCCAGGCAGTTCCCAGTCTTGGGAACGTCTGTTCTCATTAATTGAAGTGTGGTCGACAAGGACAATGTAAAATAGTCTTGAGTCTTCATTAAAAGAAAATTGAAATAGTTGAAATCACACATTTGTACAAAGCGCTAAAAGCCGTTATAATAACCGATATGCAAACTTAATGCTCACAATCACACTTGCTGAATCAAGCGTAATAATCCCTATAGCTATGATTTAAAGTCTATGCTAGTTGATCTTCCCACAGAAGTCCCCGTAAATTAAGTTAATATGTAGAGAGGTCAACGGTTTTGTCTATGGTATCATACAAACACACGGCTCTTCAGCAGCATAACTGAGGGCGACAGTTATGTCCTAGCAACTGTGGTAGGTGCTACGACTATCTGACATCGGCTGCAAGTTGGTGTACGCGCTGGCAGCATCATGAGAATAAATGAAGGCGCAGCTGGAGTCAGTATCGAAAACGGTCCAGAGATGGCAACCAATGGTAAATATCCCGTTACCTTCAAGGAGTATGCCATCTACCTTCGTCTTTGGTCGACATCTTCAACCATGACCCAGTACTCAGCAAGATGAACGACTACTACTTGCGTATCATCCAAGAGCTAGAGAGGATTGGATTTGTGAGATTGCCAAAACGAAGCTAATTGATAATATTGGGGTCGGGCTAGTGTTCAGCGGTTCCATCATCCTCTGAGAGAGCGGAAAACATCACAGTAGAAATTATCTTAATAATAAGTTATAAGGAATAGGCGGTTAGCAGTAAGCAAACAGTAATATACAGTTTGTCAAGAAACACTTTGCACACTGAGAAAAAACTAAATTTTTTGACTTTAGATGCAAAAATAATAACCTTATATTCAGATAATCGAAATTTTTTTGATGCTAAGCTGTTTAATAATCAATTTTAAGTTTAACTATCAAAAACAGATAGCAAAACTTAAAGTGTGCAACAAAATAAACAACAAAAACTAAGATTACTCACTTTTCAAGCTGTCAAGAAACTGTTTACACATTGGTCGTGGGCGTGGGTTGGCACGTGCTCCGATCCGATCTCCGGGTATTTTAATCACGCACTGTAGACAGAAATATTTAATTCACGACACATTTGATTCTTGGCTTGCACATGGGTTGTTGAAACTTTATTTCTTGAATCACAAATTTCTTCGCGACGGCCATAACCACTACTCTACTCTATCGACGTCAGCTGAATTTTTGTCGCTAAGGCCAAGGCCACAGCGCAGCGTCTGCCAATATGTCTGGTGGTAGCAACGTCGCACTTTGCAGCCAAATGCTTACTGGCTTGGCGCCAGTAGTGACGTCGCTGCCGAAAAAGTTAAAAGTTAACGTAATGATTTGTCGCTTGCCACCACCAAGCTCGTTGCGCTAATACCAAATGTGTTGTGCTACTTAGACGGCGCTCTCTCGACGTCGCTCTCCCGGGGTTGCTCTCTAATGTGTTGCTTCGTTGTCTCGGCGTAACTACTGAAACGAGATGGCTATCTTCCATCTCATTTCGGTAGTTACAGCGAAGCTGATCCAGTTTTGGGCACGCGCTTTACTACATTACTGATGAGCAGTCATGGGTCATTCTTACGGTGGGCGCTGAGTGAAGTAGAGAACAAGTACCTCAATTTGCTAAGTAGGGCGTCTCCATTGTCCTCTGCTAGAAATCGTGAGAAGCCTAAAACTTGATAGAAAAACCGACGTTAATGTTACACGCTTCCCTAGAGTAAATTCGTTCGCTCAGATGGGGAAAAAGTATTCGATAAAACCATCAGGAGATTAGGTTACAATTTTACCATTTTATGTATAGAAGAAGCTGTCCAGGCAGTTCCCAGTCTTGGGAACGTCTGTTCTCATTAATTGAAGTGTGGTCGACAAGGACAATGTAAAATAGTCTTGAGTCTTCATTAAAAGAAAATTGAAATAGTTGAAATCACACATTTGTACAAAGCGCTAAAAGCCGTTATAATAACCGATATGCAAACTTAATGCTCACAATCACACTTGCTGAATCAAGCGTAATAATCCCTATAGCTATGATTTAAAGTCTATGCTAGTTGATCTTCCCACAGAAGTCCCCGTAAATTAAGTTAATATGTAGAGAGGTCAACGGTTTTTTCTATGGTATCATACAAACACACGGCTCTTCAGCAGCATAACTGAGGGCGACAGTTATGTCCTAGCAACTGTGGTAGGTGCTACGACTATCTGACATCGGCTGCAAGTTGGTGTACGCGCTGGCAGCATCATGAGAATAAATGAAGGCGCAGCTGGAGTCAGTATCGAAAACGGTCCAGAGATGGCAACCAATGGTAAATATCCCGTTACCTTCAAGGAGTATGCCATCTACCTTCGTCTTTGGTCGACATCTTCAACCATGACCCAGTACTCAGCAAGATGAACGACTACTACTTGCGTATCATCCAAGAGCTAGAGAGGATTGGATTTGTGAGATTGCCAAAACGAAGCTAATTGATAATATTGGGGTCGGGCTAGTGTTCAGCGGTTCCATCATCCTCTGAGAGAGCGGAAAACATCACAGTAGAAATTATCTTAATAATAAGTTATAAGGAATAGGCGGTTAGCAGTAAGCAAACAGTAATATACAGTTTGTCAAGAAACACTTTGCACACTGAGAAAAAACTAAATTTTTTGACTTTAGATGCAAAAATAATAACCTTATATTCAAATAATCGAAATTTTTTTGATGCTAAGCTGTTTAATAATCAATTTTAAGTTTAACTATCAAAAACAGATAGCAAAACTTAAAGTGTGCAACAAAATAAACAACAAAAACTAAGATTACTCACTTTTCAAGCTGTCAAGAAACTGTTTACACATTGCGTTTTCGGATTCAGTTTTGCTCTAATTCTTGGAAACAACGGTGCCCTTCTGTGATCTATGCTTTTTGTGTCTCTTAATACATGTTTATTTTTGCATATCTTTCAATTTGATTATGAATTTTGGCAGAAATATCATCTAAAAGTGAATTACTTTAATTTTTATAATGCCTGGCATAAGATTAAGCTTTGATGTGGTCCAACTGATTTATTATAATCACAAGTTGGAAAAATCTGTATCAGAATTAGTTGAAGAGTTATCTGTTTCTAGGAAAACAATTTACAATGTTAAAAATCGCGCGGAAAACGAAGGCAGACTTGAAGAAAAGGGCACAGGTTAAAGCAAGGGTTACAGTCAGACAGACCGCTTAATTAAGCGGAAGATTGACCAAAATCGGCAAATATCAGTACGGACACTTGCCGACGACTTTAAGGAAGAATGGGAATTAGATGGGTCACTTAAAGTAGTACTCTAGGCCACCCTACGGCATAGGTACACTTGAAGAGTTCCACGCAAGAAAAGGCTGCTTTCAACGGTATATGAAGAAAAACGCTTAAATTTGGTTACAACTGTTACAGTACTGCATTTCTTTTGTTTGTTTGTAAAATATGAAGTTTTGCACATATTCTGCCAACTGACTAATCATGTTCACAGCGAAATTGGATCGCTTTTCTACATTTGCATCGGTAAATCAACGAGCAGCGTTTTTTTGGTAAAAAGTTTCTTGACAGCTTGAAAAGTGAGTAATCTTAGTTTTTGTTGTTTATTTTGTTGCACACTTTAAGTTTTGCTATCTGTTTTTGATAGTTAAACTTAAAATTGATTATTAAACAGCTTAGCATCAAAAAAATTTCGATTTTTTGAATATAAGGTTATTATTTTTGCATCTAAAGTCAAAAATGTATTTTTTTCTCAGTGTGTAAAGTGTTTCTTGACAAACTGTAAGTAGATGTGAAACGAATTGAACTCATTGAAAATGGGAAATCAATCTATCTGTCCGTATGTGTGAAAGTGTCGACCTCAGAGTTTGTTGTAAAAAATCGATACTATTCCCGTCTTAATGTTATCGATTAAAAACCTTATCAATATTTATTTATTTACTATCTCTCCCAAAGTCTTAAAATTATTTATTCAGTTTTATGTGTATTTTATACAATTTTGATTTTTATACTCATTCACTAAAGGTGAAAGTATATTGGTTGTGTACAGTGCTGCCATAATTTTCTGAGCAAAAAAAGCCAGATAGGCAAAAAAAAAAAAAGCTGAAAAACGCTAAATCAAAAGAAAAACAAGTAAGAACGTTGCAGTAGGGCGCTACCGACTGCGGGATACTCATTCACACCCGCATAGATCACGCCCATTGCCACGCCCACAAATCGTTTGTACACATATAATTTTTAGGAACTCAGTAGATCAGCACTAACATCGTCATAAAACTTTGATTTTCTCACTGAGAATCGGAAAAGCGTACAGTTTTTCCCGATTTGCCACGCCCCCAGTCTGAGTAGACATATGATTTTTGGCCAGAGTAACGTAAGTGTGAAATTTTAATGCTTACACTCAAAAAATGCGTAAATTACAGGGTATTTTTTAGCCGGGCATGCCCCAAAAGGGGCGTAAAAATTATTTTTACGGCATCGATAGAGGAGCTCACCAGTAACTCAAACATCCAATTTTGAAGCTTCTAGCTCTTAAACTGTAGGAGCTATAAACTTTTGCAGTTTGCCACGCCCCTATGGGCGTAGATATATCCGCCATATCTTTTTCAACTTGGGTTGTCAACCCGAGTATATATACCAAATTTCAAGTCTCTAGCATCAATAGTGCTCAAAATATTACAGAATTTGAAAAATCACTATATAGTCAGATCCGATTTGCCACGCCCCTAGTAGGCGTGGATAAATAGTTTTTTGTTCGATCTTCGTGGGATCGTAGCAGTAACCTACGCCCCAAATTTGGGCGTTCTTGCTTCAAAACTATAGAAGATACAGTTTTACCCGATTTGCCACGCCGCCAATGGGCGTAGATATATCCGCTATAGCATTTTCATCTTGGGTTGTCAACACGAGTCTACATTCCAAATTGCATTTCTCTAGCGTTTCTAGAAGTACTGTTTTGAGAGATATGAGAAAATTCATTTTCCGATTTGCCACGCCCCTAGTGGGCGTATCGGGAAAATCTTGAGACTTTATAATTCGAGGGTATACACGAGTATACATTTCAAATTTCAACTCTCTAGCTTCAAAACTGTGCAAATGGTTTGCATTCATACGGACAGACGGACGGACAGCGTGACGGACATTGCACAAAACCAATATACTCATTTCACTTTGAGAATGAGTATAACAAGTAAGAGTGCTCTAGTCGAGACGGCTCGACTACGAGATACCCTGAAGCCTGCGAAGAGCCAATCTTCCCAACATTCTATGCTTATTTTACATATACAAACGAACAACGCACACACACAAACACATATGCATACGCACGCACGCATAAGCACGCGCTCTGCTGTCTGCGCAGTCAGCGCAGCGGCGACTGCGCTCGGGTTGCAATATGCCTATTGTATGGGAAATTATATGCTTAATAACTTTTTTTGTGGATGGACTTTCTTGATCAAACTTTCACAACATGATTATGTCATTCATATTTATGTATTTCCCAAAGCACAAGTCTCTAGTATTTGAAATACGATTTTTGCAAATTGGTGGCGACGGGGGAGTGGCATCCAAAATCCAAAAATTACAAAATCTCCGCATTCATTACACGGATCTACACAGTAAATTTGAAGTCTCTAGCTTTTACGGTATGCTCAACCGAAGAAAAGTTATCGATTTTTATCGATAATAAGGAAACGGGATGAGTTATCGAAAATCTAAAAAAAACTCGTACTGCGTAGGCCACACACGAGTATACTCTGAAAATTTCAGATCTCTAGCTTTTGTGGTTTACGACATCGCTGCGTTCATACGGACGGACGGACGGACGGACGGACAGACGGACAGGGCTATTTCAACTCAGCTCATCAAGCTGATCAAGAATATATATACTTTATGGGGTCAGCCATGTCTCCTTCTGCCTGTTACATACATTTTCCCAAAAACATTATACCCTGATTTCCCATTTTTAATGGGTTCAGGGTATAAGCTGAGAAAATGCTAGTTATTAAAACACTATTTTCTTAGATAAATTTAAGTTAACAGTTAAGTTATGTCAGTTGATTCATCCAAAATTAAACTGAATTTGGCGTTCCCAACGTCATATCGTAGCTCCTCGCGAAATTGTGGAGCCAACGCATTTTTAATGATATACGTGCATTTGGTCCGATGCAATTTTATTCGCGACACAGTATCGCTGTTGCCGAATTTTGTTTGGCAAAGAGTGCCAAGGTGATCAATGGAAGAAATTGCAGTGTGCTTTGCTAAAAAGAGGCAAAGGGCTACCTCTTGCTCAACTGTTTTTATTGGCGTTTGACCGAAATTTATTTTTTCCTTTTGTGCAAAGCCACTCAGTGCACCTTGATGTTTTCTTGTTGCCGAGTGGGTACGCAGGTCTGAAAGCTTTGCAGTCAAGCCGCATTTGCAGTAGCTACAATGTGTCTTTGTAGCATCTATTGTATCTTTTATGAAGCCAATCCTTGAACTCTGCACTTTTCAGCCACACCTCGCGAATGTTCTGTTTGTAAGTTTTGGGCATAATGATAGTCAAAAAATAAAACTTCTAGAAAAAATTGTTAACGATCCAAGCTCGTGGTGATTTCGATAGATTTCCCAATCGAAAGTCTCTTATCGCTACTATTGCTCGAAATGAATAGTGTTGAAAAATAGATAAAATAAATATATCGTAGAAAATAAAGTAAAGCTAAAAAAAAGCTGAAAAAAAAATTGTAAAGCTAGAATTCCCGCTACCCGCTATTTTCAAATTTTTTCCCGCAATGCTTATTAAAAAAAGTCAGATCTGACTTGAAAAAAGCTAAAATGGCAGCACTGGTTGTGTGCAACGTCCGTCTTGCTATCCGTTCGTCCGCCATTTCGACGCTATTGAAACTATGGACTTGAAATTTGGAAAATATACTCGTGTATACACTCGTCTGATTAAGGGTCAAGATTTTCCCGATACGCTCTGACAATATTGTCTTTTGTACATATTCTGTCATACGTATTTTAAGTACATTAAGTGCTAGAGATTTTAAATTTTGAATACAAACGCACCCTTACAAATCAAGTTAAAAAATGACAACCGAATTTAAACAAGTAAGAAAGTTGCAGTCGGGCGCTACCGACTGCGGAATACTCATTCACACCCGCACAGATCACGCCCATTTCCACGCCCCCAATTGGTTTGTACATATATAATTTTTTGGAAATCAATAGAGATCAGCAGTAATATAGTCATAAAATGTTGATTTTCTCACTGAGAATCGGAAAATCATACAGTTTTTCTCGATTTGCCACGCCCCCAGTAGGTGTAGATATATAATTTTTGGCCAGTTCTTAGAAGTAGTGAAGGGTAACGTAGCAGTAAAATTTGGATGCTTACACTCAAAAAATGCGTAAATTACAGGGTATTTTTTAGCCAGGTATGCCCCAAAAGGGGGGTACAAATTATTTTTAGGTCATCGATAGAGGAAATCACCAGTAACTCAACCATCTAATTGAAGCTTCTAGCTCTAAAACTGTAGGAGCTATAAACTTTTGCGGTTTGCCACGCCCCCTATGGTCGTAGATATATCCACCATATTTTTTTCAACTTGTGTTGTCAACCCGAGTATATATACCAAATTTCAAGTCTCTAGCATCAATAGTGCTCAAAATATTACAGAATTTGAAAAATCACTATATAGTGACTATATAGTCAGATCCGATTTGCCACGCCCCTGGTGGGCGTGGATATATAGTTTTTTGTTCGATCTTCGTGGGATCGTAGCAGTAACCTACGCCCCAAATTTGGGCGTTCTTGCTTCAAAACTATAGAAGATACAGTTTTACCCGATTTGCCACGCCGCCAATGGGCGTAGATATATCCGCTATAGCATTTTCATCTTGGGTTGTCAACACGAGTCTACATTCCAAATTGCATTTCTCTAGCGTTTCTAGAAGTACTGTTTTGAGAGATATGAGAAAATTCATTTTCCGATTTGCCACGCCCCTAGTGGGCGTATCGGGAAAATCTTGAGACTTTATAATTCGAGGGTATACACGAGTGTATATTCCAAATTTCAACTCTCTAGCTTCAAAACTGTGCAAATGGTTTGCGTTCATACGAACAGACGGACGGACGGCCAGACGGACGGACAGACGGACAAACGAACAGACGGACGGACAGCGTGACGGACATTGCACAAAACCAATATTGTCATTTCACTTTGTGAATGAGTATAAAAATGCATATTGGGTATATAAAATAGCGAATCGGGAAAAACTTTATACTCTACAGTTTGAGAGTAAGAAACTCAAAATTGTATGTTACTAGGATAGCAGTAACATACAAATATTCATTTGCGGAAAATTACATATTCGAGTATATAGCAGTTGGGGAAGTGGCAAATCGGAATATCTACCTCAACAGAAAATTATTACGTAGGCAGCAACTTAGCCAAAACAATTTAAGCTACGCAAGAGATATAGTAAGCTGACCAAATCATTATCAGTAGTTCACCGTGGGATCAGCGAAAGTAATCGAACATCCAAAAGTTATTGACCACTAGGCGCAGACCAAAGAGGGTACAGAGGCGAAGCCACGTTCGCTGTGTGCGCATTCTTTAGTCCAACGATCGTGGGACCAGCGGATTAAAGATGACACCTCGAAATCCAACAGTAGTTGCATCAACCAATGGAAAACATCAACCAATTGCAGCAAGGAACGACGACAGCGGTAGCAGCAAGCGCAGCGACGGCATCAGCGGCAAAGACGACGTCGGCAGAACATAGGTCTTACTAAGAATTGTCAAACATAATTAAGTTAGTTCTAATCCAACTCAAGAAAATAATAAACGTTTTTTTAAACAAAAAACTTAAAATATTTTTAATTGGCGCCCGAGCAGGGACAGTGCTCATAAGCCACAACAAAAAGTTACGCGTCGAAAAATAAAGTACCTACACAGTAGCTACTGTTCGCGAAAGTGCCTGTAAAACGAACGAATCTACGAAAGTGCCTGTACAGCAGCTACAATGTGATCGTGAAAGATTGTATCTACAATGTAACCGGCTATTTTCACTGTCCAACAAAGAAAACAAATTGTTGCTACTCTATAGTGTCCGTCCGTAGAGTACTGTGAAATCGTGGGTGCCGCCAGAATCTCAAGTAGCTGAACCTCATCGTGCCCAATGTGGAATCAGAGGAACGAGAATAATCCTGGACACCATCGCAGGAAGCACCAATACCCATGTGGAAGTTTTTATTGTAAGCATTGCAAATAAGTCTAAAAAGATATCAAAGAAAATATAGAACACAAGATCTTAAAATTTGAATAGAATATAAGATTTGCAAATCAATAGAAAATAAGAAATAATTTTTTGAAAAACAAAAAAACAAGTAAGAACGTTGCAGTCGGTCGCTACCGACTGCGGAATACTCATTCACACCCGCACTGATCACGCCCTTTGCCACGCCCACAATTGGTTTGTACATATAAAATTTTTTGGAAATCAATAGAGGAGATCAGCAGTAATACGTCATAAAATTTTGATTTTCTCACTGAGAATCGGAAAATCATACAGTTTTTCTCGATTTGCCACGCCCCCAGTGGGCGTAGATAAATAATTTTTGGCCAGTTCTTAGAAGTAGTGAAGGGTAACGTAACTGTGAATGGATTCTTACACTCAAAAAATGCGAAAATTACAGGGAATTTTTTAGCCGGGCATGCCCCAAAAGGGGCGTGAACATTATTTTTACTTCATCGATAGAGGAGCTCATGAGTAACTTAATCATCCAATTTTAAAGCTTCTAGCTCTAAAACTGTGGGAGCTATAAGCTTTTGCGGTTTGCTACGCCCCCTATGGTCGTAGATATATCCGTCATATCTTTTTCTTCTTGGGTTGTCAACCCGAGTATATATACCAAATTTCAAGTCTCTAGCATTCAAGGTGCTCAAAATATTGCAGAATTTGAAAAATCACTATATAGTCAGATCCGATTTGCCACACCCCTAGTGGGCGTGGATGTAAATTTTTATTGTTCGATCTTCATAGGATCATAGCAGTAACCTACGTGCCAAATTTGGGCGTTCTAGCTTTAAAACTGTAGAAGATACAGTTTTATCTGATTTGCCACGCCCCTAATGGGCGTAGATAAATCCGCCATAGCTTTTTGATCTTAGGTTCTTAACACGAGTATACATTCCAAATTGCATTTCTCTAGCGTTTCTAGAAGTACTGTTTTGAGAGATATGAGAAAATTCATTTTCCGATTTGCCACGCCCCTAGTGGGCGTATCGGGAAAATCTTGAGACTTTATAATTCGAGGGTATATACTGTGCAAATGGTTTGCGTTCATACGGACAGACGGACGGACAGCGTGACGGACATTGCACAAAACCAATATACTCATTTCACTTTGTGAATGAGTGTAAAAATTTTTCACGTCTATAAAAACCTCAAATTTATCTCAAACCATTGACGAATCTACTCAAGCATTCTCAACATGTCATCACCCGAAAACGCACCGCCGGCTACCCGTACAGACACATCAAGACAAACTTTGCCAAATTCATCAATCGAGAACACCATAGAGAGACACCTCAGGAAAATATTGTCAGAAAATAGTAACGAACTATTTAATATAAGAGCAGATGTAGTAATGGAACAGGATCAGGCCATACTGCCCAAACCCATGGGACGAATTAGATAAATTACCAGACGAAGTAAGAGTTTTAAAGAATTTTTCTAGAAAAAGAACAGAGTTTACATCATGGCAAGCAAGGTAGTTGGCAAAGCCGATGCCGCACTAGAGGCTTACAATACGCCATTAAATTGGAAGGTTATATCGCAGTGTCTTACAGATTATTCTGCTGATCGCACAGATCTTAAGACACTGGAATACCAACTGTAAACTCTCAATCAAAACAGACAGTCAATAGACGAGTTCTATCAGACCGTCTATTATCATCTTTCACTAATCTTGAATTAAATAAACAACCATGATTAATCTTCAGAAACAATAAGAGCAATTACTAAGACCTATAGGGATAAAGCCTTAGATACTTTCATAAGGGGTCTCAACGGAGACTTACCTAGATTGCGAGCTATCAAAGAACCAACAGATCTAAAGCACGCTCTTCATTTGTTTGATCGAGAACCAATCGATTCGAAACTCGGTATATCCCACAAGAGTGCCTTCGCTACCGCCGAGAAATAGCCAACAAACCTGAGGTATCCAATCCTCATTCCGCTTTAACAGTCCATATATCGCGAACAGGACCAACTTCAACCCGAATTTATTCTATCCCCCAAGACCTAATTTTCATTCGCAAATTTCAAATCCCGTTCCAAGACACACACTTCAACAGCCGCAACACTTCTTCAACACACAACACAGACCAATAGCCCCAAAACCTCAACCGGCTCCACAAGCAATGGAGTTAGAACTAGAAATGTTAACTATATGAACAGACCGGACAATAACCTGACTACTGGAAAAGATCCTTATCTTCTAGGGCAGAACAAATTCCAAATAAGTTTCAGCGACAATTTCACATCAATACAGCGGAAACCCAAGGACATATCGCAGAAAACGAAACTAGCGCCTACGCAAATGCATACGCTGAAGCTTACACTGAGGCATATGAATATATGAGTGAGCAAAATTACTCTGTTGTATGAAAGCGAAACGTGTCCAAGCTACGATACTCAAGTCGCAATCGCTGATACGTAAGACGTGAATTTTTTAGCTTAAATCGTTCCTCGTTGCTATATTTCCAGTGTAAAACGAATTTCCTCATTGATACTGGTTCTAATCAGATTTACATCCAATCCTCTCTCGTTAAAAATCCAAAAGAAAACAAGCAAGAACGTTGCAGTCACGCCCATTGCCACGCCCCCAGTTTGTTTGTACATATATAATTTTTTGGAAATCAATAAAGGAGGTCAGCAGTAATATCGCCATATAGTTTTGATTTTCTCACTGAAAATCTGAAAAATAAACAGTTTTTCCCGATTTGCCACGCGCCCAGGCGGCGTCGTATTTTTTAGCATGGCAAGCCCCAAAAGGGGCGCAAAATTTTTTCTGGCCAATCGATAGAGGAGCTCTTTAAGCTTCTAGCTCTAAACTGTAGAAGCTATAAACTTTTGCGGCTTGCCACGCATTCACTTCGTGAATGAGTATAATAAAGAACTTTTTTTTGCAAATTCCATTGGCGGAAAAATAGCTGTCATACACCAGATTTTTATACTCATTCACAAAGTGAAATGAGTATATTGGTTTTGTGCAATGTCCGTCACGCTGTCCGTCCGTCTGTCCGTCTGTCCGTATGAACGCAAACCATTTGCACAGTTTTGAAGCTAGAGAGTTGAAATTTGGAATATATACTCGTGTATACCCTCGAATTATAAAGTGTCAAGATTTTCCCAATACGCCCACTAGGGCGTGGAAAATCGGAAAATGCATTTTCCGATATCTCAGAAACACTACTTCTAGAAATGCTAGAGAGTTGCAATTTGGAATATATACTCGTATTGACAACTCAGGATGAAAAAGCTATGGCGGATGTATTTACGCCCATTGGGGGCGTGGTAAATCGGGTAAAACTGTATCTTCTACAGTTTTAAAGCTAGAACGCCCAAATTTGGCACGTAGGTTACTGCTATGATCCTATGAAGACCGACCAAAAAACTATTTATCCACGCCTACTAGGGGCGTGGCAAATCGGATCTGACTATATAGTGATTTTTCAAATTCTGTAATATTTTGAGCACTATTGATGCTAGAGACTTGAAATTTGGTATATATACTCGGGTTGACAACCCAAGACGAAAAAGATATGGCTGATATATCTACGCCCATAGGGGGCGTGGCAAACCGCAAAAGTTTATAGCACCTTCAGTTTTAGAGCTAGAAGCTTTAAAATTGGATGGTTAAGTTACTGGTGAGCTCCTCTATCGATGCCGTAAAAATAATTTTTACGCCCCTTTGGGGCATGCCCGGCTAAATAATACCCTGTAATTGTCGCATTTTTTGAGTGTAAGCATCCAACTTTCGCACATACGTTACCCTTCACTACTTCTAAGAGCTGGCCAAAAATTATATGTCTACGCCAACTGGGGGCGTGGCAAATCGAGAAAAACTGTATGATTTTCCGATTCTCAGTGAGAAAATCCAAATTTCATGATGATATTACTGCTGATCTCCTCTATTGATTTTCCAAAAATTATATGTGTACAAACCAATTGTGGGCGTGGCAATGGGCGTGATCTGTGTGGGTGTGAATGAGTATTCCGCAGTCGGTAGCGCCCGACTGCAACGTTCTTACTTGTTCGTATTGCCTACTTTAAAAACCTTTCACGGCATTCTAGGCAACGATACAATAAAACAACTTAACGTCATTATCGAAGTCAGGAATGATATTCTCATAGTAAATGGCAATGGTAGATACCGCATTAGACAGTTACCTGCACAAGCAGTCAATATCATAAAAGTCCGAACAGACCAAAAAAGATAGTCAAAAAAGAATAATGGACAGATAAGTTCAAGAATCCAAATCCAGAACACAAACTGACTTATACAACTAACGTGGTAGGAGAAATCCGAACCGATAATGGCAATCCAATTTATAGTAAGCATTTATCCCTATCCTTCTGCACTTAAGCAGGAAGTTGAAAAACAAATCACAGAATTGCTTACTGACGCAGTTATCCGACCGTCAAGATCACCATATAACGCTACTGTATGGATCGTTTCTAAGAAAGCTGATACCGCAGGAAAAAATAAATACCGCAAACTGAATTTATTCACGATTTCCGATCGTTATCCTATGCCAGAGATAGGAGATAACATAGCCCACTTAGAAGACAACAAATTTTTCACAGTCGTCGACCTCAAAAATGGGTTCCACCAAATTCCTTTAAAAGAAACACACATAAAGACAGCAGTCAATGGAGCAAAATACGAATTAACAGGACTATCTTTCGGTCTAAAGAATTCGTCTTCAATATTTCAAAGAGCTTTAGATGACATTATAAGGGATCATGTTGGGAAAATCTGCTATGAATACATTAATGACATCATTGTTTTCAGTAAAACTGAAAACGAGCGTAATCACCTGAAACAAGTCTTCACGACCTTAATGATCGCAAAAATGAAAGTCCAAATAGACAAATGCGATTTTTGAAAAAAAGAAGTCAACTTCCTAGGATTATTTTCTATTTACTATTTACTATTTCAGACAAAGGTGTCAAAACGAATCCAGAAAAAGTTCATGCATTTTCAAAATTTCTGGTACCCAAAACGGTACTCAAAGAACTTCGATTATTCTTGCGTCTCTCAGGCTACTATCGCAGATTTATTGGAGATCACGCAAAACTAGCGAAATCCCTCACCTCCCACCTCAGAGGTGAAGGCGGCCGCATGACATCCAGAGTGTCGAATAAAGTACAAGTAAACATGGACGATTGAGCAATAGAAGTCTGCAATAAAATAAAACAAACCCTAATTTTTCCGAAGAATTTCATCTGACGGTGCTTCAAACTATGCTATTGGAGCCGTCCTTGAAGATAAATATAGACTTATTACATTCATATAACGAACATTGTCAAAGAGAGAAGAAAACAAGAAAGAACGTTGCAGTCGGGCGCTACCGGCTGCGGAATACTCATTCACACCCGCACATTCCATTTCACTTTGTGAATGAGTATACCAAGTAAGAAAGCTATAGTGGGCGGTACCCGACTAGGAGATCCCCTGAACACTGCGAAGAGCCGATATTCCAAACATTCTATGCTTATTTAGCATATAAATATGTAAAAGCAATACATGCACACACACATACACACATACACATACGCATGAGCACGCAGTTAGCGCAGCAACTGCGTTTTGGGCTGCAGTATGGCTATATTATGGGAAGTTAATTGATGAGTTAGTTTCTTTGTAGCTGGACTTTCTTAATCAAACTTTCACAGCGCGATTATGTCATTCATATGTATGTATTTGCCAAAGCACAAGTCTCTAGTGTTTGAAATACGGTTTTTACAAGTTTAGTGCAAAGGGAAGGAAAGGGGGGATGGAATGCAAAATGTGACAACAATCAAAATTGTATAAACTCCACATTATACTATGTACAAAATTTGGAGACTTTAACTCTAAACATGTGGAAGGTATAAATTTATAAATGCATTTCGATAACGTTTTAAATCGATAACTTTAAAACGATCAAATTTATCGATTTTTTGAAACAAACTCGATCTGCGCCTGCTATACATGGATCTACATAAAGAAATTCTCTAGCTCTTGTAGGTTCTGAGATCGATGCATTCAAACATACGGACGGACGGACGGACAGACGGACAGGGCTATATCAACTCAGCTCACCCTGATGAAGTCTGCCACGCCTCCTTCTGCCTGTTACATACATTTTAACAAAACCATTGTACCCTGATTTCCCATTTTCAATGGGTTCAGGGTATTATTACTAAGCAAACAAAGAAGTACCCGTTACCTTTGCCCTAAGCAACAAAAATCGTAACGGAAAACGAAAACGCTGAAGGAGTTACTTACAATTACGAGCTAAAGTATGAGCCAGGAACTACGAACGTAGTTGAAGAAGCAATTTCAAGAAACCCTATAAACGACATTAACAGTACCGAAATTTTAGTTATGAGTGATGAGAGTTCGTCGCATAACCTAATACCTTCATTAATTAACCCATTAACGTTTTCAAAAACCAACTCTTCATATTAATCGGAGAAAAGTCCGATTACCAATTTGAAATACCCTTTCCTACATAGCATAGACATATTGTAACCCGACCTCACTATACAGAAGACGAATTAGTTAACATTTTCAAAGAGCGATTCGACCCAAGACAAGTTAGCGGATTTGCTCATTCCAGAAATATCATAGGAAGAATACAAGAATTCTACCCAATCCATTTCTCTTCCTATAAGACACACTCAGAGAAAAGTAGAGGACGTGACAAACACAGACAAACATAACAATATAATAACACAAGAACACAGACGAGCACATAGGAACGCGTTAGAAAATAAAACTCAAATTTCTTCCCACAATTGCATTAACAGATTAAAGAAATCACGAAATCATGTGTAACATGCAGAGAATCAAAATACGACAGACACCAAAAACCCGAAATTCAAACAACACCGATTCCTAAATTTCCAGGTGAAATCATCCACATAGACATCTATATAACAGAAAACAAAACTTTATTAACAAGCATCGAAAAATTTTCAAAATATGTTGAAATTAAATTCATAAACTCAAGAGCCGTAGAGGATATAAAAATCCCATTAAAAGAAATCGTTGTAATCGACAATGAAAAAGCTTTAAATTCAGCCTCAATAAAAAAAATGTTATTACAAGACCAGCTGGGTGTCCAGGTTTACACAACACCGCCCCATAACTCAACAAGTAACTGTCAGAAAGAAAGATTTAATTCCTCCTAAAAACAAAACAAGGTTCAGAAGATATTGTTGAATATTGTTAAGTATAAAATACAATTGATAAAAGAAGAAAAAACTTATATACTGCATGCAGTAACATGGGCAAAAACAAACACTTTAAACTCATTTACTTTCTCAGCAATTAAAACTAACGTAATTGAAGAAATTTTTAAGATAGAAAATAACTTGTTTTTTAATATAGAAGAACTTTTAGAATTTGCTAAAACTTAGTCACCAGCTAACAGCAGAATAAAGTAGACTGGATGAGGTACTTTCCCTACAGATGGTTAACGAGCTCAACATAAGCAACACCAAAATACTGGAAAAGCTTGGTGCAAAAGCGACCGTTCAAGCTACTCGCAGTTACAATTGAATTGCTTATGATAGCATGACTAACCATCAAACTCATCAAAAGAATCAATGGAGAAACTCCAAAGGAGAGGAAAACGGTTGCAGACACGGTACACCAGTTGGAGTCTACGTAGCGACTGAGGATGTCCGCATTTAAAGGGGAAAAGTTAACACCCTATATGTCAAAGCCTTAATAGAAATTAATTTCATAAGCAGCCACTTAGCCAAAACAATTTAATCTACGCAAGAGATATAGTAAGCTGACCAAATCATTATCAGTAGTTCAGACCACAGAGGGTACAGAGGCGAAGCCACGTGCGCTGAATGCGCACTCTTTAGTCCAACGATCGTGGGACCAGCGGATGAAAGATGACACCTCGAACTAATTAATAAAATACAACTCCAACAGCAGTTGCATCAACCAATAGTAGCAAGGCTCGACAACAGCGGTAGCAACAAGCGCAGCGACGCCAGCAGCGGCAAAGACGACACCGGCAGAACATAAGTCTTATTAAAATTTGTAAAACATAATTAAGTTAGCTCTAATCCAACTCAAGGAAATAATAAACGTTTTTTTTTTTAACAAAGAACTTAATTAATTAGATATTTGCTGTGTGTTTGAGTCGAACTAATGCCGCGACACAGGCTAACAGCAACTCTGAGATTATTTAAAAGGCGGAGTCAAAAATGCACGATAACATTCTTTATTAACGAACAGCTTAAGACTAAAGATAATTTCAGCATAGGCTTATTTTATAAGCTGTTAAAATTACGCAGCAACATGATGCGTCGACGCAACCATTACTTTTGTCGACAGTCGAACGCGTTATTCTCAGAATTTTGGGTTTTCTATCTTGTTGCTATGCAGCAGCAAAGTACAACGGCATTTTTCCCAATTCTGAGCCAGTCCGATTGTTTATGATTAGGCTATCCGGTTCATTCTGGATTAGCAAATCCAAGAAATTCCAGTTGTAACCAGTTTCACCTATGTATTGTGGACTTAGTCATTATGAATATGTCACTTCCCCATCCTTAAAATTTGGCCTGTCCTCAGACGGATAATTAGGATATAATGTGGGATCTGCTTCAATTACAATATTTTCATTTTCAATATCTGTTATTTCTAGATTTGTTTGTGTATCTGTGGTTGATTTTGTTTGATTCTTAAAATTTATACTTATAAATAAGATACAATTTTATAATGATTACACTGATTATTATAGTTGTTAATGTTATAATTTGAAATGTGTTGTACAATTTTTTGTGTTCTTGTAAGATTTGTTTTGTATGATATTTGTTCCAGGTTAGTTACATTATTGGTTATATAAATTGTTTATGTATGATCTTAAATGGTATTTGTAATCAATATTTCGTCTAACTGATTTTAAAAAGTTAATGCTTTTATTATTTTATTTGTTATTAATTACAAGATCTTTGTATAAAATATTTGTCGTGTATTGTCTCCGTCAAAATGTTATTTTGCTCGTCAGGGTAAGAAATAATTTGAACAAGTAAGAGTGCTCTAGTCGAGACGGCTCGACTACGAGATACCCTGAACCCTGCGAAGAGCCAATCTTCCCAACATGCTATGCTTATTTTACATATACAAATATTGCGAGCAACGCACACACTCACACACATGCATACGCACGCGCTCTGCTGACTGCGTAGTTGACGCAGCGACTGCGCTTGGGCTGCAATATGCCTATTGTACGGGAAATTAAATGTTTAATAACTTTTTTTGTGGATAGACTTTACTTTACACGGATCAACACAGTAAATTTGGAGTCTCTAGCTCTTACGGTATGCTTAACCGAAGAAAAGTTATCGATTTTTATCGATAATAAGGAAACGGGATGCGTTATCGAAAATCTAAAAAAAAACTCGTACCGCGTAGGCTATAGACGAGTATTCTCTGAAAATTTCAAATCTCTAGCTTTTGTGGCTTACGAGATCGCTGCGTTCATACGGACGGACGGACGGACGGACAGACAGGGCTATTTCAACTCAGCTCATCGAGCTGATCAAGAATATATATACTTTATGGGGTCTGCCATGTCTCCTTCTGCCTGTTACATACATTTTCACAAAAACATTATACCCTGATTTTCCATTTTCAATGGGTTCAGTGTATAAAAAGTGCAGTTTTAATTATTTCGCGGGGAATGTGTTAGATTATTAGCATTTCATTTGTAATAGTAACCAAGTTGACGTTTTAATGTTTATCAAATTTTTATTTATAATGTGTTATTTTTCTACCTCTATTAACTTCTTCATAATGTTTTTCATCTATTTGTTTTAAATATCCTGTTTCTTTAAAAGGATTGGTGGACTTAGATCTCACTAACGGTGATTGTCTATACCTAGTGTCGATTTCAAAATCTTTTCGGCTTTCATTTAACTTTTCTATTTTTTTTTAACGTTGTATTGTAATCAGGGGATCCTGTATAAATAAAAATATCCGCAGGTGCTCAACCAGTTGTGCTATATTTTGTTTTGTGATTATATGTGTAAAGAATAATTTCAAATCTAGTTAATTTGTCTTCAGGGTCTGTTTCGCTATTAATAAATCTTAATTTTTCATTTACTGTTTTATGAAATCTTGCTATATCGTTAAAATGCCGTTTTTGCTTGTGGTAATGTTAACATTTACATCTTCGGATTTCAACCAAGTCTGTAATGCGGAACACATAAAGGCTGAATTCTTATCTGCTTTTATTTCTAATGTTTTTCTTACATCATTAAATATTTTCAAAAGACCTCATTTGGTTTCTAACCAATCTCAACCATTGACTTCAATTAAAGTTGCATATTTGGAATATAAAACTATACAGGATAGAAATTGTTTATTATCTACTATGTAAAAATCAATTACATACTTTTCTCTAGGATTTTGAGTTTCTGGTATTAATTCTATTTATCTCTATGTTCTGTTTTTGCTATATTACAAACTTTGCATTCGTTCATTATATTTTCAATTAGATTCTGATAGTCTGGATAGTAATCATTTTCCTTAAACAATAGAGTCAACTTTTCTATACCTGGATTTAATAATTTTTATGTTTCAATACTTAAATCTTTAAATTCTGCATATGATTGAAGGTCTATTATTATACCCTGAACCCATTGAAAATGGAAAATCAGGGTATAATGTTTTTGTGAAAATGTATGTAACAGGCAGAAGGAGACATCGCAGACCCCATAAAGTATATATATTCTTGATCAGCTCGATGAGCTGAGTTGAAATAACCCTGTCCGTCTGTCCGTCCGTCCGTCCGTCCGTATGAACGCAGCGATCTCGTAAACCACAAAAGCTAGATATCTGAAATTTTCAGAGAATACTCGTCTATAGCCTACGCAGCACGAGTTTTATTTTTAGATTTTCGATAACTCATCCCGTTTCCTTATTATCGATAAAAATCGATAACTTTTCTTTGGTTAAGCATACCGTAAGAGCTAGAGAATCCAAATTCACTGTGTAGATCCGTGTAATGAATGCGGAGATTTTGACATTTTTGGATTTTAGATGCCACGCCCCCTTCGCCCCCAATTTACAAATACTAGAGACTTGTGCTTTGGCAAATACACATATATGAATGACATACTCATGCTGTGAAAGTTTGATCAAGAAAGTCCATCCATAAAAAAAGTTATTAAACATTTCCCATACAATAGGCATATTGCAGCATGAGCGCAGTCGCCGCGCTGACTGCGCAGTCAGCAGAGCGCGTGCTTATGCGTGCGTGCGTATGCATATGAGTGTGTGTGTGTGCGTTGTTCGCAATATTTGTATTGTAACGAACCTCGGTTTATCCCGAGTTTAAGCCGGGCCGGACTCAGCCGACTGTGCGTTCGTGCCAACAAATTTATATGTAGCGCCTTGCGATAAATTACAATGCAGTGTGTTTTATGGTTGCGTTGGGTATATTTTCCCAATTTACAAGTTTATATATTTGATATTTATTTATCAAATCTAGCTCTTAGTACAGCACACCTTTTCACAGGCTCGCAGGTAGACGTTTAGCGCACTCTGGCGAATGGTACGGCACTCTTGGTTCTCCAAGGATACGCTTGAGCACTCCAGGTGACGCCAGGATCCACACTGAATACTCCGGCTGTTCGCTCGGCTATTGCAGTGACTCCTACGGCTGGATACGCTCACAAGCACACCTTGAGATCTTCTCAAGCTACCGTCACCACTCTTACGCACAGCTACGCAAACGTTACCTTTGCTCCTGCTCCAGGATCCGCCACTAATGCTGTACATTTGGCCGTGCTGCACCAATGTCCTGGTTGGTGGCAGCTGATGTCCTTCCGGTGTCCGCGTCTCAAGCCTATGTCCTCAATAGGTGTCCAGGATATCCCTCGTAGATATCCTTCCAGCGATGTCCTTCCTCTCGAAGTCCTTGGCAGCGATGTCCTTCCTCTCGAAGTCCTTGCTGGTCACTTTTCCACTCGCGTTCTTGTTTCGTCGGCACTCAATACTTTCACTTTTACTTTTCTTTGACTGTCCCGGTGCCGAGTTGCGGGCGCCTTTTTATAGCAGCGACGCAGGCCCTGCTTCGCGCTTTGACGGCGCCGGCTCGGCTCTGGAGCGGGGCCTGTCTGCCGCTCGTGTCCGCGAAAACGGCAGTATCACGTGATTTAGCGCGATGCCAAATCGCCGAAATCTGCGTGGCAGCCTCTCATTGGCCAAAGCACCGTTATTGGCATACGAGTGAAAGTGTACACTACTTTCTCGTAGCCACAAGCGGTACTTCGGCCAACGGTCGCCGATGATCGCCGTGAGAGCGACGCGAGCAATGCGCTGAACACATACGAGCGACAGAGACAGACTACGTCGCTCTCTGCGCCCTTTCCAGTAGCGAGGGTCGCTACTATCGTACTCGCGTCGCTGTGTGGAACAATACATGCAGGCACGCATATATGCATAGGTGCACAGCAAATACATGCACTTATACATACACTACGTGCCCGTCTATATTGTTCCTCACACTCCCCTCTTCCTTCGGGAAACACGAAGCCTTCGTGTTAACATCCGTCCGGGACTCACTTTGGCGCTCCCTTTTGTTTACACTGCTTGCTTCTCTTCAGCAAGCAGTTCGCCGCGCCCCTCCAGCTGCAAGCAGTGCTACGCACAGGGCCGCTGTTAACACTCTGTTGTTAACAGCTCCGCTGCTACGCAACTCTGCTTACAGCTGATCGCTCCAGCAACTCTGTGCGCTGCAGGTAAGTGGCTGAAACGTGTTAGTAAATTTTCTCCGAAATTTACCAATTTTCTTCCACATCCATGTAGCGCGATCCTCTCCATGTTGTCCCTCTCCCGGACCGGGTTGCATTCCTTCCTCTGGCCACGCCCGCTGTTGCATAAAACACCCGTTTCTCACTGCTTCTTCCAGCCTCCGTGGTTACAATGCGGCTGCGTGGCTGCTGCTGTCCCGATGTCGCTGCTGTCCCTTGTTGCTGGGATGGTGGTAGCGAAACGATCTTCCGTTGCAGATGCCGTTCACAACTGACCTGGGTCCGGACATCGGATATCGGTGGGGTTCTCGGCTCACTCCTCATTCGCGCACAGCTCCAGCGAAGTCGCTGGCCAATGCGCGAGGATCGGCCGGTCCGCCCTCCCGACACCTTTGCCGGACCGCTGGATTTCGCCAGTCATGTGGCTCGCATCTGCCGCGGCTGACCTCCCTGTACCTGTACCATCGTCGCAGTAAGTACGCAGCGATGAACAAATTATTTTTAGACTGTGGCGGCGACTGCGGCTGCTGTGGTGGCTGCTCCTCAACTTCTTGGCTGCTGCTGCTGCTGCTGCTGGTCACCGCTACTCCTCTGGTCGCCGATGCTCCTCTGGCCGCTGCCAGTGACTGTAACTGGGCTTTGTTGGAGAATTCTTCTACTATAGACGACGTTCGAGGCTGGTTCCGGCGCGCCGACACTTTGACGCCGGTTGGGAAATCCGGCTCACTCCTCATTCGCGCACAGCTCCAGCAGAGTCGCTGTCCAGTGCGCGAGGATCGGCCGGGCAAACAAAAGCCCTGCTCATATGCATGCATGCCCTTTTATACCCTCTGCTGCAGCGCTGCCGCCAGCGGAGTGTCGGAAATTAACGGATCCTGCACCAGCTAGTTCTCTCACTCTCTACAGGTCACGCTCTTCCAACACTCTGGCCTTATGGCTGAACACGAGGCATTGTTGTTGCATCTCTAATGCATTTCTCACACACTCTCTATTTCCCTTCGCATATATGTATGAGTGCACAGCAACTACATGCACTCATACATACACTGCGTGCCCTATTTTGTTGTTGGCCGTTTTGCATGTCGCTAGCATCGACACCTTCGTGTCATCTCGTGCGCCAGCGATCGTGCGTAGCCGACAAAGTTCATTAGCCTTTCGCCGCGGCTGTTGAACTTTGGGCGCTCTGCGTTGTTGTTGCCTACCACGCTCGTCGTGGTTTTTCGCCCCGTTTTGCGCATGCGCTGACCACTGTGCGCCTTTCATGCTGTCGCTGTTTTCGTTCTGCGTGTGTGTGCGCTCTTTTTCGGCTCGGGTGCGTGATGTTGTTGTTGTTCTTGCGGAGAGCGCGCGCAACTTAAACGGTTTCGGCCGTGCCTGTTGTTGTTGTGCCGTTTCGTAGTTGCCGATTATTTTGCTGCTGCGCATGCTTTCCCGTTTCGTGTGTGTGCGCGCGCAAATTCAAACAACTTTGTTGTTGTGCTCACAACATTTGTGCGCGCGCGCACATACAAACAACTTTGTTGTTCCGCTCACAACATTTTGGCTGTTTTTGCAGTGGATTTGATTTGTGCGGCCGATGTTCATTTTTGTTTATGTTTTAAAAAAACTTTTTCCCCTACATACATATATAGGTTTTTTTCCCCTACATACATATATAGGTTTTTGGCTAATACACATAGCTATGTGTATTCACTCCCTTTTTTTTTTTTTATAAACTGGCTGGTAACTCACCCGCTTCTGCTCGATATGGCTTGAGGTCCGCCACATGAGCCGTCCTGCTCCGTTTATCTGCCTCTGAAGTGATCCGGCAGATAACCGGGGAGATCAAACTGACCACCGTATATGGTCCTCCATATCGTGGGGACAGATTCGCTGTGAATCCATCCGCGGCATTGGACAAGTGGCGTTCCTTTGCCCACACCTTGTCCCCTACGGCCGGCTTCCACTGCCGCCTCCGTTGATTGTAGTGCCGCGTCTGATCCTGAGCAGCTTTGGTTGCTCTCTCCTGTCCTGCTTCTTGGAGTTGGCTGTTATTGCAGCGCTGACACAGCTCGCACCGCCGCACATATGCCCGTACGTCGCGGTACATACCCGGCCAGTAGTGCCTCGCTGCCACCCGAGCAATTGTTTGTCGGCTCCCAAGGTGACCAGCGTTGGCTGCGTCGTGGTTCTCCTTCAGAGCTTGTTTGCGCCGCTCCGTCGGCACACACAGTTTCCACGCAGCCACGTCCTTGTGGCCGGCTTGGTGCGGGATGTGCCGGTAAACCTTTGCGGCCTCTTCCCTGTAGCCATTAAACTTTGTTGGGCTTCTGCGCAGGTCCTGGCACAGCTTAGCAATCCAGCGACATCCTGTCCCAGCTGGTCTGCCTTTGCGCGGCACGCCTCTTCGCCCAGCGACTGCCGTGATAGCGCACGTTTCTGCCTCCGAAACGCCTCAGCCTCCTTATCCTCATGGAGTGGCTGCTGACGCTCCGAGCTCGTCTCCATCGGCGTCTGTGGACTCATATTCATCCTGCCGACCGCCACTGACAGCTTCTCCTCCAGCTGCCCGCTTGTCTGCGGATTTCTTGGCTTGATCCTCAGCTTCAAGCGCGATGCCCATGCTGGCCAAGAAATTCCAGCTCAGCACCAGATCGTCGATCATGCCTAGCAGCACCAGCAATGGAAGGAGGATCTGCTGACTCCCCAGCGTGATCCTTGTCTCCAGTTGCGAGTCCACTTGACTGCAACTGCCGTCTGCCAGACTTACGCGTCTTTGTGTGGCGCGTCTCACGCCCACACCTCGGAGCCTGTCGGCCAGCTTTTCGCTGACAAAGCTGCTGGTGGCTCCAGTATCGATGGTGGCCTTATGCTGATCAGCTCCAATGACCACCATCGCCGACAGCTGGGTGCCTTCATCCACAAGACTACCCACTAATGTGTGGGGGCCTCCGTGACGCTGCTCCCGCTCGCCCCTGGATGGCGGGTGCCTCTGGGCGTTTTCCGACTGGCAGCAAGTCGCTGTTCGCACGCCGATGCGCCCGCATTGCCAGCAAAAGTCCAGGCGCTCGTTGCGGCACTCAACGGCATAGTGGCCCTCTTGGCCACATATCCGGCCTGCCCTGGCGGGGTTCTGGACATGTGTCCTTGGCCCTGCTGTGCATGTCCTGGGCGCGGGTCGAGGTCTCGTCCCCTCAACGGCCATGCTCCGGTGGTTTTCCTCATCATCCGGGCTCCCAGCGTCGTCCATGACCATCAGCCGCGTCTTATTGCCTCGCTGTTGCTGCCGCAACTTTTCCCGATCCCTTTCCAGATCCTCGAACTCGTTCGCCAGCAGCATCAGCTCCGTCAGATTACAGAACTGATATGGGCGAGCATATGCGCGCAGATCGGGTAAACTATTGTTGTAAATAGTTTTTAGCTCACGATCTGCCGCATAGCGTAGTGGCCGCATCAAGGTTTGCATATCCACCATGTAAACCTTGAAGGGCTCGCCCATCATCTGTCTCCGTAGCGCAACTTCGTCCTTCAACTCCCGCATATAGTCGCTGGGCAAAAAGAATTCCTGGAAACTTCTGAAGAATGTTTCCCACGCTGTCCACTGCCTGTTGTTGGACACGTACCACTTCAAGGCCATGCCTTTGAGCAGCTCTGGCATCGCCCTCGGGATCAGGTCCAGATCCAGACCATATGTGTCGGCCGACCACTCCACTTGCTCCAAAAACTCCAGCGGCTTCGTTGTGCCATCGAAGCGGAAGCCCCATTCTCGCACCTGCTTGGCGACCTTTGGGTACTCCAGCGCTGTGCAGCTCGGCCCTCGTGGCCTCATTTCTGGTTGCGGGGTGGATGTGGCTTTCCACGATCCTCGTTGCATCTCTTGCAGGCGGGCGGCGGCGGCACTGGTGGATGGCAGAGACAATCGTGCCACGTTCACGATTTCATCTTGCTCACCCAGCTCGTTTTCCTCGACGGCGGTCAGCGCCTCGTCTCTCAGCGGCGAATTGCGTCCATGTAGCTTCGCAATCTCTGCGATCCTGATTGAATAGGGAATCCTTCCCTCATTCATGGTGACCCACTCGCCGAACTGCCTCCGCATTGCGTCCAGAGTGCCAGTCAGACTTACGCCAAACTCGATCCCGTAGCGCAGCACATCATCCTTCTTGAGATTATATACCCAAGCTCGCACCATTTTCCTACACTGACTATATTATGACTGTATTTATCGCAGGGCCCCACGTTGGGCGCCAGTTGTAACGAACCTCGGTTTATCCCGAGTTTAAGCCGGGCCGGACTCAGCCGACTGTGCGTTCGTGCCAACAAATTTATATGTAGCGCCTTGCGATAAATTATATTGCAGTGTGTTTTATGGTTGCGTTGGGTATATTTTCTCAATTTACAAGTTTATATATTTGATATTTATTTATCAAATCTAGCTCTTAGTAAAGCACACCTTTTCACAGGCTCGCAGGTCGACGTTTAGCGCACTCTGGCGAATGGTACGGCACTCTTGGTTCTCCAAGGATACGCTTGAGCACTCCAGGTGACGCCAGGATCCACACTGAATACTCCGGCTGTTCGCTCGGCTATTACAGTGACTCCTACGGCTGGATACGCTCACAAGCACACCTTGAGATCTTCTCAAGCTACCGTCACCACTCTTACGCACAGCTACGCAAACGTTACCTTTGCTCCTGCTCCAGGATCCGCCACTAATGCTGTACATTTGGCCGTGCTGCACCAATGTCCTGGTTGGTGGCAGCTGATGTCCTTCCGGTGTCCGCGTCTCAAGCCTATGTCCTCAATAGGCGTCCAGGATATCCCTCGTAGATATCCTTCCAGCGATGTCCTTCCTCTCGAAGTCCTTGCTGGTCACTTTTCCACTCGCGTTCTTGTTTCGTCGGCACTCAATACTTTCACTTTTACTTTTCTTTGACTGTCCCGGTGCCGAGTTGCGGGCGCCTTTTTATAGCAGCGACGCAGGCCCTGCTTCGCGCTATGACGGCGCCGGCTCGGCTCTGGAGCGGGGCCTGTCTGCCGCTCGTGTCCGCGAAAACGGCAGTATCACGTGATTTAGCGCGATGCCAAATCGCCGAAATCTGCGTGGCAGCCTCTCATTGGCCAAAGCACCGTTATTGGCATACGAGTGAAAGTGTACACTACTTTCTCGTAGCCATAAGCGGTACTTCGGCCAACGGTCGCCGATGATCGCCGTGAGAGCGACGCGAGCAATGCGCTGAACACATACGAGCGACAGAGACAGACTACGTCGCTCTCTGCGCCCTTTCCAGTAGCGAGGGTCGCTACTATCGTACTCGCGTCGCTGTGTGGAACAATACATGCAGGCACGCATATATGCATAGGTGCACAGCAAATACATGCACTTATACATACACTACGTGCCCGTCTATATTGTTCCTCACAGTATATGTAAAATAAGCATATAATGTTGGGAAGATTGCCTCTTCGCAGGGTTCAGGGTATCTCGTAGTCGAGCCGTCTCGAATAGAGCACTCTGACTTGTTTTCTCATTACTTTAGTGATATTATTGGGACAAATTATTTCAACAAAGACTTTTTGAAATATAAGAAAATCTGCAACGTTGTTAAAGTAAATAACACTTTTCTTTGAACATAAATATTCTATAATTATTTGTTTTGCATAGTCATTTGTCATTTCGATGTAGTTTATTAAAATTTGTGTTTTATGGAAATAATAATTTACATTAATATTATTTGAATTACTTCTTTTAAATGCTATTTGTTGTTTATAATAATTAATTGATCTTTCGGTAACCGAAATGTAATTTTGATTGTCTTCTTGAGCACTGTAGATAGTTGCTGCTGTTATTTTGGAGGTTTCTCCTAAAACATTTTCATTTAATTTAATTCTGGATAGAGTACATATATTATGTTATAATCAATTTCATTTGATTTGATTTTCCATCTTTGTAACTTCATGTTTGGTTCTTTAACATTATTAAGCCAAACAAGCGGCTTATGATGACTGAGGATTTCGAATTTTCTACAAGAGATAGGACCTGAAGTATTTAGTAGCCCAAACAATAGCTAAAAGTTCCTTTTCAATAGCGGAATAGTTTGTATTTTATTTTATTTTATAAAGTTAGATATAATTAAAATTAAAGTCTAACTTATTTTAACAGCACTGGCTACTAGGGCCTTCGGCTTTAACTTATCTTATATGTTTACATATATATACATATTTACATTAATTTTTGTTGGGGACTAGATGAGGTGGTATAAATTGGTTATTTTCATGAACTTTATTATTATGTAGATGTTTTTCGGGGTTGGGTTTGAAAGTAAGGATATGGGGCAACTGTTATGGCAGATTTGGGGCTTAAGGTGGGATGTTGCAGGACAGTTAAAGAAAATATGTTTGATGGTGAGGTCTGTTGTTGTGTTGCAGTTAGGGCATGGGGTTATGTTGCCAGGGTTAATGTATTGTTGTTTTGTAAGTCTTGTGTGTCCAAGTCGGAATCTTAGTATTTTTATACCCTGAACCCATTGAAAATGGGAAATCAGCTCGATGAGCCGTCCGTCCGTCCGTCCGTCCGTGTGAACGCAGCGATCTCGTAAGCCACAAAAGCTAGAGATTTGAAATTTTCAGTGTATACTCGTGTGTATCCTACGCAGTACAATTTATTAGATTTTCGATAACTCATCCCGTTTCCTTATTATGGATAAAAATCGATAACTTTTCTTTGGTTAAGCATACCGTTAGAGCTAGAGACTCAAAATTTACTGTGTAGATCCGTGTACCGAATGCGGACATTTTGTAATTTTTGGATTTTGGATGCCACGCCCCCTTCGCCCCCAATTTGAAAAATTCGTATTTCAAATACTAGAGACTTGTGCTATGGAAAATACACACATATTAATGCCATTATCATGCTGTGAAAGTTTGATTAAGAAAGTCCATCCACAAAAAAAGGTTTTAAACATTTAATTTCCCATACAATAGGCATATTGCAGCCCGAGTGCAGTCGCTGCGTCAACTACGCAGTCAGCAGAGCGCGTGCTTATGCGTGCGTGCGTATGCATGTGTGTATGTGTGTGCGTTGCTCGAAATATTTGTATATGTAAAATAGGCATAGCATGTTGGGAAGATTGCCTCTTCGCAGGGTTCAGGGTATCTCGTAGTCGAGCCGTCTCGACTAGAGCACTCTTACTTGTTTAAGTAAGGCGTTGTGTGTGTCTGGTTGTTCAGTTGTTGATACCATCTGTTGCACACTTCTATGTTTTGATTGAGTTTTTCGGCTAATTCATTGGTAAAGAGTTTATTAATATCTTTGGAGTTGAAGTTTGGGGTGTAGTGAAGGGGCATTTTGGCTGTGGATTTTGCCGTAATGTCGGCAAGTTCATTGCCGTCGATGCCACAGTGGCTGGGTACCCAGAACAGTTTTATTTTAGGGGCAGATTTTGTCAGGAGGGTTCTTATGGTTACGGGATATAAGTTGTTGTTGTTAGTGTTGGAGATGGATTTTGTGGATGAGAGGGAGTCGGAGCAAATTATGTATTTTCTTATTCTTTTTTTTTTGGATCAGTTCTATTGCATAGAGAATAGCTATGGTTTCGGCTGATAGGATGGATGAGTAATGGGGTAAGATGCATCTATTTAGGACTTCATTTTCTGTGGTAATGGCAAAAGTGGCTGTGTCATTTTGCAGTGAGCCGTCTGTGTATATGAATGTATGGTCTTTGTATTTATGTTTAAGATCAAGGAATTGTTGTCTGTATGTGCTTAGAGGTGTGTAAGATTTGCTTAATTGATGTAGTGTGGTGTTGATGAGGGAGGTGGGAAATAACCATTGGGGGGTGATTGTTTTGTTTGGAGGTGGAAGGTAGGGGATGTTATGTTCTTTGCATGAATTTATAATTTTTTGTACTGCTGAAGTTGATTTGCTGTTTCTTTGGTTGCAGTTTCGCTTGAGATATTTATGGAGTGGTGAGTCTGAGCTATTTTTGAGTGTTTTGTAGGTTTTGGCAGTGATGAGGTCTCTTTTCTGTTCTATTGTCGGTATATTTGACTCAAAAAACAAGTTAGGGATAGGGGTTGAGCGTAGCGTAGGGGCATGGCCGTGTATGAAAATCGTGTATTCTATTGTTGATATGAGCATTGCTCTTGTTATGTTTATAAGGGTATGTGTGGTGCAATTTTGTTTGCGATTGGCTAGGAATTTTATTATATTAAGTTTATTAGTTAAAGCCGGTTGGATTTCTTTTATGTGGGAGCCCCATCTGTATTTACTGTTTAGGGTTAGGCCTAAGATTTTTAGGCTGGAGACTGAGGGAATGGGGGTGTTGTTGGAAGATATGGTGCAGGTGCAGTTATGCCTCGGTAAATGTGGAGGTATTTGGATTTATTGAGTGATAGTGATGCTCCTGAATATGAGCACCATTCGTGGATTTGGGCAAAGAGGCTGTCGATGTTATGGGATAGGTTTTTTTGTTTATTGAGGGGGATAAATAGGAAAAAATCATCGGCATAAGCGCAGAATTGCAGCTTCCTATGTAAGCCGATGATATGATATTATGTTTTTAATTTTAATTTTAATTTTGCTATTATTCATGAAGTTTTTTAAAAAATTTGAATATTTTTGGGCCAATTTTCCACCTGATTAGTTGGTCCAAAGCCGTATGCACTCCAATTCTGTCGAATGCTCTTGAAAAGTCAAGGGCAATGACGGAGGTGTGCTTCTTGGTTTGCAGCGACTTAGTTATCAGGTGGTTTGCGAGGAGCAGACCGTCTGCATCTGACTTGCCGTGCTTAAAACCTGTCTGGTTTGGGTGTATCAGCCTGTTTGGGTGACAAACCACCATAGGCGTTTGACTATTATTTTTACAAGTGTTTTTGATAGGCAGCAGTTGAGGGAGATTGGTCTATAGTTGTTTATTATTGTTTTATTTGAATTGGGTTTTAGGATCGGGACGACTAAGCTGGTTTTAAAGGATTGAGGGATGTGGCTGTTGAAAATATTATTGAAGAGGTTTTTTATTCTGGTCTTTAGAATGTAGGAGGTGTTTTTTATTATGGGATAGGATATTCTATTTAGGCCAGGAGTTGTTCCTTTGAGGGTCTGTAATGAGGATAGTAATTCAATTATTGTAATTTCGGATTCTATTGCTTGTGCTCTCGAGTTGGGTAGGTAGTTCATTGGTTTGTCTGAGTATTTGTTGGTAGTAAAGATTTGGTTGAAGTTTTCGTTTTGTAGAGGTCTGACCAGTGTTTAGCAAAGAGATGAGCTATTTGGGTTGTGTCTGTTGTGAGTAGGTTGATTGTTGTATCTGTTATACAATGTATAGTTTTGGTTGGGTTAAGTCCCCAGAGGCGTCAGATGTTTGCCCAAATTTTGTCAGAGGGGGTATTGGGTTGGATTGTAGACGTGAAGGCTGTCATAGCTTTTGTTTTTGTTATTTTCAGTTCTCTCCGCAACATTGCGTAAGCTTTTTTGTATTTTATAAGATTGTCCGTACCATTATTCCGTTTGAAATTTTGCCAGGTTTTTAATTTAGTTGGGTCAGGGTCTTATTCCACCAGGGGGTGTTTTTGCTGTAGTGGTGTGCAGTTGTTTGGGGTATGCTGCGATGGGCGGCTTGCAGTACTATCTTGTTTATGGATGCGGCTTCTTTATTAATGTTAGTAGATTTGGGTATGAGTTCATTTATATTTTCTGTTAGTTTTGTGAAGTGTGGCCAGTCGGCTTCTTTTATTTTGAAAAAGGGATGGGAAAAGTTTGTTGTTTTTGTTTGTGGGAACAAGGAGATTAGGATTGGAAAGTGATCGCTTCCATGAGTGAATGTATTCTGAGTGGAGAAGTGGGTTGGGGAGCCGTCGTTGAGTATGGTGAGGTTAGCGTTTTGGAAAAATTTTGCTAGAATTCTGCCTCTCCTGTTGTCCTGAGGTGAACCCCAGCTATGGTGTCTACAGTTAAAGTCGCCTAGAATAATTTGGTTGGTGTTGGTGTTGTTTGTTTGATTGATTGAAAGCTTTGCTGGGTGGGATATATGCTGAAAATATGTTGATTTTTGTTGTTGACAAGATTTCTATTGCAAGGGCTTCTAATTGTGTAGGTTGGCTTAATTGTTTGTGTTGTATGGACTTGTGAACTAATATCGATACGCCACAAAATAGATTGGAGGCTGTATTTGTGTAGATTTGGAAGTTTATGGGGATGGGAATGGGAGTGTTTTTGTTGTAATGGTTTGTCTCTTGGAGACATATGAGCATTTTTTATAATAGTTAAGAGTTCGTTATAGTTGTTTGTGTATCCTTTTATGTTCCAGTGTATTATTTTTAACGTTGCTATAGTTTTAAGTATTAGTGTAAGCTATTGTGCATTGGATATTGGTTTTTTTTTTTATTTTTTTTTTTTTTAGGTTTGGTAATTTAGTTTTTGTTTTTGTTTTGGAGGGCTTAAAGTTAGTAGTTAGGGTGCTAGACTTATCTTTAGTAAATATAGATGAGCATACTCTGAAAATTTCAGATCTCTAGCTTTTGTGGTTTACGAGATCGCTGCGTTCATACGGACGGACGGACGGACGGACGGACAGACGGACAGGGCTATTTCAACTCAGCTCATCGAGCTGATCAAGAATATATATACTTCATGGGGTCTGCCATGTCTCCTTCTGCCTGTTACATACATTTTCACAAAAACATTATACCCTGATTTCCCATTTTCAATGGGTTCAGGGTATAAAAATTTCGAATATGTGAATTCATATAATTGTGGAGTGTTGCCTTGCCGGCATAGATTATTTATGTTACATGGTGCAGAATGTTCGTTGATGAAAGAAAAGCTAAGTACAAAATTTTCTGGCAAGAGATTTAATACTATTGTTATGCTAAAGGGCATAGGCAGTAGTGGAATATGTAGTACTGTACAAATATTAATTAGCGTAAAAATTGATGACAATTGCATTGAAATTCTGTTTTATGTAATAAGTAGGGTGACCTGATCGGCCTCAGGCCATTCCGGGACGGTCGACGACAGCGATGATCACATAAAAAACAATAATGTCATTGGCCGGGAAATACTAAATCAGGGTTTTGATACTGTTGTTACATCAAACCAATTTAAAATCTCAAGAACCAAAATAATTAATTTATGTTACGGCAGTGAGCCTACCGATATTGAACTTGACGGCCAAGATAAAATAAAACTACATTCATTGTTGGCAAAGTATTCAAATTCTTTTATAAAAGGTATTCCAGGAACTAAAGTCAAAGTTGGCGAAATGAAAGTTAGATTAATTGATCCAAGTAAAACAGTTTAAAGAAGGCCCTATCGATTAAGTCCATGCAAGATTTAGTAAGAGAAAAAAATTAACGAACTGTTAAAATGCAAAATAATTAGACCAAGCTGTTCAACTTACGCAAGCCGCATATTGTTGATCAATAAGAAAAATGGTTCGGATAGACTTTGTGTTGACTAGAGAGCTAAATGCCACTTATAGAGGATCAAGTAGACTTCAAATAGTTATTTATTTTACGTGTTTAGATATGGCCAGCGGGTATTACCAAATTCCCTTACACTCCGATTCTATTGAGTATACAGCGTTTGTGACCCCAGATGGTCAATATGAATTTCTATCTATGCCGTTCGGGCTTAAAAACGCACCTTCTGTTTTTCAACGTTTAGTAATGCAAGCTCTAGGTGATTGATGAGAAGAGAGTTAACCTGCCTGAAATTTCAAGCAACTGGCTCATTGCTGAACAGCATCTAGACTCGGACATAGCCGAAATTGTGAGTAAATTAAAAGATTTTTCTCTAGCTGAAGATATTGCAAAAACCTATGAACTAAGTGACAAGAGTGACCGGAAGGAGTATGTAATTGTTCAAGTAGATGCTTTTACGAAATTTTTGTATCTTAGTAATAATTTTAAATTAGATTGTGATGCTGTTAAATCTTCTGTTTCATCATTTAGAGTACCAAGCCGAAAAATAGCTGATCAAGGAAGGCGTTTTACGGGAGAAATTTTTACCCAATTGTGGTGCAAACGGTGCCAAGTGGAACGAACCATGAGCACGTTGAAAAATATGCTGACTGCGGTTAAAACTGGAACTCAGTCTTGGCAGGATGTGTTAGGAGAGGTGCAGTTGGCACCGTGAATTAAATACACATGAAGTCCCTAGCTTTAAAGATGCACTAGGTATAATTTAATATCTGGATTTCGTTCTCGTTTTTAATCGATAACATTAAAACGATAAAAGTTTCCCATTTTCAATGGGTTCAGGGTATAAAAAAAAAAAATATTAAAAGTTAGTATTTCCTACACGAGGTCGTGTTAAAGTCAGGATGTCGTGTCGGCGCGTACTAAGTTTGTATGTGTGTGGTTTTAGTTTTCGGTATTTCACAATAATGATAATTTCATCATAGTGCGTCCTTGGATATTTCACAATAATGCACCGCTTTAGCGGGGCGACAGCGTGTCGGCGCGTACTGAGTGTGTTTTGGTACGTCTTTGAATATTTCGCAAAATTTATCATCATCAGTTGTCGGTTCTAGGAAGTACCGTTTTAGCGGGGCGACAGCGTTGTGTCGCTGTCGCCGAGTGTGGTTCGATGGTAGGCACAAAGAATAAGAGACTGACAAAATTCAGTTGTGTTCTGTATTCCAGTGCAATCGAAATTCGCTGCGCTAAGACAACGGCAGAAAATAATAATGTTCCGAAATATATATATGTTGTAGCATTAGGATTATTTTCCATTATTTAGCGCAGCGAGTTTCGGTCGCTCTGAGAACTCAAACACAACTAACTCTTGTGTCTCTTGTTTCTCTCGAGCCTACCCCCGAACCACTCTCGGCGACAGCGACGCAACGCTGTCGCCCCACTAAAACGGTGCATTGCTGTCAAATATCTAAAGACGCACCAACACGCACTCAATACGCGCCGACACTCTAAAACGGGACTTCCCAATTCCATCATATTGCGCAGTACCCAAAGACGCAGCAACGCATACGTGTTATTACGCACCAACACGCTGTCGACCCGCTAAAACGGGACTTCCCAATGCCATCATATTGCGCAGTACTCAAAGTCGCAGCAACGCACACTGTTGTTACGAACCGACACAGCGCCTGCCGTTTTTTTTTTGTTTAAGTTCATGTTTTAATGCACTTTTACAAAAATGCCTTACTGCATAATTCATTTTATCTATAAATTTTCGAAAGTTATTTAAGATTAACATTTTCCTTTTTGATTACAACTATTTTTTCTTCAGGGTTTCATACAAAATTGTATCTTCAACTTTTAGTTTCATTCTTAAACTGCTATAAAATTAATCTTTAGCTTAATTCAACTTTATTCACTATCCTTTTCATTATCATAAACTCAACTGGTTTTACATTACATCATCTTATGCGTCACACGCCATGATCAAAATATTTGTTTTGCACTTTTGCTTGCATTATGACCAATTCTTTCAACTTTTCTTATCAGCCCCTTCAGGCATCCATACTGTCTCTTTTAATAGTTTCATTCTCAATCGTTTCAATACTGTCTCTGTCAACAGTTTCACTCTCAATCGTTTCAATACTGTCTCTTTCAACAGTTTCAATCTCAATCATTCCAATAGTGTCTTTCAACAGTTTCATTCTCAATCAGACCAATACTGTCTTTTTCAACAGTTTCATTCTCACTCGTTTCAATACTGTCTCTTTCAATAGTTTCATTCTCAATCATTCCAATACTCTTCAACATTACTATGTTGTTAATTCTTTTACCGACTAACTTAGTTCTTATCTTATGTTTAACCAACGAACATTCCGCTCCAGAGTCAAACATTATCAAAAACATAGCTGCTGATGTTTCTACACTGGTGAAGCGCTGTACAAAAATTTCCTTAAACTCGGTCCAATTTATGTCAGGATAACATATTTGAGAGAGCCTCTGCGACTCACTGCCTTCCAACGCTGCGCTCAAAGCCATCACCAACGCATTTCCTTTTATGTTATTTTCCGCCAGAATTATATTTACTGTAGCACACCACGCGGATGCGTCGGCGCCAACAAGATCTTTTCAATATTATTGCTACACTTTATGTTCACACAACGACGCAAACGCACGATAAATTGATTCGAAGCAAATTTCTAACGCGCTAACACGTCCGGCACTTGCCATGGATCATTTGTCATATTAGGTAGCGAGCCAGATCCCACTTCTGATGTTGTAGCATTAAGATTATTTTCCATTATTTAGCCCAGCGAGTTTCGGTCGCTCTGAGAACTCAAACACAACTAACTCTTGTATCTCTTGTTTCTCTCGAGCCTACCCCCGAACCACTCTCGGCGACAACGACACAACGCTGTCGCCCCGCTAAAACGGTGCATTACTGTCAAATATCTAAGACGCACTCAATACGCGCCGACACGCTGTCGACCCGCTAAAACGGGACCTCCCAATGCTATCATATTGCGCAGTACTCAAAGACGCAGCAACGCACACTGTTGTTACGCCCCGACACAGCACCAGCCCGCTCGAACCTCTGACGCTCCGATATATATATATATATATATATACTAGTGGACCCGGCGAACTTCCTTCATTTGTGATTACAATATCATGTAGTTTTGGATCGGCTTCCTGATCGGGAATCTCGGCACATAAGATATCATCGATTTCGTCTGGTCGAATTTAACTAACCATCTAAGAATGTGTGAGTGCAGCAGGCCATTCTATGGAATACATCCAGCATCGAGTTTCCCCAAAAACGTGTTTTTTAACAATCAGGGACCGTATTTTTTGCCGAAATACGCCAGCGGTGACGTTTGACCAGGAAGCAGCATTTTGCTAATTTCAATAATAATCTCTCCTTGCACGTCGAAAATGATCTAGTATTATTATTATTATTATTATTATTAATCTAGCCATTTCACGGGCTGCCCCTCTTTGCTTTTGTGATTGAGAAGCACACCCTTCGCGTGAAATTTCTTGTTCTTCGTCAGTGATTTCATTTGCGATGTTTCGATTCTCAATTGCTATGTGGCTTTGTCGACTAAGATTAGATATTTTCGGTAGCGGCATTTGTCATCAGTAAAATCACTAACCATACAACACATAGATGTGACATGTGTTACTAGAACTTAACTAATATATATATATATATATATATATATATATATATATATATATATATATATATATATATATATATATATATATATATATATATATATATATATATATATATATATATATATATATATATATATATATATATATGTTTGTAAACATTATCGGTAACGCACCTCCCCTCAGGTTTACATGATGACGGAAATAATGGGCGCTCAACACTTAGCAATCTTGAAGATGAACACGTTTCCTGCACCGTGGCCTCTGCAGGTATCGATGTTGGCCGCTTTTTATTACGCGGGGGTGCATGTGGATGATTTGTGGACTCATCTCCATGCATATTAGCTCCATGATTTACGCTGTGATGTATTAAAAATAATGTTAATTAGATTTTAATTAGGGACAAACTTATAAAATGTGAATTATTATTAAAGCTTAAATATATATCATAATTTATGTTAAACTTGCAGCTGAATAATTATAAGGATTTGTATATAGAAAACAAGCTAGTAATAGATAATATAAAATTTGAACGCCTATTTTTGTGTTAAATGAATTGTGTTTATTCTATTAACCTATACTTCTTGCTCTAGTACAATTTTGTTCTGACTATGAGATAAATGACCGTGGCCAAATGAAACGCGTATTTGTGTAGAGTTAAAATGATGATTGTCTACATTTCAGACTGACTTTGTTGTTGATGGCATATCAAATTAGAGATGAGCAACAAGATGCATAGTTAGTGATATTGATGGGTGTGACTGTTAGTATTTTTAGACTACTCAATTTAAATTGTTGTTTTACAATTCCAGAGTTGCTGGATGTAAACCTAGGTTTCAGTTTGTTAACATGTCGTTTGTAATATCCATTTTCATGATGAAGATTATTTTTCGACGCTCAATGACAGCGTTTAGTTACGAGCGTAGACTTTTTGATTTACTCAATACTTTGCAGTTTTGTGGCAATATTCTTCAGAATTTATGGGATATTCAAAAAGTTGGTTGAGTTGCGTATATATATGGTCGATTATGTGGTAATTCTGCTGGAGTTTTACCATGTGGACTAGGCGTATGATGAGAGCTATCCTTAATATTTTTACTGACTGATGTCTTGAATGACTGTACGAATTGTTCTTCTAAGGGTGACATGATGATGGACCTGTTGTAATGTGTATTATTCCGTGTAGATTGCAGAATTCTTGGAATACATCAGATGTAAGCTGTGTTTCATTATCGCTATCCAAAGTAACAGGATAGCCTGTGCGAAAATAAAGATGCGATTATATGATCGGTTGTAACTGATGACATTTGCGTTAAGAAAGGAAACTAATAAATTGCATCAATGCAAATAAGCCACAAAGAGTCGAAAATTGGGCCGCCAAAGTCGATATGTATTCTTTCATATGCGGATTTTGCATTAAGCCAACTCTCATACTTTTGAGTTGGAGCAGGACCACCAGACATGTTGTCTCGCAAGTTGATTCATTTTGACTATACCCCAAGTCTAGAGCAGTTAAAACTATCGATGGCAAAATCAATAGTATCGATGGACATCAAATTTTGCAATAGATTCGCTGTCGATATATCGGCTCTTTTGGTGGAAGGCTAAAACAACGCTTGTAAGTATAATAAAAAAATATGCTATTTTTATACTTTAAATATATTGTAATATCAGCTAACCTCTTGGTAAATACAATACTTTTTGATAATAAAGCATACAAAATTTCCATTGGCAATTCCTCAAAACAAAAGGGACAAGTTTGTAACAATCTCAAGGACTCTACGTATTCATTGAAATAGGTTTTCAAGAAATGAAAGTTTGACCCCTTACTTCTTTTTCTAATCCATTTGTTTTTGGTTGGCAGCTTAATCTATTTCGACCGTTTAAAAAACAAATTGTTTGTCGACATTGTGGTAGATATACCAGCGGGAGCACGTCGAAATTAATGGAGCACTAGCTCATCAACTTGCATAACACGAAGAAAATAATGTACACAAATTAGAACAATTCAATTGTACTTAAGGCACCACATCCTCCAGGCTGATATCAATAAAGCTCACTCTAAAAGGGTGGCAATTGACATGAAGAATTTTTGGTACAGTGGAGGATATCGGTATCAAAAACGTTGTAAGTGTGCTAGATCCCAAATATATTTGCCAACCAGTAGTACTTTACCAACTGTGTGTGCTCATAATAATTTTAAATTTTTGGGGCATTTTTGAAAAAAATTGAAACAATTGTCATTATATTATCAACAATGCTGCATTAATGATGAAAGCTTTTAATATTAAGGCTGCAAACATAGTGCACGAGAGAAGACGAAGACGAAGATGAAGACGAAGCTGAAGACCAATTGCTTGCGTTGCGAGTAAGCTAATAGGTTGCATAGTGCAAGAAGAATTGGTTGCGCTTTTGTTATGTTAGTCGCAATGGATTTCTCATCAGATGATGACCTGCTTATTAATCAAAGTTTATTTTTTAAATATTTATTTTTTAAATATTTATTTTTTAAATATTTTTTATATTTTTTAAATTTGGGAAGAATTTATATTTAGTTTTATTCATTTTATTGATTTTTACTTTTCATTTAATTACTTGTTTATTAAATTAATTTGAAAATGTAATAATATTTCCTGATGTAACAAAAATTTCGTTCCAATTTTGGTAAATCATTTGCCTATTGTGGTAAAATTTGTTTTGCTGGTCTCATAAACAGCGTTTTTTAAATACTGCTGCAATTAATTCCTCGTTAATTGCAGACATTTTTACAAAACATATGCGTCCGTCAAATCACAAATTAAAACTAAATTTTAACATGCTCGGCGCCAAAGCATAGACAGAACAAAACAAGTAAGAGTGCTCTAGTCGAGACGGCTCGACTACGAAATACCCTGAACCCAGCGAAGATCCAATCTTCCCAACATGATATGCTTGTTTTACATATACAAATATTTCGAGCAACGCACACACACACACACATGCATACGCACGTACGCATAAGCACGCGCTCTGCTGACTGCGCAGTCAGCGCGGCGACTGCGCTTGGTCTGCAATATGCCTATTGTATGGGAAATTAAATGTTTAATAACTTTTTTTGTGGATGGACTTTCTTAATCAAACTTTCACAACATGATAATGGCATTAATATGTGTGTATTTTCCATAGCACAAGTCTCTAGTATTTGAAATACGATTTTTGCAAATTGGGTGCGAAGGGGGAGTGGCAACCAAAATCCAAAAATTACAAAATCTCCGCATTCATTACACGGATCTACACAGTAAATTTGAAGTCTCTAGATCTTACGGTATGCTTAACCAAAGAAAAGTTATCGATTTTTATCGATAATAAGGAAACGGGATGAGTTATCGAAAATCTAAAAATAAAACTCGTGCTGCGTAGGATACACACGAGTATACACTGAAAATTTCAAATCTCTAGCTTTTGTGGCTTACGAGACGGACGGCTCATCGAGCTGATCAAGAATATATATACTTTATAGGGTCTGCCACGCTTCCTTCTGCCTGTTACATACATTTTCACAAAAACATTATACCCTGATTTCCCATTTTCAATGGGTTCAGCGTATAAAAATATAAAACAAGAAATTATAACACGCAGCGACCAAATAAAGATACTAAGATTCCGACTTGGACACACAAGACTTACAAAACAACAATACATTAACCCTGGCAACATAACCCCATGCCCTAACTGCAACACAACAACAGACCTCACCATCAAACATATTTTCTTTAACTGTCCTGCAACTTCCCACCTTAAACCCCAAATCTGCCATAACAGTTGCCCCATATCCTTACTTTCAAACCCAACCCCGAAAAACATCTACATAATAAATAAGTTCATGAAAATAACCAATTTATACCACCTCATCTAGTCCCCAACAAAAATTAATGTAAATATGTATATATATGTAAACATATAAGATAAGTTAAAGCCGAAGGCCCAAGTAGCCAGTGCTGTTAAAATAAGTTAGACTTTAATTTTAATTATATCTAACTTTATAAAATAAAATAAAATACAAACTATTCCGCTATTGCAAAGGAACTTTTAGCTATTGTTTGGGCTACTAAATACTTCAGGTCCTATCTCTTGTAGAAAATTCGAAATCCTCAGTCATCATAAGCCACTTGTTTGGCTTAATAATGTTAAAGAACCAAACATGAAGTTACAAAGATGGAAAATCAAATCAAATGAAATTGATTATAACATAATATATGTACTCTATCCAGAATTAAATTAAATGAAAATTTTTTAGGAGAAACCTCCAAAACAACAGCAGCAACTATCTACAGTGCTCAAGAAGACAATCAAAATTACATTTCGGTTACCGAAAGATCAATTAATTATTATAAACAACAAATAGCATTTAAAAGAAGTAATTCAAATAATATTAATGTAAATTATTATTTCCATAAAACACAAATTTTAATAAACTACATCGAAATGACAAATGACTATGCAAAACAAATAATTATAGAATATTTATGTTCAAAGAAAAGTGTTATTTACTTTAACAACGTTGCAGATTTTCTTATTTTTAAAAAAGTCTTTGTTGAAATAATTTGTCCCAATAATATCACTAAAGTAATGAGAAAACAAGTCAGAGTGCTCTAGTCGAGACGGCTCGACTACGAGATACCCTGAACCCTGCGAAGAGGCAATCTTCCCAACATTATATGCTTATTTTACATATACAAATATTGCGAACAACGCACACACACACACGCATATGCATACGCACGCACGCATAAGCACGCGCTCTGCTGACTGCGCAGTCAGCGACTGCGCTCATGCTGCAATATGCCTATTGTATGGGAAATTAAATGTTTAATAACTTTTTTTATGGATGGACTTTCTTGATCAAACTTTCACAGCATGAGTATGTCATTCATATATGTGTATTTGCCAAAGCACAAGTCTCTAGTATTTGTAAATTGGGGGCGAAGGGGGCGTGGCATCTAAAATCCAAAAATGACAAAATCTCCGCATTCATTACACGGATCTACACAGTGAATTTGGATTCTCTAGCTCTTACGGTATGCTTAACCAAAGAAAAGTTATCGATTTTTATCGATAATAAGGAAACGGGATGAGTTATCGAAAATCTAAAAATAAAACTCGTGCTGCGTAGGCTATAGACGAGTATTCTCTGAAAATTTCAGATATCTAGCTTTTGTGGTTTACGAGATCGCTGCGTTCATACGGACGGACGGACGGACGGACAGACGGACAGGGTTATTTCAACTCAGCTCATCGAGCTGATCAAGAATATATATACTTTATGGGGTCTGCGATGTCTCCTTCTGCCTGTTACATACATTTTCACAAAAACATTATACCCTGATTTTCCATTTTCAATGGGTTCAGGGTATAATAATAGACCTTCAATCATATGCAGAATTTAAAGATTTAAATATTGAAACATAAAAATTATTAAATCCAGGTATAGAAAAGTTGACTCTATTGTTTAAGGAAAATGATTACTATCCAGACTATCAGAATCTAATTGAAAATATAATGAACGAATGCAAAGTTTGTAATATAGCAAAAACAGAACATAGAGATAAATAGAATTAATACCAGAAACTCAAAATCCTAGAGAAAAGTATGTAATTGATTTTTACATAGTAGATAATAAACAATTTCTATCCTGTATAGTTTTATATTCCGAATATGCAACTTTAATTGAAGTCAATGGTTGAGATTGGTTAGAAACCAAATGAGGTCTTTTGAAAATATTTAATGATGTAAGAAAAACATTAGAAATAAAAGCAGATAAGAATTCAGCCTTTATGTGTTCCGCATTACAGACTTGGTTGAAATCCGAAGATGTAAATATTAACATTACCACAAGCAAAAACGGTATTTTAACGATAGAAAGATTTCATAAAACAGTAAATGAAAAATTAAGATTTATTAATAGCGAAACAGACCCTGAAGACAAATTAACTAGATTTGAAATTATTCTTTACACATATAATCACAAAACAAAATATAGCACAACTGGTTGAGCACCTGCGGATATTTTTATTTATACAGGATCCCCTGATTACAATACAACGTTAAAAAAAAATAGAAAAGTTAAATGAAAGCCGAAAAGATTTTGAAATCGACACTAGGTATAGACAATCACCGTTAGTGAGATCTAAGTCCACCAATCCTTTTAAAGAAACAGGATATTTAAAACAAATAGATGAAAAACATAATGAAGAAGTTAATAGAGGTAGAAAAATAACTCATTATAAATCAAAATTTAGAAAGAAAATGATAGTTAATAAAAGTAAATATGATAATTAAACAAGTAAAAAAGCTCTAGTCGGGGGTACCCGACTAGGAGATCCCCTGAACCCTCCGATGAGGCGATATTCCAAACATTCTATGCTTATTAACTTATAGTATATACAAGCAACACATACACACAAACATACGCACGCACGCAAAAACGAGCGCTCTGCTGACTGCGCAGCTTACGCAGCGACTGCGCTCGGGCAGCAGTAAGGCTATATTATGAAAACTTAATTGTTGAATAAGTTTCTTTGTAGATAGACTTTCTTAATCAAACTTTCACAGCGTGATTATGTCAATTATGTGTGTGTATTTGCCAAAGCACAAGTCTCTAGGCGTGGTATCCAAAATGTAGCAAAAATCAAAAATGTATAAAATACATATAAAACTAAATGCAAAATATGGAAACTCTTGCTATAAAGATGTAAGGGTTATAATTTAGTTACAAGATATCGATTTCGTTTTTAATCGATAACATTAAAACGATTAAAGTTATCGAAGTTTTGAAACGATCTGCGCGTGCTATAGACGGACTTACATAAAAAATTTCAAGTCTCTAGCTTTTATAGAATCCGAGATCGACGCGTTTAAACACACGGACAGACGGACGGACGGACGGACGGACAGACGGACAGGGCTAAATCAACTCAGCTCGTCGCCCTAACCAAGAATATATATACTGTCTGTCACGCCTCCTTCTGCCGGTTACATACATTTTAACAAAACCATTCTACCCCGTTTTCCCATTTTCAATGGGTTCAGGGTATAAAAAAAAAAAAAATCGATGGTAAAATAGCGATTCGCCTTCAAAATCAGTACAGCGATTGGAGCTGATTGCTTGCGTTTCGTCTTCATCTTCGTCTTCGTCACGGCGTACACTATGCTTGCGGGCGAGCGAATTCATATGACTTGTTCTGCACTGTTTTTCGTCTTCAGCTTCGTCTTCATCTTCGTCTTCGTCTCAGCGCGCACTATGTTAGCAGCCTAGGAAAAAAAAACCATTTGCTCTGTTTCGGGCATCATTAATAACACTAAACAGTGAGTTATTTCATAAGCAGTTGAATTGCCTACGAAATTAAAAAATTAAATCATCCGATGGAACCATTGATAGTATCGATGGTTTCAACCATCGATGGTGCAATGTTTTTGCAGCTCTACTCAATTTGCTTCATGGAGGAGTTTGAGATGTTTTGACCTGATGGCCCAGAAATTAGAATATCATTTGCATCTGTGTTATAGCATAACAGATTGTTTATAGTTGATAAAGAAAAATCAGCGGTTGAAATATGGAGAAATATCCTGTTTACAAGTTAAAAGGGTCTGTGGCCAACCTTTAGATACATAGTTGCTGACTTTTTGAAGAGAACTGTCTTTTTCTGCATTGATCGTTGGGGATAACCAATTATCTATTATGTTGTACGAGGCTTCCTTCTTGTCGAATAGGTCGTCAGTTAATAGTCATTTGCAGTAGATGCTGACTCGGCATGAAAATAGGTAAAAGCGGTTGATGATCAGTAATGATGTTAAATATGCAACCATAGAAATATTTGTGAAAACGCCGAATATGATTGTAAATCCCTCTTTTTCAATTTGACTGTATTTGACTTGATGCTTGTCATATATTGTTGAAGAAAAGGTGGTGGACCTTTCGCAGCCATCATTTTGTATTTGGGACAAAACGACACCGAAACCGTAGAATGATGAATCCGCGGCTACTGGTATCGGCAACTCCTCGTTAAAAGCTAGCTGTGTAGCGCTTACAATTATTGAAATAGTTTACTTTGCCCAAGCACGCTTCTAGTTCTTTCAAATTAGCCGATGACTTCAGTTATCGGTCTGCTTGTAGTCCACAATGATAAGCAAGAACGCCCTTTACGCTTACGTGTCGTGCTTCATATTCAATTTCATCTTGTAAGAAGAAACACTTCTCTCTTTTGCATTTATCGTATATAACGTTCCCATACATTTGATATTGATACGATGAGTTGCTTTGGAGGTTCATCTATATTCATTTGAAGATATGCATCTTTTAAATCAATTTTTCTGAAATGCCAACCATGAAATGCCAACTTTATGCATCAATTAGTCACGTGTTGGTATGGGATTTTTTCAATGTCAAGTTGCAAGTTGAAAGCTTGCTTCAAATCACCACATGTATGTAGCGAACAGTCTGGTTTGGGCGCTGGTACTATGGGAGATGACCGATTGCTGGATTTGATCACTTTTTATACCCTGAACCCATTGAAAATGGGAAATCAGGGTATAATGGTTTTGCTAAAATGTATGTAACAGGCAGAAGGAGGCGTGGCAGACCCTATGAACTATATACATTCTTGATCAGGGCGACGAGCTGAGTAGACTTAGCCCTACCCGTCGGTCCGTCCATTCGTCTGTCCGTATGTTTGAACGCGTCGATCTCGGAATCTATAAGAGCTAGAGACTTGAAATTGTAGGTCCGTGTATAGCACGAGCAGATCGAGTTGTTTCAAAAATTCGATAACTTTGATCGTTTTAATGTTTTCGATTAAAAACGAAATAGAAATCCAGTTGTAAAATTATAACTCGTGCATCTTTAAAGATAGAGACTTCAAATTTTGCATTTAGTTTTTTATGTATTTTTTACAATTTTTTTATATTTTGGATACCACGCCCCTTCGTCACAAATTTGCAAAAAACGTATTTCAAGTACTAGAGACTTGTGCTTTCGCAAATATACACATGCAAAATTATCACGTTCTCAAAGTTTGATCCATCTACAAAGAAACTTTTTCAGCAATTAAGTTCCCATAATATAGCTCTTTTGCACCCCGAGCGCAGTCGCTGCGTAAACTGCGCAGTCAGCAGAACGCTCGCTTATGCGTTCATGCGTATGTGTATGTGTAAGTGTGAGTTCATGTGCTGCTTGTATATATATGTTGAATAAGCATAGAATATTTGGAGTATCGGCTCATCGCAGGGTTCAGGAGATCTCCTAGTCGTGTACCCCCTTAATTGTTTTCTATATGTTTGATAATTGAGCAAATGGAATATGTCTTGTCTTATAAAACTTTGGAGTGGCATTTTCTTTGAGAAGTACTTTTGATTTAAAGTTTTTTATTATTCCAAGAGCTGGATCAAACACTTCATTGTATTTCGAACTCAATTTTGATATTTCGGGAGCATAGTCTTCAACAAAGTTCGATACTTGTTGAATCTCATAACCGATCACAAAATAAATCCAATCCGAATTTATAGTTTGATTGACGTATGCTTGTGATGATCAATGTTATTTGTTTCACTTTGTTTCAAAATTGGGCGACAGTGTGCAACTCGCACAAAATTGGAATTATCTGTCGACCGAGTGCACTTAAGAGATGAGACCATTTTTTAAGCTTTGGACAATTTAGCTTTTATACGTATCGGGATAAATAATTGAAACTGTGGCATCAGAATCCATTTGAAAGGACATTATACCTTGTATAATCACGACACCAATAAAGTTTTTATTTGATTCGAATTTTATTAAACCGCATTTCTATTAGATCGATTGAATTTGCGTTGCTTTTGCTTTTTTTTTATACCCTGAACCCATTGAAAATGGGAAATCAGGGTATAATGGTTTTGTGAAAATGTATGTAACAGGCAGAAGGAGACATCACAGACCCCATAAAGTATATATATTCTTGATCAGCTCGATGAGCTGAGCTGAAATAGCCCTGTCCGTCTGTCCGTCCGTCCGTCCGTATGAACGCAGCGATCTCGTAAACCACAAAAGCTAGAGATCTGAAATTTTCAGAGAATACTCGTCTATAGCCTACGCAGTACGAGTTTTTTTTAGATTTTCGATAACTCATCCCGTTTCCTTATTATCGATAAAAATCGATAACTTTTCTTCGGTTAAACATACCGTAAGAGCTAGAGATTTTAAATTCACTGTGTAGATCCGTGTAATGAATGCGGACATTATGTAATTTTTGGATTTTGGATACCATGCCTCCTTCCCCCCAATTTGAAAAATTCGTATTTCAAATACTAGAGACTTGTGCTTTGGCAAATACACACATATGAATGACATAATTACGCTGTGAAAGTTTGATTAAGAAAGTCCATCCACAAAAAAAGGTATTAAACATTTAATTTCCCATACAATAGGCATATTGCAGCCCAATCGCAGTCGCCGCGCTGACTGCGCAGTCAGCAGAGCGCGTGCTTATGCGTGCGTGCGTATGCATGTGTGTGTGTGTGTGTGTGTGCGTTGCTCGAAATATTTGTATATGTAAAATAAGCGTATCATGTAGGGAAGATTGGATCTTCGCTGGGTTCAGGGTATCTCGTAGTCGAGCCGTCTCGACTAGAGCACTCTTACTTGTTTATTACAGTTTTGGATTTCATAACTTTTGTTGTTGCGATAATCTTGCAATGTCTTTTTTTAACGTTTGCTTTGCATATAAGCAATTTTTTCGGGGAGGAAAATTTCCGCACCCAGAACACAATTTTACAGTCTTAATTTTCCTTTTTCTTAAACTGTTGTTCATATTCTTGACTGTCGCAACCGTTTTTGTTGGTGATTTGGTCTCATCTATCAAAGAACAGCTGGTGTCGAATCATTTCATCAACTAAGTTGGAAGCTACATCCATTAGCAACCCATCAACTCCATTCTCCATGTGTGTGTGAATTTTTCATGTCTGTTTTAAAAAGCTCACTATGAAAGTGTCGCTACAGATGAAAATGTTCCGTTAATTTGTCGATGAATTGCATGTATGTACATGGAAGCATTATCACTACCAAAGAAATTTTTAAGCAACTCAATCCATGAGAATAAATTTACTTCTTGTTAGTCAGACACTGAATATGCTGACAGTCTATACATATATGTTAAGCTGATTGCTATTTGTATGATTCTCAATTTTGCTGGTCTTTGAAGTTATGAAATTGTGACCATTGTATGGTAAATTCGTGCAGGATGCGGCTCAAAACACTCGCAATGCTCTGATCTAGAACTTGTTATACTAATTGACAAAGTGAAATGAGTATATTGGTTCTGTGCAATGTCCGTCACGCTGTCCGTCCGTCTGTCCGTATGAATGCAAACCATTTGCACAGTTTTGAAGCTAGAGAGTTGAAATTTGGATTATATACTCGTGTATACTCTCGAATTATAAAGTGTCAAGATTTTCCTGATACGCCCGCTAGGGGCGTGGCAAATCGGAAAATGCATTTTGCGATATCTATAAGTGCTACAGAGTTGCAATTCGGAACGTATACTTGCGTGGGCAACCCAAGATCAAAAAGCTATGGCGGATATATCTACGCCCATTGGGTGCGTGGCAATCGGGTAAAACTGTATCTTCCACAGTTTTGAAGCTAGAACGCCCAAATTTTGCACGTAGGTTAATGATATGATCCTATGAAGAGCGATTAAAAAACTATACGTCCACGCCTACTAGGGGCGTGCCAAGTCGGATCTGACTATATAGTGATTTTTCAAATTCTGTAATATTTTGAGCACTACTGATGCTAGCGACTTGAAATTTGGTATATATACTCGGGTTGACAACCCAAGATAAACAAGTAAGAAAGCTCTAGTCGGCGGTACCCGACTAGGAGATCCCCTGAACCCTGCGAAGAGCCGACACTCCAAACATTCTATGCTTATTTAACATATACATATATACAAGCAATACACGCACACACATATACACACATACACGTACGCATAAGCTCGCGCTCTGCTGACTGCGCAGTTAGCGCAGCGACTGAGCGTGGGCTGCGCTCATAGGCTTTACTATGGGAAATGAATTGTTCAATAAATTCTTTTGTAGATGGACTTTCATAATCTAACTTTACCAGCGTGATTATGTCTTTTATATGTGTATATTTTCCAAAGCACAAGTCTCTAGTATTTGAAATACGGTTTTTACAAATTTGTGGGGAAGGGAAGGATAGGGGGGATGGTATCCAAAATGTGACAAAAATCAAAATTGTATAAACTCTATATCATACTAAATACAAAATTTGGTGGCTCTAGCTCTAAAGATGTGGGATATATAAATTTATGACTTAATTTCGAAAACGTTCAAGATCGATAACTTTAAAACGATGAAATTTATCGATTTTTTGAAACAAACTCGATCTGCGCGTGCTATACACGGATCTACATAAAAAATTTCAAGTCTCTAGCTCTTATAGGTTCTGAGATCGACGCGTTCATACATACGGACAGACGGACAGACGGACGGACGGACAGACGGACAGACGGACAGACGGACAGACGGACATGGCTATATCAACTCAGTTCGTCGAGCTGATCAAGAATATATATACTTTATGGGGTCAGCCACGCCTCCTTCTGCCTGTTACATACATTTCAACAAAACCATTATACCCTGTTTTCCCATTTTCAATGGGTTCAGGGTATAAAAAGATATGGCGGATATATCTACGGCATAAGGGAGCGTAGCAAATCGCAAATGTTTATAGCTCCTACCACTAACCATACAACACATAGATAGGACAACTCGAACAAGCGTTTTCCACACGTCTGCCTTTTGCGGACTTACCCCAGTTGCAAGACAAAGTTCGATTCGCTCTGGTTAGCTTCGAGCATCGAACATAAATGTATGACTGCAAAATCATTGCGCTGCGAGCGCTCAGCCGAAGTGGTCAATCTATATGCAAAGCTTCTCTACGCAACTATGTATGCTTATTTTCCGATCTCCTCTCTCTCAAATATATTTATTCTCCGCTCTCTTCTCACGCAAATATATATGCATGTTCGCACCTACAGCAGCGCACAAAAATTGAAATTTGCTCGCAAAAGTCCAATGTCTTCTCTTGCGAGAATAGAGTATACCAAATTGTTGAAAGCGTTTGCCATGCTCATGCAAAATGTTGACATATTCATAATTATTTGTTGAAAGGGTACGAAAGCGTTGAGGCGCATAACGAATACTTTTTCGAGACACAGTCCCTTGATCACATGTATGAGCATTTGCCTGCCTGTAGAAACATTTTGAGTTTTGATCGATCTTGTCGACATCCAAATCCACTTCACTCATATTGTATGTACATGCATTCATAAATACTTACAGCTACATATTAATTAATTTATTATTAATACATTAATTACTATAGTAATGTTGGACGCAGCAACACCTAGTTTTAGTATAATTAAGAGTGGCTATTCGCCAATCCATACTATGTAACAGAATTTGCATATCATTAAGAGATTTCGGCAACTTCGGCACATTCGTTCTCACGACGCAGCGGCTCAACCTTGATAAGCCAGCGCTCGTAGATCAATGCAGGCAGTGCAATTTTGGAAGTCAAACTTGGTTATCGTTTTGGGCAGATGCTCGTGCGCAGCAGCTCTGCAATCACACACATACAAATATACATACAAATATGCATTCAAGCATATTACACACATACGAACATATATACTTATAGAACAATTCAATATACTGGTGAATATAGAAAATATACTTTTATGTTCTATATAAAAAGCTATTCGAAAAATCTCGATAGCTCAACAAGTAACATAGGGCCATAAATATTTTCAAATCGAAAAAATCTTAGCAGTGCTCTAACTAACAAGTTTATTTAATTCTGTGAAATAGATCGGTTAATTGGCTATAAAACATTTAAGTGCGTCAGGTAATTCATATCTATTCACAGATGTCAGGATACACCAAACTATACCCTCTATTGCCAAAATTGCTGCTGTGGACCATAAAAGCTCATTTGACAGTCACTCTACAATTCAAACCATACAAAATTACCAAACTACTAAATTGCGACACACTCGACAATTTCTACAGCTAGCTAAAGTTTCGCATACAGGCACACAAATGCTCATACATGTGAGCAACTGTAGCGGTAAGTGACTGTAAGTGTGTGTGCATGCTCGTCACGAAAAAATTTCCTTATGCGCCTCAACGGTTTCATACCCTTTCAACAAATAATCATGAAAATGTCAACAGTTTGCATGAGCATGGCAAACGCTTTCAACAATTTGGTATACTCTATTCTCGCAAGAGAAGACATTGGACCTCTGCGAGCAAATTTCAATTTTTGTGCGCTGCTGCAGGTGCGAACATGCATATATATTTGCGTGAGAAGAGAGCGGAGAATAAATATATTTGAGAGAGAGGAGATCAGCGAATAAGCATACATAGTTGCGTAGAAGGGCTTTGCATATAGATTGACCATTTCGGCTGAGCGCTCGCAGCGCAATGATTTTGCAGTCATACATATATGTTCGATGCTCGAAGATAACCAAAGCGAATCGATCTTAGTCTTGCAACTGGGGTAAGTCCGCAAAAGGCAGACGTGTTGAAAACGCTTGTTCGAGTTGTCCTATCTATGTGTTGTATGGTTAGTGGTAGGATATACTCGAGTTTACACTGAAAAGCACTAGCTTTTGTGGTTTACGAGATCGCTGCGTTCATACGGACGGACGGACGGACGGATGAACGGACTAATGGACTATTTCAACTCAGCTCGATCGAGCTGATTAAGAATATATATACTTTATGGGGTCTGCCACGCCTCCTTCTGCCTGTTACATACATTTTACCAAAACCATTATACCCTGATTTTCCATTTTCAATGGGTTCAGGGTATAAAAATTAGTACACAAATCACTTTTAGGACTATATTACTTTATTGTTTAATCCAAATGAAACTTTTATTGGTGTAGAGCTAACGTGATGAGTACATGTTTAGTGTACATTTTTGACTGACTGGCATATCGAATTAGAGAAGGACAACAAGATGTGTAGTTAGTGATATGGATTTAAAATGACTTAAAATAAATAGTATTTTACGTATATAACACTGCTCGACTCGGAGACTGAACTCTGCAAAGAGGTTATTCATTTGGGCTGCAGTATGAACTTTGTCGACATGGGAACTTATATAATTGTTGATTAACTTTTCTTCTAGATGGACTTTTGAAATCAAATTTTCATAGCGTGATAGCGAAAGCCATATGATTGTATATGTGAATTGCCAAAGCAGAACTAGCTAGTATTTGAAATAGTTTTTTTTGCGAATTTTTTTAAAGGAATGAATAGTAGGGATTATTTAAAATGTCAAACATTTTGTGTCTTATGAAATTGGTGTGTTAATACGGACGGACCGACAGACATGTTTAGATCTAGTCAACTCCTCGTCCTGATCAAGAATATATTGTTACATACATTTTCATAAAACTATTATTTATCGAATTCCATTTTTCAATGGACTCAGGGTATACAAAATCAGGAACCTTTTCTATTAATAGCAAAAATCGTTAAGCTAAGTGGCTAAACAACTGTTTAGCTCTCTTTGCTATCCGCTGAGTGCACCTGCACTCTTACGAAGCGGGTTCGCAACAAACACAATGACTAGCACAAGCAAGTGTATTTGTGTGTCTGAATGAGTAACAAGAGGAGGTGGAGAGCTATGATGGTGTGTGCCATCGAAACTCGTCGAACATTTTTTTAAACCATAGTCTACGATAGTAACATCGATAAAAAGTTGACTGATGTTAAAAAGAACTTTAAGACTTCTGTTCAGGCATGAACATACAGAAATAGCCGAAGATCATAAACATGTCATCTACGCACTCAACAACTAGGTTGAAGTACGTAGAAATGATAAGGGTCACATGTTTGGAATCTATAGATGGGCTAAGTACACAAACACCAAAGCTGATCATTACAAACTCAGCAATAGACAAGTAAGAGTGCTCTAGTCGAGACGGCTCGACTACGAGATACCCTGAACCCTGCGAAGAGGCAATCTTCCCAACATTATATTCTTATTTTCCATATACAAATATTGCGAGCAACGCACACACACATACACACATGCATACGCACGCACGCATAAGCGAACGCTCTGCTGACTGCGCAGTTAGTGCAGCGACTGAGCGTGGGCTGCGCTTATAGGCTTTACTATGGGAAATGAAATGTTTAATAACTTCTTTTGTATATGGACTTTCTTAATCAAACTTTTACAGCGTAATTATGTCATTCATATGTATGTGTCAAAGCACAAGTCTCTAGTGTTTGAAATACGGCTTTTACAAGTTTGAAGGGAAGGAAAGGAATGGGGGGATGGTATCCAAAATGTGACAAAAATCAAAATTGTATAAACTCTATATCATACTAAATCCAAAATTTGAGCACTTTAGCTCTAAAGATGTCGGAGATATAAATTTATAACTGCGTTTTGATAACGTTTTAAATCGATAACTTTGAAACGATCAAATTTATCGATTTTTTGAAGCAAACTCGATCTGCGCGTGCTATACACGGATCTACATAAAAAATTTCAAATTTTAAAAAATTGCCCTGAACCCATTGAAAATGGGAAATCAGGGTATAATGGTTTTGTTAAAATGTATGTGACAGGCAGAAGGAGGCGTGGCAGACCCCATAACTTATATATATTCTTGATCAGCTTGACGAACTGAGTCGATATAGCCATGTCCGTCTGTCCGTCCGTCCGTCTGTCCGTCTGTCCGTCCGTCCGTATGTGTGAACGCGTCGATCTCAGAATCTATAAGAGCTAGAGACTTGAAATTTTTTATGTAGGTCCGTGTATAGCACGCGCAGATCGAGTTTGTTTCAAAAAATCGATAAATTTGATCGTTCAAAAGTTATCGACTTAAAACGTTATCGAAACGCAGTTATAAATTTATATCTCCCGCATCTTTAGAGCTAGAGTCTTCAAACTTAGTATTCAGTATAATGTAGAGTTTATACAATTTTGATTTATGTCAAATTTTTGATACCACCCCCCTTTCCTTCCCTTTCTCCCAAAACTTGTAAAAGCCGTATTTCAAATACTAGAGACTTGTGCTTTGGCAAATATACACATATAAATGACATAATCATGCTCTGAAAGTTTAATTAAGAAAGTCCATCTACAAAAAAAGTTATCAAACATTTAATTTCCCATAGTAAAGCTAATGAGCGCAGCCCACGCTCAGTCGCTGCGCTAACTGCGCAGTCAGCAGAGCGCGTGCTTATGCGTATGTGTATGTGTGTATGTGTGTGCATGAATTGCTTGTATACATGTATATGTTAAATAAGCATAGAATGTTTGGAGTATCGGCTCTTCGCAGGGTTCAGGGGATCTCCTAGTCGGGTACCGCCGACTAGAGCTTTCTTACTTGTTATACCCTGAACCCATTGAAAATGGGAAATCAGGGTATAATGGTTTTGTTAAAATGTATTCTTTATCAGGGTGACGAGCTGAGTTGATATAGCCATGTCCGTCTGTCCGTCCGTCCGTCCGTCCGTATGTGCGAACGCGTCGATCTTAGAATCTATAAGAGCTAGAGACTTGAAATTTTTTATGTAGGTCCGTGTATAGCACGCGCAGATCGAGTTTGTTTCAAAAAATCGATAAATTTGATTGTTTTAAAGTTATCGATTTAAAACGTTACCGGAATGCAGTTATAAATTAATTTCTCCCACATCTTTAGAGCCAGAGTCTCTAAATTTTGTAGTTAGTATAATGTGGTGTTTATACAATTTGGTTTTTGTCACATTTTGGATACCATCCCCCCTTTCCTTCCCTTTCCCCTCAAACTTGTAAAAGCCGTATTTCAAATACTAGAGACTTGTCCTTTGGCAAATACTCACATATACATGTCATAATCACGCTCTGAAAGTTTGATTAAGAAAGTCCATCTACAAAAGAATTTAATAAACATTTCATTTCTTATAGTAAAGCCCATGAGCGCAGCTCATGCTCAGTCGCTGCGCTAACTGCGCAGTCAGCAGAGCGCTTGCTTATGTTTATGTGTATGTGTAAGTGTGTGTGCATGTATTGCTTGTATAAATGTATATGTTACATTAGCATAGAATGTTTGGAGTATGGGCTCTTCGCTGGGTTCAGGGGATCTCCTAGTCGGGTACCGCCGATTAGAGCTTTCTTACTTGTTTTATCTTCTGTTTTCTATGGCTGATAGATAATGGTTGATATGATTTATTTGGAGAGGTTTATTTTTTTCTTTTCGAACACTGGGAGGCAGCTGTTTCGCCTTGCCTGTCTGTCTTCGGTGAAAATGCTATGCATTTCAAGCTATTTTTAATATGTTGTAAAGTTTTCCTCTTCATATTGGAAAACCAATATGTTTTACTAATCGCGTTTAACATTTTATCTCTTCCAATATGTCCTAATTCGTCATGATACTTGTACAAAACGTGCTCTTCCATTTTTTCTGGTACATAAAATAGTTATCTGTCATCATTTGTCTTTCTAAATATTTTTCATTTCAAACAATTTGTGTTGTTTTTCTTCTAACAATTTTCTAATATCTTGACACTTTTCATCTCTATAATAGCGTCAAATGCTCGACACATAGTGGTGTATGCTACATGTGCACATAGTGACACTTTTTTGCTATGTGTTGTATGTATATATATACATAACAAGTAAGAAAGCTCTAGTCGGTGGTACCCGACTAGGAGATCCCCTGAACCCTGCGAAGAGCCAATATTCCCAACATTCTATGCTTATTTAACATATATTTACAATCGACACATCTACACACACACACACACATGCATACGCACGCACGCACAAGGAGTCGCTCTGATGACTGCGCAGTCAACGCAGCGACTGCGCTTGGGCTGCAATATGCCTATTGTATGGGAAATTAAATGTTTAATAACTTCTTTTGTATATGGACTTTCATATTCAAACTTTCACAGCGTAAATATGCCATTCATATGTATGTATTTGCCAAAGCACAAGTCTCTAGTATTTGAAATACGGTTTTTACAAATTTGGGGGGAAGGGAAGGAAAGGGGGGATGGTATCCAAAATGTGACAAAAATCAAAATTGAATAAATTCCTCATAATACTAAATACAAAATTTGGAGACTTTAGCTTTAAAGATGTAGGAGATATAAATTTATAACTGCATTTCGATAACGTTTTAAGTCGATAACTTTAAAACGATCAAATTTATCGATTTTTTGAAACAAACTCGATCTGCGCGTGCTATGCACGGATCTACATAAAAAATTTCAAGTCTTTAGCTCTTATAGATTTTGAGATCGACGCGTTCATACATACGGACAGACGGACGGACGCCTCCTTCTGCCTGTTGCATACATTTTAACAAAACCATTATACCCTGTTTTCCCATTTTCAATGGGTACAGGGTATAAAAACAATCGAAATATGATCAGCCATTTATATGTGGACTGACCAGGCGTGAGAGCAGCAGCGTCTGCACTTCAATGCTTAGTTGCTTTATGCGCAATGTATATGCATTATGCATATAAATTAAACCAAATAGGGTTTTTATAGAATATTTTTTATTTACAACTCGTTTGAGTTGGTTGAGAATAATTCTTAAACTGGAACTTAATGTAACTTAAAATGAATTTATAAAGCCGCCGCTGCCGGCAGACAGACCGGCAGACCGCTGAGTCGGCGCTTCTTGTCGACGATCAGACTGCTTAGGCGTGATAGTATCCAATTTCGCCTGCAACTTTGTCGTAACGACTTCTTGTCGACGATCAGACTGCTTAGGCGTGATGGTATCCAATTTCGCCTGCAACTCTGTCGCAACGGCATCCGGCCCAATTGCTCTATCAGCAACTTTGGCCATGCGCGTGTTAACTCCTCCCCGGGTAGGCTGAAACCCGTCCTCGGGTTTCTCTTTGATCGTTTTGCGGCGGTATAGTTTCCATGCGCTTAAGAGAAGGAGGAGAAGAGTATTGAGGATTAGGCAGCCAAACGACCTTGATGATATGTCTGATTTTAGGTCCCCGATGTGGCGGAGATTCCTCAGACTGAGATCGTGTAGGAATGGGAGGCTTAGATGTTCCCTGAAAAGGGTGATGTTAACTATGGCCGACGTAGAAACAGCAGGTTTCTTTCTTATGATGCCCCGATCATTTTCGTAACGGGTGCCGTTGATGGAGATGTATTCATCAAAAGTGGCCAGGAAAGTTCCCGTGACTTGTTGACTGCCTCCAGCGTTGTCCACCACATTTACTGTTGCGCTGTTGATGATTATGATGCCATCTTCAATCGTCGTTATGGGCTCTAGGTGCCCGGGCGCATTGTGCGCATTGTGGCGACGGTTCCCGGCGCATTGTGCGACGGTTCCTGACACCAGTTGCTGTGCACACGATGCTTTCTGTAATCTCTTGCAGAAAGTGGTGCTCACAGTAGTAGCGCAGTTGCACACAGCGAAGGTCTCTGTTCCGCAATCGGCCACTATGTTACTTTCCTCTAAGTCTATTATTACATTATTATGTTGAACGGGAAAAACATCAATTTTCCTACAACTTAGCTTAGGTTGGGGATATTTTATAAGAAAATACAAAAGTTCGGGATTTTGAAAAGCCTTAATGCTAGATACCTCTAAAAGGTCCACTACACTAATATTTGTAAGATGCTCATTTAACAATTCTGTAATGTCAATGCTGTCCAAGATAAGTGGGCTAATCAAATTTATTTTTGCATGTGTCACGGATAGAATTAGATCCTCAAGATTTGTAATTATTATTCTGTTCTTCGCTAGAATTGTTGAATAGAGATGCTCAACTTCCGCATCAGGTTTTAGAATTGCATTAAGTGCCTGTGAGACTTCGCTAAGTCGCATTTGAAATTTGTTATTGATTTCGATTTGCCTATTTTCTGAATCTATTAATTGATTTTGTTTGAACTTAATTTGCTCCCAGTCATCAAAATCTGGGGTTCCTACAATTGCCTTAAGGGCACTACCTATCAAGTTTATGCTGCGTGATTGCCTATGGTGAACATTTAAAGTTGCAATTACTGTGGCTATGTGTTGAATGTCGGTCTTTAGTACTTGTCTCATGTGGTCTTTCGGTAGGTTGTCTATAAGTTTCGTCGTCTCGTCAACGTAAGTTTCAAATGATGTCAAGTTCGTCGTGTGTCCCAAGTACCTGTCAACTATGGGTATATAGTCCGTATGTGAATAGTCGCTAACTCTCAGTGTCGCTTCGGTCAAAGTCATCGTTGTCATTGTCAGAGCCAAAAAATATCGTAACCTACAGTGAGATATATGTAAACTTATTAGCCTAGTAAGAAAATGGATTAACCTAAAAATTCGAATTCTGTGAGGAGTTGTATGGCCTACTTAAGACAGTCCTTATGGACCACCCTCCCTTTAATTAGAACCGTCGTACCCAGGTCCGCTTCCACTGTTGCTTCAGTGAATAGGGGCGAAAGTTTATTTCCCAATCTCTTGTTGGATTTTAACCATACCTTCTCACCCACATTATATGTCTTCTGGACCCTGTTCTTATTTTGGTGCTCTAACGATTTTTCTTGTGCTGCCGTGATTTTCTCCTTTATTTTCATCGCATTCTCAATAGGGATTGAGTGGATAATTTCTATTGGCTTCTTTTTCGTAACCGAGTGAATCGACCTATTGTATTTTATTGTCGCGAGAAGGATATTGTCGACAGTGTCTTCAATGTGGTTTCCATTTTTAAGAAAGCGACTTATATCCCCTAAAGTACCGTGAAAACGCTCGACCTGCCCGTTAGATGTGCTATGTAGGGGCGGCGCATTCGCGATCACAATGTCAAAGTTATTTGACAGCATTGATCTAATGGTCTCTGAATTTAGAGACCTTTCGTTGTCACAGTAAATCGTCTTTGCTTTCGGTAAGACGTTCAGAAGTTGTAGCAGTGGAGCCTTTATGTCCACGATCGCGCGTGAACGAATGGGCTGGACGATTGCAAATTTAGAAAATTTGTCAATGCAAGTTAAAAAGTATTTCTGGTCAGTGGAGTAAATGTCTACGTGTAGCATTTCCCCGGCATATGACGGTATTGGGGTCTTCCCTATCTCTTGTCGGATTGGGTGACGATTGTGTTTATTCATAGCGCACACCCGACAGTTTGCCGCTATTTCCATTGTAAGACGACCAATTTTTGGGAAAAAATAGTCCAGAAGTATTTGTTGCGCATTCTCTTGCGCCGCGCGGTTAGCACGATTATGCTCAGCTATAGCGATTTCCCTTAGTTCTGTTGTGTCTGGGATGTCTATAACCATACTTTTTGAGTGTCGAAATGTAGTTGAGGGAAATTCTTCGACCAATTTGTGTTGGATAAAGGCCAGAATGGGAAGCTCGCAAAATATTGCATTGGTCACCTCTGCGTTTACGGCTTCTTGCAGAGTTTGGAACAGTGAGTTCCGATCGGAAAACTGTATGACATGTCTGGTTTTTGTTTTAAACAGGATGTAAGTCCTGTGTTGTGGAATGGTGCTTTCCTCCAGTATTATCTGGTTTCGGAAGCAGTTGACTGGCTTGTCTGTCGTCTCAATTGTGTAAGTAAGAGACTCTTCGCTATGGATTGTAGCGACATCAGAATCTGCCGAATCTTCTAAAGCGTTGATATATTGGCGAGACAAGGCGTCTGCTACAAAATTCTCTTTACCAGGCTTATAAATGCTGTTAGCGTTATGCTCATCAATGAAAGCCTTCCAGCGTTTTATCTTAGCGTTCGGATTTTTTTCCGATACGGCAAAAGTTAAAGGCTGATGATCTGTATAGATGTTTAAGTTTTTAACTCCGTACAGGTAGTTTCTGAGATTTTTCAATGCCCACACAATGGCGAGAAGCTCTCTCTCATTTGTGGCGAAATTAATCTCATTATCTCGCAATGTGCGCGAGATCATTGTATTCGGGCGGCCGCCCTGGGACAGCACTGCTCCGAGCCCGTAACCTGACGCGTCTGTTGTAAGGTCAAATGGTTTTTTGAAATCGGGATATGACAACATCACATCCTCTGACGCTAGCATCTCCTTTAACCTGTTAAAGGCATTCAGTTGCTCTGGAGTAAGTTCGAGTTTAACCTTTTTCGAATGGTTGGCGCTTATTTTCCCGTTTTCACCTTTCAAGATCCCCGTTAGGGGTCTTGCGATGCTGGCGAAACCCGCAATAAAGCACCTATTATAACTTGCTAGCCCGAGAAATGGTCGAAGGCTAAACAATGTTTTAGGTGGTTGAAAATCCTTTATGGCCTGTACTTTATCGGCCGACGTCTGGATTCCACCTCTGCATACGGTGAATCCCAAATATTCTACGCTCTTTTTAAAGAACTTAGATTTTTCTTGAGAAACCCGCATGCCTGCGTCCCTAAGGCTTTTCAAGACCCACTCAATATGATTGACGTGGTCTTCCTTATTTGGAGAGAAAATTATTACGACATCCACATAGACATAACAAGTTTTCCCAATTTGCTCCCTGAGGACGTCGTCTATTGCCCTCTGAAAAATACTATGGGCGTTTTTTAACCCGAAGGGAAGTCTGCAAAATTCATACTTCCCGTTGTTTACAGAGAATGCTGTTTTTTCTCTATCCCTTTCTATCAGTTCTATCTGTTTTTTGATTTAATTTCCGAAAATCAATTACTAGACGCTTTTTTTTATGACCGGAGTCGTCAACTCCTTTTTTGTCCACAACCCATATCGGGTTGTTATACGGTGACTTTGAGGGTCTAATTATGCCGTCCGCCAGAAGTTGTTTAACCTCTGCATTAACAAATTCAGACACGCCCATTGGGTATAGGTATAATTTAGAATATACCGGTTCGCCGTCCGTTCGGATTGTGGCGATAGTATTTATATTATAAGGCAGGGATTCGTTAACGTCTGCAAAGGCGTTAATCATCCGGTCAATCATACGATTGAAAGTGGGCCTGACCGCGGCGGGAACATCCGCGTCATTTATTTCGAAGTGGTTTACCTGTTGGCATGTTGTGAACTGCATTTCTTCCATTCCCTGGTCATATTTAATGACATTGCTGTTTAGATCTATTTGGGCGTTGACTTTTTTTAACAAGTCAAGGCCAATTATGCCATCGAAGTCTTTCAATGAGTCTAGCATAAAAAAATATGATTTTTCACCGAAGAGGTGAATGAGGCATTTCTGCTCAATTTTTGTGTGCCCGTGGATCGATTTGACTTGAAATGGGCTATCGACTGGCTTCCAATGTACCAGTTCGGGAAGGGGTTTTATGTAATTTTTAGATGCTCATGTGTCTATCAGAAGTTTTATTTCCCGCCCTGCAACCGTGCGTCTTACAAACGGGAGCAGGGACTTTCCACTAACAAATTGCAACTTTCAGCACCTGACAGGTCGTCTTCGACCGCCTCTGCCTCGTGTTGCGAGTATGACTCATAACCACATTCATTACTTTCTTCTTGTGGCAAGTGGTTAAGGTTTTGCTGGGTCCTCATTAATTGATCCCCATAGTTTGCATTGCCTCGATAACCCTGTGTGGGTTGTCTGAAGCGGGAGGAGGTATCTACCTCCATTGGTTCGGGGCCACGCCCCTGTGCTTTTTGGGATTGAAAGTGTTGCTTTGAACTGCTTGCTTTCTGTTGACCTTGGTTATTCTGAGTTTTTTGAAAATGGGGGTTCTTTTTCTGAAAACCGCCGTCATTTTCCTGTTGGCCGTTTTGACGCCAGTTTTGGGTCTTTTGGCTATTATTTTTCTGAGGTTTTTCTTCGAGGTGTTTTGCAAAACTGGCTGCAAAAATGCCTCTTTCGTTGCTTGATTCGGCTTCCTGTGCCAGAGCTAAAGCAGTTGGGAGATCTCCAGAGACAAAAGTGTGGAGAGCATCGCTCCTAAATTTTGCATTTAAAACAGCCGCTGCGGCTGGATCATGAGTCATTAAAGTTTTGTTTGTTAGAAGTGTGAGTTTTTTCTCAACTTCGTCATAGTATTTTACCAAAGAAAAGTCACCTTGCCTTAGCGTGCTTGATTGCTGTTGGATCACATGCACTGGCGTTTTGGCAGCGAATGTGAAATCCAATCTGGCAATTATTGCTTTAAAATTTAGCACTGTGCTGAATGAGGCCAGTACTGCGTCTGCTGAACCCCTTACCTTGTTGCGTATTATAGCGACTGCTTCCCGTCAAACTCCGGGATGGACTTTACAATGTCCAGGGGTTCGTCGCACTTGGTTCCTGACACTATTTCTATTTCTGTGTAAGTCTCAATTTGGGGGGCTGCTCCCTTAAGTTCATTTAACTGTTCTGTTAGAGCAGCTAATTTTTGTTCAATAATTTTTGTTTGATTTTCGAGGGCTTGACGCACCTGCGTTGCCAGTTCTGTTACTTGTTTGTCGGTCATTTTATTATTTACTCTATATTCAATATAGGAGGTAATGTATTCTTCCTCGCTGCTGCAATCTGGACTACTTATATCTTGCATTCAAATCGAAATCACTTTGTATCGAAAATAATTTGATTGACTTAACAAAAATTAAATTGTTATACAAAAAAATTCTAGCGATGTAACAGAATACTCTTATTCAAGGAAAAATTTATATTTTTTATTTAAAGACAAAAATATTTCACACACTTATCTTGGCCAGCTGTGTAACATACACGAATCAGAATTTTTTATATTTTTATTCACTCTTTTTTTATTTGTTTGAATTGTTAAAGTAAAAAAATGAGCATCTCACTTACATTTTTGTATTTTCTGTCTTTGTAAAATGATTCCTTGCTAGTGGCCGATGTGTCAGACGCTGTCGTTGTGCTGATTTCAATTCCCCCGCTGCACTCTTTCGGACGCTTGTAGTTTTTATACTCATTCACAAAGTGAAATGAGTATATTGGTTTTGTGCAATGTCCGTCACGCTGTCCGTCCGTCTGTCCGTCTGTCCGTCCGTCCGTCTGTCCATCTGTCCGTCTGTCCGTATGAACGCAAACCATTTGCACAGTTTTGAAGCTAGAGAGTTGAAATTTGGAATATATACTCGTGTATACCCTCGAATTATAAAGTGTCAAGATTTTCCCGATACGCCCACTAGGGGCGTGGCAAATCGGAAAATGCATTTGCCCATATCTCAGAAACACTACTTCTAGAAATGCTAGAATTTGGAATGTAGACTTGTGTTGACAACTCAAGTTGAAAAAGCTATGGCGGATATATCTACGCCCATTGGGGGCGTGGCAAATCGGGTAAAACTGTATCTTCTACAGTTTTAAAGCTAAAACGCCCAAATTTGGCACGTAGGTTACTGATACGATCCTATGAAGATCGACCAAAAATCTATATATCCACGCCTACTAGGGGCGTGGCAAATCGGATCTGACTATATAGTGATTTTTCAAATTCTGTAATATTTTGAGCACTATTGATGCTAGAGACTTGAAACTTGGTATATATACTCGGGTTGGCAACCCAAGTTGGAAAAGATATGGCGGATATATCTACGCCCATAGGGGGCGTGGCAAACCGCAAAAGTTTGTAGCTCCTACAGTTTTAGAGCTAGAAGCTTCAAAATTGGATGGTAAGTTACTGGTGAGCTCCTCTATCGATGACCCAAAAATAATTTTTACGCCCCTTATGGGGTATGCCCGGCTAAAAAATACCCTGTAATTTTCGCATTTTTTGAGTGTAAGCATCCAAATTTCACACTTACGTTACCCTTCACTACTTCTAAGAACTGGCCAAAAATTATATGTCTACGCCTACTGGGGGCGTGGCAAATCGGGAAAAACTATACGTTTTTCCGATTCTCAGTGAGAAAATCAGAATTATATACAGATATTACTGCTGATCTCCTCTATTGATTTCCAAAAAATTATATATGTACAAACCAATTGTGGGCGTGGCAATGGGCGTGATCTGTGGGGGTGTGAATGAGTATCCCGCAGTCGGTAGCGCCCGACTGCAACGTTCTTACTTGTTTTTAATTACTTTTTTGTCACAATTGTTTTTGGTGTTATTTTTTTTTTGTCTTTTAATCGGACGCTTGTAGTTTTTATATGTTGATTTTTTACTCTCTCAGCTTTTGCTGGGGTTTTATTTTTATACCCTGAACCCATTGAAAATGGGAAATCAGGGTATAATGTTTTTGTGAAATGTATGTAACAGGCAGAAGGAGGCGTGGCAGACCCCATAAAGTATATATATTCTTGATCAGCTCGATGAGCTGAGTTGAAATAGCCCTGTCCGTCTGTCCGTCCGTCCGTCCGTCCGTCCGTCCGTCCGTCCGTCCGTCCGTCCGTATGAACGCAGCGATCTCGTAAACCACAAAAGCTAGATATATGAAATTTTCAGAGAATACTCGTCTATAGCCTACGCAGTACGAGTTTTTTTAGATTTTCGATAACTCATCCCGTTTCCTTATTATCGATAAAAATCGATAACTTTTCTTCGGTTAAGCATACCGAAAGAGCTAGAGACTCAAAATTTACTGTGTAGATACGTGTGACGAATGCGAAGATTTCGTAATTTTTGGATTTTGGATGCCACGCCCCCTTCGCCTCCAATTTGCAAAAATCGTATTTCAAATACTAGAGACTTGTGCTTTGGCAAATATACACATATGATTGACATAATTACGCTGTGAAAGTTTAATCAAGAAAGTCCATCCACAAACAAAGTTATTAAAAATTTAATTTCTCATACAATAGGCATATTGCAGCCCGAGCGCAGCCGCCGCGCTGACTGCGCAGTCAGCAGAGCGCGCGCTTATGCGTGCGTGCGTATGCATGTGTGTGTGTGTACGTTGCTCGCAATATTTGTATATGTAAAATAAGCATATCACGTTGGGAAGATTGGATCTTCGCAGGGTTCAGGGTATCTCGTAGTCGAGCCGTCTCGACTAGAGCACTCTTACTTGTTTATTTATTACTTTTTGTCACAATTGTTTTTTTTTTTAATCGTGTTTCGGAATTAGTTTATTTTCCGCACATTAATTTGTTTTTTATGTTTTAATTAAATTTTTTTTTCACTATAACTTACGGCGTTGGCTCGTAAAGTTATTTTGTAAAAAGTTAAAAGGATTTTTTTCTTTTTTTTTTTTAGGCAGTGGTAATCTTTGCCGTTGGGCGCCAATTAAACCAAATAGGGTTTTTATAGAATATTTTTTATTTACAATTCGTTTGAGTTGGTTGAGAATAATTCTTAAACTGAAACTTAATGTAACTTAAAATGAATTTATAAAGCCGCCGCTGCCGGCAGACAGACCGGCAGACCGCTGCTTAGGCGTGATAGTATCCAATTTCGCCTGCAACTTTGTCGTAACGACTTCTTGTCGACGATCAGACTGCTTAGGCGTGATGGTATCCAATTTCGCCTGCAACTCTGTCGTAACGGCATCCGGCCCAATTGCTCTATCAGCAACTTTGGCCATGCGCGTGTTAACTTATACATTTACACATAGACATACATACTACATTCTCTCGTTCTGTCGCTGCTCTCGACGGCAGAACCTTATGTAGAGGACTCATGTAGTATTTAGACAAAGTTCCAAATAAAGATTATTATTTAGCTGTCTTAAGCTTTCTGCTCTGTAATATATCCTAAATCTTCATAGCTTACGTTTCAAGCTTAAAGCTGTGTTTCAGTTTCTGTCGTCCGCTTCGAAAAATAAATATTGAATGCAACTTTCCGTCCTCTTTTTATACCCTGAACCCATTGAAAATGGGAAATCAGTGTATAATGGTTTTGTTAAAATGTATGTAACAGGCAGAAGGAGGCGTGGCAGACCCTATAAAGTGTATATATTCTTGATCAGCTCGACGAACTGGGTCGATATATGTAGATCCGTGTATAGCACGCGCAGAACGAGTTTGTTTAAAAAAATCGATAAATTTAATCGTTTTAATGTTTTTTTTGTATAAAAACGAAATCGAAATCTAGTAATTAATCTATTACTCCTACATCTTTATAGTAAGAGTCTCCATATTTTGCATTTAGTTTTATATGTATTTTATATATTTTGGATTTTTGTTACATTTTGGATACCACGCCTCCTTCGCCCCAAATTTTCAAAAAACGTATTTCATATACTAGAGACTTGTGCTTTGGCAAATACACACATATAATTGACATAACCACGCTGTGAAAGTTTGATTAAGAAAGTCCATCCACAAAAAAAGTTATTAAGCATTTAATTTCTCATGCAATAGGCATGTTGCAGCCCAAGCGCAGTCGCTGCGTCAACTACGCAGTCAGCAGAGCACGTGCGTATGTATGTTTTTATGTGTGTGGGTTGCACGTAATATTTGTATAGGTAAAATGGGCATAGCGTGTTGGGAAGATTGGCTCTTCGCAGTGTTCAGGGTATCTCGTAGTCGAGCCGTCTCGACTAGAGCACTCTTAATTGTTTCTGTAATAGTACTGCACCAAACTCGCACTAGGGTCACAATGCAATTAATCATCAATTCGTTTTATCTTTATGGCTGCAAAAAGATTTTTCCGGTGCTTCTTACAATTTATCTTTCAAACATAAGAAACAATGTAGTTCTTTTTCCTCAAACTGGTATTTTCTATCTTTTCGTAACAAGTCGTATAAGGGCTTTGCGATTGTTGAAAAATCTGCAATGAATCTTCTAAAATATGAAGACAAACCAAGAAAACTTTGCACTGACTGCGTCCTATTAGGTAATGGAAAGTTTTTTATCTTATCGTCAGCTTTGATACTATTCTCTGATATTAGAAATCCTAAATACTTACCTTTATTTTGCAAAAATTCGAATTTATCAAGCCTTAATTCTAACAACTACTGTCTACTAATCGTGTTAAAACCTCATCTAAAGTCTTCAGATGTTCAAACACATGCTGGCTAGAAATTATTCTATCATCCATATATGCAATAACTTTATTTTCCCTAATTAAATCTGCAAATATGATATTATGTTTTATAGACTCTTTTTTCACATATATGAAAATATCTCTTAAGATCAAGCATAGTGAAAACAGATTTTCCCACTAATCTATCTAGTAAATCGTCAGTTAGAGGTAAAGGTTAACTATCTCAAATTATGATCTTGTTTAGTTTTCTAAAATCAATGTACATTTTCAAGTATCCAGTTTTCTTCTTTACTAACACGATTGGCGATGCATACTCCGAATAGTTGTATGATGCCATCTCTAAGGTATTTTTATAATTATACTCATTCACAAAGTGAAATGAGTATATTGGTTTTGTGCAATGTCCGTCACGCTGTCCGTCCGTCTGTCCGTCTGTCCGTATGAACGCAAACCATTTGCACAGTTTTGAAGCTAGAGAGTTGAAATTTGGTATATATATTCGTGTATACCCTCGAATTATAAAGTGTCAAGATTTTCCCGATACGCCCACTAGGGGCGTGGCAAATCGGAAAATGCATTTGCCCATATCTCAGAAACACTACTTCTAGAAGTGCTAGAGAGTTGCAATTTGAAATGTAGACTCGTGTTGACAACTCAAAATGAAAAAGCTATGGCGGATATATCTACGCAGATTGGGGGCGTGACAAATCGGGTAAAACTGTATCTTCTACAGTTTTAAAGCTAGAACGCCCAAATTTGGCACGTAGGTTACTGATACGATCCTATGAAGATCGACCAAAATTCTATATAACCACGCCTACTAGGGGCGTGGCAAATCGGATCTGACTATATAGTGATTTTTCAAATTCTGTAATATTTTGAGCACTATTGATGCTAGAGACTTGAAACTTGGTATATATACTCGGGTTGACAACCCAAGTTGGAAAAGATATGGCAGATATATCTACGCCCATAGGGGGCGTGGCAAACCGCAAAAGTTTGTAGCTCCTACAGTTTTAGAGCTAGAAGCTTCAAAATTGGATGGTAAGTTACTGGTGAGCTCCTCTATCGATGACCTAAAAATAATTTTTACACCCCTTATGGGGTATGCCCGGCTAAAAAATACCCTGTAATTTTCGCATTTTTTGAGTGTAAGCATCCAAATTTCACACTTACGTTACCCTTTACTACTTCTAAGAACTGGACAAAAATTATGTGTCTACGCCTACTGGGGGCGTGGCAAATCGGGAAAAACTATACGTTTTTCCGATTCTCAGTGAGAAAATCAGAATTATATACAGATATTACTGCTGATCTCCTCTATTGATTTCCAAAAAATTATATATGTACAAACCAATTGTGGGCGTGGCAATGGGCGTTATCTGTGGGGGTGTGAATGAGTATCCCGCAGTCGGTAGCGCCCGACTGCAACGTTCTTACTTGTTTTTCTTTGGGAGTGTATGACTAACTTCTTGGTGAACAACTAAAAGGCTTTGATTTCGCAATCATTATATTCATTTCAAACATGTTTTTAGTCTTCACCGGCTTTTCTGCGTCTACATATGCAACTTTTACTAATATAATGAGCTTCTTTCGTACTTCATAACTAATGTTTTCCCCAATGTTATATGCCTTTTCTTGCTTTTCTTCGTCTAACATACTAATTCGAAGCATACTGTTTTCAAAATCATCATCTAAAACTTTTTGACTAGCTGCTGCAATTGGCTTTTCTAAACACTCTTTCGAAATTTGACTCTCTTTCTAACCTAACAATTTGTCTTTTAATTCTTTGGTATATAAAACTTTATTTACTTATTCTCTACCTTTAAAAAATCAAATCCTCTGACAATCTACTATCTAATTCTTTACTTAAAAAAAACTTGCTCTCTAACAATCTAGTATCTAATGCATTTAAATTATCTTGTACCGCATTAATGCCTTTTTTGGGCTTATCTTTAAATTTGATGGTATCCGATTTGACTATTGAGCTTTATATTTTCTACCGAAATCATCCTCAGAGCGTTTGGGTCAACATCTAACTCGCTGGCTTTCATAAATTCCCTTCCAAGTACTACTCCCCACCTCAGCCACCAATATTAAACAAAATTATAAATTTTTCAAAATATAGACTGATCTTTTTCCAAAAACATTTAACTGGCTTTAATTTAGCTCAAAGTAATCTTACGTATGACTTTGAAGCTCTTCTCCAATTGGAACACATGATTTTTTATACCCTGAACCCATTGAAAATGGGAAATTAGGGTATAATGTTTTTGTGAAAATGTATGTAACAGGCAGAAGGAGACATCGCAGACCCCATAAAGTATATATATTCTTGATCAGGGCGACGAGCTGAATTGATTTAGCCCTGTCCGTCCGTCCGTCCGTACGTGTGAACGCAGCGATCTCGTAACCACAAAAGCTAGAGATGACATTTTCAGTGTATACTCGTGTGTATCCTACGCAGAACGAGTTTTTTTTTAGATTTTCGATAACTCATCCCGTTTCCTTATTATCTTCGTTTTTGTAAGAGCTAGAGACTCCAAATTTACTGTGTAGATCCGTGTAATAATTTTGTTATTTTTTGTTTTTGGATGCCACGCCCCCTTCGCCACAAATTTGCAAAACTCGTATTTCAAATATTAGATACTTCTGCTTTGGCAAATACACACATATGAATGATATAATCACGCTGTGAAAGTTTGATTAAGAAAGTCCATCCACAAAAGTTATTAAACATTTAATTTCTCATACAATAGGCATATTGCAGCCCGAGAGTAGTCGCTGCGTTAACTGCGCAGTCAGCATAGCACGTGCTTATGCGTGCGTGCGTATACATGTGTTGGCAAGATTGGCTCTTCGCAGGGTTCAGGGTATCTCGTACTCGAGCCGTCTCGACTAGAGCACTCTTGTTTATGAGTGAAATGGGAGCTTCTGAATCTCTATGAGGCACTCTGCAATAGCTGAATGTATATTCTTATCGTTAAAATATGTACCAATAAGTTTTGCGTAATTATTACCCGTCAGACACTTTCTCTTCGGACATTGCGCCACCAGGTGGTCATTGACACCTCAACCGTAGCAAAAACCCTGTTCTCTCTTTCAAGGTTTCAAGCAGTCTCTTGCTCAATGTCCCTTGTAGTTGCAATTAAAGCAACGCGTCTCCTTGACTAAGTTGCTATTGGGCCGTGGTTTCACCGGTGTTCCTCCTTACCTTCCTTACCACTTACCAGTGGCGGCTTGCTCAGGCAAACGCACGTCTGCAAAGGCACTCATCATCTTGCTGGGGGTCTTTAAAACAGGTTACATTTGGTATTCCTTCGACGAGACCATCCAGGAGCTCATCCTCGTCTAAGCAGATGTCGCGTGGTAAACGAGTCTATCTTTCATAATACAAAGCAAACTTCTCAGTAGAGTTCCACATGCACTTCTCAAATTTGCATAACATGTCAGCTTTAGACATTTTGTTACCAAATATCACTTTAACTCCATTAGCAGATCATCCAGTAGCTTAACAATAAGTGACGGACCTGAGTGCATCTATTTTATTGCATTTCTTTTAAATTTGGCCATGTATAGCAACTTTTTTTGTATATTCGTCAATTGATATAATTGCATATCGACTTTTCTCCAGTAAATTCGGACATTACTTCCTTTGCCAATTTGAAAATTGCCGATGTTATCTCAAAATTGTTTGCGAGTAGCGCTTTTGCATTTTGACTTCGGAAATTTTCATTTTGTGATTTCGATTCTTCTTAGATTGTGAAAAGCTCTAAGTTTTATTTCATTTCTTAATTCTAAAAGATTCACATATGTCAATAATCTCCTGCCCGTTTTCGCTTCTTATTACAGACTGAATCTCTTTCTTCCCTTTCAATAGTTCTATCGTTCACTCCGTACAATCGCCAACTTTCGATTGCACTATTATTAACCATCGATGGTTAACAATAGTTTTCCATCCCTTGTTGTACTCAATCATAAAGTGAAATGAGTATATTGGTTTTGTGCAATGTCCGTCACGCTGTCCGTCTATCTGTCCGTATGAACGCTAACCAATTGCACAGTTTTGAAACTAGAGAGTTGAAATTTGAAATCTATACTCGTGTATACCCTCGAATTACAAAGTGTCAAGATTTTTCCGATACGCCCACTAGGGGCGCGGCAAATAGAAAAAGTTTATAGCTCCTACAGTTTTAGAGCTAGAAGCTTCAAAATTGAATGGATGAGTTATTGGTGAGCTCCAGTAATTTTAACGCCCCTTTTGCGGCATGCCATACTAAAAAATACCCTGTAATTTTCGCATTTTTATACCCTGAACCCATTGAAAATGGGAAGTCAGGGTATAATGGTTTTGTTAAAATGTATGTAACAGGCAGATGGAAGCGTGGCAGACCCCATAAAGTATATATATTCTTGATCAGGGCGACGAGCTGAGTTGATTTAGCCCTGTCCGTCTGTCCGTCCGTTCGTCCAATTTGGGGTGTGAGCTGTGTGGGTGTGAATGAGTACTCCGCAGTCGGTAGAGCCCGACTGCAACGTTCAGGTTCAGGTTTTAAGCACGGCAAGTCAGTTGCAGACAGTCTGCTCCTCGCAGACCACTTGATAACTAACTCGCTGCAAGCCAAGAAGCACACCTCCGTCATTGCCCTTGACTTTTCAACAAATGTTGAATGATTACTTTTTTCAAAAACTTCATGACCAATAGAAAAACAAGTAAGAGTGCTCTAGTCGAGACGGCTCGACTACGAGATACCCTGAACCCTGCGAAGAGGCAATCTTCCCAACATTATATTCTTATTTTACATATACAAATATTGCGAGCAACGCACACACACATACGCACGCACGCATAAGCACGCGCTCTGCTGACTGCGCAGTTGACGCAGCGGCTGCGCTTGGGCTGCAATATGCCTATTGTATGGGAAATTAAATGTTTAATAACTTTTTTTGTGGATGGACTTTCTTAATCAAACTTTTACAGCGTGTTTATGTCATTCATATGTGTGTATTTGCCAAAGCACAAGTCTCTAGTATTTGAAGTACGATTTTTACAAATTGGGGGCGAAAAGGGCGTGGCATCCAAAATCCAAAAATGACAAAATGTCCGCATTCGTTACACGGATCTACACAGTAAATTTGGAGTCTCTAGCTCTTCCGGTATGCTTAACCGAAGAAAAGTTATCGATTTTTATCGATAATAAGGAAACGGGATGAGTTATCGAAAATCTAAAAAAAACTCGTACTGCCACACTCGAGTATACTCTGAAAATTTCAGATCTCTAGCTTTTGTGGTTTACGAGATCGCTGCGTTCATACGGACGTACGGACGGACGGACGGACGGACAGGGCTATTTCAACTCAGCTCATCGAGCTGATCAAGAATATATATACTTTATGGGGTCTGCGATGTCTCCTTCTGCCTGTTACATACATTTTCACAAAAACATTATACCCTGATTTCCCATTTTCAATGGGTTCAGGGTATAATAACAAGTAAGAACGTTGCAGTCGGGCGCTACCGACTGCGGGATACAGATCACGCCCATTGCCACGCCCACAATTGGTTTGTACATATATAATTTATTGGAAATCAATAGAGGAGATCAGCAGTAATATCGTTATAAAATTTTGATTTTCTCATTGAGAATCGGAAAAACATACAGATTTTCCCGATTTGCCACGCCCCCAGTGGGCGTAGACATATAATTTTTGGTCAGTTCTTAGAAGTAGTGAAGGGTAACGTAAGTGTGAAATTTGGATGCTTACACTCAAAAAATGCGAAAAATACAGGGTATTTTTTGGGTCATCGATAGAGGAGCTCATTAGTAACTCAACCATCCAATTTTGAAGCTTTTAGCTCTAAAACTGTAGGAGCTACAAGCTTTTGCGGTTTGCTACGCCACCTTAGGGTGTAGATATATCCGCCATAACTTTTTCATCACGAGTTCACATTCCAAATTGCAACTCTCTAGCACTTCTAGAAGTAGTGTTTCTGAGATATCGGAAAATGCATTTTCCGATATGCCACGCCCCTAGTGGGCGTATCTGGAAATCCTTAACGCTTTATGATTCGAGGGTATACACGGGTATATATTCCAAATTTCAACTCCTTTTCCTTATAGCCTACAGCAACCTCTCTAACATCATCGGCCTACATCATCGGGAGCTGCAATTCTGCGCCTATGACGATGATTTTTTTCCTATTTATCCCCCTCAATAAACAAAAAAACCTGTCCCATAACCTCGACAGTCTCTTTGCCCAAATCCACGAATGGTGCTCAAACTCAGGAGCATTACTATCACTCAATAAATCCAAACACCTCCACATTTGCCAAAGGTATAACTGCACCTGCACCATATCTTCCAACAACACCCCCATTCCCTCAGTCTCCAGCCTTAAAAATCTTAGGCCTAACCCTAAACAGTAAATACAGATGGGGCTCCCACATAAAAGAAATCCAAACGGCTTTAACTAAAAAACTTAATATAATAAAATTCCTAGCCAATCCCAAACAAAAGCAACGCTCATATCAAAAATAGAATACACGATTTTCATACACGGCCATGACCCTAAATTAATCCTCAACAAACTCAATCCGCTTATCTCTTGGAGCACTACGCTCAATCCCTATCCTCAACTTGCTTTTTGAGTCAAATATACCTACAATAGAACAAACAATTAAGAGTGCTCTAGTCGAGACTGCTCGACTAAGAGATACCCTGAACCCTGCAAAGAGCCAATATTCCCAACATTCTATGCTTATTTTGCATATACAAATATTGCGAGCAACACACATACACACACACACACACATGCATACGCACATATAAGCAAGCGCTCTGCTGACTGCGCAGTCAGCGCGGCGACTGTGCTCGAGCTGCAATATGCCTACTGTGTGGGAAATTAAATGTTTGATAATTCTTTTTTTGGGATAAAATTTCTTAATCAAACTTTAACAGCGTGATTATGTCATTAATATGTGTGTATTTGCTAAAGCACAAGTCTCTAGTATTTAAAATGCCTTTTTTGGAAAAAAAGCTACCGATTTTGATCGATAACAAGGAAACGGAATGATATATTGAAGTATACACTGAAAATTTCAGAGCTCTAGCTTTTGTGGTTTACGAGATCGCTGCGTTCACACGTACGGACGGACGGGCGGACAGATGGACAGAGCTATTTCAACTCTGCTCATCGAGCTGATCAAGAATATATATACTTTATGGGGTCTGCCATGTCTCCTGCCTGTTACATACATTTTCATAAAAACATTATACCCTGATTTCCCATTTTCAATGGGTTCAGGGTATAAAAATATAAAACAACAAATTATAAAATGCAGCGACCAAATAAAAATACTAAGACTCAGACTAGGACACACAAGACTTACAAAACAACAATATATTAACCCCATAACCCCATGCCCTAACTGTAACACAACAACAGACCTCACCATCCAACATATTTTCTCCAACTGTCCCACAACCTTCCACCTTGAAACCCAAATCTTCCATAACAGTTGCCCCCTATCCTTACTTTCAAACCTAACCCCGAAAAACATTTAGGAGCCCACACTATCGCAAGTAACTCATGTGAATTTGTTGCGAAATTTAGTTCGGCTTTTTATCTTGTGATAAAACAGCACCTTAGCCAGCATCAAATAGTTTTAGAGAATCGTATAGGAGCATTACATTCTCTGAGTCTAAGATATTCTTTAATTTTTCGAAAGTCGATATTTGCTTCACGTTAAAAATCACTGGAATTTTTTTCGATTTTCCGGAACTTGTTTTACCGTTACGACCCTAATGGTTTGGCTATAGATGCAAAATCTTTTATGAAGCATCTGTAATAGCTGATGTGACCTGGAACAGGTTGGTAAGCAGTTCAAATTGGATATTGTGGTTTTGTGCAATGTCCGTCACGCTGTCCGTCTGTCCGTATGAACGCAACCCATTTCCACACTATTGAAGCTAGAGACTTGAAATTTGGAGCGCATGCTCGTGTATACCTTCTAATTATAGTGTCGAGATTTTTCCGATACGCCCAGTAGGGGCGTGGCATATCGGAAAATGCATTTTCCGATATCTCCAAAACACTACACGATCCTATGAAGATCGACTAAAAAACAATATGTCCACACCTACTGGGGGCGTGGCAAATCGGATCTGACTATATGGTGATTTTTAAAATTCTGTAATATTTTGAAAAATAATTATTACGCCCCTTTTGGGGCATGCCCGGGTAAAAAATACCCTGTAATTTTTGCATTTTTTGAGTGCAAGCATCCAAATTTCACACTTACGTTTCCCTTCACTACTTCTAAGAACTGGCCAAAAATTTTATGTCAACGCCCACTGGGGGCGTGGCAAATCGGGAAAAAACCGTATGATTTTCCGATTCCAAAAAATTAAATATGTGCAAGCCTATTGGGGGTGTGGCAATGGGCGTGAGCTGTGCGGGTGTGAATAAGTATTCCGCAGTCGCACAGTCGACTGCAAAGTTCTTACTTGTTTTTCTTGTAACATTAAAAAAATTTATTTTTTAATTTTTTCATGACTTCTCTGTTTTTATACTCATTCACAAAGTGAAATGAGTATATTGGTTTTGTGCAATGAACGCATACCATTTGCACAGTTTTCAAGCTAGAGAGTTGAAATTTGGAATATATACTCGTGTATACCCTCGAATTATAAAGTGTCAAGATTTTCCCGATACGCCCACTAGGGGCGTGGCAAATCGGAAAATGCATTTTCCGATATTTCAGAAACACTACTTCTTGAAGTGCTAGAAAGCGCGGCGACTGTGCTCGAGCTGCAATATGCCTACTGTGTGGGAAATTAAATGTTTGATAATTCTTTTTTTGGGATAAAATTTCTTAATCAAACTTTAACAGCGTGATTATGTCATTAATATGTGTGTATTTGCTAAAGCACAAGTCTCTAGTATTTAAAATGCCTTTTTTGGAAATTGGGGGCGAAGGGGGCGTGACATCCAAAAACAAAAAATAACAATATCTCCGTAATCATTGCACGGATCCTTACAGTAAATTTTGAGTCTCTAGCTCCTACTGCATGCAAACACGAAAAAAAGCTACCGATTTTGATCGATAACAAGGAAACGGAATGATATATTGAAGTATACACTGAAAATTTCAGAGCTCTAGCTTTTGTGGTTTACGAGATCGCTGCGTTCACACGTACGGACGGACGGGCGGACAGATGGACAGAGCTATTTCAACTCTGCTCATCGAGCTGATCAAGAATATATATACTTTATGGGGTCTGCCATGTCTCCTGCCTGTTACATACATTTTCATAAAAACATTATACCCTGATTTCCCATTTTCAATGGGTTCAGGGTATAAAAATATAAAACAACAAATTATAAAATGCAGCGACCAAATAAAAATACTAAGACTCAGACTAGGACACACAAGACTTACAAAACAACAATATATTAACCCCATAACCCCATGCCCTAACTGTAACACAACAACAGACCTCACCATCCAACATATTTTCTCCAACTGTCCCACAACCTTCCACCTTGAAACCCAAATCTTCCATAACAGTTGCCCCATATCCTTACTTTCAAACCTAACCCCGAAAAACATTTAGGAGCCCACACTATCGCAAGTAACTCATGTGAATTTGTTGCGAAATTTAGTTCGGCTTTTTATCTTGTGATAAAACAGCACCTTAGCCAGCATCAAATAGTTTTAGAGAATCGTATAGGAGCATTACATTCTCTGAGTCTAAGATATTCTTTAATTTTTCGAAAGTCGATATTTGCTTCACGTTAAAAATCACTGGAATTTTTTTCGATTTTCCGGAACTTGTTTTACCGTTACGACCCTAATGGTTTGGCTATAGATGCAAAATCTTTTATGAAGCATCTGTAATAGCTGATGTGACCTGGAACAGGTTGGTAAGCAGTTCAAATTGGATATTGTGGTTTTGTGCAATGTCCGTCACGCTGTCCGTCTGTCCGTATGAACGCAACCCATTTCCACACTATTGAAGCTAGAGACTTGAAATTTGGAGCGCATGCTCGTGTATACCTTCTAATTATAGTGTCGAGATTTTTCCGATACGCCCAGTAGGGGCGTGGCATATCGGAAAATGCATTTTCCGATATCTCCGAAACACTACACGATCCTATGAAGATCGACTAAAAAACAATATGTCCACACCTACTGGGGGCGTGGCAAATCGGATCTGACTATATGGTGATTTTTAAAATTCTGTAATATTTTGAAAAATAATTATTACGCCCCTTTTGGGGCATGCCCGGGTAAAAAATACCCTGTAATTTTTGCATTTTTTGAGTGCAAGCATCCAAATTTCACACTTACGTTTCCCTTCACTACTTCTAAGAACTGGCCAAAAATTTTATGTCAACGCCCACTGGGGGCGTGGCAAATCGGGAAAAAACCGTATGATTTTCCGATTCCAAAAAATTAAATATGTGCAAGCCTATTGGGGGTGTGGCAATGGGCGTGAGCTGTGCGGGTGTGAATAAGTATTCCGCAGTCGCACAGTCGACTGCAAAGTTCTTACTTGTTTTTCTTGTAACATTAAAAAAATTTATTTTTTAATTTTTTCATGACTTCTCTGTTTTTATACTCATTCACAAAGTGAAATGAGTATATTGGTTTTGTGCAATGAACGCATACCATTTGCACAGTTTTCAAGCTAGAGAGTTGAAATTTGGAATATATACTCGTGTATACCCTCGAATTATAAAGTGTCAAGATTTTCCCGATACGCCCACTAGGGGCGTGGCAAATCGGAAAATGCATTTTCCGATATTTCAGAAACACTACTTCTTGAAGTGCTAGAAAGTTGCAATTTGGAATGTATACTCGCGTTGAACACCAAAGATCAAAAAGCTATGGCGGATATATCTACGCCCATTGGGGACGTGACAAATCAGATAAAACTTTATCTTCTACAGTTTTAAAGCTAGAACGCCCAATTTTGGCACGTAGGTTACCGCTACGATCCTATGAAGATCGACTAGAAAACCAAATGTCCACGCCTACTAGGGGCGTGGCAAATCGGATCTGACTATATAGTGATTTTTTAAATTCTGTAATATTTTGATCATTATTGACGCTAGAGACTTGAAAATGTGTATATATACTCGGGTTGACAACCCAAGATAAAAAAGTTATGGCGGATGTATCTACGCCCTAAGGGGGCGTGGCAAACCGGAAAAGCTTATAGCTCCTACAGTTTTTGAGCTAAAAAGCTAAATGGTTGAGTTACTAATGAGCTCCTCTATCGATGACCCAAAAAAAATTTTTACGTTCCTTATGGGGCATGCCCGGCTAAAAAATACCCTGTAATATTCGCATTTTTTGAGTGTAAGCATCCAAATATCACACTTACGTTCCCCTTCACTACTTCAACGAACTGGCCAAAAGTTATATGGCTACGCTCACTGGGGGCGTAGAAAATGTATGTTTTCCCGATTCTCAGTGAGAAAATCAAAATTTTATGATATTGTGATATTACTGCTGATCTCCTCTATTGATTTACAAAAAATTATATATGTACAAACCAATTGGGGGCGTGGCAATAGGCGTGAGCTGTGCGGGTGTGAATGAATATTCCGCAGTCGGTAGCGCCCGACTGCAACGTTCTTACTTGTTTATCTCTGTAAAATTAACTATTGCGCATTTTGTAAATTTAATTATTTTAGATCCGGTTTCAGTTTTTAATAAGTTATTTTTGAAATCTAAAGTGGCATTAATTTCATTTAATAGGTCAAGCGCTATTATTCCGTCAAGCTCGGAAGTAAAAAGAATGTGGTTGTAGTTTCAAAAAGATGCATAAGGCATTTATTTTGAACGTAGTTAAAGCCATGAAGTAATTTAACTTAAAATTGTTCTTTAACCTTAGTTACATTTTTCAATTTTGGAATTGGTATTAAACAATTTTTTGAAGTGCCTGTATCTATGAGTAACTTGATTGGTCTACCTGCTATCGTTCGCTCTACAAACGGTAACAGGGTGCTGTGTCTAAAAAATGGACTTCTTGAAGCTGATCCTCATATTCCAATTCAGATTTAGACTCCGGTACTGCCTGATATTCTTATTGTTTGGGACCGTTATACCTGGCTGTTCCTCTATTTACTCTCTTTGGAACCCGATTTTGGTATGGAACATGACAAGAACTGCCTTGATTTTGATGTTGTTGTCTGAACCGAGATGAACTGTCAATGTCAATAGGTTGTTGCGGTTCTTCTTTTACGTTTGGGTTATTGAGTTTTCTGCTTGTAAAATGGGGCTTTAACCTGATGTGAGGAATTATTTTCCATAGTGGTTTGCTTCTGCAGTCTTTGTTCGCTACGTTGAGCTTTTTCCTCACAGTTCCTTGCAAAACTACTAGCGAATTGAAAGCGCTCATGATTAGACTCAACCTCCTGTGCTAAAGTCAAGGCTGATGGCAAATCTTTGGGTCTTTGTGCCTGAAATAAATACTCTCAAAGCATCTATACTTTTTGTTAAGAGAAGCAGCTAAAGTGGAGTCATATGTCACAATTGTTTTGTTTATTAATTAATTAATTTAATTTCTTTTCGATTTCCTCATAGTACTGGATTATAGTTAGAGTTCCCTGACGTAGGATAGACAGCTCTTGTTCTATTATATAAATGCGCCGTTTATCGGCATACCTAAAATCAAGTTTGTTTATAATTGTTTTGAAATTTAGAGGTGTGTCATATGAAGATAGTACTATATCTGCAGGCCCTTTCACTTTGTTCCTATTTATACCCAGTGCCTGATAATGTTTTGAGCTTTTCGCCACGAAACAGCTTTCCCTCAAAATTGGTTCCCGATTTTACTATGTCTAGTTTTTCAACACATCGAACATCTGGAGTTATTTCGGCATCCTTAAACACTTCCCCTCGGGTACGGATACGGATAAGTTCTTAAGCTCATTTCTAATGTCATTGTGCTTGACCTTGGAGTGCAGTGTTTTCTGCAGCACTAGCCGCATACTCAAGCAGCGCTCTTATGCTTTCTTCATTCTTCAAACATACGGACGAACGGTCGGACGGAGAAGGCTAAATCGACTCAATCGTTACTTTTGTTGTACCCTGAACCCATTGAAATAGGGAAATCGGGGTATAATGATTTTGTTGAAATGTATCTAACAGGCAGAATGAGGCGTTACAGACCCCATAAAGTATATGTATTCTTGATCAGGATGACAAGCTGCAACTCTTCAAGTGTAACTACGTCATAGGGTGACCTAGCGTTCTGTTTCAAGTAACCCATCTAATTCCCATTCTTCTTTAAGGTCGTCGGCAAGTGTACGTACTGATATTTGCCGATTTTGGTCAATCTTCCGCATAATTAAGCGGTCTGTCCAACCGTTACCGTTGCTTTTACGCCCACCTCTGCCCTTTTCTTCAATTCTGCCTTCGTTATCCGCGCGATTTTCAACATTGCAAATTGTTTTCCTAGATACAGATAACTCTTCAACTAATTCTGTAACAGATTTTCCCAACTTTTGATTATAATAAATAATTTGGACAACATCAAAGCTTAATCTTATGCCAGGCAATATAAAAATTAAAATTATTCACTTTTAGATGAGTATTCTGCCAAAATTCATAAAATTCATATTGAAAGATATGCAAAAATAAACATGTATTAGAGACGAAAAAAGCATAGATCACAGAAAAGCACCGTTGTTTCCAAGAATTAGAGCAAATCTGATTCCTAAAACGCAATGTGTAAACAGTTTTTTGACAACTTGAAAAGTGAGTCATCTTAGTTTCAGTTGTTTATTTTCTTACACACTAAGTTTTGGTATCGGTTTTTGATAATTTGACAGAAAATTTATTATAAAACAGCTTAGCATTAAAAACAAGTAAGAACGTTGCAGTCGGGCGTTACCGACTGCGGGATACTCATTCACACCCGCACAGATCACGCTCATTGCCACGCCCACAATTGGTTTGTACATATATAATTTTTTTGGAAATCAATAGAGGAGATCAGCAGTAATATCGTCATAAAATTTTGATTTTCTCACTGAGAATCGGAAAAACGTATAGTTTTTACCGATTTGCTACGCCCCCAGTGAGCGTAGACATATAATTTTTGGCCAGTTCTTAGAAGTAATGAAGGGTAACGTAAGTGTGAAATTTGGATGCTTACACTCAAAAAATTAGAAAAAAACAGGGTATTTTTTAGCCGAGCATGCCCCCAAAGGTGTGTACAAATTATTTTTGGGTCATCGATAGAGGAGCTCACCATTAACTCACCAGAAAATTAGATGGTTAATTTTCTAGCTCTAAAACTGTAAGAGCTATAAGCTTTTGCGGTTTGCCACGCCCCCTATGGGCGTAGATATATCCGCCATATTTTTTTCAACTTGGGCTGTCAACCCGAGTATATATACCAAGTTTCAAGTCATATTTCATTCATAGTGCTCATATATATAGTCAGATCCGATTTGCCACGCCCCTAGTGGGCGCGGATATTTAGTTTTTTAGTTGATCTTCATAGAATCATAGCAGTAACCTACGTGTCAAATTTGGGCATTCTATCTTTTAAACTGTAGAGGATACAGTTTTAGCCGATTTGCCCCAATGTGCGTAGATATATCAGCCATAGTTTTTTCGTCTTGAGTTGTCAACACAAGTCTACATTCCAAATTCCAACTCTCTAGCACTTCTAGAAGTAGTGTTTCTGAGATATCGAAAAATGCATTTTCCAATTTGCTACGCCCCTAGTGGGCGTATCGGGAAAATCTTGACACTTTATAATTCGAGGGTATACCCGAGTATATATTCCAAATTTCAACTCTCTAGCTTCAAAACTGTGCAAATGGTTTGCGTTCATACGGACAGATGGACGGACGGACAGACGGACAGACGGACGGACAGCGTGACGGACATTGCACAAAACCAATATACTCATTTCACTTTGTGAATGAGTATAAAAATTCGATTATTTGAATATAAGTTTATTATTTTTGCATCTAAATGTAAGGCGGCTGCCAGAATATCCGCCTCACATTGCCTATATATATATCTTATTAATAATAACAATATATTTAATTAGTTATTAGTATGTAAGGTAGCGAGTTTAAGACGCAAGGAGCGCAAATAGTTTTAATTAGTAATGATAAGAATTAGTAAAAAGTTATGTGTAAGACGCAAGGAGCGAATTCGAATTAAAATTTAACGGCTCGAGTGCGCGCCCACTGTCGCGATGCGACTCTGCGCAGCGCGGTGTAAGCTCCACGGTGAGGAGCGAGCGCTGTGTGGAGTTGGGTCGCCGAGGCGATCCGGCGGCTCGAGTGTGGTGGAATAAGCGGAGTAGAATTAATTGGTTTGTGGCACGCGACAAAGAAGGTCGCAAAGATAAAGAAGATTAGCGAGCGCGAGGCGGCGCTCAAAAAAGGAAAAGGAAGAATTTGGAAAAGTGACCGGTGGTGCAGGGCTCGACCGGCAGTCAAGGTATATTAAGGAAAACACTTGTTAACAAAGATAATAAAAATTAGATAAATTAACAAACCTGGTTTTTATTAAATAGCCACTAAACCCTAACAACTTAATTTAACAAACCGCGTGCCGGCCTACGTGGCGAATCCCGTTGGCGGCCGCAACTAACTTGGTAGACTTGAACAGTAGTTTGCACAAGGCAAAGTCCCGTTCGCCGCGTGGATTAACCCCGGCACGGAAAACGGCGTGGTCTGAAGAGAACGTCAGCTGCGACGCTGCACTTGTTCCTCGGCTGGCTGTTCTACTGGATCAAGATAAAACTAACAAAAGTAAAGGCGAGGCAAAGTCCCGTTTGTCGTATGGATAGCCCCGACCCTAACACCCGTAGGTTACTGTGGGAGCGCCGGTGGACGTCTGGCTCGCTTCTCGGTTACCCGCGAGCACCCGCATGCAGATGCGTGGATGTAGATTTCTTGCGAAGAGTAGTTTGTATTAACCAAGTCGACCCCCTTTCCTCTCCTTTAAGTCCCCGTCCCCGCACCCAAGAAATTTTCTTGTGAGTGTTGGTCCTGGGTCCCAGTCTACCCAGTCTCTGCACCCCGGCCAGATTTGTAAACTATTGAGCACTATTGATGCTAGAGACTTGAAATTTGGTATATATACTCGAGTTGAAAACCCAAGATGAAAAAGATATGGCGGGTACATCTATGCCTATAGGGGTCGTGGCAAACCGCAAAAGTTTATAGCTACTACAGTTTTAGAGCTAGAAAATTAGATGGTTGAGTTACTGGTGAGCTCCTCTATCGATGACCTAAAAATAATTTTTACACACCTTTGGGGGCATGTCCGGCTAAAAAATACCCTGTAATTTTCGCATTTTTCGAGTGTTAGCATCCAAATTTCACACTTATGTTATCCTTCACTACTTCTAAGAAGTGGCCAAAAATTATATGTCTACGCCTACTGGGGACGTGGAAAATCGGGGAAAACTATACGTTTTTCCGATTCTCAGTGAGAAAATCAAAATTTAATGACGATATTACTGCTGATCTCCTCTATTGATTTCCAAAAAAATTAATATGTACAAACCAATTGGAGGCGTGGCAATGGGCGTAATCTGTGCGGGTGTGACTGAGTATTACGCAGTCTGTAGCGCCCGGCTGCAACGTTCTTATTTGTTAATGTATAAATTATGTAATTATTTAGTTGATGTCCGGGCTGTGTTTGTTGAGTTGTTGGTCTTCTCATGAAGATTATGTTGAAGAGTTGACTTCCTCTCTGAACTGAACTTAAAACAAGTAAGAGTGCTGTAGTCGAGACGGCTCGACTACGAGATACCCTGAACCCTGCGAAGAGCCAATCTTCCCAACATTATATTCTTATTTTACATATGCAAATATTGCGAGCAACGCACACAGACACACACACACACATGCATACGCACGCACGCATAAGCACGCGTCAGCGCGGCGACTGCGCTCGGGCTGCAATATGCCTATTGTATGGGAAATTAAATGTTTAATAACTTTTTTTGTGGACTGACTTTCTTAATCAAACTTGCGCAGCGTAATCATGTCATTCATATGTATGTATTTGCTAAAGCACAAGTCTCTAGTATTTGAAATACGAATTTTGCAAATTTGGGGCGAAGGAGGCGTGGCATCCAAAATCCAAAAATGACAAAATGTCCGCATTCATTACACAAATCTACATAGTAAATTTGGAGTCTCTAGTTCTTACGGTATGCTTAGCGGAAGAAAAGTTATCGATTTTTATCGATAATAAGGAAACGGGATGAGTTATCGAAAATCTAAAAAAAACTCGTACTGCGTAGGCTATAGACGAGTATTCTCTGAAAATTTCATATATCTAGCTTTTGTGGTTTACGAGATCGCTGCGTTCATACGGACGGACGGACGGACGGACGGACGGACGGACGGACGGACAGACGGACAGGGCTATTTCAACTCAGCTCATCGAGCTGATCAAGAATATATATACTTTATGGGGTCTGCGATGTCTCCTTCTGCCTGTTACATACATTTCACAAAAACATTATACCCTGATTTCCCATTTTCAATGGGTTCAGGGTATAACTAGAAGCCACAGCGGTTGGAGCTTAGCCTACATTCCTAAAGTACAATGTTTTGTAAACAGACGGCAAGCCGACTGATCATAAGCGATAATGCTTAACGAGGAGCCATGTTACCGACGTTCCAGCGTGGTCAGTGCGCTGGCCACCAACTATCCGCCGTGTCAGTTTTGGTTGACAACAAAGTGTCAAACTGTTGCGCGCGAGGGGCACTCGTTAACTTATACCACTAACCATACAACACATAAATGAGACAACTCGAACAAGCGTTTTCAACATGTCTGCCTTTTGCGGACTTACCCCAGTTGCAAGACTAAGTTCGATTCGCTTTGGTTATCTTCGAGCATCGAACATATATGTATGACTGCAAAATCATTGCGCTGCGAGCGCTCAGCCGAAATGGTCAATCTATATGCAAAGCCTTTCTACGCAATTATGTATGCTTATTCCCTGATCTCCTCTCTCTCAAATATATTTATTCTCCGCTCTCTTCTCTCGCAAATATATATGCATGTTCGCACCTACAGCAGCGCACAAAAATTGAAATTTGCTCACAGAGGTCCAATGTCTTCTCTTGCGAGAATAGAGTATACCAAATTGTTGAAAGCGACATTTTCATGACATTGACATTTTCATGATTATTTGTTGAAAGGGTATGAAACCGTTGAGGCGCATAAGGAAATTTTTTCGTGACGAGCATGCACACACACTTACAGTCACTTACCGCTACAGTTGCTCACATGTATGAGCATTTGTGTGCCTGTATGCGAAACTTTAGCTAGCTGTAGAAATTGTCGAGTGTGTCGCAATTTAGTAGTTTGGTAATTTTGTATGGTTTGAATTGTAGAGTGACTGTCAAATGAGCTTTTATGGTCCACAGCAGCAATTTTGGCAATAGAGGGTATAGTTTGGTGTATCCTGACATCTGTGAATAGATATGAATTACCTGACGCACTTAAATGTTTTATAGCCTATTAACCGATCTATTTCACAGAATTAAATAAACTTGTTAGTTAGAGCACTGCTAAGATTTTTTCGATTTGAAAATATTTATGGCCCTATGTTACTTGTTGAGCTATCGAGATTTTTCGAATAGCTTTTTATATAGAACACAAAAGTATATTTTCTATATTCACCAGTATATTGAATTGTTCTATATGTATATATGTTCGTATGTGTGTAATATGCTTGAATGCATATTTGTATGTATATTTGTAAGTGTGTGATTGCAGAGCTGCTGCGCACGAGCATCTGCCCAAAACGATAACCCAGTTTGACTTCCAAAATTGCACTGCCTGCATTGATCTACGAGCGCTGGCTTATCAAGGTTAAGCCGCTGCGTCGTGAGAACGAATGTGCGTGTAAAGGGCGGAGAGCAAAACGGCACAAGTTGCCGAAATCTCTTAATGATATGCAAATTCTGTTATATAGTATGGATTGGCGAATAGCCACTCTTAATTATACTAAAACAAGTAAGAGTGCTCTAGTCGAGACGGCTCGACTACGAGATACCCTGAACCCTGCGAAGATCCAATCTTCCCAACGTGATATGCTTATTTTACATATACAAATATTGCGAGCAACGTACACACACACACATGCATACGCACGCACGCATAAGCGCGCGCTCTGCTGACTGCGCAGTCAGCGCGGCGGCTGCGCTCGGGCTGCAATATGCCTATTGTATGAGAAATTAAATTTTTAATAACTTTGTTTGTGGATGGACTTTCTTGATTAAACTTTCACAGCGTAATTATGTCAATCATATGTGTATATTTGCCAAAGCACAAGTCTCTAGTATTTGAAATACGATTTTTGCAAATTGGAGGCGAAGGGGGCGTGGCATCCAAAATCCAAAAATTACGAAATCTTCGCATTCGTCACACGTATCTACACAGTAAATTTTGAGTCTCTAGCTCTTTCGGTATGCTTAACCGAAGAAAAGTTATCGATTTTTATCGATAATAAGGAAACGGGATGAGTTATCGAAAATCTAAAAAAAACTCGTACTGCGTAGGCTATAGACGAGTATTCTCTGAAAATTTCATATATCTAGCTTTTGTGGTTTACGAGATCGCTGCGTTCATACGGACGGACGGACGGACGGACGGACGGACGGACAGACGGACAGGGCTATTTCAACTCAGCTCATCGAGCTGATCAAGAATATATATACTTTATGGGGTCTGCCACGCCTCCTTCTGCCTGTTACATACATTTCACAAAAACATTATACCCTGATTTCCCATTTTCAATGGGTTCAGGGTATAACTAGGTGTTGCTGCGTCCAACATTACTATAGTAATTAATGTATTAATAATAAATTAATTAATATGTAGCTGTAAGTATTTATGAATGCATGTACATACAATATGAGTGAAGTGGATTTGGATGTCGACAAGATCGATCAAAACCCAAAATGTTTCTACAGGCAGGCAAATGCTCATACATGTGATCAAGGGACTGTAAGTCTCGAAAAAGTATTCGTTATGCGCCTCAACGCTTTCATACCCTTTCAACAAATAATTATGAAAATGTCAACATTTTGCATGAGCATGGCAAACGTTTTCAACAATTTGGTATACTCTATTCTCGCAAGAGAAGACATTGGACCTCTGCGAGCAAATTTCAATTTTTGTGCGCTGCTGCAGGTGCGAACATGCATATATATTTGCGAGAGAAGAGAGCGGAGAATAAATATATTTGAGAGAGAGGAGATCAGGGAATAAGCATACATAATTGCGTAGAAAGGCTTTGCATATAGATTGACCACTTCGGCTGAGCGCTCGCAGCGCAATGATTTTGCAGTCATACATATATGTTCGATGCTCGAAGATAACCAAAGCGAATCGAACTTAGTCTTGCAACTGAGGTAAATCCGCAAAAGGCAGACATGTTGAAAACGCTTGTTCGAGTTGTCTCATCTATGTGTTGTATGGTTAGTGCTTATACTCTTGTATACCATACGCAGATTTTCGATAACTCATCCCATTTCCTTATTATCGATTAAAATCGATCAGCTTATTTTTTTTTTGTATACCGTAGAAGCTGTCGACTTCAAATTTACTGTGTAGATCCATGTAATGAAAACGAAGATTTAGTAATTTTTGGATTTTGTATACCACGTCCATATCTCACCAAATTGGAAATATTGGCTCTTCACTGGGTTCAGCACTCCTATTTATTATAATTCGGATACCGGCTCCGAATTTGACAAAATGTTTTAAGTTGACATTCAGTAGCAAATATAGCCACTATATGAAAGAATTTCCGTTTTACGAATCTGACAAATACTCCAATAGAATGTGGAGATCAAATGCTGAAATTTTAATTACAATTCATTAAGAAACACAGAAGTTATTAAACAAGCCAAAATCAAGTTGTACGCGTTATAGAGGCGTGCGAGTGCAGTTATCTTAATGCCAAAATTTACAAATTTATTTACAATAAACGTATTTAAAATGAGAGTTCGGGTTATAATTGCTTAGTGAAAATGTATGTAACAGATCAGAACAACGAGCTGAGTCGACTTAGCCATGTCCGTGTGTATGTCTGTCCGTCAGGCGGTCGCCTGACCGTCCGTATGAACGAAGCGGAAGTTAATAAGCAATTAAGATTAATTAATACATATATATATATAACTCATATATGTACAAGGTCTGTTAAAAAAAATATCGCGACTTTTTAATTTTCGTGCATTACGTACATATATCAGATTTTTTAATTTGCTCGTGTCGTCGTGGCTTGTCGTGGCTCGTCTTCGATTTGTGGCTATTCGAAGAAAATGCATCTGTATAAATTTTTGTGTTAAAAACGAAATTAAGTGCACGGATGCATTCCGAATTTGACTTTGGCTTATAGAGAAGCTACCTTGGCCCAAAGCGACGTTTATCGGTAAACCGTTCTGAGAAGGCCGAAAAAATGTGATCGACAAACAGTGTGCCGAATGCCCGAGCAGGTCAAGAACAGACGAAAACATTGATGAAGTGAAAATAGCGATTGGCTCGTGCCATACGAATTATACCAATGATTTTGGGCATGACACGGGTCGCCGCAAAGTTCCTACCAGAAATCGTTACTTGTGAGCGAACAAACACACTAATGATGCTGCAACCACTGTCTTTCCCAGATCTGCGTTCCATAAAAGGACGCCCCTACGCAACATTGATGAGGTAAAGATGGCATCCAAGGAGGAGCTGAACAAGATCACAAAAACCAATTTTTTAAGTGCTTCGAGGCTTGGAAGAAACATTTGCACAAGTGTATAATATCTAATGGGGATTATTTTGAAGAGGATAAAATTATAATTGAAGAATAAATAATTTTAAAAAAATGTCGCGATACTTTTTTAACAGTCCTCGTATACGTATAAATATACATATATTGAGGGGTTTTTAAAAATATTAATAATAACAAACCTCTCCTCAGATTTACGTGATGGCAGAAATAATGGACGCTCAATACTCAGCAATATTGAAGATGAACACGTTTCCTGCACCGTGGCTTCTGCAGGTATCGATGTTGGCCGCTTTTTATTACGCGGGGGTGCATGTGGATGATTTGTGGACTCATCTCCATGCATATTAGTTCCATGATTTACGCTGTGATATATCAAAAATAATACTAATTAGATTTCAATTAGGGACAAATTTATAACATGTGAATTAATATTAAAGCTAAAATATATATTATAATTTTTGTATATCTTATATAAAAGATGTATAATAGTAAGATTTGTATACAACAATAAAGTTTGTAAGAAGTTAAAAAAATGTGAACGCCCCTATTTTTGTGTTAAATAAAATGTCTTTATCTTTTGAAGAATCACATTATTAGTCACGAAGGCATAATAAATTAAGTTAAGGTAAGTGACAAGAACGTATATACCTCATAAGGGGGCAATCTAAAGGGTAGCTGGTAACCGAGTAATAGTTAGCATAGCAACAACAATGAAAACAGCACAGCAATGCCCACCAGCGCCGTCAACGAGAACAGCGACAGCAACAGCAGAGAGATAGAGAGAGAGAGAGAGAAATCGGACAGCAGAGCATAGCATCAGCAAAGAGAACAAGAGCAGCAGAGAGGGAGAGAAAGAGAGCGAGCCTGGCAACACGTCTTGGTGCTTCCAACACCGCAGCAAAACAAATCGAGTGATTTGTGCCGCGCTTCGTTCGAACCAGAGCTTTGCTATCGCGCTGCCGGTGTCGACGTCGCGGTCAAGATCAGTTTGGTTCTCAGCTGAGATGGTTCTTCTTCTGTTGGCAATGGCTGTGGCTTTCCCTTACTATTGGCAACGACACTTCATCGCCATACACTTCCAAAAGGTTACACGGTCAGATACACTGTAATTCAGATACGGGGCATTATATACAGCGATATTGACATACACGGTTAGAAACCCCGACGTTATCATAGTTCATACTCTCATCGCCAGCCGCTGACCCTGATTTCGCATGCTCAGAGCATACACCACCCGCTCCGCTACTTTCTTAGCACCGCGGCTCCGGTGCAAATTTCTTGCAAAGAGGGTTCTGGGTAGACTTGGAGATAGCCGGGCCATCGAACTACTTTACAATCTTAGCCTACACTTCTTGCTGTAGCACAATATTATCCTTACTTTATGAGAACCATGACTATAAGCACTGTTTTTCACAATAAATAGTTTAATTAGATAACCGTACATATAAAGAAATCTAGTCGAAACTGCTCGACTCGGAGACTGAACTCAAAAAAGAGGTTATATTATTCATTTGGGCTGTAGTATGAACTTATCTTACTTATGTAATTGTTGATTAACTTTTCTTCTAGATTGACTTTTTAAATCAAATTATCATTGCGTGATAATAAAACTCATATGATAGTATGTATGAATTGCCAAAGCAGAACTTGCTAGCATTTGAAATAGGTTTTTGCGAATTTTGTATTAAGGAATGTATTCAAATAGTAGGGATTACTTAAAATAAGAAGCCTTTTGTGGTTTATGAATTTTGTGGCCTATACAGACGGATATATATAAATATATATATATATATATATATATATATATATATATTATGAAATAAAGTTATATTTTGTATGATACAAAATAACCTATATAATTATATATATATTTATTTCATAATATCTCGATACTACGGAGTACAGAGCAAATTGTAGACTAATTTTGCTAAGTTCTGAAGACGCTTAGCAAACCTTGATTTGTGCCACGTCGGCAGTTTCAACCCTAATTGTGGGAATAGCGATTCTGGCAATTGTTTATATCATTTGATAGGTTCGTGGGAAGCCAGAATTGGTATTTTCACTTTTTGATTATTGTGATATACACTTAGCAGAAAAACTATGCGTACAAGCTCAATGCAAAACTTTGATTGATAAAAAAATGACTTGTAGGTAAGATATTGACAAAATTTTATTTTTTAATGAAAACACACATTCATTATAAACTTTTTCCAACAATTTTTTTTTTACTATGACTTATACTTTTTTTTTTTTATTTAAAAAACTAAGAAATGAACGGATTTCGGCCCAGAAAAAGTCTGCGTACAAACTAAAAGAACAACAGAAAAGCCACTTTTTTATAAAAAAATCAATAAATTTAGGATGATGATGGATGCTTATTCCTTTTAAGTGTCTTTACCAATCATATTGGCAATGATATGACCTATCTTCGACTGAAATCAAGCGGAATTGGAGGCCACTCCTCCATTAATACGTTTTTCCGCATGTCCTTGCACATTATAGCTCGTGGGTGAATCCTACGGTCCAGAAAATCCCTAAAATGCTTAATCGGACTTAAATATGACCACTGGGTGGCGAGTGCAACTATTTCTTTGTATTATAAAGCGACCATAGCTTGACATTGTGGGCTGTATGCTGGGGATCATTGTCCTCTTGGAACGAAAAGTCGTCGCCAAACCCAAATTTTCGTGAGCCTTGGTGAAATTTTTTTATTTTTTATTTGTAAGTAAGCCTTGTGAACCATTGTAGACTCAGACGATACTGAAAATCTCAAAAACGGAGGACATACATGCCCGTGCTGCGCGGAAGAAGTCGCATATATCAGATGCCAACAAAGAGAAGCGAATGGATTTCGTCCAAAAAGTTGATGGAGTACCTCCAGATTTATGGAATAACGTTATTTTCAGTAACGAGAGTATATTTTTCATTTTTGGCATCAAGGAACGCAAATTTGTGTATCGTAGAAGTCTTACAGCCTTCGACAAGGAAAACCTCGCTCCAACTATTTAGCGCGGTGGTGACGGTGTGATGGTAGAGGGGCGTATGGTAGCAAACGGAAAGGGCAAACTTTACTTCTTTGAGTCTACAATGGTTCACAAGGCTTACTTACAAATAAAAAATAAAAAAATTTCACCAAGGCTCACGAAAATTTGGGTTTGGCGACGACTTTTCGTTCCAAGAGGACAATGATCCCCAGCATACAGCCCACAATGTCAAACTATGGTCGCTTTATAATACAAAGAAATAGTTGCACTCGCCACCCAGTGGTCATATTTAAGTCCGATTAAGCATTTTAGGGATTTTCTGGACCGTAGGATTCACCCACGAGCTATAATGTGCAAGGACATGCGGAAAAACGTATTAATGGAGGAGTGGCCTCCAATTCCGCTTGATTTCAGTCGAAGATAGGTCATATCATTGCCAATATGATTGGTAAAGACACTTAAAAGGAATAAGTATCCATCATCATCCTAAATTTATTGATTTTTTTATAAAAAAGTGCCTTTTCTGTTGTTCTTTTAGTTTGTACGCAGACTTTTTCTGGGCCGAAATCCGTTCATTTCTTAGTTTTTTAAATAAAAAAAAAAAAGTATAAGTCATAGTAAAAAAAAAATTGTTGGAAAAAGTTTATAATGAATGTGTGTTTTCATTAAAAAATAAAATTTTGTCAATATCTTACCTACAAGTCATTTTTTTATCAATCAAAGTTTTGCATTGAGCTTGTACGCATAGTTTTTCTGCTAAGTGTATATGATAATATCAATTTCTGTGATTTCTGGGTTTGTTTTCGTATCTGAGGTTGATTTTGTTTGATTTTCAAATTTTATGATAACCTTTCGTGGTATATTATTAAAAAAGTTAATGTTATAATTTGAAACGTGTTGTACAATTTTGTGTGTTCTTGTAAGATTTGTTGTGTTTGAATGTATGATATTTGTTCTAGCTTAGTTACATTAATGCTTATATAAATTGTTTGAGTATAATAGTATTTGTAATCAATATTTCGTCTAACTGATTTGAACAATTTAATGCTTTTATTATATTATTACATTCAATTAGTATTTCTCTGCTTAAACAATTTTGATTCAAGATAGTTTTAGGTAAATTCCATGTTACCATAATATTTGGTTCTACATATTTTAATTCTTAATTTTTATGAGTTTTTGAATATCTAAATTCTGTTTTTTTTTTTTTTTTGTTTAAAATTTGTCTAACACATTTATTTATTACAAGATCTCTCGTTTTTGCAATGTATGATTTATTATTTAGTTTAAAATATTTGTCGTGTATTATCTCTGTCAAAATGTTATTTAGTTCGTCGGGGTAAGGAATAATTTCGAAAAGCGTGGTTTTATTTATTTCGTGGGGAATGTGAGAAATTATTAAAGTTTAATTATACTCATTCACAAAGTGAAATGAGTATATTGGTTTTGTGCACGCTGTCCGTCGGTCTGTCCGTATGAACGCAAACCATTTGCACAGTTTTGAAGCGAGAGAGTTGAAACTTGGAATATATACTCATGTATACCCTCGAATTATAAAGTGTCAAGATTTTCCCGATACGCCCACTAGGGGCGTGGCAAATCGGAAAATGCATTATCCGATATCTCAGAAACACTGCTTCTAGAAGTGATAGAGAATTGCAATTTGGAATGTAGACTCGTGTTGACAACTTAAGGTGAAAAAGCTATGGCAGATATATCTACGTCCATTGGGGGCGTGGCAAATCGGGATAAACTGTATGATTTTCCGATTCTCAGTGAGAAAATCAAAATTTTATGACGATATTACTGCTGATCTCCTCTACTGATTTCCAAAAAATTTTATATGTACAAACCAACTGTGGGCGTGGCAATGGGCGTGATCTGTGCGGGTGTGAATGAGTATTCCGCAGTCGGTAGCGCCCGACTGCAACGTTCTTACTTGTTTTTAATAGTTTTCAACCAAGTTGACGCTTTAATGTTTATTAGTTTTTCAGCGATTACATGTGATTGTGAATCATATTTTAATAATTTAGGATTGAAAATACCCAGTCTTGGTAGTTGCATACACAGTTTAATGTCTTCGATATTTTCTGTGAATTCTCGTAAATTGAAAATAAGTATTGCAAGTTTTTGGTCTCCTTCATTAGTTAAGCTTAATTTATTCATGATTTCAATACCTCTATTACCTGCTCTTATTACTTCATTTAATTCATTTGCTTGAACACCTTTTTTCGGCCAAGTTATCTATTTATACCCTGAACCCATTGAAAATGGGAAAACAGGGTATAATGGTATATTCTTGATCAGGGCGACGAGCTGAGTTGATTTAGCCCTGTCCGTCTGTCCGTCCGTCCGTCCGTCCGTCCGTCTGTCCGTCTGTCCGTATGTTTGAACGCGTCGATCTTAGAATCTATAAGAGCTAGAGACTTGAAATTTTTTATGTAGGTCCGTGTGTATAGCACGCGCAGATCGAGTTTGTTTCAAAAATTCGATAACTTTTATCGTTTTAATGTTATCGATTTAAAACGTTATCGAAACGCAGTTATAAATTTATATCTCCCGCATCTTTAGAGCTAGAGTCTCCAAATTTTGCATTCAGTATAATGTAGAGTTTATACAATTTTGATTTTTGTCAAATTTTTGATACCACCCCCCTTTCCTTCCCTTTCCCCCCAAACTTGTAAAACCCGTATTTCAAATACTAGAGACTTGTGCTTTGGAAAATATACACATATAAATGACAGAATCGCGCTCTTAAAGTTTGATTAAGAACGTCCAACTACAACAGAAGTTATTAAACATTTAATTTCCCATAGTAAAGCCGATGAGCGCAGCCCACACTCAGTCGCTGCGTTAACTGCGCAGTCAGCAGAGCGCTCGCTTATGCGTGCGTGCGTATGTGTATGTGTGTATGTATGTGCATGTATTGCTTGTATATATATATGTTAAATAAGCATAGAATGTTTGGAGTATCGGCTCTCGCAGGGTTCAGGGGATCTCCTAGTCGGGTACCGCCGACTAGAGCTTTCTTACTTGTTTTGTTTGCAATTCCTGTTTATTGAATAGACTTGCTGTGTTGGTGATCAGTAGTATATTAATTTTATTCTTCTGAGCCAGTGCTTTATATACTGACTCATGCATAATTTCAACTCTAAAAATATAGCTTATCTCTTGCTGAGCTTGTGAGGTTCAGCGTTGGTCTTTATCTATTCTTATTCTATTGCAGAGTGTGTAAGACTCAGCGTAGATGCTTATTTATTCTTAGTCTATCGCAGAGTTTGTAAGGGTCAGATTAGATGTTCATTTATTCTTAGTCTATCGCAGAGTTCGTAAAGGTCAGCGTAGGTCTTTGTGTACTTAGCATATTTATAGATTCTATATGTGACCGTACTTCAACCTAGTCGTTAAGTGCGTAGATGACATGTTTATGATCTTCGGCTATTTCTGTATGTTCATGCCTGAACATTCTGCGGGGGGCCAGAAAATGTGACAGTCAGCAATTGATGTCTCTGGTTTCTTTTCTTAATTATATATAGGAAAATAAAAATTATTACAATTATTGTTAATCCTAACGAGATGTGTCCATTCATCGTGTGGAAGACCAGATCCTCAATATGTACTTTTTGACTGTATAATTCGTTTATGTTTTGTTGTAGCCGTTGTAGTTCTACTGAGTTGTTTACTACAATGTGTTGAAGTGGCGTCGGAACCCATGTGTTGTTGTGGTCAATTATTTTGAGGAAAAGTGGCGAGAACCTCGCAGTATCTGTTGACGCTACCTCCTGCTGCGTTATGATGTTGATTTTACCTATCCTGGCCGAACATCCAGCAGACAGTTCGATTATGCCTTGGTTAGGTAAAAGGGTCATCTCCTCGTAGTTTCCGCATATGATATGGGCTGACTTCTTCTCAAATACTTTAAAGAGCCACCGGTTTTTTCCGTTCAGTTTTTTAACAAAAGTGTCCTCCTCGTACTCGATCATTTTGCACGGTTGCTTGTTGCTCGGTTTTAAAGGCGATATTTCACAACTTTCGTCATCTGCATCTTTCCATGCCCAACTTCCCTCACATAGGTACGTGTCCTCGTCTTCATGCCGACAACGACTTACTTCTGTTTCAGTCATTGAGTGATACGCATTTATCTCAGTATTGAAGATAATGAATTTAGCTTTAACTTTCGGAATCATCTTTCTTCCATCGAGCACGAGTGGTATAGGTACTGCTTCGAAGAGATTGGCATGCTGATTGATATATATTGGCAGTCTTGCGTCTATGACTAGCATGTTGTCCTTGAATATCGCTTGTGCCTTCATTAGCTTGTACACTAATTGAAGCCGCTTCGCAGAATTTCCGAACGGAAGGAGTTGGTTTCTTTTTAGCTTCTTTTGAATGTGGTCGAGTTCGGTCAGCATTTTATTTGGTTCGACCAGCGACGGGTGAACTCTTCCGTGGTTAATATCCGTCACAAGGGCGATTACTGCTGACTGAAGGTCTTCGGTTTCATCAATCCAGTTTCGTACTTGGGTGATTAACATGAAGAATTTTACAGAATCTTTGTAAATGAAGAAGTTCCCTTTCATTGTGTTTGCCATCTTGTTTATTTCCAGTGTGACTTTTTCAAAGTTTTTATTAACCTCTTCTGTGGTAGCTCTCACTAGGTTTGAGGTTGCATTGATTATTGATGTCTGGTTGTTGACATAATCATTTAGGCGTTTTTCGTTTTTGATAATTGTCTGCATGTTCTCTTTAATTCTACTTGCAGTGCCAATGTCGAAAAACGTTATAAACCGTTTTTTCCTATCCGCTGTTTGGGTGAAGATTTTATTTTTCTCCTTTATATTTTTGATTTTTGACTTTATAGTTTGGCTAACTGTTGTACAATATTCGTCGTATTCACCCAATTTTTCGCAAATGATGTCCGTTTTACTCATGAGCTCATCCGCTTGCTTCAAAACTTCGAAGTATGCTTGCATGTTGTAGTAAAACAGTAACTGCCAGCTTGATGACACGACTTCTACCTTTCCAAGATTGTCCATTAACATTGCTGTGTGTTGATCCATATCCTGGATTTTTGCCGTGCTTGTATTTGTGCCAGTTATTATGGTGGTACTTGCTACTTGCAATATCATTAGCAGGCTGAAAATCGTCGCTTTTCCTGTCGTCAACTTTGCTGATCGTGTTTTCATCCGTTCTTTTGGAGGGTCGGCTTGCTTATCCTTATCTTGAGTCGGTAGCAAACAGATCTTGTTAATTGATCTTTTGACTTCACCCATATTTGTTTTTACTGTTACTACTCGAACTTTATCATCTTGTCCTTTTGTAGTTTTCGTTATCTTTCCCATGGGCCATCTAGCGGGATGCGTGTTTTCTTGTTTTAGTAAAACAAGCTGGCCTTCCATGGGGTTTGATTTTTCTTGGTGCCATTTGGTTCGCTGTTGTAGTGATGCCAAGTATTCATCTTTCCATTTTCTCCAGAATTCTCCTCTGATGCGTTGTATGTGTCTCCATCTGTCTAAAGACCCAATTTTCCGATGATCATCAAAGTGCTCTGGAGCTCCAATAAGTGGTCGTCCTACAATAAAGTGACCGGGTGTCAAAATGTCGTCTCCATCCGTGTCACTATTTAGGGTGACCAGGGGGCGTGAGTTTAGCACTGCTTCAATTTGGCAGAGCAGTGTTGTAAATTCCTCAAATGTAAAGCTGTTATCGCCGATGACCCGCTTCAGGTGGTGTTTCACCGACTTTACTCCAGCTTCCCATAATCCTCCCATGTGGGGGCTTGCCGGCGGGATAAAGTGCCACTTAATGCCTTCTTTTTCGAGCAGTGGTGCAAGACTGCTATTTGCTTTTATAGCGGCGACAAGATTCTTATCTAGTATTCTAGCGGCACCGACGAAATTTGTGCCGTTGTCAGAATACAAATGTTCACTCTTGCCGCGCCTGGCGAAGAATCGGCGTAGAGCCTCTAGAAACTTATCTGATGATAAGTCACTGACGGTTTCCAGGTGCATTGCCTTTGTGGCCATACATACAAATAGGCATATGTACCCTTTATACGATTTTTGACCTCTTCCTTTGGAACAGCGAATTTGAAACGGTCCAGCGTAGTCGATGCCAGTGTTTTGGAACGGGTAATCTCCAGTTACTCGATACACTGGCAAATTTTCCATCAGTTGACTGGCCATTTCCTGTTTATACCATTCGCGTAGATATTGTTTCAATGTATTCCGCAAGCCAAAAATCCAGAACTCCCTTTGAATAAAGTTCCTCATTAGTTTCAGACCGCCGTTTAGGGGTTCCTTATGGGTGTTGTTTATTGTCAGCCAAGCAAACTGTGATTTTCCAAGTATAATTGGGTGTTTCACATTGTATGGCACCATTGCATTTTGAAGACGGCCTCCCACACGTAATACTCCATTTCCATCCAGAAAGGGGTTGAGCGCCTGCAATTTACTCTTTGATTCCAGAGGCTTTCCAGCATTGAGTAAACGAATTTCATGACCAAAATCAATTTGTTGTTGTAATTTTACAACAAATGTTTTGGCCTCCTTTAATTCGTCGACTGTGAGATAAGTCGACTGCTGCTTCTTCCCTCGTAGTTTTGCTATAAAGCGTAATACGTAAGCAATTACGCTTGTTAGCTTATTAATTGATGAATACTTTGTTAGGAGTGGGATCAGGTAGTTTTCTTTTGTGGTTAGAGTTGCTACTATAACCGATTCTGGGTCTTCAAATTGCGGCCACTGATTTGACTGTGTTGTCAACCACTCAGGTCCCTTCCACCATATGTCGCATGCTGCTAAGTGCTTCGGGGAAATTCCTCTTGAGGCGACGTCTGCTGGGTTGTCTGCTGATCTCACGTATTTCCATTCGACGTGAGGCAGTTTTTTGTTTATTTCGACTACTCTAGTTTTGACGAATTTATCTTTACTACGCTTGTTCTTTATCCAGGCAAGCGTAATTTGTGAATCACTCCATGCTAGTATTTTGGTGTGATTTCCTACTATTGCTTGTATTTTTGCCAATAGTTTGCTTAATAAGTGAGCTGCACATAGCTCTAATTTTGGTATAGTTCTTTTGTTTTTTACTGGGTTCACTTTGCTTTTTGCAGCTAGCAAAGTGATTTTGGCTCCAACCTTTGTATACACCACTGCTGCATACGCCTTTTCTGATGCGTCACAAAACCCATGTAGTTCCGTTGCATCAGTGCTCGATTTTCCAGACCAGCGCGGTATATTAATTTTTGCTAAATCTGGCAATGCGCTTGCGTATTCTTGCCAATAATTGACCAGACTAGGCTCTAGTTCTGCGTCCCAAGTTAGCGGCAGTTTCCTCAGCTCCTGTATGAAGCATTTTCCTTGCAATGTAACTGGTGTTAGCCAACCCAGTGGATCAAAGATTCTTGCCAATTGAGATAAAATTAGATGCTTTGTAATGCGCACTAATTTTGGGCAATCGACAACAAATGTGAATATATCCTTTTTGGGATCCCATTGTAGCCCAAGGGTTTTTATTGACTCGTCCTTGTGAATCATAATTTTTTCTGTTGAGTCGCCATCTTCAATTCCAGCAATGATCCTGTCATCATTTGATACCCATTTTCTCAAATGCATGCCAGCCTTTTCCATTATGCTCCTAAGTGCTGTTTGCGTGTTGATGCAATAGCCTATTGAGTCGCCACCAGTGATGAGGTCATCCATGTAGAAGTCTTCTTTAATTGTTATCATTAGTTGTTTGTTGCCTTGGCAATGTTGATTTGCCAATTCTTGAAGACAGCGGACTGCTAAAAATGGCGCAGCTGACGTCCCGTATGTTAGTGTAGTCAGCTTGAACTCCTTGATTGGCATCTTTTGGTCGTCTCTCCAGAGGATGTATTGATATTCCTGATCTTCTTTGGCGATTTTAATTTTCTCGATGTCAGCTGTCATTACATATTTCCATTGCCGCCACTTGATCAAAATATCAAAGATATCTTTTTGTATTTTAGGGCCGACTAGCATTACATCATTGAGACTTAGTCCATTCGAAGTTTTTGCTGAAGCGTCAAATACTACCCTCAATTTAGTAGTAAGGCTGTTTGGTCTGATTACCGCTTGATGTGGCATGTAGTATTTGCCTTGACCAATGGTGTGTACCGGTTCCATATGTCCTAGCTTCAGGTATTGTTCCATAAAGGCACTGTATTCCGTGAAGATTTGCGGATTCTTATTGAATTTGTTCTCCATTTGCAGTAGTCTTGCCATAGCCTGTTTTCGAGAGTTTCCTAACTCGACATTTTTTCGGAATGGTATGGAGACTACTAGCCGGCCTTCTTCATCCCTTGTGGTTGTCTCTTGGAACACCTTTTCGCAATCAGTGTTTTCTTCTGAATCGCTGGTGTCACTTTCAAGTTCCCAGAAGCGCTCGAGGTCGTCCAGGCACATCGTTGTTGCTGCGCTGATTACCTTTTTGCTTGGTGATCTGTTTATGTTGCCGGAGACAATCCATCCAAACTCTGTCTTTTGTCCCAGAGTTTCGTTTATTTTTTTCATTTTTCCCAACATTATTAGGGGTAGTAAATCCACTCCAATGACAACATCAATCCTACTGGGTTCGTTAAAGTGTGGGTCTGCTAGCTCGCAGCCCATCCAATCTTTATTGACATCCATGTCAATTTTCTTGCTCGTTAGAGCTTTCTGAAGTTTAGGCATGACTAGTGCCTGTATTTTGGTGACGAATTTGCTTTTAACTCTTGGTTTTATGGTTAAGCAAACGCTATTTTTTAGAACTTCCACAGTCTGAGAAATTCCCTGAACTTCCACGTTCCGTTTGATTCGGCGCAGTTTTAGTTGTTGTGCGGCTTCTTCCGATATTAAGGTTCTTTGTGAGCCTCCATCAATAAGAGCCCTTAGCTGCTCGTATTTTCCAAATTTATTTTGAATTCGGATGAGCGCAGTTGCCAGCAGCGTATCTTGCCCTTTATTTTCTTTCAGACAATTGCTGCTGACGTTCTCTTTTTTGTTTGCATCCTCGTGAAGCAAGCTGTTGTGTGCTTTGAGCATCGGTTGCAAGTCCAATCCTTTTTGCACTCTCTGAAGCTATGAGTGCCAAGACATTTAAAGCACAGCGCATTTTTGGACACAAATTCCTTGCGCTTTTTAACAGTGTCAGCTCTAAACTTCTGACATCTTATTATTTCATGCCCATCCAGTTGGCAAAAACGGCATCTTTTGTAGCTCGTTTTCTTCGTTTCCATTGACGTATGGACGGCACTCTTTTGCACTGAGTCTATTGAGTTATATAGTTGCTCAATAAACTCCAGCACATTGTCCAAGGACTGGATTTCTCTCGCCTTCTTTACATGCTGCTCGTAAAGTTGAAGGACTTCTGTCGAGAAACGTCGCAGCAAAATTTGAGCGAACAAAACATCAGCGTCATTACCCATTTGGCCTTTTTCTTTGACGATGAAGATGCACTCAGTTGCTGTGTCCAAGAACTTGCGGATACTGCCTTCATCATTGTTCTTCAGCAGTTCCATGTCCACTAGCTGGTTAACGGCGTTAGCAAATATTTTGCGCTTATTTTCGTAGCGCTTGCATATTAGCTCCCACGCTGCATTATAGCTAGCAGACGATCCAATTAATAAATGGCCTACTACCATTTTGGCTTCTCCTTTGAGGCATGATTTCAGGTAGTTCAGCTTCCTTGTATCACTGATATCCTTTCTGCTGTGAATCACCTCGGAGAACAACTCGAAGAACGTTGGCCACTCTTTGGAATTTCCATTAAAATGAGGAAGATCCACTTTTGGCAGCTCTGGAACGTCTTCTTTTATGTTGTGCAAGTCACCTATTTTTCTGTTCAGCTTCTTTGTCAGTAGGTTGACATTGCACTCCAGTTCATCGATTTCTTCGATTTCGAAAGCAAATTTTTCGTACTTTGCTTCTAAATCCGTGAGCGTTGACTGGACTTTGTTCCACAGGAAATTTAACTTGTCTTTGTAGTCCAAGATTTCTTCCTGGTTACTGAGCTCAAGGTTGGCATACACCTCTGCAATGTGCTGCCTTACTTTTTGAGCTCTTTTATCTACAAGATCTACCATCACATCCATTGGGCTGACACTTCGTCGTGAAGACATTTCTTCCTGCTGACTGTTATTTGCCTCGGATGTTTCCGGCTGCTTTTGCTTGCTAGATCCTGGTTGGTCGGTGTCCATAGCGTGGTCGGCAACTTCGACCTTCATCAAGGACTCTTTATACGTCCTGAAGTTTTCCATTATGGCATCATATATTTTCCCCTTAAAATATTGATGATCGACAGTACCAATTTTTACCAGTGATAAGTGATTGGCAGTGAATTCTGCTGCCAGCTTATCAATCACTGATACTACATCCTTCTTTGCAATGGCCTGCAGGATGTTTTCGTGGATCTTTGATTGCTTCTTTAGCAACTCGACCACTTTTGACGACAGCATCTTGTTAGTTTAGTTTTTTTTTTATTATTGTCTTTGGCTTGACCCGTTGGAGGATTTTTTGTTTTGATCGCCTGGTTGATCGTGCTGTGCCTCTACTCACAGCTTAAATTGGTAAGCCAAAGAGAAACAAGAAAAATTTTGTAAAACACTTTCACACTTCACTAACACTTGTCACAAAATTATGGTAGACTTTGTAGGTTGGATCGAAGGACCATGAATAGACTTGCTGTGTTGGTGATCAGTAGTATATTAATTTTATTCTTCTGAGCCAGTGCTTTATATACTGACTCATGCATAATTTCAACTCTAAAAATATAGCTTATCTCTTGCTGAGCTTGTGAGGTTCAGCGTTGGTCTTTATCTATTCTTATTCTATTGCAGAGTGTGTAAGACTCAGCGTAGATGCTTATTTATTCTTAGTCTATCGCAGAGTTTGTAAGGGTCAGATTAGATGTTCATTTATTCTTAGTCTATCGCAGAGTTCGTAAAGGTCAGCGTAGGTCTTTGTGTACTTAGCATATTTATAGATTCTATATGTGACCGTACTTCAACCTAGTCGTTAAGTGCGTAGATGACATGTTTATGATCTTCGGCTATTTCTGTATGTTCATGCCTGAACATTTATCTTCTTCATCTAATGCTCCGAAAAGGTTCCCATAAAATTTACAAGTCGTCTATTATTATGTTGAACATGTCTAATACCGTTCATTTCTCTGTCGAGTTTTTCTGTTAAGTACTTAATTTGTGTCAGTATTTTGAATTGTTTAGTTTGCATTATTAAATTGTTATACGTCTCTTCAGGTTTAGTTAGGTTTGTTTTTAAGTAATAGTATTCATATATTTTGGGTAAATTGATTGTTCCTGTAGTAAATATGAGATACCATTTTTAGATTTAATAGGGCTTATCTCTAAACTTTGGCATTTTATTTGTAATATAAAATACGCTAATAAAAATATTATTATATGTGGTGTTAAGTTATGAAGGGACATCTTCTTGGTGGTGTTCTACCATTTGTGCTATGTTTTGTTTTGTGATTCGCTATTAATAATTCTTAATTTTTCATTTACGGTTTTATGAAATCTTTCTATATCAGAAATGCCTTTTTTGCTAGTGGTAATGTTATATTTTTTTGGGGGGATGGAGGGGAGCAGGCAAGGCAAAGCTTCTGATTGTGCTCAAATTGGTGAGTGCCAGAGTGATCCTTGCTCTTGCTCTCCTCAAGTCGACACACTACCTCCACGTGGTTCCTCCTGGATTGTGACTCAACACCCGTTGAGTTATAAACTAAAGTGCGCGGCGGGATCCTAATCCTTAAATTAGGTTTTGGCGTAGGACTTGATATCCACCCATGGAAAAAACACGCATCAGTGAAGGAAGCAAGAAGAGCCTCGGATAGGAACCCGAAAAACGTTGACGACCACTGCAAACGTAAAAAGGACAATGATTTGAGAGTATGCACTTGGAATGTAAGGACATTGTACAGACCCGGTGCTGCTCAACAACTAGCGGATACCCTCAATAAGTTGAAGGCTGACATTACAGCCATCCAGGAAATGCGATGGAAAGGACAGGGACGCATGCGAAAGAGTAATTGTGACATTTACTACAGTTGTCATAATGATAGGCATGAATTTGGTTGTGGTTTCGTCGTTGGGGCCAAGTTGCGGCACCGAGCCTCGCACTTTACACCAATCAGCGAGAGGATCGCGACGATCCGAATAACTGCCAAATTTTTCAACATCAGCCTAATCTGTGCGCATGCCCCGACGGAAGAGAAAGACGATGCTACAAAGGATGCTTTCTATGCAGAGCTTGACCGAGCATATGGCCGTTGCCCGTCACATGACGTTAAGATCCTTCTAGGAGATTTTAACGCCAAAATAGGGCGGGAGGGCATCTTTGGAGCAACCGTTGGCCCCTTTAGTCTGCATGAGTCCACGTCGAGCAACGGACTTAGACTAACAGGATTTGCGGCCGCGCACAATATGATTGTACGTAGTACAGGTTTTCGTCACCTCAACATCCACAAGGCAACCTGGCTGTCGCCTGATCGTCTGACGCGAAATCAGATTGATCATGTTGTGATCGATGCAAGGCATGCATCTAGCATTCTTGATGTGAGATCTTGTCGGGGTCCTAACATCGACTCTGACCACTACCTTCTTGCAGCGAAGGTTCGCGCACGGATGTGTGCCGCGAAAGTCTCACGTCAAGGTATGCCAAGAAAGCTGGACATCGAAAAGCTGCAATCGCAACAACATAAGGATGCCTTCTCCACTCGACTCTCGGGCCGACTCGGCCAACTCTCACCAACACCTATAAATACAACGGATATGTGGGCGTACATATCCAACGCCATAAATTCTTCTGCTGTGGAAGTACTTGGATTTCAACGCCCTCCTAACCAGAATCCATGGTATGACCAGGAGTGTCGGGAGGTGACTGCAGCAAAAGACGCCGCCTACAGAAGAACGCTGCAAGCAGGAGCTACTCGAGCGGTAGTAGATATTTATAGGTTGCGGAGACGAGATGAGAAGCGCCTTTTCAGGAGGAAGAAGCGGGAGATGGAAAGGCTTGAGTGTGAGAAGATGGAGCATAGCAGAAGCAAGAACGATGCCCGTGACTTTTACCAGAGGGTCAAACGCATGACCCAAGGGTATAAGTCTGGATCGCTTGCCTGCAGGAGTGATGATGGAACCCTGGTCACAGATGCGAAGATGGTACTGAGGTTATGGCGGGATCACTTTGAAAAACTTTTGGCTGGGAACAGTGAGAATGAGCTTGACGAAGATGGTCCACTAACCCCAATCAGAGATGATGGTACTGAAGTTCCCACCCCTAGTCATACGGAAGTCGAGATAGCTATACAGCGTCTCAAAAACAATAAAGCCGCGGGAGCAGATGGCTTACCGGCTGAATTGTTTAAGGCTGGAGGCGGTGAGTTGGTAGGGTGCATGCACCAACTCATCAGCAGAGTATGGCTAACGGAAAGCATGCCCGATGATTGGAACCTCAGCATGATCTGCCCTATCCTTAAGAAGGGTGATGCAACACAACGCACCAACTACCGTGGCATCAGCCTTCTTCCCGTCGCATACAAGGTTCTCACGAGCGTAATGTGTGAGAGACTGAAACCACACGCTGAAGCATTGATAGGTCCCTATCAATGCGGTTTTCGTCCTGGCAAGTCTACAGTTGACCAGATCTTCACATTGCGCCAAATCCTGGAGAAATCGCATGAGAACCAAATCGACACATACCATCTGTTCGTCGATTTTAAAGCTGCTTTTGATAGCCCACGGCGAGACCGCCTGTACGCTACCATGTCTGAGCTTGGTATTCCTGCAAAGTTAATACGGCTTTGTAGCATGACATTGAGCAACACCATCAGCTCTGTCAAGGTAGGAAATGACCAATCCGAAACCTTTAATACCAAGTGGGGTCTCAGACAAGGCGACTCGTTGTCTTGTATGCTCTTCAATCTACTAATGGAGAGTATAATAAGGAAAGCTGGGGTGCATCGGATGGGCACAATACTGGGAAACAAATGTGTCCAGCTCCTTGGTTACGCTGATGATATCGATATTATTGGTCGTACCAAGCGTGATGTAACTGCGGCTTTTGGAGCTATCGAAAAGGAATCAGCCAAAGTTGGTCTTGCAGTAAACATGGGCAAAACAAAGTTTATGGTGTGCAGTAACAGAGAATCGCGGCGTCTTGACTCTCACCTTACTGCTGGAGACTATGACTTCGAGTCTGTCAAGGACTTTGTCTATTTGGGAACTGCCGTGACCAACAACAATGATGTCAGCCTAGAGATCAAGCGGAGAATTACATTAGCCAACAAATGTTACTTTGGGCTCAGTAGGCAAATGAACAGTAGAGCCCTCTCTCGAAAGACAAAAATAACACTCTACAAGACGCTCATCATTCCAGTGCTGCTTTATGGTGCGGAAGCCTGGACAGTGACGCAGTCAGATGCGGCTGCTCTTGGTGTTTTCGAGAGAAAGATTCTTCGCAAGATCTATGGACCAGTTTGCGTTGGCGAAACCTATCGTATCAGGTGGAACGACGAGCTGTACGAGCTATATGGCGATGTGGACATTGGCAAGCGAATTGACATTCAGCGTCTTCGTTGGTTGGGTCACATTGCTCGTATGGAGGGAAGCACTCCAGCTCGTTCGGTTTTTGATACGATAGTTGGAGGACAACGAAGAAGGGGTAGACCTAGAACCCGTTGGAAGGACCAAATGGAGGCAATCCTAGGAGGTGTAACCAACTGGAGAAGTCGTGCACAGGATAGAGAAGCATGGAGGCAAATCGTGCATCAGGCTGTACTCCGATAGGGGTGTTTTAGCCAATTAATAATAATGTTATATTTACATCTTCGGATTTCTACCAATTTTGTAATGCGGAACACATAAAGGCTGAATCTTTATTGCTTTTATTTCTAATGGTTTTCCCATACCATTGAATAAACAATCTCGACCATTGACTTCAATTAAAGTTGCATATTTGAAGTATAAGTCTATACAGGATAGAAATTGTTTATTATCTACTATGTAAAAATCAATTACATACTTTTCTCTAGGATTTTGACTTTCTAGTGTTAATTCATATGCTAACTTGATATCTCTATGTTCTGTTTTTGCTATATTACAAACTTTGCATTCGTTGATTATATTTTCAATTAGATTCTGATAGTCTGGATAGTAATAATTTTCCTTAAATAATAGAGTCAACTTTTTTATACCTGGATTTAATAATTTTTATGTGTTTCAATAATTAAATCTTTAAATTCCGCATATGATTGAAGGTCTATTACTTTCTCATTACTTTAGTGATGTTATTGGGACTAATTATTTCAACAAAAGCTTTTTGAAAAACAAGTAAGAAAGCTCTAGTCGGCGGTACCCGACTAGGAGATCCCCTGAACCCTGCGAAGAGCCGATACTCCAAACATTCTATGCTTATTTAACATATACATATATACAAGCAAACATGCACACACACATACACACATACATATACGCATAAGCACGCGCTCTGCTGACTGCGCAGTTAGCGCAGCGCAGTATGGCTATATTATGGGAAGTTAATTGTTGAATAAGTTTCTTTGTAGATAGACTTTCTTAATCAAACTTTCAGAGCGTAATAATGTCATTTATATGTATGTAATTGCCAAAGCACAAGTCTCTAGTATTTGAAACACGGTTTTTACAAATTTGGGGGGAAGGGAAGGTAAGGTGGGATGGTATCCAAAATGTGACAAAAATCAAAATTGAATAAACTCCTCATAATACTAAATACAAAATTTGGAGACTTTAGCTTTAAAGATGTAGGAGATATAAATTTATAACTGCATTTCGATAACGTTTTAAATCGATAACTTTAAAACGATCAAATTTATCGATTTTTTGAAACAAACTCGATCTGCGCGTGCTATACACGGATCTACATAAAAAGTTTCAAGTCTCTAGCTCTTATAGATTCTGAGATCGACGCGTTCATACATACGGACAGACGGACGGACGGACAGACGGACAGACGGACATGGCTATATCGACTCAGTTCGTCGAGCTGATCAAGAATATATATACTTTATGGGGTCTGCCACGCCTCCTTCTCCCTGTTACATACATTTTAACAAAACCATTATACCCTGTTTTCCCATGCGTGCTATACACGGATCTACATAAAAATTTCAAGTCTCTAGCTCTTATAGATTCTGAGATCGACGCGTTCAAACATACGGACAGACGGACAGACGGACGGACGGACGGACGGACGGACGGACGGACGGACGGACAGACGGACAGGGCTAAATCGACTCGGCTTGTCACCCTGATCAAGAATATATATACTTTATGGGGTCTGCCACGCCTCCTTCTGCCTGTTACATACATTTCAACAAAACCATTATACCCTGATTTCCCATTTTCAATGGGTTCAGGGTATAATAAGAAAATCTGCAACGTTGTTAAAGTAAATAACGCTTTTCTTTGAACATAAATATTCTATAATTATTTGTTTTGCATAGTTATTTGTCATTTCGATGTAGTTTATTAAAATTTGTGTTTTATGGAAATAATAATTTACATTAATATTATTTGAATTACTTCTTTTAAATGCTATTTGTTGTTTATAATAATTAATTGATCTTTCGGTAGCCGAAATGTAATTTTGATTGTCTTCTTGAGCACTGTAGATAGTTGCTGCTGTTGTTTTGGAGGTTTCTCCTAAAAAAATTTCATTTAATTTAATTCTGGATAGAGAACATATATTATGTTATAGTCAATTTCAATTAATTTGATTTTCCATCTTTTTAACTTCATGTTTCGTTCTTTAACATTATTAAGCCAAACAAGTGGTTTATGATGACTCAGGATTTCGAATTTTCTACAAAAGAGATAGGACCTGAAGTATTTAGTTTACAATAGCTAAAGATTCCTTTGCAATAGCGGGATAATTTATTTCATGTTCATTCAATGTTCTACTTGCATAACATATTGGTGTTTGGTTTTGTGACAGCACAGCTCCTATTGCTATGTTACTGGCATCAGTTGTAAGCGAAAATGTTTTTTCAAAATTCTGATAAATTAATATTGGATCGGACGTAATAAGTAATTTTAACTTTTCAAATGCGAAGATGTAATCTTTATCTTTAATATTAATTGTTGCATCTTTTTCAATTTCAAAGACATTGGTTATATAATGTGTGCAAATTTAGGAATGAATTTTCTGTAATATCCAGAGTCCTAAAAATGATTTAATTTCTTTAGTTGTTTTTGGAATTGGGAAATTTTGTATAGCTGAAATTTTGGATTAGCTTTGATTCCTTCTGTTGTTATAACGTGACCTAAGAATTCAGTTTCTTTTTTCATGAATTCACATTTGTCAAGTTGTAGTTTTAAATTCGCTTCTCTAAGCTTATTAAATACTCTTTTTAATGATAATAAGTGTTATTCCAATGAAGTGGAATATGCAATTATATGTATACTAAACAATATTTATAAATTAGATCTTCTAATAGATTGTTCATGCAGTTTTGGAAAGTTGCTGGAGCATTTTTTAGTCCAAAAGGCATTCGAATATATTCGTAATGTCCATTTTTAGTTGGAAACTTTGTTTTTGGTATACATTGTGAGTCCATTTGTATCTGATGAAATCCTTTCGCCAGGTCAATGGTAGTGACATTTTCCTAGTTTGTCTAATATATCATCCATGACTGGAATACGATATTTATCATCAATTGTTATTTCATTTAAGTTTTGATAGTCAATGACTATCCGGAACTTTTGTTTCCCTGATGCATCACACTTCTTTGGCACAATTCAAATTGGTGAGCAATAAGGTGAGTTTGATACTCGGATTATTCCTTGTTCAATCATTTCCCTAATGACAATTTTAATGACATGCTTAATTGCACTGGTGAAAGTCCGATTTTCACTTTCTTTGTACTGAACGTCACTAAACTCGAAAAGAATTTTAGAAAGTTTTGATTTTTCTTCGTCGTTGATATGTTCTAATCTGAATTCGTTTGATTCTTTTAATTAGTTATTTATGGAAAAATTAAACGGTTTTTTTAAAGGTGGATCAAGAATATCTATTAAAGTCTTGTCCTCAACAGTGTCATCATCACTGTATCTCATCTTAAATATATAATCGTTTAAGATAACTGTTTTTTCCCTATAATCGATTTTTGCAAGATTCTAGATAATCTCTTCCTAACAGCATATCATAATTTTCTGAAAAAGTTTGCACATCTAATTGGCATAGCTCAATCGGAAAGTTTAAGAAATTTTGTTTCATCAAATTTATAGATGAACCTGTGTCTATTACACAGTTGTAATTTTGACAATTAAACATTATTTTGATGAATGGATTCAATCTTCGTTGTCCAAGACTTCTTGATGAAAATTTTTGCAAACTTCCATCTTTGAATGACCACTAGTACTTTCGCGTTGTCTTTTGTAAGGTGGGTTTTGTCCTTGTGTTACTTGTGTTTGACTTTGGTAATTCATTGGATTCCGTGATCAAGCTTAATTTTAATAGTATTTAAATTCTTTTTGTACCGCTTGATTATTTAAATTTTTATTACTTGGCTTAGGATTGGGATATGTTGTATTTGAAAAATTTGGGCTTGGGTAATAATTTTGATTATTTCCCTTATTACGATTGTCATTATTTATTTTAAAGTTGCTTTGAGGCTTTACGCTATCAAATTTATTGCTTTCATAAACTACTTCATGTTGCGCTACTTGATTTAGTTTTGTTACTGTAGTTATGTCGTATCTTGCTAAGGTCATGAAAATTCTGTCCGGTAATTTTCTTGTAATAACGTCTTTCGTTGTATTATTCATAGCATTTGTGTATACAATAGTGTTTTGCTCATTACTTTTTAACATTAGTTTATTAGATATAATAAATGATTGATATTCTAAATCCTCAACAAACTTACGAATACTTCCATTATTTTGAGTATTGTATAACCTTCTTAGAAATTTTTCAAATGGTGTTTGAGTCTTGAACTCCCCAATCAAAGCCGTCTTAAGCTCATTTGCGAGGCCCTCTGTACTGCTCCAGATAACTGCATTTCGATAGCACTAAATAGGACAGTGTGCTGTCTTATGTCCTGCGTTGGGTATAGTTGCATTCTAAAATCCACTCTCCGGATGAACACAGTGAGTTCGTCTGTTTTCCCATCAAAGATTGGAAGTTGATGGAGTTGTCCCAGAGCTTGTTTCATATGTGGCTCCGAAAGAACCATGACTGTTGCTGTTGCCATGTTGTTGATTGTTATGTTGATTTTATATTTATTATTTTTGTTCACAGTTTATTTAATATTTTTATACTCATTCACAAAGTGAAATGAGTATATTGGTTTTGTGCAATGTCCGTCACGCTGTCCGTCCGTCTGTCCGTTCGTCCGTCTGTCCGTCTGTCCGTATGAACGCAAACCATTTGCACAGTTTTGAAGCTAGAGGGTTGAAATTTGGAATGTATACTCGTGTATACCCTCGAATTATAAATGCACTAGGGGCGTGGCAAATCGGAAAATGCATTTTCCGATATCTCAGAAACACTTCTTGTAGAAGTGCTAGAGAGTTGCAATTTGAAATGTAGACTCGTGTTGGCAACTCAAGATGAAAAAGCTATGGCGGATATATCTACGCCCATTGGGGACGTGACAAATCAGATAAAACTGTATCTTCTACAGTTTTAAAGCTAGAACGCCCAAATTTGGCACGTAGGTTACTGCTATGATTCTATGAAGATCGAACAAAAAAAAATTTATATCCACGTCCACTAGGGGCGTGGCAAATCGGATCTGACTATATAGTGATTTTTCAAATTCTGTAATATTTTGAGCACTATGAATGCTAGAGACTTGAAACTTGGTATATATACTCGGGTTGACAACCCAAGATGAAAAAGATATGGCGGATATATCCGCAAAAGCTTATAGCTCCTACAGTTTTAGAGCTAGAAGCTTTAAAATTGGATGATTGAGTTACTCCTCTATCAATGACTCAGAAATAGTTTTTACGTCCCTTATGGGCATTCCCGGCTAAAAAATACCCTGTAGTTTTCGCATTTTTTTAGTGTAAGCATACAAATCACACATACGTTATTTTTTGGTACTTCTAAGAACTGGCCAAAAATTATATGTCTACGCCCACTGGGGGCGTGGTAAATCGGGAAAAACTTTACGTTTTTCCGATTCTCAGTGAGAAAATCAAAATTTTATGACGATATTACTGCTGATCTCCTCTATTGATTTTCCAAAAATTATATGTATACAAACCAATTGTGGGCGTGGCAATGTTCGTGATCTGTGTGGGTGTGAATGAGTATTCTGCAGTCGGTAGCGCCCGACTGCAACGTTCTTACTTGTTTATTATTAATATTGTTTACAGACAGTTTGTTTTAAGACTTATCTCTTAAGTGAACTTAATGCAGAGAAACGTGTTGCACTATCACACGCGGGTTCTTTGGCAGAATGTTTTTTCCAAAAACTTTTTATATCACGATTCTTTTGCGGCTATTCGCGTGATAAGGTGGATTAAAACAAACGGATTTTAGTTTTTAAGGATACCGGCTGCGCCAATTACGTTTTTTGGTATTATAATAAAATATAACTTTATTTTATAATATCTCGATACTACGGAGTACAGATCAAATTGTAGACTAATTATGCTGAGTTCTGAAGACGCTTAGCAAACCTTGGCTTTGAGCTTTCGTTAATTGGACTTTGGAGTTTGAGAGCTTTTACATTATTATCTTGAGAAAGGAATGTGTGTGTTTTATTTATTTATTTATTTAAGAGCTAACTTATTAATAATGAAATTATAGGCTAGCTTAATACGTGGCTATGGCAGCGGAGGCCTTCAGCTCTAAAGTTGTATGTGCTTATGTATAAGTTTTCTTAATAGTACTGTGTGTTGTATTTACTTATTTACATTATGTACATGGGGTGATGGAAGTGGTTTTCATAATTTAAGTTAGTTTGTATTCTTAGATGTAGTGATATAAATTGGTTGTTTTTAGGTATTTTAGAATGTTTGATATGTTTGAGGATGTGGGGTGTGCTAAGCATTGGAGAGGGTTGGTGTTTTTAAATATTGCTTGTCTTTGAAGTTTTAGGGTATTGCAGTTGGTGAGGATGTGTTGGATTGATATGGTGTCGTTGCAAAAGGGGCATACACCGGGAGATTTATCGATGAAGTGTATGTGGGTTATTTTGGAGTGTTCGAGTCTAAGTCTAGTTATTATTATTTGGTCTCTTCTCGAGAGGGATAGTGAATTTCTTTTAAAAATGTGGTAGTTGTTAAGTTTATGTGGGTTGTTTGCTTGATACCAGGTTGATGTTTCGGTCATGTTGGATTGTAGTTTTGTGAGGTGTATGTTTTTTAGGTATGATTGTATGTCTTGTACGTTAAGATTTTCCTTTGTTATTAGAGGCTGTTTCGCTGCAGTTTTAGCAGAGGTGTCTGCTAGCTCGTTCCCTGCTATTCCTACATGCCCGGGCACCCAGAGTAGTTTGAATTTGGGGAAGGTTTTCTGCATAATATTGCGATCGTATGAGGGGTAATGTTCATTGTTGTTTGTGTTATTAATTGCGTCTATTGCAGAGAGTGAGTCGGTGCATATGCAGAATTTACCTCTTTTATTTTTTAGGGTTTCTAGAGCTTCAACTATTGCAATGAGTTCTGCGGAAAATACGGAGGAGTAGTGGGGTAGGAGATATGTTTTGATGGTATCGGTTTCATTTGTAATGGCAAAGGTGGTGGTACTGTTGTTTTGGGATCCATCTGTATAGATGTATGTGTATTTAAGCTTGTCTATGGTGTTAATTTTGATGAATTCGCCTCTGTACGTTTGTGGGCATGTGTTTTTTTATTAAAGCTTCTTAGTGTCGTGTCTGTGATTATTTGGCTTACATTCCACGGAGTAGTAGTCAGAGTAAGTAGTTTTGTGGGCTGAAAGGGTAGGTTGTGGTTTCTGCTATATTTTATTATTAGGTCTATTGTTGAATTGTATTGTGGCCGTCTAGGAGGTCGGTATGTTTTTAGTATTTTGTGTAGTGGGGAATTTTTTGCTGTGATCAGGGTTTTTACAAGGGTGGCTGTTAGTAGTTCGCGTCTGTCTTCTAATGAGGGGACTCTTGCTTCGTATAGAATGTTTTGGGAGGGTGTGGTTTTGAATGCCCCGAGAGCGATTCTGAGGCCTGTGTTAATTTTAGATTTTATAGGTCGCAAAGTTGTTTTTGGGCAGTGTCCATAGATGGGAAGGCAGTAGTCTGCCTTGGAGTTGACTATTGCTTTAGTGACGTCTATAAGTGTGGATGTGTTACAATTGAATTTTGGACTTGCGAGACATTTTATTATATTAATTGCTTGATGCAGGGCGTGCGTGAGTTGTTCCGTGTGTTTATTCCATCTGTGTTTGTTGTTAAAGTGAAGTCCAAGTATTTTTAGTGATGCGACATTCTGGATTTGTATGCTTCCTGTTGATAATGTGCATTTACAGTTGTGCTTTCTGCAGACGTGCATGTGCTTGCATTTGGTGGTGGATAGCTTGGCGCCTGAATATTCGGCCCAGTTAAGTATGGTTCGGAGGATTGGGTTTATGTTTATATTAATGTTTTTCCTATTTTTTAGTTTAAGTATTATGTTAAAGTCGTCTGCGTAGGCGCTTAGGCTGATATTTGGGTGTAGGGTGAGATTTCCGCGAGTTTGTTGTACGCTATTACAAAGAGGATCACTGAGAGTGGCGAGCCCTGGGGGATGCCGTTGTGGATGGGGTGGAAGGGGGAGAGGTTGGTGTTTATTCGTACTGTAATTTTTCTGTTCGTCTTGAAGTTTTTTATGTAGTTTAATATTTTAGGTCTCGTTTTCCATTCCGTGAGTTGGTCAAGTATTGAGTGTAGTCCGATTCTGTCAAAAGCTTTTGAAAAGTCTAAGGATATTATAGACGTATGGTTTCTTCTGGAGATGGATCTTGCTAGTAGATGGTCTATCAACAGTAGACTGTCTATAGCAGATTTCCCCTTCTTGTCTGTGTTGGGTTTTGAGATTGGGACTATTATACTATTCTTGTAAACTTGGGGGATGTAATTGTTTAATATAGAGTTTTGGAGGTTAATTATTCGACATTTTGTTTTCCTGTCCAAATTCTTAATCATGGCGTAGTTTACTCTTTCTAGTCCGGGTGTATTTCCTTTTAATGTGTTTAGAGCTGTCGTAAATTCGACTAGTGTTATTTCTTTTTCTATTTCTGTAGCTCTCTTTCTGGGGACATACGTGTGGTTGAGTAGGTTGTTCAGTGATGCTTGTTTTGTGTTTATAAAGGTCGTGGAGAAATTGTGGTCAGATGATGTGTCTGAGAAGTTTTTGCAGAAGAGTTCTGCTATTTTTGCTTTGTTGGTGGTATTTAGATTTGTAACTGGGTTTAAGATGCAATGGATGTGTTTTTGGGGACTTAGGCCGCAGAAGCGTCTGATGTTACTCCAAATTGTTTTTGGAGGTGTGTCGGGTGCTATTTGTGTTGTGGATTTTTGGATACTATGTTTTTTTTCTTCTTTTAGGGTTCTTCTAAATTTGGCATTTGCTCGTTTATATTGTATGATGTTTGGGTACAGATGTTTCTTTTTAGCGTGTGCCATTTCTTAACTTTTTCGTCTCTAAGTTTTTGTATATTATTGTTCCACCAAGGTACATTGTGTGGTTTGGTCATAGGGTGTGTCTGAGGGATTGTTTTATGTGCACTAGATATAATTATTTTTTGTATTGTGGCTGTTTCTTTGTTTATGTTTGAGCTTATTTTTAGTTGTGATGAGTATTTTTCTCTAAGTTTAGAAAATCCTTCCCAATTGGCTTTGTCGGTGATAAACATGGGTTTGGAGGATATGTGTTGTGCTATTGTTGGATTGGAGTTGAATAGGTTAATTATGATAGGGAAGTGGTCGCTACCAAAGAGATCACTTTCTGTGTACCATGTGCTGTCAAGTTGTAAAATTGCTAAAGGTTATGTCGATGTTTGTTAGTGTATTGTGGGTGCTAAGGTGTGTTGGTGAACCGTCATTTAGTAGGATATAATTTGATTGGGTTATGAATTTTTCAAGTATTTTTCCTCTACGATTATTGGTGTTTGAGCCCCAGTTTTTATGCCAACCGTTAAAGTCGCCAGTGACTAGCATGGGTATGTTTGAGGTTTCTAGAACATTTTGGAGATTGTTCATAGAAAATCCCTTGTTTGGTAGGCTGATATTAGTCTGAATTTGAGATTTGACGTGAATTCTGCGCATAGTGCGTCGAAGTCACCGTTCAAAGTAATTTCTCGAGTTTGTAGGGAATTGTGTATCAGGAGAGCTACACCCCCATGGGAAGGTGAACTGTTTTTTGTTATTAAGGTGTAGTTGGTTGGTATAGGTATGCAGTTGGTGTGTATTATATGTGTTTCTTGTAGAGATAAAATAAGGGGCCTGTGTTTTTTAATTAATATTTGTAGTTCGCTGTAATTATTTGTGTAACCGCTTATGTTCCATTGAATGATCTTAATGGTCATTTGGTTTTATTTATATTTAAGGAGAGAAATGTGAGGGTATTGTGAGTCTATTTTGAGATAATTACAGCGTGTGGGGCTATTGTTATTTTGGATGTTAAATACTGTCGCTGTCGTTGTTGTCTTTATGTTTTACTTTTTTGAAGTTTTTGCATTTGGTAGGTTGGGTTTTGTGGGTTTGAGATTTGTTGAAAGGGTGTTGTTTTTTTCTTTATGAAATATTCTTAATTTTAGGTCGTTAGTTTTTTCGCTTGCTAAATTTTTTAAGTTAGCGAGGTAGTCTACGTCCATTTCCATGTCTTCTTTGCGGTGGTGTTGGTGCGATGTGCTTGTGCTATGGGCTGAGGTCCTTGGGTGGTCTGATAGTAGGTCGTGGTAAGCTGTGGGTAGAGATGAGGTGTTCGTTTGCTGGGCAGATGATGATTTTGTGTTATATGTCGGGGTCGATGTTGTTGTAGCTGTACTTGTTTTTGGTGTTGATGAATGAGCGTCTTGATTTGTTGCAGATTTGGTTAATGTTGATGCGTAGTTGTTGTTAAGTTGCGGGTTGTGACGAGCGTAGTAAATTGATAAAGCTGTTTTGCGGTTAACTTTCTCTGTAGTTTTGATTGCTACCAGTTCTTGTTGTTTTATGAATGTTGGGCATCTGCGGTCCGGTGGGCTGTGTTTAGGGTCGACTTCTGTGTTGTTTTTACAATTCAGGCAGCTTTGCGTATTATTGTATAGTTCTCCTTCAGTAGTGTGTTTGTTTTCTGAGCAGTTTTTGCATGTTTCAGAGCTTTTGCAGGTGGTTGTAGGATGTCCATAGCGGAGACAGTTTTTGCATCGCAATGGGAGGGGGATGTAGGGTCGCACGCGGACGGATTCGTAGCCAATTTTAATTGTTTCGGGCAGCTTGAGTGTTGCGAAAGTGATTGTGATGAGTCCAGTTTCTACGAAAATGTTGTCTTCTTGGTTTGTGTTGTTTGGTTGTCTTTTTAGGATTTTGCGAACTTCAGTTACTTTTTGTGTTTTTAATTCTTCTTGTATTTATTTTTCACTTATGTTGCGTAGGTCATTGCAGTATATTACACCTTTGGAAAAATTTAGTGTTTTGTGTTCTGTTGCAGTAATGTCGATGTTTGTCATTTTGGTAAGTCTGAGTAGTTTTGTAGCTTGCAAATTGTTTTTGGTTTTAATAAGTAGGGAGCCGTCTCTTGTTTTTTTGCATGTTTCTACTTCTCCTCCGCAGGCATAGTCTATGGTTCTTATACTCATTCACAAAGTGAAATGAGTATATTGGTTTTGTGCAATGTCCGTCACGCTGTCCGTCCGTCTGTCCGTCCGTCCGTCTGTCCGTCTGTCCGTCTGTCCGTCTGTCCGTATGAACGCAAACCATTTGCACAGTTTTGAAGCTAGAGGGAAATTTGGAATATATACTCGTGTATACCCTCGAATTATAAGTGTCAAGATTTTCCCGATACGCCCACTAGGGGCGTGGCAAATCGGAAAATGCATTTTCCGATATCTCAGAAACACTACTTCTAGAAGTGCTAGAGAGTTGCTATTTGGAATATAGACTTGTGTTGACAACTTAAGATGAAAAAGCTATGGCGGATATATCTATGCCCATTGGGGGCGTGGCAAATCGGGTAAAACTGTATCTTCTACAGTTTTAAAGCTAGAACTCCCAAATTTTGCACGTAGGCTACTGCTATGATTCTATGCAGATCTACTGAAAAACTATACATCCACGCCTACTAGGGGCGTGGCAAATCGGATCTGACTATATAGTAATTTTTCAAATTCTGTAATATATTGAGCACTATGAATGCTAGAGACTTAAAACTTGGTATATATACTCGGATTCACAACCCAAGTTGAAAAAGATATGGCGGATATATTTACGCCCATAGGGGGCGTGGCAAACCGCAAAAGCTTATAGCTCCTACAGTTTTAGAGCTAGAAGCTTCAAAATTGGATGGTAAGTTACTGGTGAGCTCCTCTATCGATAACCCAAAAATAATTTTTACGCTCCTTTTGGGGCATGCCCGGCTAAATAATACCCTGTAATTTTGCATTTATCGTCATAAAATTTTTATTTTCTCACTGAGAATCGGAAAAACGTACAGTTTTCCCCGATTTGCCACACCCCCAGTAGGCGTAGATATATAATTTTTGGCCAGTTTTTAGAAAAAGTGAAGGGTAACGTAAGTGTGAAATTTGAATGCTTACACTCAAAAAATGCGAAAATTACAGGGTATTTTTTAGTCGGGCATGCCCCATAAGGGGCGTAAACATTATTTTTGGGTTATCGATAGAGGAGCTCACCAGTAACTTACCATCCAATTTTGAAGCTTCTAGCTCTAAAACTGTAGGAGCTATAAGCTTTTGCGGTTTGCCACGCCCCCTATGGGCGTAAATATATCCGCCATATCTTTTTCAACTTGGGTTGTGAATCCGAGTATATATACCAAGTTTTAAGTCTCTAGCATTCATAGTGCTCAATATATTACAGAATTTGAAAAATTACTATATAGTCAGATCCGATTTGCTAATTTTGAAGCTTCTAGCTCTAAAACTGTAGGAGCTATAAGCTTTTGCGGTTTGCCACGCCCCCTATGGTCGTAGATAAATCCGCTATATCTTTTTCATCTTGGGTTATCAACCCGAGTTTATGTACCAAGTTTCAAGTCTCTAGCATCAATAGTGCTAAAAAAATTACAGAATTTGAAAAATCACTATATAGTCAGAACCGTGGATATAAATTTTTTTGTTCGATCTTCATAGGATCGTAGCAGTAACCTAAGTGCCAAATTTGGGCGTTCTAGCTTTAAAACTGTAGAAGATACAGCTTTAGCCGATTTGCTACGCTCCCAATGGGCGTAGATATATCCGCCATAGCTTTTTCATCTTAAGTTGTCAACACGAGTCTATATTCCAAATAGCAACTCTCTAGCACTGCTAGAAGCAGTGTTTCTGAGATATCGGAAAATGCATTTTCCGATTTGCCACGCCCCTAGTGGGCGTATCTGGAAAATCTTGACACTTTATAATTCGAGGGTATACAAGAGTATTCCAAATTTCAACTCTCTAGCTGCAAAACTGTGCAAGTGGTTTGCGTTCATACGGACAGACGGATAGACCAATATACTCATTTCACTTTGTGAATGAGTATAATAACAAAATGGAAGGAAACGCAAACGCGCAAAAGCAACTGATACTGAACTACAAAACACAAAAAAAGGACCACATCCATGAACACACAATTCAAAGGAAACGTACAAGCTTTTCTGAAGGAAGCAGAACACCGTAGGCAGACCCTGATGAGGAAGCGAGAATTGTAAAACAATATTGATTATAAAAAAAAAAAACACTGTATACTCATTTAATTAAAAGTAGAATAGATAATCTTGTTCAGAAACTATAAAATAATAAATTTGTTACATTAGAGTAATAAATTTTGAGTATTAAGTTTTGAAATACCAAACTTACATTCATTAATGAATTTGTTATAAGAGTAAAACTTGTATGATGGCACCATTCAAAACTCAATTCTTAATAAGGTAAAACAAGTAAAGTCGTTTGAGCCTGTATATCAACCAAATTCTAATATTCAAAAATTTCCAACATCTCTTCAACCAAATACACCTCATGTCCCATACCAAAATCAATTCAATTATCAACAACCATATCGTCCACCTAACTATACTAATAATATTTTTCAAGCTGTTACTAATAGAGTATAGATGAAGCTATACATCAAGAGGAACTTAATTATCATGAATACATAAAGCAGTATTATTATCAAGCAGCCTCATATTCATAAAATTATCCCCAATATCACCACGATCAAAGTTATCCCCAAAGAATATACCCACAAGCTCTAGTAGCTGAATATGAGACAGAAGAGGCAAATGAACTAAAACTTGAGCAAGCCGAATATTTTTAGTTGCCAGCCTCGGAAACCAACAAAACATACGAATAACACATAAAGGCAAAAGTCTAAAATGCTTAATAGACACAGGGTCTACAGTAAATATGACGACATCCAATGTTTTCAATTTACAAGTTCATGACACTGATTGCCTTATCCAAACTAGCAATGGACCATTAACTGTTTTAAAACAAGTAATAGATACGAGATACCCTGAACCCTGCGAAGAGCCAATCTTCCCAACATGCTATGCTTATATTGCATATACCAATATTGCGAGCAAGACACACACATATACACATGCATACGCACGAACGCATAAACACGCGCCCTGCTGACTGCACAGTTGACGCAGCGACTGCGCTCGGGCTGCAATATGCCTATTGTATGTAATATTAAATGTTTGATAACTTTTTTTTGGGATGAACTTTCTTAATCAAACTTTCACAGCGTGATAATGTCATTAATATATGTGTATTTGTCAAAGCACAAGTCTCTAGTATTTGAAATACGTTTTTTGCAAATTGGGGGCAAAGGGGGCGTGGCATCAAAAAGCAAAAAATAACAAAATCTCCGTACTCATTGCACGGATCTACAAAGTAAATTTTGAGTCTCTAGCTCTTACGGTATACAAAAACTAAGAAAAGTTATCGATTTTTATCGATAATAAGGAAACGGGATGAGTTACCGAAAATCTAAAAAAAAACTCGTAATGCGTAGGATACACACGAGTATACAATAAAATTTCACGGACGGACGGACGGACAGACGGACAAACGGAAAGGGCTATTTCAACTCAGATCATCGAGCTGATCAAGAATATATATATGTTGTAGCATTAAGATTCGTTTCCATTACTTAGCGCAGCGAGTTTCGGTCGCTCTGAGAACTCAAACACAACTGACTCTCGAGCCCGAACCACACTCAGCAACAGCGTCAAACGCTGTTGCCTCGCTAAAACGGGAATTCTTAGAACCGACAACTTAATCAACCAATCACAGCCCTTACAAAGGCTTATGCTGAAGATAATTATTGCGAAATATCGAATGACGCACCAATACGCATAACTAGAAGCCGACGCATTATGATGAAATTATCATTGTGAAATACCGAAAACTACAACCACACACATACAAACTTAGTACGCGCCGACACGGCCATTCTGACAATAACACGACCTCGTGTACTTTTACAAAACTGCCTCACTGCATAATTCATTCCATTTATAAACCTTCGAAAGTAATTTAAGATTAACATTTTCCCTTTTGACCACAACTATTCCCGTTTCAGGGCTTCATACAAAATTTTATCTTCAACTTTTAGTTTCATTCTTAAACTGCTATAAAATTAATCTTTAGCTCAATTAAACTTTCTTCACTATCCTTTTCATTATCATAAATTCAACTGATTAAAACATTTGTTCTTATCAGCCCCTTCAGGCATCCATACTGTCTCCTTCAACCGTTTCATTCTCAATCGTTTCAATACTGTCTCTTTCAAAAGTTTCATTCTCAATCGTTTCAATACTGTCTCTTTCAACAGTTTCACTCTTAATCATTCCAATGCTGTCTCTTTCAACCGTTTCATTCTCAATCGTTTCAATACTGTCTCTTTCAACAGTTTCACTCTTAATCATTCCAATACTGTCTCTTTCAACAGTTTCATTCTCAATCATTCCAATACTGTCTCTTTCAACAGTTTCATTCTCAATCATTCCAATACTGTCTCTTTCAACAGTTTCATTCTCAATCATTCCAATACTGTCTCTTTCAACAGTTTCATTCTCAATCATTCCAATACTGTCTCTTTCAACAGTTTCATTACCAACATTATTTAAATCCTTATTACTACTTTCTAACTCAACTGGTACATACCCTTCTGGCAATTTTCTTATATCGTCATGATCATTGTTATATACTGCTGCCGCTGATATATTTTGCACTGCTCTTGATTCTGCCAAATCACAATTCACAATGCCAATAAACAATTCTAAAGGGCTTGCCTTTGTTACTCGACTTACTGTACAATTTAAGGCCAACTGTACCTCACCTAATGCGTTTTGCCAAGATCGGCTGCTAGCCTCAACTGCCGTCAGTAAGTTTTTTCAAAGTGCTCATAATGTGTTTCACCTGTCCGTTAGCTCTACTTGCGCCTGTCGCAATCAAATGCAAACTTATTTTCTGTTGAGAACAAAACTCACTAAATTTAGAGCTAGCAAAACACCTACCCTGGTCTGCTATTATGCGGTTTTGGTACTCCAAACAGAGATACAGCCAAACAAAGATACCGACGATGTCACAGCACCTATGCAATTGTCAGCATCAATCTTAAGTGTGTGTGTTAAATAAACAAATTTGGTAAAGGCGTCCACTTGGACAATAACATATTCCTTCTGATCAGACTTGCCACTCAACTTTCCTGTTACGTCTATGTGTATCGTGTGCCAAGGTGTGCTGACCTTTGGTATTGGATGAATTCTAGCTTGAATTTTACCCGAGGATGACTTTGACATCTTACAAGTAAAACAGTTTTCAACAAACTTTCGTATATACTTAGATATGCTATCGAACCAATAATAATAATAGGCCTTATCTAAAGTTTTCTCCCAACCTAAGTGCATGATTGTCTCGTAAATCTGCTTTATTACAGACCATCTGAATGCCCTTGAAACAATTGGCAAAGATCGAGCTCTACCATTTCTCTGAATTTTTCAATTAAGTAATCCTGCTCTCAACTCATAAGTTTTTGCAATGCCCTCGGCAAGAGAATTGTCCTTCAATTTGTTCACAATATTGATAATATCTAAATCCTTCCGCTGTTCAGCCATAAGCCAATCACTAGATATCTCTGCCAAATTAACTCGTTTTTCAGGAACTTTAGAAGTATCAATCACCTCAGCGGATGAGAGACTTCTGGAAAAGAAATCAGCATGAGCCATTCGTTTACCCTCTCTATACTGCAAATCAAATGAGAACGACTGTAAATAAGCCCACCATCTTTGTGCTCTGGGAGATAGGTCACGTTTAGTTCTTGATGCTTTTAAGTGAGTTGCAATCGGTAAAAAAAACACAAAATCTCTACCCATCACATAATGACGAAAATGTGTTATAGCTATGACAACCGCAAGGGTCTCCAACTCATAAGAATGGTATCGTGATTCTGCAGGTGAAGTAGCCTTACTGAAAAATTCAACGACATGCGGCTTGTTATCAATTTTGTGTAGCAAGATGGCTCCATATCCACGAGCACTTGCATCAGTATGCAATTCGATTGGATATTTAGGGTCAAAAATAACTAAAACTGGCTTCTGTGTAAGTACAGAAATAACTTTTTGTCTTATTTGTTCATGTTCTGACTTCCAAACAAACTCGTTCCTTTCCGATGTCAAAAGATACAAAGGCTTCATGAAACACAACATTGCATAAATTGCCGAAAGTAAGACGCTAATCCAATAAATTGTCTTAAAGCAGGGACTGACTGAGGAGGCGGTGGAGCAGTTAACGCTGAAACTTTAAGTGAATTTGGACGAAATTGGCCTGCGCTCACTTCGTATCCCAAATGTTGAACTGTCGACTTGAGAAACGAACACTTTTTTTTAATATTGAACATAAATCTAGCTTTCGTGAGAATATCAAGGGTAATCTGTAATCTTTCTAAAGCTTCAGATTTTGTTGTAGCCACCACCAATACGTCATCCATATAGACAACTAAAACAAGTAAGAACGTTGCAGTCGGGCGCTACCGACTGCGGGATACTCATTCACACCCCCACAGATCACTCCCATTGCCACGCCCACAATTGGTTTGTACATATATAATTTTTTGGAAATCAATAGAGGAGATCAGCAGTAATATCTGTATATAATTCTGATTTTCTCACTGAGAATCGGAAAAGCGTACAGTTTTTCCCGATTTGCCACGCCCCCAGTAGGCGTAGACATATAATTTTTGGCCAGTTCTTAGAAGTAGTGAAGGGTAACGTAAGTGCGAAATTTGGATGCTTACACTCAAAAAATGCGAATATTACAGGGTATTTTTTAGCCGGGCATACCCCATAAGGGGCGTAAAAATTATTTTTGGGTCATCGATAGAGGAGCTCACCAGTAACTTACCATCCAATTTTGAAGCTTCTAGCTCTAAAACTGTAGGAGCTACAAACTTTTGCGGTTTGCCACGCCCCCTATGGGCGTAGATATATCCGCCATATCTTTTCCAACTTGGGTTGTCAACCCGAGTATATATACCAAGTTTCAAGTCTCTAGCATCAATAGTGCTCAAAATATTACAGAATTTGAAAAATCACTATATAGTCAGATCCGATTTGCCACGCCCCTAGTAGGCGTGGATATATAGATTTTTGGTCGATCTTCATAGGATCGTATCAGTAACCTACGTGCCAAATTTGGGCGTTTTAGCTTTAAAACTGTAGAAGATACAGTTTTACCCGATTTGCAACGCCCCCAATGGGCGTAGATATATCAGCCATAGCTTTTTCAACTTGAGTTGTCAACACAAGTCTACATTTCAAATTGCAACTCTCTAGCACTTCTAGAAGTAGTGCTTCTGAGATATGGGCAAATGCATTTTCCGATTTGCCACGCCCCTAGTGGGCGTATCGGGAAAATCTTGACACTTTATAGTTCGAGGGTATACACGAGTATATATTCCAAATTTCAACTCTCTAGCTTCAAAACTGTGCAAATGGTTTGCGTTCATACGGACAGACGGACAGACGGACGGACAGCGTGACGGACATTGCACAAAACCAATATACTCATTTCACTTTGTGAATGAGTATAAAAATATATTTGCAAGTTCCCCAAGCGTATGCATCACTGTACGCTCAAAAACTGAAGGTGCATTTTTAAGACCAAACGGCATTGACAAAAATTCGTAGTGGCCGTCTAGAGTGACAAAAGCCGTACACTCTATTGACTCTTTATGCAAAGAGATTTGATAGTATCCGCTTGCCATATCTAGACATGCGAAATATTTCGCTCCCTGAAGTCTGGCTATCTGATCTGCTATTAGAGGCAACGGACATTTATCTGAGATTGTATTCGTATTTAATTCACGGTAATTGACACACCAGCAATGAGACCCGTAATTTTTGTTCACTAACATCATAGGACTTGCATAAGGTGAGCAACTTGGCCTTATGACATTGCATTCTACTAGTTCTTTAATCTTCTCGCGTACCAACTCTCTTTCATTTGAACTAAGTCTGTATGGTCTTCTTTGAACAATTTTTCTGAGGTCTACTAATTTAATTTTCATCTCACCTGTACTGACTCTATAAGAAGGAATTCCCTTTATAAAAGATTTTGAATAATTTTCTAATAAATCGTTTAATTTATCCCTATCTTCGCCGACAAGATCAGTATCCAATTTAAAAAAATATATCATCATTTCAACAACAGTTTACAGATTTTGGCCTAACAATTTCAAATTTTCCCGGTGACACAATGACAAGAAAACCCTGCCACAGTATTTCTCGATCAATCACAATGTCGCTCTCCAAATACTGATAGCCCAAAACGTGGAACAGCATCTCAATATAATAATTATTAATTAATTTTTACGTTGCCAAGTATTTGCAATGTACTACAAATGCTGTCATTCCCAATACCCTTCAACATTACTACGTTGTTAATTCTTTTACCGGCTAACTGAGTACTTATCTTTTGTTTAATCAACGAACATTCCGCTCCAGAGTCAAACATTGTCAAAAACATAGCTGCTGGTGTTTCTACACTGGTGAAGCGCTGTACAAAAATTTTCTTAAACTCGGTCCAATTTATGTCAGGATCAACGCTGCACTCAAAGCCATTACCAAAGCACTGCCTTTTATGTTATTTTCCGCCAGAATTATATTTACTGTAGCACACCACGCGGATGCGTCTGCGCCAACAAGATCTTTTAAATACTATTGTTACACTATGTTCACACAACGACGCAAACACACGATAAATTGATTCGAAGCAAATTTCTAACGCGCTCCCGCTAACACGTCCGGCACTCACCAAGGATCATTTGTCATATTAGGTAGCGAGCCAGATCCCACTTCTGATGTTGTAGCATTAAGATTCGTTTCCATTACTTAGCGCAGCGAGTTTCGGTCGCTCTGAGAACTCAAACACAACTGACTCTCGAGCCCGAACCACACTCAGCAACAGCGTCAAACGCTGTTGCCTCGCTAAAACGGGAATTCCTAGAACCGACAACTTAATCAACCAATCACAGCCCTTACAAAGGCTTATGCTGAAGATAATTATTGCGAAATATCGAAAGACGCACCAATACGCATAACTAGAAGCCAACGCATTATGATGAAATTATCATTGTGAAATACCGAAAACTACAACCACACACATACAAACTTAGTACGCGCCGACATATACTTTATGGGGTCTGCCATGTCTCCTTCTGCCTGTTACATACATTTTCACAAAAACATTATATCCTGATTTCCCATTTTCAATGGGTTCAGGGTATAAAAAAAGGGGCGGACAGCTGCGTAAGGTCTATGAAATCTTCCATTGCTTTATTCGGAGTCCCGAATCGTGTCATACCCGACCAGGGAAAATGTTATTCTACCTCAAAATTTTCGGAGTTCTGTTCCTCACAAAAAATAAAGTCTATCTAGGAGCAACAGGAGCAACCGTGCAAACGGTCAAGGCGAACGTGTTATGAGTACACTTAAAAATTTTTGGACTGCAGTGGAGTCAAGCCACCGATCCTGGCAAGATTCTCTCGGCGAGGTACAGCTTGCATTAAATTGCACAGTTAGTCGTGCAACTGAAGCAAGTGCTCTGGAGATGCTGATTGGAAAGGATCTCGATCCCTAGGACTAGTTCCACCTGTAAAACGGAGTGTGAGGTAGACTTGACGGAAATTAGAGCCCGTGCTAGTGAAAAAATGAGTTCAATAGCACGTTATGATAAGTCAAGATTCGACAGGAGGAAGGCAACTGTCATTAAACACAAAGTTGGAGATTATTTTCTGCTTAAGAACGAAGAAAGAAATCAAAAAAGACTAGATCCGAAATTTAGATTGCCATTTATGGTGGGAGAAGTTTTGGATGATAGGTATATGCTAAAGTCACTTAGGAACAACCGACTGTATAAGTATTGTCATGAAAATGTTAGAATAATTCCAATTGATAACGTACCAAATGAGTTACAAATTGATAATGAAGAGCTCAGCCCGCAAAGAGTCTAGATAAGACTGAAAACGATAAATGATCCGTCTATGAGAGACAACGTGATAGTCATCAGATGTGACGATAAATGATCCGTCTATGAGAGACAACGTGATAGCCGTCAGAGGTGACGATAAATTATCCGTCTAAGAGAGACAATGTGATAGCCGTCAGAGGTGACAATGCGCTTGATATAGAAGCGAGCATGGTAAACTGGTGAAAGACTTATGATGATTGTTGTGAATTGTGGATGCTAGAAAGAATTGGTATCGTTCAAAGGATACATTGAGATATACGTCTAGACGTGTATAGACGTGTATAAAAATAAAATGGTATACTGTCTAGTATAAATGAGTGGCATCCGAAAAGATGGTATTGATAAAAATTGTTGATATAGACACAGAAATTCAAGAAAATACGATTGTTAAATGAAACTAATTATACCCTGAACCCATTAAAAATGGGAAATCAGGGTATAATGGTTTTGTTGAAATGTATGTAACAGGCAGAAGTAGGCGTGGCAGACCCCATAAAGTATATATATTCTTGATCAGGGTGACAAGCCGAGTCGATTTAGCCCTGTCCGTCTGTCCGTCCGTCCGTCCGTCCGTCCGTCCGTCCGTCCGTCCGTCCGTCTGTCCGTATGTTTGAACGCGTCGATCTCAGAATCTATAAGGACTAGAGTCTTGAAATTATTTTATGTAATTCCGTGTATAGCACGCGCAGATCGAGTTTGTTTCAAAAATTCGATAACTTTGATCGTTTTAATGTTATCGATTAAAAACGAAATCGAAATACAGTAATTAAATTATATCTCCCACATCTTTATAGCTAGAGACTCCTTATTTGGTATTAAGTGTCATATGTGTTTTATACAATTTTGATTTTTGTTATATTTTGGATGCCACGCCCCTTTCGCCCCAAATTTGCAAAAAACTTATTTCAAGTGCTAGAGCCTTGTGCTTCGGCAAATACACACATATAATTCACATAATCACGCTCTGAAAGTTTGATTAAAAATGTTCATCTACAAAGAAACTTATTCAAAAAATAACTTCCCATAATATAGTTCTTCTGCAGCCCGAGCGCAGTCGATGCGTAAACTGCGCAGTCAGCAGAGCACTCGCTTATGCGTGCGTGTATGTGTGTGTGTATGTGTGTATGCATGTGTTGCTTGTATATATATATATGTTAAATAAGCATAAAATGTTTGGAATATCGGCTCATCGCAGGGTTCAGCGGATCTCCTAGTCGGGTACCACCGACTAGAGCTTTCTTACTTGTTTTTAATTAGGGGATATAAGATTGTCTTATCTTACACAGCTTGTGATTTATATATTTCTTTTATTTTTATTTGTTTCGTTCAAAGAAAAATATGAGCATCTCACTTACATTGTTGCATGCAACTGTAACTATTACTTTCTACGAAGTGTGGCTCACGCGCTGGACTTGTTTGTTTGTTTCAGCTACGTTGTTCGTCTTTGATCGTTGTTTTGTTGGTTTTTTTTTTATACCCTGAACCCATTGAAAATGGGAAATCAGGGTGTAATGCTTTTGTGGAAATGTATGTAACAGGCTGAAGGAGACATGGCAGACCCCATAAAGTATATATATTCTTGATCAGCTCGATGAGCTGAGTTGAAATAGTCCTGTCCGTCTGTCCGTCCGTTCGTCCGTGTGAACGCAGCGATCTCGTAAACCACAAAAGCTAGATATCTGAAAATTTCAGAGAATACTCGTCTATAGCCTACGCAGTACGAGTTTTTTTTTTAGATTTTCGATAACTCATCCCGTTTCCTTATTATCGATAAAAATCGATAACTTTTCTTCTATTAAGCATACCGTAAGAGCTAGAGACTCCAAATTCACTAAGTAGATCCGTGTAATGAATGCGGACATTATGTAATTTTTTGATTTTGGATGCCACGCCCCCATCGGCCCCAATTGGAAAAATTCGTATTTCAAATACTAGAGACTTGTGCTTTGGCAAATACATACATATGAATGACATAAACACGCTGTAAAAGTTTGAATAAGAAAGTCCATCCACAAAAAAAATTAATAAACATTTAATTTCCATACAATAGGCATATTGCTGCCCAAGCGCAGTCACTGCGTCAACTGCGCAGTCAGCAGAGCGCGTGCTTATGCATGCGTGCGTATGCGTGTGTGTTTGTGTGTGTGTATGCGTTGCTCGCAATAATTGCATATGTAAAATAAGCATATCATGTTGGGAAGATTGGCTCTTCGCAGGGTTCAGGGTATCTCGTAGTCGAGCCGTCTCGACTAGAGCACTCTTACTTGTTTTAATAATCAACAAGTTTGTAATAAAAGACAGAGAACGGAACCTATTGAGAGTAATGTCAAATGAAATAAATGTCAGTATGAGAGTCTAAAAAAAGGTCACTTGGTCTCCGTCATGATACAGGACAGAACGTTTTATTAAAACAGTGATTTTTAACAAGTAAGAAAGCTCTAGTCGGCGGTACCCGACTAGGAGATCCCCTGAACTCTACGAAGAGCGGATATTCCAATCATTCTATGCTTATTTAACATATACATATATACAAGCAATACATGCACATACACATTCATACATGTACATATACACATACGCATAAGCACGCACTCTGTTGACTGAGCAGATAGCGCAGCGACTGAGCGTGGGCTGCGCCCATAGGCTTTACAATGGGTAATGAAATGTTTAATAACTTCTTTTATTGAGGGACTTTCTTAATCAAACTTTCAGAACGTGATATTGTCATCTATATGTGTATATTTTTCAAAGAACAAGTCTCAAGTATTTGATTTACGGTTTTTACGTGGGAAGGGAAGGAAAGGGGTATCAAAATTGATAAGCTCCACATTATACTAAATACAAAATTTGGAGACTCGAGCTTTAAAAGTGTATGAGATATAAATTAAGAACTGAACTTCGATAACGTTTTAAGTCGATAACATTAAAACGATCAAATGTATCGATTTTTTTAAACAAACTCGATCTACGCGTGCTATACACGGATCTACATAAACAATTTCAAGTCTCTAGCTCTTATAGATTTTGAGATCGACGCGTTCACACATACGGACGGACGGACAGACGGACATGGCTATATCGACTCAGTTCGTCGAGCTGATCAATAATATATATACTTTATGGGGTCTGCCACGCCTCCTTCTGCCTGTTACATACATTTTAACAAAACCATTATACCCTGTTTTCCCATTTTTAATGGGTTCACGGTATAAAAAGTTAATGTCCCGTCAAACAGCTAGTTCAAGGGTAATTTCTTCTACATAAATTTTCTTCAGATTACGATCTTTTGATTGGTAAAAGAATACTTTCACAGGCACAAGCCGTTATAGATTAGAAATCCTAAATAGTAACTCTGTACAATAAGAAGTATAAGTTAATAAACGATATTCCATCTACAAATCAAAACCATTTTCTATCCCAACCAAATTTCGAAAAAAATTATCAATTCAATAATCCAATCACAGAAAATCCTAAAAGTCAAGAATTAGCAAATTCAAGCATTTACTTACATTTGGAACATTTAATTTGAGAAGTTTGTTGAATCAATATCAGAATATACAATTTCAAGATGGCGATCAACTCAGTTTCAGTAATAAAGAAAAACACATTATCAATACGAGCCACAATTCTCCTATTCATTCGAAAGTATACAGTTATCAGCAAGCATAGGAACAAGAAGTTGAACAACAAATTCAAAACATGCTAGAACAAGCATAATTTGAAGAAGATACAATACACAGCTCCGACAAGTACAATAGAAAGTTAATATTCATTACATTACTAGTAAATTCATTTAAAAGACAAGTTATATTTTTCAAAGGCACTCCAAACATACAGCAAGAAAATTACTTCAAACAAGTATGAGTGCTCTAGTCGAGACGGCTCGACTACGAGATACCCTGAACCTTGCGAAGAGCCTATCTTCCCAATGTGCTATACTTATTTTACATATACAAATATTGTGAGACACACACACACATACATGTATACGCACGCACGCATAAGCACGCGCTCTGCTGACTGCGCAGTTGACGCAGCTACTGCGCTCAGGCTGCAATATGCCTATTGTGTGGGAAATTAAATGTTTAATAACTTTTTTTGTAGATGGACTTTCTTAAACAAACTTTTACAGCGTGTTTATGTCATTCATATGAATGTATTTGCCAAAGCACAAGTCTCTAGTATTTGAAATGCGAATTTTTCAAATTGGGGGCGAAGGGGGCGTGGCATCCAAAATCCAAAAATTACAAAATGTCCGCATTCGGTACACGGATCTACGCAGTAAATTTTGAGTCTCTAGCTCTAACGGTATGCTTGACCGAAGAAAAGTTATCGATTTTTATCGATAATAAGGAAACGGGATGGGTTATCGAAAATCTAAAAAAAACGTACTGCGTAGGATACACACGAGTATATACTGAAAATTTCAGATCTCTAGCTTTTGTGGTTTACGAGATCGCTGCGTTCACACGGACGGACGGACGGACGGACAGACGGACAGGGCTAATTCAACTCAGCTCATCGAGCTGATCAAGAATATATATACTTTATGGGGTCTGCCATGTCTCCTTCTGCCTGTTACATACATTTTCACAAAAACATTATACCCTGATTTCCCATTTTCAATGGGTTCAGGGTATAAAAACGAATAATTAATTATACATACTGTGAGGAACAATATAGACGGGCACGTAGTGCATGTATAAGTGCATGTATTTGCTGTGCACTTATGCATATATGCGTGCCTGCATGTATTGTTCCACACAGCCACGCGAGTACGATAGTAGCGACCCTCGCTACTGGAAAGGGCGCAGAGATCGACGTAGTCTGTCTCTGTCGCTCGTATGTGTTCAGCGCATTGCTCGCGTCACTCTCACGGCGATCATCGGCGACCGTTGGCCGAAGTACCACTTGTGGCTGCGAGAAAGTAGTGTACACTTTCACTCGTATGCCAATAATGGTGCTTTGGCCAATGAGAGGCTGCCACGCAGATTTCGGCGCGTGATACTGCCGTTTTCGCGGACACGAGCGGCAGACAGGCCCCGCTCCAGAGCCGAGCCGGCGCCGCCATAGCGCGAAGCAGGGCCTGCGTCGCTGCTATAAAAAGGCGCCCGCAACTCGGCACCGGGACAGTCAAAGAAAGTAAAAAGTGAAAGTATTGAGTGCCGACGAAACCAAGTTACGCGAGTGGGAAAAGTGACCAGCAAGGACTTCGAGAGGAAGGACATCGCCGCCAAGGACTTCGAGAGGAAGGACATCGCTGCCAAGGACTTCGAGAGGAAGGACATCGCTGGAAGGATATCTACGAGGGATATCCTGGAAGCCTATTGAGGATATAGGCTTGAGACGCGGACACCGGAAGGACATCAGCTGCCACCAACCAGGACATTGGTGCAGCACGGCCAAATCTACAGCATTAGTGGCGGATCCTGGAGTAGGAGCAAAGGTAACGTTTGCGTAGCTGTGCGTAAGAGTGGTGACTGTAGCTTGAGAAGATCTCAAGGTGTGCTTGTGAGCGTATCCAGCCGTAGGAGTCACTGCAATAGCCGAGCGAACTGCCGGAGTATTCAGTGTGGATCCTGGCGTCACCTGGAGTGCTCAAGCGTATCCTTGGAGAACCAAGAGTGCAGTACCATTCGCCAGAGTGCGCTAAACGTCTGCCTGCGAACCTGTGGAAAGGTGTGCTTTACTAAGCGCTAGATTTGGTAAATAATATAAACGTGTAAATTGAGATAATATACCTAACGCAACCATAAAACACACTGCAATATAATTTATCGCAAGGCGCTACATATAAATTTGTTGGCACGAACGCACAGTCGGCTTAAACTCGGGATAAACCGAGGTTCGTTACAATACTATAGCACGGCAATAGAAAAAGCCGAATAATATTTGACTGACGATTTTTGCACTTAGTCTAGTGCATTGTTTATAGATAGTGATGTAAATTTCGAAACGATCAAAAATATACGCAAAGAAATAATCAACACTAACCATACCCAAATTCTTCAAAGTCTCACTCGTTTAAAAAATATAAATTCTTATGCTGAATCCAAAGAAATTACTCTAAAAACTCATGAAAAACTGCTACACCCCGGAATTAAAAAAACTAATAAGCTCCTTGGTGAAACATATTATTTCAAAATATAAAAAACTGAGCATAGAAACACTGACATGCCAATGAAAATTACTACTAAGCCCGAACATTGCCGTGTAATTTCGTAATTTACATTTATTCCTCAGAAGGTAAGCATTATCTCAGTTGCATGGACACTTATTCAAAATTGGCTACTCTTGAACAGATCAAAACTGGATAGAATCACTAACCATACAACATATAGATGGGACAACTAAAAACAAGTAAGAACGTTGCAGTCGTGCGCTACCGACTGCGGGATACTCATTCACACCCGCACAGATCACGCCCATTGCCACGCCCACAGTTCGTTTGTACACATATAATTTTTTGAAACTCATAAGATCAGCAGTAACATCGTCATAAAACTATGATTTTCCCACTGAGAATCGGAAAAGCGTACAGTTTTTCCCGATTTGCCACGCCCGCAGTGGGCGTAGAAATATAATATATATTTTTTAGCCGGGCATGCCCCATAAGGGGCGTAAATATTATTTTTGGGTCATCGATAGAGGAGCTCATCAGTAACTCAACAATCCAGTTTTAAAGCTTCTAGCTCTAAAACTGTAGCTATAAACTTTTGCGGTTTGCCACGCCCCGGGGCGTAGATAAATCCGCCATATCTTTTTCAACTTGGGTTGTCAACCCGAGTATATATACCAAGTTTCAAGTCTCTAGCATTCATAGTGCTCAAAATATTACAGAATTTGAAAAATCACTATATAGTCAGATCCGATTTGCCACGCCCCTAGTAGGCGTGGATATAAATTTTTTTGTTCGATCTTCATAGGATCGTAGCAGTAACCTACGTGCCAAATTTGGGCGTTCTAGCTTTGAAACTGTAGAAGATACAGTTTTACCCGAATTGCCACGCCCCCAATTTGCGTAGATATATCCGCCATAGCTTTTTCATCTTGAGTTGTCAACACAAGTCTACATTCCAAATTGCAACTCACTCGCACTTCTAGAAGTTGTGTTTCTAAGATGTCGGAAAATGCATTTTCCGATTTGCCACGGGTGGTGGGCGTATCGGGAAAATCTTGACACAGCGTGACGGACATTGCACAAAACCAATATACTCATTTCACTTTGTGAATGAGTATAAAAATGTTTTACGCGCAATGAAAAGTGAACACGACGGCCCACCCACACCATCGGTCGTACTCGGGTCGCTTCGGTTAGGCTCGAGCAACGAAAATATCGGATGCCTACATCATTGCGCTGTGAGCGCTCGGCTGTGATGGTCGGTTTACTTATGAAGCTTTTCTATGCAACTATATAAGTTAACATATAAGTTTGCACATAAATAATTTTGTACAGTGTATAAGTGTTAAGGCATGAACATAAAGAAATAGCCGAAGATCATAAACATGTAATGCACTCACGACTAGGTTGAAGTATGTAGAAATTACAAGGGTCACACATGTAGAATCTATAAGGGCTAAGTACACAAACATTAACGCTGAGCCTTACAAACTCTGCGATAGACTAAGAATAGATAAAGACCAACGCTGAGCCTTACAAACTCAGCAATAGATAAGCTAGATTTAAGGGTTGAAATTATGCATAAGCCAGTATATAAATACACTGGCTCAGAAGATATACTATACAATATACTACTGATCACCAACACAGCAAGTCTATTCATGGTCCTTCGAGCCGGATAGATCAAGTGTATTCATGGTCCTTCGAGCCGGATACATCAAGTGTATTCAATAAGAATGTTGCACAATATGAACCCGTTGACCCCATACACTTTCCGCTGCCACATGAGTTCAGTGGCCTGATCACAATTGGTCAGTTGCAGTAACATGATACTTGACTATGTTGCAAGCGTCAGTATTATCACTTATGCTGAGACGGCTTGCCGACTGTAGCTTTGTATTTTTTAGCTTATGGGTTCTGTTTTTAGATTTAGCTTTCAATTCATTTTGTATCACAACTCAGTTCTGTTCAAGACATTAAATAATAAAGTCATACATTCCTCCTGCATCAAGCCCTTAACTCAACTTCAACTTGTTATTAATAACATAAATTGCTGAGCCACAAGGCCAATAATCTGAGAGGAAGTGAACTTTCAAACATAATCTTCATAAGAACACCAAAACTCAACCACCACAGCCCGGACCAGAAGCTTGCGCCTCTGGACCATATCTGCGAACGTCGCGGGATCACCACACTACATAATTACATAATTTATATGCTTAGTCTCCGATCTCTTCTCTCTCAAACGTATTTATTCTCCACTCTCTTCTCTCTCAAATATATATGTATGTTCCCACCTGCAGCAGCGCACAAAAATTGAAATTTGCTCTCTGAGGTCCAATGTCTGTTCTTGCGAATTGAAAAAGTTCACATTTGCATCATTATTTGTAGAAAGGCTATGAAACCGTTGAAGCGCATAAAGAATATGTTTTCGCGACGAGCATACACACACACTTACAGTCCCTTGCTCACATGTATGAGCATTTGTGAATGCGAAACTTTAGCTGCCTGTAAAAATTGTAAAATCCCAACATTGGATCTTTTGGATAGCGCACACCCTTTTGCATGTGTAAATGTATGTACAGTAACATTTTTCTTTGGGAAAAAAATACATATATGTAGCGAGAAATGCGAATATAATGCGAGAATGAGTTAAATAAAGTTTTATTATTTCATTACATACCTATACTTAACAACAAAAATTATATCAATATGTTGATTAGTTTAAAAGTTACAACTAAAAACCGCAAAAGGGCACTTTTTGGCACCAATAAAGTCTTCATGCACTAAAACTAAATGCTTTAAAAAAAGTCTTAAAAACTAACATAAATTTTATTTTATATTATATTTGACAAATCCTCTTTTAAAATCTTTATAAGTTTCGATTTTTAGCTTGTATGGTGATTCCTGACGTTTATGCAATGTATGGTAACATTGTTCAACTAGATATAGACATTAACCATACAACACATAGATGAGACAACTCGAACAAGCGTTTTCAACATACAAACGTTTTAACTTAAGAACCCACACATGCCCGACTGAGCTTCGGTTGGCTTCGGTTAGCTTCGAGCAACGAACATATATGTCTGCAAAATCATTGCGCTGGGAGCGCTCAGCCGAAATGGTCAATCTATATGCAAAGCCTTTCTACGCAACTATGTGTGCTTATTCCCTGATCTAATCTCTCTCAAATATATTTATTCTCCGCTCTCTTCTCTCGCAAATATATATGAATGTTCGCACCAGCAGCAACCCACAAAAGTTGAAATTTGCTCGCTGAGGTCCAATGTCTTCTTTTGCGAGAGTAGAGTATACCAAATTGTTAAAAGCATTTTTCATGCTCATGCAAAATGTTCACATTTTCATGATTATTTGTTGAAAGGTTATGAAACCGTTAAGGCCATAACGAATATTTTTTCGCGACGAGCGTGTATGTGCTCATTGCCTTGTTTAAAACGAAAGAACTTTGTTAAACCGAACTTCTTCACACTTGGACCCAATTTTTTTTTTTTAATCCTGAACCCGTTGAAAATGGAAAATCAGGGTATAATGGTTTTGTTAAAATGGCATGGAGGCATGGCAGACCCTATAATAGCCCTGTCCGTCTGTCCGTCCGTCTGTCGGTCTTTCCGTATGTTTGAACGCGTCGATCTCAGAATCTATAAGACCTAGAGACTTGAAATCTTTTATGTAGGTCCGTGTTCAAAAATTCGATAACTTTGATCGTTTTAATGTTATCGATTAAAAACGAAATCGAAATCCATATATTAAATTACAGCTCGTGCATTTTTTTTTATTTACTTATTTATATTGGACACTTTATTTGATGAATTCATGTATTACACAAGTGTTAGTGTATAATATGTATAATTAAGAGTACAGGCCATTGACCTTTCCTTCCTAGACTGTGTTTAAATTACAATAAATGTACGATTATAATTAACATATATAAGAGGGGGAAAAATTTATATAAAAAAACCCATAAATAACTTAAAACCTACAACTTAAAACTAACTACTAAACTAATGTCTACTCTGGTGGTAATGTAATATTTTGTATATGTTGGTATATAGAATATGTACATTTAATTTTAAAATAATATTATATATAACTCGTGCATTTTTAAAGTTAGAGACTTTAAATTTTGCTTTTAAGTTCATGTGTATTTAATACAATTTTGATTATTGTCATATTTTGTATACCACGCCCCCTTTGCCCCAAATTTTCAAAAAGCGTACTTCAAGTACTAGAGACTTGTGCTTTGGCAAATATACACATGTGAATGACATTATCACGCTCTAAAAGTTTGATTAGGAGAGTTCATCTACAAAGAAACTTATTCAGCAATTAAGTTCCCATAATGTTGCTTTACTGCAGCCCGAGCGCAGTCGCTGCATAACTGCTCGGTCAGCAGAGGTCTCGCATGTGTGTATGCATGTGCATGTGTTGCTTGTATATATATATGTTAAATAAGCATAGAAATTTTCAATGTATTCTCGTGAATACCCTACACAGTACTATTTTTTTTTTTTTTTTTTCGATAACTCATCCTGTTTCTTTTCTTCGTTTTTCTATACCGTAAGAGCTAGAGACTTCAAATTGACAGTGTAGATCCGTGTAATGAATACGAATTTTTTGTATGGTTTGGATTTTGGATGCCACGCCCCCTTCACCCCGAATTCGCAAATAACGTATTTCAAATACAAGAGAGCAAATACACACATATTAATGACATAATCACTCTGTTAAAGTTTGATTAAGAAAGTCCATCCACAAAGAAAGTTATTAAACATTTAATTTCTCATACAATAGGCATATTGCAGCCCGAGCGCAGTCGCTGCGTCAACTGCGCAGTCTACAGAGCGCGTGTTTATGTGTGCGTGCGTATGCATGTGTGTATGTGTGTGTGTTGCTCGCAATATTTGTATATGCAAAATAAGCATAGAATGTTTGGAATATTGGCTGTTTGCAGGGTTCAGGGTATCTCGTATTCGAGCAGTCTCGACTAGAGCACTCTTACTTGTTTTGATTAGCGCTGCCTATAAATAAATTTGGATTGGACGTATGCGACTTGTACCCAGTAGCTACTATAGCTATTCGAATAGTTTCTGGTAGTATTTCTTTACTACTGGACAGTAAAAGCGCTAAACTACCCAATTATGCCCTTACAAATGGATCCACCATTTGCTTAATATTCAACCAGTTAAATGTGGACAAAATGTCTTGCAATATGTTGCGAAATGATACATTGCACAAAACCAATATACTCATTTCACTTTGTGAATGAGTATAAAAATGTTTTACGCGCAATGAAAAGTGAACACGACGGCCCACCCACACCATCGGTCGTACTCGGGTCGCTTCGGTTAGGCTCGAGCAACGAAAATATCGGATGCCTACATCATTGCGCTGTGAGCGCTCGGCTGTGATGGTCGGTTTACTTATGAAGCTTTTCTATGCAACTATATAAGTTAACATATAAGTTTGCACATAAATAATTTTGTACAGTGTATAAGTGTTAAGGCATGAACATAAAGAAATAGCCGAAGATCATAAACATGTAATGCACTCACGACTAGGTTGAAGTATGTAGAAATTACAAGGGTCACACATGTAGAATCTATAAGGGCTAAGTACACAAACATTAACGCTGAGCCTTACAAACTCTGCGATAGACTAAGAATAGATAAAGACCAACGCTGAGCCTTACAAACTCAGCAATAGATAAGCTAGATTTAAGGGTTGAAATTATGCATAAGCCAGTATATAAATACACTGGCTCAGAAGATATACTATACAATATACTACTGATCACCAACACAGCAAGTCTATTCATGGTCCTTCGAGCCGGATAGATCAAGTGTATTCATGGTCCTTCGAGCCGGATACATCAAGTGTATTCAATAAGAATGTTGCACAATATGAACCCGTTGACCCCATACACTTTCCGCTGCCACATGAGTTCAGTGGCCTGATCACAATTGGTCAGTTGCAGTAACATGATACTTGACTATGTTGCAAGCGTCAGTATTATCACTTATGCTGAGACGGCTTGCCGACTGTAGCTTTGTATTTTTTAGCTTATGGGTTCTGTTTTTAGATTTAGCTTTCAATTCATTTTGTATCACAACTCAGTTCTGTTCAAGACATTAAATAATAAAGTCATACATTCCTCCTGCATCAAGCCCTTAACTCAACTTCAACTTGTTATTAATAACATAAATTGCTGAGCCACAAGGCCAATAATCTGAGAGGAAGTGAACTTTCAAACATAATCTTCATAAGAACACCAAAACTCAACCACCACAGCCCGGACCAGAAGCTTGCGCCTCTGGACCATATCTGCGAACGTCGCGGGATCACCACACTACATAATTACATAATTTATATGCTTAGTCTCCGATCTCTTCTCTCTCAAACGTATTTATTCTCCACTCTCTTCTCTCTCAAATATATATGTATGTTCCCACCTGCAGCAGCGCACAAAAATTGAAATTTGCTCTCTGAGGTCCAATGTCTGTTCTTGCGAATTGAAAAAGTTCACATTTGCATCATTATTTGTAGAAAGGCTATGAAACCGTTGAAGCGCATAAAGAATATGTTTTCGCGACGAGCATACACACACACTTACAGTCCCTTGCTCACATGTATGAGCATTTGTGAATGCGAAACTTTAGCTGCCTGTAAAAATTGTAAAATCCCAACATTGGATCTTTTGGATAGCGCACACCCTTTTGCATGTGTAAATGTATGTACAGTAACATTTTTCTTTGGGAAAAAAATACATATATGTAGCGAGAAATGCGAATATAATGCGAGAATGAGTTAAATAAAGTTTTATTATTTCATTACATACCTATACTTAACAACAAAAATTATATCAATATGTTGATTAGTTTAAAAGTTACAACTAAAAACCGCAAAAGGGCACTTTTTGGCACCAATAAAGTCTTCATGCACTAAAACTAAATGCTTTAAAAAAAGTCTTAAAAACTAACATAAATTTTATTTTATATTATATTTGACAAATCCTCTTTTAAAATCTTTATAAGTTTCGATTTTTAGCTTGTATGGTGATTCCTGACGTTTATGCAATGTATGGTAACATTGTTCAACTAGATATAGACATTAACCATACAACACATAGATGAGACAACTCGAACAAGCGTTTTCAACATACAAACGTTTTAACTTAAGAACCCACACATGCCCGACTGAGCTTCGGTTGGCTTCGGTTAGCTTCGAGCAACGAACATATATGTCTGCAAAATCATTGCGCTGGGAGCGCTCAGCCGAAATGGTCAATCTATATGCAAAGCCTTTCTACGCAACTATGTGTGCTTATTCCCTGATCTAATCTCTCTCAAATATATTTATTCTCCGCTCTCTTCTCTCGCAAATATATATGAATGTTCGCACCAGCAGCAACCCACAAAAGTTGAAATTTGCTCGCTGAGGTCCAATGTCTTCTTTTGCGAGAGTAGAGTATACCAAATTGTTAAAAGCATTTTTCATGCTCATGCAAAATGTTCACATTTTCATGATTATTTGTTGAAAGGTTATGAAACCGTTAAGGCCATAACGAATATTTTTTCGCGACGAGCGTGTATGTGCTCATTGCCTTGTTTAAAACGAAAGAACTTTGTTAAACCGAACTTCTTCACACTTGGACCCAATTTTTTTTTTTTAATCCTGAACCCGTTGAAAATGGAAAATCAGGGTATAATGGTTTTGTTAAAATGGCATGGAGGCATGGCAGACCCTATAATAGCCCTGTCCGTCTGTCCGTCCGTCTGTCGGTCTTTCCGTATGTTTGAACGCGTCGATCTCAGAATCTATAAGACCTAGAGACTTGAAATCTTTTATGTAGGTCCGTGTTCAAAAATTCGATAACTTTGATCGTTTTAATGTTATCGATTAAAAACGAAATCGAAATCCATATATTAAATTACAGCTCGTGCATTTTTTTTTTATTTACTTATTTATATTGGACACTTTATTTGATGAATTCATGTATTACACAAGTGTTAGTGTATAATATGTATAATTAAGAGTACAGGCCATTGACCTTTCCTTCCTAGACTGTGTTTAAATTACAATAAATGTACGATTATAATTAACATATATAAGAGGGGGAAAAATTTATATAAAAAAACCCATAAATAACTTAAAACCTACAACTTAAAACTAACTACTAAACTAATGTCTACTCTGGTGGTAATGTAATATTTTGTATATGTTGGTATATAGAATATGTACATTTAATTTTAAAATAATATTATATATAACTCGTGCATTTTTAAAGTTAGAGACTTTAAATTTTGCTTTTAAGTTCATGTGTATTTAATACAATTTTGATTATTGTCATATTTTGTATACCACGCCCCCTTTGCCCCAAATTTTCAAAAAGCGTACTTCAAGTACTAGAGACTTGTGCTTTGGCAAATATACACATGTGAATGACATTATCACGCTCTAAAAGTTTGATTAGGAGAGTTCATCTACAAAGAAACTTATTCAGCAATTAAGTTCCCATAATGTTGCTTTACTGCAGCCCGAGCGCAGTCGCTGCATAACTGCTCGGTCAGCAGAGGTCTCGCATGTGTGTATGCATGTGCATGTGTTGCTTGTATATATATATGTTAAATAAGCATAGAAATTTTCAATGTATTCTCGTGAATACCCTACACAGTACTATTTTTTTTTTTTTTTTTCGATAACTCATCCTGTTTCTTTTCTTCGTTTTTCTATACCGTAAGAGCTAGAGACTTCAAATTGACAGTGTAGATCCGTGTAATGAATACGAATTTTTTGTATGGTTTGGATTTTGGATGCCACGCCCCCTTCACCCCGAATTCGCAAATAACGTATTTCAAATACAAGAGAGCAAATACACACATATTAATGACATAATCACTCTGTTAAAGTTTGATTAAGAAAGTCCATCCACAAAGAAAGTTATTAAACATTTAATTTCTCATACAATAGGCATATTGCAGCCCGAGCGCAGTCGCTGCGTCAACTGCGCAGTCTACAGAGCGCGTGTTTATGTGTGCGTGCGTATGCATGTGTGTATGTGTGTGTGTTGCTCGCAATATTTGTATATGCAAAATAAGCATAGAATGTTTGGAATATTGGCTGTTTGCAGGGTTCAGGGTATCTCGTATTCGAGCAGTCTCGACTAGAGCACTCTTACTTGTTTTGATTAGCGCTGCCTATAAATAAATTTGGATTGGACGTATGCGACTTGTACCCAGTAGCTACTATAGCTATTCGAATAGTTTCTGGTAGTATTTCTTTACTACTGGACAGTAAAAGCGCTAAACTACCCAATTATGCCCTTACAAATGGATCCACCATTTGCTTAATATTCAACCAGTTAAATGTGGACAAAATGTCTTGCAATATGTTGCGAAATGATACCCGAGCATATCAATATATTCATTAGAAAACAACCGTCTGGGAAAGTTCGGTATTCGAAGACTTTATTGGAGCCAATGTGTAACAGGCAGTTGGAGGCGTGGCAGACCCCATAAAGTATATATATTCTTGATCAGGGCGACGAGCTGAGTTGATTTAGCCCTCTCCGTCTGTCTGTCTGTCTGTCCGTCTGTCCGTATGTATGAACGCGTCGATCTCCGAATCTATAAAAGGTAGAGACTTGAAATTTTGTATGTAGATCCGTGTATAGCACGCGCAGATCGAGTTTAAAAGTTCGTATAGCTGATCAAGAACATACATACGTTATGGGGTCTGGGTTCGTGCCAAAAAATTTATATGTAGCGCCTTGCGATAAATTATATTGCAGTGTGTTTTATGGTTGCGTTAGGTATATTATCTCAATTTACACGTTTATATTATTTACCAAATCTAGCGCTTAGTAAAGCACACCTTTCCACAGGCTCGCAGGTAGACGTTTAGCGCACTCTGGCGAATGGTACTGCACTCTTGGTTCTCCAAGGATACGCTTGAGCACTCCAGGTGACGCCAGGATCCACACTGAATACTCCGGCAGTTCGCTCGGCTATTGCAGTGACTCCTACGGCTGGATACGCTCACAAGCACACCTTGAGATCTTCTCAAGCTACAGTCACCACTCTTACGCACAGCTACGCAAACGTTACCTTTGCTCCTGCTCCAGGATCCGCCACTAATGCTGTAGATTTGGCCGTGCTGCACCAATGTCCTGGTTGGTGGCAGCTGATGTCCTTCCGGTGTCTGCGTGTCGAGCCTATGTCCTCAATAGGCATCCAGGATATCCCTCGTAGATATCCTTCCAGCGATGTCCTTCCTCTCGAAGTCCTTGGCAGCGATGTCCTTTTGATTTCTGCTCCTTTGCTGGTCACTTTTCCACTCGAGTTTCTGGTTTCGTCGGCACTCAATACTTTCACTTTTACTTTCTTTGACTGTCCCGGTGCCGAGTTGCGGGCGCCTTTTTATAGCAGCGACGCAGGCCCTGCTTCGCGCTATGACGGCGCCGGCTCGGTTCTGGAGCGGGGCCTGTCTGCCGCTCGTGTCCGCGAAAACGGCAGTATCACGTGATTTAGCGCGACGCCAAATCGCCGAAATCTGCGTGGCGGCCTCTCATTGGCCAAAGCACCGTTATTGGCATACGAGTGAAAGTGTACACTACTTTCTCGCAGCCACAAGCGGTACTTCGGCCAACGGTCGCCGATGATCGCCGTGAGAGCGACGCGAGCAATGCGCTGAACACATACGAGCGACAGAGACAGACTACGTCGATCTCTGCGCCCTTTCCAGTAGCGAGGGTCGCTACTATCGTACTCGCGTGGCTGTGTGGAACAATACATGCAGGCACGCATATATGCATAAGTGCACAGCAAATACATGCACTTATACATACACTACGTGCCCGCCTATATTGTTCCTTACAGAAGAAAAGGGGGGATGGTATCCAAAATGAGACAAAAACCAAAATTGTATTAACTCCACTTTATACTAAATACAATTTGGAGACTCTAGCTCTAAATATGTGAGAGATATAAGTTTATAGCTGCATTTCGATAACGTTTTAAGTCGATAACTTTAAAACGATAGATTTTATCGATATTTTAATACACGGATCTACATAAAAAGTTTCAAGTCTCTAGCTCTTATAGATTCTGAGATCGACGCGTTCACACATACGGACAGACGGACGGACGGACAGACGGACATGGCTATATCGACTCAGTTCGTCGAGCTGATCAATGGGTTCAATGGGTTCAAGGTATAGTAACCAAATTCAAACTCAATAGGTTACTGATTCATAATCTTATAATCATTTCTAATCAAAACATCTACTTGGGCTAATTACCAAGATAACATAATACTAATGATATCCCATATCCCAGTTGATTTGAAATCCACTAATTCCGGATCATAATGGCTGTCAACTTGACTATACTAGTACTGCTTCATATTTTGAAAAAAGATAACCAAATTTCGAATCGAACAGAAAAAATAATATTGATATTAAAATTCAGGATAACAAAATTGTCAATATAAATCAATGTAAAATTTCATATTAAGTGAAAATTATTTACAACCTGAAGTTGATCTCACACCATTGTCTCCACCAATAAAAATAATCGAGATTAGACTTGTCAAGCATGATGATATTATAAAACGTGTATCACAAAACAATGTCTCTACATACACAATTACTATAAATCCATTATAAAATTAAGAAACAAGCACATGTATCCAACAAAATCACAAATAAAAAAAAAAAAAAACACTATTGGTTTACCAGGGAGAACAACAGCAGGAAGACTCGCAGGCTCGCCACTTAAGTAGATGGAAGTGACATATTAATAATGATTATGTCTATGTTATAGCATTAAGAATTATTTTGTATTATTTAGCGCAGCGAGTTTCGGTCGCTCTGAGAACTCAAACACAACTAACTCTCGTGTCTCTTTTTCTTCTCGAGCCTACCCCTGAACCACACTCGGCGACAGCGACACAACGCTGTCGCCCCGCTAAAACGGTGCATTACTCTGAAATATCTAAAGACGCACCAGCACGCACTCAATACGCGCCGACACGCTGTCGCCCCGCTAAAACGGGACTTCCCAATTTCATCATATTGCGCAATACTCAAAGACGCAGCAACGCACACTGTTGTTACGCACCGATATGGCGCCAGCCCGCTCGAACCTCTGACGCTCCGACACAGCCATCCTGACTATAACACGACCTCGTGTAGTTTTACAAAAATGCCTTACTTCATAATTCATTTTATTTATAGATTTTCGAAATTAACTTAAGATTAACATTTTCCTTTTTGATTACAACTATTTTTGCTTCAGGGTTTCATACAAAATTTTATCTTCAACTTTTAGTTTCGTTCTTAAACTGCTATAAAATTAATCTTTAGCTTAATTCAACTTTCTTCACTATCCTTTTTATTATCATAAATTCAACTGGTTTTACATTACATCATCTTATGTTTTGCACTTGTGCTTACATTATGACCAATTCTTTAAACTTTTCTTATCAGCCCCTTCAGGCATCCATACTGTCTCTTTCAACAGTTTCATTCTCAATCGTTTCACCACTGTCTCTTTCAACAGTTTCATTATCAACATTATTCAAATCCTCATTACTACTTTCCAATTCAACTGGTACATACCCTTCTGGCAATTTTCTTATATCTTTTGTATTTTCTATTTGTATTTTCTATTATTTGTCAATGACCTTAGGATATATCTATCTCCGTCCAACAATTCAGCTATTTGTAACGGTCCCCTAAACTTTGGACTTAACTTCGTTTGATGCCTTGCTTCATTCTTTAACAACACAAAATCTCCTACATCGTATCCAACAACCTTAGCCTTGGTTTTATCAAACCGTTTCTTGTTATATACTGCTGCCGCTGATATATTTTGCACTGCTCGAGCTCTTGATTCTGCCAAATCAACCTCTTGTGTTGTTTCACATGGTGGAAGCAACCCTAACGGACGAGCAACCTTGCCAATAAACAATTCTAAAGCGCTTGCCTTTGTCACTCGACTTACTGTACAATTTAAGACCAACTGTACCTCACCTAATGCGTCTTGCCAAGATCGGCTGCTAGTCTCAACTGCCGTCAGTAAGTTTTTCAAAGTGCTAATAATGCGTTCCACCTGTCCGTTAGTTCAACTTGCGCCTGTTGCTATCAAATGCAAACTTATTTTCTGTTGAGAACTAAACTCACTAAATTTAGAGCTAGCAAAACACCTACCCTGGTCTGCTATTATGCGGTTTGGCACTCCAAACAAAGTTACAGCCGATATTACAGCACCTATGCAATTGTCAGCATCAATCTTAAGTGTGTGTGTTAAATAAACAAATTTGGTAAAAGCGTCCACTTGGACAATAACATATTCCTTCTGATCAGACTTGCCTCTCAACTTTCCTGTTATGTCTATGTGTATCATGTGCCAAGGTGTGCTGACCTTTGGCATTGGATGAAGTCTAGCTTGAATTTTACCCGAGGATGACTTTGACATCTTACAAGTAAAACAGTTTTCAACAAACTTTCGTATATACTTAGATATGCTATCGAACCAATAATAATAATAGGCCTTATCTAAAGTTTTCTCCCAACCTAAGTGCATGATTGTCTCGTAAATCTGCTTTATTACAGACCATCTGAATGCCCTTGAAACAATTGGCAAAGATCGAGCTCTACCATTTCTCTGAATTTTTCGATAAAGTAATCCTGCTCTCAACTCATAAGTTTTTGCAATGTCCTCGGGAAGAGAATTGTCTTTCAGTTTGTTCACAATATTGATAATGTCAAAATCCTTCCGCTGTTCAGCCATAAGCCAATCACTAGATATCTCTGCCAAATTAACTCGTTTTTCAGGAACTTTTGATGTATCAATCACCTCAGCGGATGAGAGATTTCTGAAAAAGAAATCAGCATGAGCCATTCGTTTACCCTCTCTATACTGCAAATCAAATGAGAACGACTGTAAATAAGCCCACCATCTTTGTGCTCTGAGAGATAGCTCACGTTTAGTTCTTGATGCTTTAAGTGAGTTGCAATCGGTAAAAACCACAAAATATCTACCCATCAAATAATGACGAAAATGCTTTATGGCCATGACAACCGCAAGGGTCTCCAACTCATAAGAATGGTATCGTGATTCAGCAGGTGAAGTAGCCTTACTGAAAAATTCAACGACATGCGGCTTGTTATCAATTTTGTGTAGCAAGATGGCTCCATATCCACGAGCACTTGCATCAGTATGCAATTCAATTGGATATTTAGGGTCAAAAATAATTTAAACTGGCTTCTGTGCAAGTACAGAAATAACTTTTTGTCTTATTTGTTTAAGCTTTGATTGTATTCGTATTTAATTCAAGATAATCGAAACACAAGCGATGAGACCCGTCCTTTTTATTCACTAACATCATGGGACTTGCATAAGGTGAGCAACTTGGCCTTATGACATTGCATTCTACTAGTTCTTTAATCTTCTCGCGCACCAACTCTCTTTCATTTGGACTAAGTCTGTATGGTTTTCTTTGAACAATTTTTCTGAGGTCTACTAACTTAATTTTCATCTCACCTGTACTGACTCTATAAGAAGGAATTCCCTTTATAAAAGATTTTGAATAATTTTCCAATAAATTGTTTAATTTATCCCTATCTTCGCCGACAAGATCAGTATCCAATTTAAAAAAATATATCATCATTTGAACAACAGTTTACAGATTTTGGTCTAACAATTTCAAATTTTCCCGGTGACACAATCACATGAAAACCCTGCGACAATATTTCTCGACCAATCACAATGTCGCTCTTCAAATACTGATCGCCCAAAACGTGGAACAGCATCTCAATACAATGATTGTTAATTTTTACGTTGCCAAGTATTTGCAATGTACTACAAATGCTGTCATTCCCAATACCCTTCAACATTACTACGTTGTTAATTCTTTTACCGACTAACTTAGTACTTATCTTTTGTTTAACCAACGAACATTCCGCTCCAGAGTCAAACATTGTCGTAAAAGTCTCGCCTTGATGAACCATCTCTCCTTTGGGATCAACAACTTTGCAAAGCTGCATTCGTTTCACCTAATGCGGATCCTTGTCAGTTTTGAGATTACTGCAATGGGTTTAAAATTGTCCAACCTCGCCACACTTGAAGCAGGTTACATTTGATTGCTGATATTAACCAAACACGCTCTTGCCGCTACGCTCTGCAACACGGGGAAGAAAATTTTGCTGCTGTCTAACTCTGCATTCAACCATCCTGTGACCCAACTTTCCACAATAATGACATTCTATTGTTGACAACTTCTGCCGTTTGATGTCAGATGTAGTGGTTTCTTCGTGTACAAATTTCTTTCGTTTGTTGAAAGTGAAAGCTTTAAGCTCAGTCTGCAGTTCACTCCTAGTGCGTACATTCGACGTACAAGTTAGACGTTGCAATCTGGAATCCAAATGAGCCAACTGAGCAAGCGTCACAGAAACAGCAATCTCCTCCACATCCATCTCACACCATTTAGTGAAGAGTGTTGTCACCATACGACTAGCATAATTAGAGAGACATTCTCCATCGGCCGGGAAAGTTGATAACGTTGTCAAATACATAGCTGCTGGTGTTTCTACACTGCTGAAGCGCTGTACGAAAAGTTCCTTAAGCTCGGTCCAATTTATGTCAGGATAACATATTTGTGAGAGCCTCTGCGACGCACTGCCTTCGAATGCTGCACTCAAAGCCATCATCAACTCACTGCCTTTTATGTTATTATCCACCAGAATCATATTTACTGTAGCACACCACGCGGATGCGTCGGAGCCAACAAGATCTGCGTTAAATTTCGGCAACACAACTGTCTTACTAGTTGTTGTTTTTGACGTCGTTGATTGTAGTGCTTTCACAAGTTCCATTACCGCTCGCCATGGATCATTTGGCATATTAGGTAGCGAGCCAGATCCCACATGTTATAGCATTAAGAATTATTTTCCATTATTTAGCGCAGCGAGTTTCGGTCGCTCTGAGAACTCAAACACGACTAACTCTCGTGTCTCTTATTTCTCTCGAGCCTACCCCCGAACCACACTCGGCGACAGCGACACAACGCTGTCGCCCCGCTAAAACGGTACATTACTGTCACATATCTAAAGACGCACCAACACGCACTCAATACGCGCCGACACGCTGTCGCCCCGCTAAAACGGGACTTCCCAATTTCATCATATTGCGCAATACTCAAAGACGCAGCAACGCACACTGTTGTTACGCACCGATATGGCGCCAGCCCGCTCGAACCTCTGACGCTCCAACATCTACAATACATAGTTGGAACTACTTCACAACTGGAATTTCTTGGATTTGCCAATCCAGAATGAACCGGATAGCCAAATCATAAATACTCGGACTGGCGCAGAGTTGAGAAAATGCCGTTGCACGTTACTGCCGTTACTGCTGCATCACAACAAAATAGTAAAGCCCAAATTCTGAGAATAAGGAGTCCGACTGTCGCCAAAAGTAACGGATGCATAATTTTAACAGCATATAAAATATGCTTATGCTGTAATTGTCTTTAGTCTTAAGCTGTTCGTTAATAAAGCAAGTTGTCGTGAATTAAATCATTTTGACTCCGTCTTTTAAACGCAGCGTTGCCGTTAGCCTGTGCCGCGGCATTAGTTCGACTAAACATAAATACAGAAAATATGCTGTGTGTTCGAGTCGAACTAATGCCGCGACACAGGCTAACGGCAACGTTGAGATTATATAAAAGACGGATTAAAAATTCACAAAAACTTTCTTTATGAACGAACAGCTTAAGACTAAAGACAAGTTCAGCATAGGCTTATTTTATATGCTGTTAAAATAATGGATAGTGGGTTGAAAATTATGGAGTAGTGTAACGAACCTTGGTTTATCCCGAGTTTAAGCCGGGCCGAACTCAGCCGACTGTGTGCTCTTGCCAACATATTTGTATGTAGCGCCTTGCGATAAATTATAATTCAGTGTTTTATGGTTTGCGATTCGTATATTCTCTCACTTATTTGAGGCCAATTTACACGTTTTATGTTTTTACAAATCTAACGCTTAGTAAAGCACACCTTTACACAGGATCGCAGGTAGCGCACTCTGGCGAATGGTACTGCACTCTTGGGTCTCCAAGGATCCGCTTGAGCACTCCAGGTGACGCCAGGATCCACACTGTATACTCCGGCGGTTCGCTCGGATACTACAGTGACTCCTACGGCTCACCACTCTTTCGCACAGCTACGCAAACGTTACCTCTAATCCTGCTCCAGGATTCGCCACTAATGCTGTAGATTCACCAATGTCCTGGTTGGTGGCAGCTGAAGTCCTTCCTGTGTTCGTGTAGAGCCTACGTCCTCAATAGGCGTCTGGGATATCCCTCGTTGACAGAGACAGGCTAAGTCGGTCTCTGATCCCTTTCCAATAGCGAGGGTCCCTACAATTGTACCCGCGTCGCTGTGTGGAACAACACATGCAGGCACGCATATACGCATAAGTGCACAGAAAATACTGTCTATATTGTTCCTCACACTCCCCTCTTCCTTCGGGAAACACGAAGCGATCGTGCTTACATTGGTCCGGGTCTCCAATTTGGCGCTCCCTTTTTGTACTGCTTGCCTCTTCTTAGCAAGCAGTTCGCCACGCTCCTCCAGCTGCAAGCAGTGCTGCGCACAGGGCCACTGTCAACACTCTGTTGTTGACAGGGAGGCGCTGCTATGCAACTTTGCCTACAGCTGATCAATCCAGCCTCCAGCAACTCTGCGCGCTGCAGGTAAGTGGCTGGAATGTGTTAACACATTTTTATCAATAATTTACTAACTTTTCTTCCAGTTCCAGATAGCGCGGTCCTCTTCATGTAGTCCTTCCCATGGACAGGATAGTGTTTTCCTTTGTCCACGCCACCGCTGCAGAAAAACACCCCTTTTATACTGCTTTGCTAGCCTCCGTGGTTGCACTGCGTCTGCGTGGCAGCTGCTGTCCCGATTTCGTTGCTGTTTCTCTCCTTGGCTGCTGCTGTTGCTTCTCTGGCCGCTGATGCTCCTCTGGTCGCTGCCAGTGACTGCAACTGGGCTTTTTGGTTGGAGAATTCTCCTACGATTGACGACGTTCGAGGCTGGTTCCGGCGCGCCGACACTTTGACGCCGGCTGGGAAATGCGACTCACTCCTCATTCCCGCACAGCTACAGCGGAGTTGCTGTCAAATTTCCACAAAGCCCTGCCCATATGTATGCATGCCCTTTTATACCCTCTGCTGCAGCGCTGCCGCCAGCGGAGTGTCGGAAATTAACGGATCCTGCACCAGCTAGTTCTCTCACTCTCTACAGGTCACGCTCTTCCAACACTCTGGCCTTATTGCTGAATACGGGGCATTGTTGTTGCATCTCTAATGCATTTCTCGCACACTCTCTCTTTCCTTTCGCATATAAGTTAACACGCGAACGGCAAAAGTTGCTGATAGAGCAATTGGGCCGGATGCCGTTACGATAGAGTTGCTATGAGTTCGATATACGATAAGAAATGGAGTCTCTGACAGAAGGAGTCTGACAGGATGGTTTTCAGTCGGTGACTGGAAAAGAATTAGAACGCTCGCAAAAAATTTAAGATTATTCTCGAACAACTCAAACGAGTTGCAAATAAAAAATATTTTACAAAAACCTTTTTGGTTTAATTGGCGCCCAACGGCAAAGATTACCACTGCCTAAAAAAAAAAGGGGATAAAATCCTTTTAACTTTTTACAAAAATAACTACGAGCCAACGCCGTAAGTTATAGTGAAAAAAAATTAAAACATTAAAAACAAATTAATTTGCGGAAAACAAACTAACTCCGAAACACACGATTAAAAAACAATTGTGACAAAAAAGTAATAAATAAAAAAATAAGACCCCAGCAAAAGCTGAGAGAGTAAAAATCAACATATAAAAAACTACAAGCGTCCGAAAGAGTGCAGCGGTGGAATTGAAATCAGCACAACGACAGCGTCTGACACATCGGCCACTAGCGAAGAATCATTTTACAAAGACAGAAAATACAAAAATGTAAGTGAGATGCTCATTTTATTTTTACTTCGACAATTCAAATAAAAAAAAAAAGAAAGTAAAAATATAAAAAATTCTTATTCGTGTATGTTACACAGCTGGCCAAGATAGGTGTGTGAAATATTTTTTCTCTAAATAAAAAATATAAATTTTCCCTTGAATAAGAGTATTCTATTACATCGCTAGAATTTTTTTATATAACAATTTAATTTTTGTTAAGTCAATCAAATTATTTTCGACACAAAGTGATTTCGATTTTGAATGCAAGATATAAGTAGTCCAGATTGCAGCAGCGAGGAAGAATACATTACCTCCTATATAGAATATAGAGCAAACAATAAAATGACCGACAAACAAGTAACAGAACTGGCAACGCAGATGCGTCAAGCCCTCGAAAATCAAACAAAAATTTTTGAACAAAAATTTGCTGCTCTAACAGAACAGTTAAATGAACTTAAGGGAGCAGCCCCCCAAATTGAGACTTACACAGAAATAGAAATAGTGCCAGGAATCAGGTGCGACGAACCCCTGGACATTGTAAAGTCCATCCCGGAATTTGACGGGAAGCAGGAGGGCTACGTCTCATGGAGACAGGCCGCCAGCGCAGCCTACAAAGTATTTGAGCCTTATAATGGCAGTTCCAGACACTATCAGGCAGTTGCTATAATACGCAACAAGGTAAGGGGTTCAGCAGACGCAGTACTGGCCTCATTCAGCACAGTGCTAAATTTTAAAGCAATAATTGCCAGATTGGATTTTACATTCGCTGACAAAACGCCAGTGCATGTGATCCAACAGGAATTAAGCACGCTAAGGCAAGGTGACTTTTCTTTGGTAAAATACTATGACGAAGTTGAGAAAAAACTCACACTTCTAACAAACAAAACTTTAATGACTCATGATCCAGCCGCAGCGGCTGTTTTAAATGCAAAATTTAGGAGCGATGCTCTCCACACTTTTGTCTCTGGACTAAAAAAGTCCCTGAGATGGGCCGTCTTCCCGGCACAGCCCGGAGATCTCCCAACTGCTTTAGCTCTGGCACAAGAAGCCGAATCAAGCAACGAAAGAGGCATTTTTGCAGCCAGTTTTGCAAAACACCTCGAAGAAAAACCTCAGAAAAATAATAGCCAAAAGACCCAAAACTGGCGTCAAAACGGCCAACAGGAAAATGACGGCGGTTTTCAGAAAAAGAACCCCCATTTTCAAAAAACTCAGAATAACCAAGGTCAACAGAAAGCAAGCAGTTCAAAGCAACTCTTTCAATCCCAAAAACCACAGGGGCGTGGCCCCGAACCAATGGAGGTAGATACCTCCTCCCGCTTCAGACAACCCACACAGGGTTATCGAGGCAATGCAAACTATGGGGATCAATCAATGAGGACCCAGCAAAACCTTAACCACTTGCCACAAGAAGAAAGTAATGAAGGTGGTTATGAGTCATACTCGCAACACGAGGCAGAAGCGGTCAAAGACGACCTGTCAGGTGCTGAAAATTGCAATTTTTTAGTGGAAGGTCCCTGCTCCCGTTTGTAAGACGCACGGTTGCAGGGCGGGAAATAAAACTTCTGATAGACACAGGAGCATCAAAAAATTACATAAAACCCCTTCCCGAACTGGTACATTGGAAGCCAGTCGATAGCCCATTTCAAGTCAAATCGATCCACGGGCACACAAAAATTGAGCAGAAATGCCTCATTCACCTCTTCGGTGAAAAATCATATTTTTTTATGCTAGACTCATTGAAAGACTTCGATGGCATAATTGGCCTTGACTTGTTAAAAAAAGTCAACGCCCAAATAGATCTAAACAGCAATGTCATTAAATATGACCAGGGAATGGAAAAAATGGAGTTCACAATATGCCAACAGGTAAACCACTTCGAAATAAATGACGCGGATGTTCCCGCCGCGGTCAGGCCCACTTTCAATCGTATGATTGACCGGATGATTAACGCCTTTGCAGACGTTAACAAATCCCTGCCTTATAATATAAATACTATCGCCACAATCCGAACGGACGGCGAACCAGTATATTCTAAATTATACCTATACCCAATGGGCGTGTCTGAATTTTTCAATGCAGAGGTTAAACAACTTCTGGCGGACGGCATAATTAGACCCTCAAAATCACCGTATAACAACCCGATATGGGTTGTGGACAAAAAAGGAGTTGACGACTCCGGTCATAAAAAAAAGCGTCTAGTAATTGATTTTCGGAAATTAAATCAAAAAACAATCGACGATAAATATCCTATCCCATCGATTTCTACCATATTGGCAAATATAGGAGAGGCTCAGTATTTTACCACACTGGATCTCAAATCGGGATTTCATCAGATAGAACTGATAGAAAGGGACAGAGAAAAAACAGCATTCTCTGTAAACAACGGGAAGTATGAATTTTGCAGACTTCCCTTCGGGTTAAAAAACGCCCCTTGTATTTTTCAGAGGGCAATAGACGACGTCCTCAGGGACCAAATTGGGAAAACTTGTTATGTCTATGTGGATGACGTAATAATTTTCTCCCCAAATAAGGAAGACCACGTCAAGCATATTGAGTGGGTCTTGAAAAGCCTTAGGGACGCAGGCATGCGGGTTTCTCAAGAAAAATCTAAGTTCTTTAAAAAGAACGTAGAATATTTGGGATTCACCGTATGCAGAGGTGGAATCCAGACGTCGGCGATAAAGTACAGGCCATAAAGGATTTTCAACCACCTAAAACATTGTTTAGCCTTCGATCATTTCTCGGGCTAGCAAGTTATTATAGGTGCTTTATTGCGGGTTTCGCCAGCATCGCAAGACCCCTAACGGAGATCTTGAAAGGTGAAAACGGGAAAATAAGCACCAACCATTCGAGAAAGGTTAAACTCGAACTTACTCCAGAGCAACTGAATGCCTTTAACAGGTTAAAGGAGATGCTAGCGTCAGAGGATGTGATGTTGTCATATCCCGATTTCAAAAAACCATTTGACCTTACAACCGACGCGTCAGGTTACGGGCTCGGAGCAGTGCTGTCCCAGGGCGGCCGCCCGATTACAATGATCTCGCGCACATTGCGAGATAATGAGATTAATTTCGCCACAAATGAGAGAGAGCTTCTCGCCATTGTGTGGGCATTGAAAAATCACAGAAACTACCTGTACGGAGTTAAAAATTTAAACATCTATACAGATCACCAGCCTTTATTTTTTGCCGTATCGGAAAAAAATTCGAACGCTAAGATAAAACGCTGGAAGGCTTTCATTGATGAGCATAACGCTAACATCATTTATAAGCCTGGCAAAGCGAATTTTGTAGCAGACGCCATGTCTCGCCAAAATATCAACGCTTTAGAAAATTCGGCAGATTCTGATGTCGCTACAATCCATAGCGAAGAGTCTCTTACCTACACAATTGAGACGACAGACAAGCCGGTCAACTGCTTTCGAAACCAGATAATACTGGAGGAAAGCACCATTTCACAACATAGGACTTACATCCTGTTTAAAACAAAAACCAGACATGTCATACAGTTTTCCGATCGGAGCTCACTGTTCCAAACTCTGCAAGAAGCCGTGAACGCAGAGGTGACCAACGCAATATTTTGCGAGCTTCCCATTCTGGCCTTTATCCAACACAAATTGGTCGAAGAATTTCCCTCAACTACATTTCAACACTCAAAAAGTATGGTTATAGACATCCCAGACACAACAGAACAAAGGGAAATCGCTATAGCTGAGCATAATCGTGCTCACCGCGCGGCGCAAGAGAATGCGCAACAAATACTTCAGGACTATTTTTTCCCAAAAATTGGTCGTCTTACAATGGAAATAGTGGCAAACTGTCGGGTATGCGCTATGAGTAAACATAATCGTCACCCAATCCGACAAGAGATAGGGAAGACCCCAATACCGTCATATGCCGGGGAAATGCTACACGTAGACATTTACTCCACTGACCAGAAATACTTTTTAACTTGCAATGACAAATTTTCTAAATTTGCAACCGTCCAGCCCATTCGTTCACGCGCGATCGTGGACATAAAGGCTCCACTGCTACAACTTCTGAACGTCTTCCCAAAAACAAAGACGATTTACTGTGACAACGAAAGATCTCTAAATTCAGAGACCATTAGATCAATGCTGTCAAATAACTTTGACATCGTGATCGCGAACGCGCCGCCCCTATATAGCACGTCTAACGGGCAGGTCGAGCGTTTTTACGGTACCTTAGGGGATATAAGTCGCTGTCTTAAAAATGGAAACCACATTGAAGACACTGTCGACAATATCCTTCTCGCGACAATAAAATACAATAGGTCGATTCACTCGGTTACGAAAAAGAAGCCAATAGAAATTATCCACTCAATCCCTATTGAGAATGCGATGAAAATAAAGGAGAAAATCACGGCAGCACAAGAAAAATCGTTAGAGCACCAACGTAAGAACGGGGTCCAGAAAACATATAATGTGGGTGAGAAGGTATGGTTAAAATCCAACAAGAGATTGGGAAATAAACTTTCGCCCCTATTCACTGAAGCAACAGTGGAAGCGGACCTGGGTACGACGGTTCTAATTAAAGGGAGGGTGGTCCATAAGGACTGTCTTAAGTAGGCCATAAAACTCCTACCAGAATTCGAATTTTTAGGTTAATCCATTTTCTTATTAGGCTAATAAGTTCACATATATCTCACTGTAGGTTACGATATTTTTTGGCTCTGACAATGACAACGATGACTATGACCGAAAGACCACATGAGACAAGTACTAAAGTCCGACATGAAACACATCGAAATCAATAATAAATTTCAAATACGACTTAACGAAGTCTCACAGGCACTCAATGCAATTCTAAAACCTGATGCGGAAGTTGAGTATCTCTATTCAACAATTCTAGCGAAGAACAGAATAATAATTACAAATCTTGAGGATCTAATTCTATCCGTGACACTTGCAAAAATAAATTTGATTAGCCCACTTATCTTGGACAGCATTGACATTTCAGAATTGTTAAATGAGCATCTTACAAATATTAGTGTAGTGGACCTTTTAGAGGTATCTATCATTAAGGCTTTTCAAAATTCCGAACTTTTGTATTTTCTTATAAAATATCCCCAACCTAAGCTAAGTTGTAGGAAAATCGACGTTTTTCCCGTTCAACATAATAATGTAATAATAGACTTAGAGGAAAGTAACATAGTGGCCGATTGCGGAACAAAGACCTTCGCTGTGTGCAACTGCGCTACTACTGTGAGCACCACTTTCTGCAAGAGATTACAGAAAGCATCGTGTGCACAGCAACTGGTGTCAGGAACCGTCGCACAATGCGCCACGCGACCCGGGCACCTAGAGCCCATAACGACGATTGAAGATGGCATCATTATCATCAACAGCGCAACAGTAAATGTGGTGGACAACGCTGGAGGCAGTCAACAAGTCACGGGAACTTTCCTGGCCACTTTTGATGAATACATCTCCATCAACGGCACTCGTTACAAAAATCGTCGGGGCATCACGTGGCATCACGTCGGCCATAGTTAACATCACCCTTTTCAGGGAACATCTAAGCCTCCCATTCCTACACGATCTCAGTCTGAGGAATCTCCGCCACATCGGGGACCTCAAATCAGACATATCATCAAGGTCGTTTGGCTGCCTGATCCTCATTACTTTTCTCCTCCTTCTCTTAAGCGTATGGAAACTATACCGCCGCAAACGATCAAAGAGAAACCCGAGGACGGGTTTCATCCTACCCGGGGAGGAGTTAACACGCGAACGGCAAAAGTTGCTGATAGAGCAATTGGGCCGGATGCCGTTACGATAGAGTTGCTATGAGTTCGATATACGATAAGAAATGGAGTCTCTGACAGAAGGAGTCTGACAGGATGGTTTTCAGTCGGTGACTGGAAAAGAATTAGAACGCTCGCAAAAAATTTAAGATTATTCTCGAACAACTCAAACGAGTTGCAAATAAAAAATATTTTACAAAAACTCTTTTGGTTTAATTTATATGTATGAGTGCACAGCAACTAAATGCACTCATACATACACTGCGTGCCCTATTTTGTTGTTGGCCGTTATGCATGTCGCTATCATCGACACCTTCGTGTCATCTCGAGCGCTAGCGATCGTGCGTAGCCGACAAACTTCAGTAGCCTTTCGCAGCGGCTCTTGAACTTTGGGCGCTCTGCGTTGTTGTTGCATACCACGCTCATCGTGTTTTACGACCCGTTTTGCACATGCGCTGCCCACTGTGCGCATTTCATGCTGTCGCTGTTTTCGTTTTGCATGTGTGTGCGTTCTTTTTTTGGTTCGGGTGCGTGATATTTTCGTTGTTCTTGCGGAGTGCGCGCGCAACTTAAACGGTTTCGGCCGTGCCTGTTATTGTTGTGCCGTTTCGTAGTTGAGCGCACGATTTAAGCTACTTTATTTCTGCGCATCCTCCCCCGTTTCGTGTGTGTGTGCGCGCACATTCAAACAGCTTTGTTGTTGCGCTCGCAACACTTTGGCTGTTTTTGCTGTGAATTTGCTTTTTAAAAATTTCCTTCTACAAATTTCTGCGCTTTGTGCGGCCGATAATAACAGCTTGTTTAAAAAAAAAAAAAAATTTATGTCAATACACATAACTATGTGTATACGCCGAAGATTGTAGTTCCCGTCTACTAAACTATTATAAAACTATTTTGGGCTTCTGCGCAGGTCCTGGCACAGCTTTGCAATCCAGCGACATCCTGTCCCAGCTGGTTTGCCTTTGCTCGTCACCAAGCGGCACGCCTCTTCGCCCAGCGGCTGCCGGGATAGCGCACGTTCCTGCCTCCGAAACGCCTCAGCCTCCTTATCCTCATGGAGTGGCTGCTGACGCTCCGAGCTCGTCTCCATCAGCGTCTGTGGACTCATTTTCATCCTGCAGACCGCCACTGACAGCTTCTCCTCAAGCTGTCCGCTTGGCTGCGGATTTCTTGGCTTGATCCTCAGCTTCAAGCCACCGCACTCCAATGCGATGCCCATGCTGGCCAAGAAATCCCAGCCCAGCACCAGATCGTCGATCATGCCTGGCAGCACCAGCAATGGAATGAGGATCTGCTGACTCCCCAGCCTGACCGTTGTCTCCAGTTGTGAGTCCACCTGACTGCAACTGCCGTCTGCCAGCCTTAGGCGTCTTCGTGTGCCTTCGTTCCAGAAGACTACCGACTAGTGTCTGGGGCCTCCGTGACGCTGCTCCCGCTCGCCCCTGGCGGGTGCCAGCAAGTCGCTGTTCGCACGCCGATGCGCCCGCATTGCCAACAAAACTCCAGGCGTGCGGCTTTCAATGGCGTAGTGGCCTTCTTGGCCACATATCCGGCATACCCTGGCGGAGTTCTGGACATGTGTCCTTGGCCCTGCTGTGCATGTCCTTGGCGCGGGTCGAGGTCTCATCTCCTCAACGGTCATGCTCCGGTGGTATTACTTATCATCCGGGCTCCCAGCGTCGTCCATGGCCATCAGCCGCGTCCTCTTGCCTCACTGTTGCTGCCGCAACTTTTCCCGATCCTTTTCCAGATCCTCGAACTCGTTCGCCAGCAGCATCAGCTCCGTCAGGTTACAGAACTGATTTGGACGAGCATATGCGCGCAGATCGGGCAATCTATTGTTGTAAATAGTTTTAAGCTCACGATCTGCCGCATAGCGCAGTGGCCGCATCAAGGTTTGCATCTCCACCATGTAAACCTTGAAAGGCTCGCCCACCATCTACCTCCGTGGCGCAACCTCGTCCTTTAACTCCTCCATATAGTCCCTGGGCAGAAAGATTTCCTGGAAGCGTCTGACGAACGTTTCCCATGCTGTCCAGTGTCTGTTGTTGGCCACGTACCATTTTAAGGCTCTGGCATCGCCCTCGGGATCAGGTCCAGATCCAGACCATATGTGTCGGCCGAAAACTCCACTTGCTCCAAAAATTCCAGCGGCTTCGTTGTGCCATCGAAACGGAAGCCCCATTCTCACACCTGCTTGGCGACCTTTGGGTACTCCAGCGCTGTGCGGCTCTTCCTTTGTGGCCTTATTTCTAGTTGCAGGGTGGATGTGGCTCCTCACGATCCCCGTTGCGTCTCTTGCAGGCGGGCAGCGGCGGCACTGGTGGACGATCTCATCTTGCTTACCCAGCTTGTTTTCCTCGACGGCGGTCAGCGCTTCGTCTCTCAGCGACGAACGACGTCCATGCAGGTTCGCAATATCGCAATAGAGTGCCGGTCAGACTTACTCCAAACTCGATCCCGTAGCGCAGCACATCATCCTTCTTGAGATTATGTACCCAAGCTCGCACCATTTTTATACACTGACTCGTAATTATCGCAGGGCCCCACGTTGGTCACCAGTTGTAACGAACCTCGGTTTATCCCGAGTTTAAGCCGGGCCAAACTAAGCCGACTTTGCGTTCGTGCCAACAAATTTGTGTGTAGCGCCTTGCGATAAATTATAATTCAGTGTTTTATGGTTTGCGATTCGTATATTCTCTCACTTATTTGAGGCCAATTTACACATTTTATGTTTTTACAAATCTAACGCTTAGTAAAGCACACCTTTACACAGGATCGCAGGTAGCGCACTCTGGCGAATGGTACTGCACTCTTGGTTCTCCAAGGATCCGTTTGAGCACTCCAGGTGACGCCAGGATCCACACTGTATACTCCAGCGGTTCGCTCGGATACTACAGTGACTACTACGGCTGGATACGCTCAAAAGCACACCTTGAGATCTTGTCAAGCTGCAGTCACCACTCTTTCGCACAGCTACGCAAACGTTACCTCTAATCCTGCTCCAGGATTCGCCACTAGTGCTGTAGATTCAGCCGTGCTGCACCAATGTCCTGGTTGGTGGCAGCTGAAGTCCTTCCTGTGTCCTTGTAGAACCTATGTCCTCAATAGGCGTCTGGGATATCCCTCGTAGATATCCTTTTCCCACGATGTCCTTCCACTCGAAGTCCTTGGCAGCGATGTCCTTCTAAAATCACTGCTCCTTGGCTGATCACTTCTTCACTCGCGTTTTTGTTCCTTCGGCACTTAATACTTTCACTTTCCTCTTCACTTTTCACGTTTTTTTAATGTCCCGGTGCCGAGTTGCGGGCGCCTTTTTTTAACAGCGGCGCAGGCCCTGCCTCGCGCTATGACGGCGCCAGTTCTGCTCTGGAGGGGGGCCTGTCTGCCGCTCGTGTCCACAATAACGGCAGCATAACGTGATTTGGCGCGACGCCAAATCGCCCAAATCTGCGTGGCTGCCTCTCATTGACCAAAGCACCGTTATTAGCATACGAGTGAAAGCATACACTACTTTCTCGCCGCCACAAACGGCACTTCGGCCAACGGTCGCCGATGATCGACATGTGAGCGATGCGAGCCAATCGCTGAATACATAAGAGCGACAGTAGCGAGGGTCCCTACAATCGGAGTCGCGTCGCTTATGAAACAATACATGCAGGCACGCATATACGCATAAGTGCACAGGAAATACATTCACTTATACATACAATACGTGCCCGTCTATATTGTTCCTCACATTAGTAATCTGTAGAGTTTTAAGTTATTTAATTTTTTTTTTCGTTATTTAAATTGTGTTTATAGTAACGTGGGATTCTATTTTTATACTCATTCACAAAGTGAAATGAGTATATTGGTTTTGTGCAATGTCCGTCACGCTGTCCGTCCGTCTGTCCGTCTGTCCGTATGAACGCAACCATTTGCACAGTTTTGAAGCTAGAGAGTTGAAATTTGGAATATATACTCATGTATACCCTCGAATTATAAAGTGTCAAGATTTTCCCGATACGCCCACTAAGGGCGTGGCAAATCGGAAAATGCATTTTCCGATATCTCAGAAACACTACTTCTAGAAGTGCTAGAGAGTTGCAATTTGGAATGTAGACTCGTGTTGACAAATTAAGATGAAAAAGCTATAGCGGATATATCTACGCCCATTGGGGTCGTGGCAAATCGGGTAAAACTGTGTCTTCTACAGTTTTAAAACTAGAATTCCCAAATTTGGCATGTAGGTTACAGCTTTGAGCCTATGAAGATCGAACAAATAAATATATGTTCACGCCTACTAGGGGCGTGGCAAATCGGATCTGACTATATAGTGATTTTTCAAATACTGTAATATTTTGAGCACTATTGATGCTAGAGACTTGAAACTTGGTATATATACTCGGGTTGACAACTCAAGCTGGAAAAGATATGGCGGATATATCTACGCCCATAGGGGGCGTGGCAAACCGCAAAAGTTTGTAGCTCCTACAGTTTTAGAGCTAGAAGCTTCAAAAATGGATGGTAAGTTACTGGTGAGCTCCTCTATCGATTATTAAAAAATAATTTTTACGCCTCTTATGGGGCATGCCCGGCTAAAAAATACCCTGTAATTTTAGCATTTTTGGAGTGTTAGCATCCAAATTTCACACTTACGTTATCCTTCACTACTTCTAAGAACTGGCAAAAAATCATATGTCTACGCCCACTGCGGGCGTGGCAAATCGGTAAAAGCTGTACGCTTTTCCGATTCTCAGTGAGAAAATCAAAGTATTATGACGATGTTACTGATGATCTATTGAGTTCCAAAAAATTATATGTGTACAAACGAATTGTGGGCATGGCAATGGGCGTGATCTGTGCGGGTGTGAATGAGTATCCCGCAGTCGGTAACGCCCGACTGCAACATTCTTACTTGTTTGTTTTACAATCTGCGGCGTTGGCAATATGCAAATTTTTGGCTTACACGTCATTGTCGAGGTTTATTGAAAACTTGACGTGAGATTGACCGTAGCTTGGAATGCCTTAGCGTAAGTTGTTTAGCTGATAACAGTTAAACGGGATACAATAATTAATAACTTAGCTATTGCATCAGGATCCACAATCTATTGTTATCCTACCGGCTGCGCCAATTAGATATTTGCTGTGATAGTGTTTGAGTCGAACTAATGCTTTATTAATGAACAGCTTAAGACTAAAGACAATGTCAGCAGCATATTTTATATGCTGTTAATATTACGGAGCAGCGACATGACGCGTCGATGCAACCGTTACTTTTGGAGACAGTCGGACTCCTTATTCTCAGAATTTGGGCTTTACTATTTTGTTGTGATGCAGCAGTAACGGCAGTAACGTGCAACGGCATTTTCTCAACTCTGCGCCAGTCCGAGTATTTATGATTTGGCTATCCGGTTCATTCTGGATTGGCAAATCCAAGAAATTCCAGTTGTGAAGTAGTTCCAACTATTTATTGTAGATATAATCATTATGAATATGTCACTTCCATCTACTTAAGGGGCGAGCCTGCGAGTCAAGGTGACACTGAAGGGTAAATATCTGGCAATGTTGATTGTGCCATCTCGATAATTGTTTCTTCCTGCTGATTTTATTCGCTTAAGTTTTAGTTTTCTTTTCTATAATTTAATTGTTAGTTTCGTTGTTGTATATCTTTTATTAACTCACTTAGCTTTTTACCTTATTATTTAGTTTGGTTTTTCTTTGCACAGATAGAATTTTTGAATTTCCTTGAGACAACCAAAAGTTTCTGGAATTATGTTCTCTTCGAATTCTATCGCGTCTTCTTGAATTATTTTCAAGTAGTTTTTATACTCATTCACAAAGTGAAATGATTATATTGGTTTTGTGCAATGTCCGTCACACTGTCCGTCCGTCTGTCCGTATGAACGCAAACCATTTGAACAGTTTTGAATCTCGAGAGTTGAAATTTGGAATATATACTCGTGTATAGGCTATAGTAGAAATAGTAGCGTGGCAAATCGGAAAATGCATTTTCCGATATCTCAGAAACACTTCCTCTAACAAGTAAGAGTGCTCTAATCGAGACTGATCGACTACGAAATACCCTGAACCCTGCGAAGAGCCAATATACCCAACATTCTATGCTTATTTTACATATACAAATATTGCGAGTAACGCACACACGCATTGTAACGAACCTCATTTTATGTAGCACCTTGCGATAAATTATAAGACAGTGTTTTATGGTTTGCGATTTTTTATATTCTCTAACTTTTTTGAGGATAATTTACACGTTATATGTTTACAAAGTAAAGCACACCTTTACACAGGATCGCAGGTAGACGTTTAGGCGCACTCTGGCGAATGGCACTACACTCTTGGGTCTCCAAGGATCCGTTTGAGCACTCCAGCTGAGGACAGGATCCACACTGTATACTTCGGCGGCTCGCTCGGATACTACAGTGACTCCTACGGCTGTATTCGCTCACAAGCACACCTTGAGATCTTCTCAAGCTACATTCACCACTCTTTTGCACAGCTACGTAAGCGTTACCTCTCCTGCTCTAGGATTCGCCACTAGTGCTGTAGATTTAGCCGTGCTGCACCAATGGTTGGTGGCAGCTGTCCTCAATAGGCGTCTGGGATATCCCTCGTAGATATCCTTTTCCCACGATGTCCTTCCACTCGAAGTCCTTGGCAGCGATGTCCTTCTAAAATCACTGCTCCTTGGCTGATCACTTCTTCACTCGCGTTTTTGTTCCTTCGGCACTTAATACTTTCACTTTCCTCTTCACTTTTCACGTTTTTTGAATGTCCCGGTGCCGAGTTGCGGGCGCCTTTTTATAACAGCGGCGCAGGCCCTGCCTCGCGCTATGACGGCGCCAGTTCTGCTCTGAAGGGGGGCCTGTCTGCCGCTCGTGTCCACAATAACGGCAGCATAACGTGATTTGGCGCGACGCCAAATCGCCCAAATCTGCGTGGCTGCCTCTCATTGACCAAAGCACCGTTATTAGCATACGAGTGAAAGCATACACTACTTTCTCGCCGCCACAAACGGCACTTCGGCCAACGGTCGCCGATGATCGACATGTGAGCGACGCGAGCCAATCGCTGAATACATAAGAGCGACAGAGACACACTATGTCGGCCTCTGCGCCCTTTTTAGTCGCAAGGGCTGCTCCTATCGTACTCGCGTCGCTGTGTGGAACAATACATGTAGGCACGCATACATATAATACGTGCCCGTCTATATTGTTCCTCGAAACATGCATACGCACGCACGCATAAGCACACGCTCTGCTGACAGAGCAGTTGACGCAGCGACTGCACTCGGGCTGCAATATGCCTATTGTATGGGAAATTAAATGCTTTATAACTTTTTTTTGTGGATGGACTTTCTTAATCAAATCAAACAGCTTCAGTATGTCATTCATATGTGTGTATTTGCCATAGCACAAGTCTTTAGTATTTGAAAAACGTTTTTGGCAAGTTTTGGGCGAAGGGGGGAATATTTATCATAATTATTTATATATTGTTTATCAGATACAATTTTCCTGTTTTCTTCTGTTCTTTTCTGGGTTGTCTTGAACTGTTTTGCCAAAAAATATGTCTATTGGTTTTCTCGTGCTTATGAATGGTAAGAGGCATTGTACTCCTAGACTGCTTTAAAAAGGGTGTCTGTAAAATTCATGTCTTTGTTATCCTTTCTTAGGCAAGCCGATATTTCTGACAAGGTTAAATGAAATCTTTCTATCTGAGTTATAGGGCGGTGTTGTGTAAAGCTGGATACCCAGCTGGTAGTAAAAATTTTATTGAGGCTGAATTTAAAGCTTTTTTATTGTCGACTACAACGATTTTTATACCCTGAACCCATTGAAAATGGGAAATCAGGGTATAATGGTTTTGTTATAATGTATGTAACAGTCAGAAGGAGGGGTGGCAGATAAAGTATATATATATTCTTGATCAGGGCAACGAGCTGTGTTGATTTAGCCCTGTCCGTCTGTCTGTCTGTCTGTCCGTCTGTCCGTATGTGTGAACGCGTCGATCTCAGAATCTATAAGAGGTAGAGACTTGAAATTTGTTATGTAGATCCGTGTATAGCACGTGTAGAACGAGTTTGTTTCAAAAAATCGATAACTTTGATCGTTTTAATGTTAACCAAATCGGAAACCAGTTATAAATTTATATCTCCCACATCTTTTGAGCTAGAGTCTTCAAATATTGTATTTAGTATAATGTAGAGTTTACACAATTTTGATTTTTGGTTTATTTTGGATGCCACGCCCCCTTCGTCCCAAATTTGCAAAAAACGTATTTCAAGTGCTAGAGTCTTGTATTTCGGCAAATACACACATGTGAATGACATAACCGCGCTCTGAAAGTTTGATTAAGAACGTCCATCTACAAGAGAACTTATTCAACAATTAATTTCCTATAATATTGGCATGGTGCAGCCCAAGCGCAGTCGCTGCGTATGTATGTGTATGTTGTATATATGTATATGTTAAATAAGCATAGAATGTTTGGAATATCGGCTCATTGCAGGGTTCAGGGGATCTGCTAGTCAGGTACCACCGACTAGAGCTTTCTTACTTGTTGGTATACCGAATGCTATCAGAATTTCTCTTAATGGGATTTTTATATCCTCTACGGCTCTTGAGTTTATGAATTTAATTTCAACATATTTTGAAAATTGATCGATGCTTGTTAATATAGTTTTGTTTTCTGTTATATAGATGTCTATGTGGATGATTTCACCTGGAAATTTAGGAATCGGTGTTGCTTGAATTTCGGATTTTTTTGTGTCTGTCGTATTTCTCTGCATGTTACACATGATTTCGTTATTTCTTTAATCTTCTAATGCAATTGTTGGAAGAAATTTGAGCTTTATTTTCTAACGCGTTCCTATGTGCTCGTCTGTGTTCTTTTGTTATTGTATTGTTCTGTTTGTCTGTGCTTGTCACGTCCTCTACTTACCTTTGAATGTGTCTTATTTAATAAGAAGAGAAATGGACTGCATAATAAAGAGTTGGTTTTTGAAAACGTTAATGGGTTAATTAATGAAGGGATTAGGTTATGCGACGAACTTTCATCACTCATAACTGAAGTTTCGGTACTGTTAATTTCGTTTATAGGGTTTCTTGATATTGCGTCTGCTACTACGCTCGTAGTTCCTGACTAATACTTTAGCTCGTAATTGAATTCTTCTAAGTAACTCCTTCAGCGTTTTAGTTTTCCGTTATGATTTTTGTTACTCAGGGCAAAGGTAATTGGTTGGTAGTCTGTGAAGATAACGACTTTTGCAATGCCCAGCCCATAGCTAACATTTCTTGTTCGTTTGTTTAATAATTATACCATGAACCCATTGAAAATGGGACATCAGGGTATAATGGTTTTGTTAAAATGTATGTAACAGGAAGAAGGAGGCGTGACAGATAGAGTATATATATTCTTGATCAGGGCGACGAGCTGAGTTGATTTAACCCTGTCCGTCTGTCTGTCCGTCCGTCCGCCCGTCCGTATGTTGAACGCATCGATCTCAGAACCCAAAAGAGCTAGAGAAATTTTTTGTGTAGATCCATGTATAGCAGGCGCAGATCGAGTTTTTTTCTCGAAAAATCGATAAATTTGATCGTTTTAAAGTCATCGACTTAAAACGTTATCGAAGTTCAGGTATAAATTTATATCTCCCACACGTTTAGAGCTAGAGTCTCCAAATTTTGTATTCAGTATAATGTGTAGCTTATACAGTTGACGCTCCACGCGCCGACGTCGTGAATTGGAACTTGATCCATGTAGCATAATCGCAGTCAGGGCTATCTTAGCATAAGAATACTTTGTACTTTGAGCTTTCAGTCTTTTATGAACAATAAATTGAATCGGTCGATCAAGTAATAAACTTCTCGCTTAGTGACATCGCACAAAAGAAGAATTATAAATAACTGGCGCCCAACAAGTTGTCAAAAAGTGCTCAAGTACCCTGAGGCAAGAATTCAATATTGTCATATCGACATTTGAGTTTTCCGAGTAAAAACAACAAAACTAAACAAGTAAGAAAGCTCTAGTCGGCGGTACCCGACTAGGAGATCCCCTCAACCCTGCGAAGAGCCTTTACTCCAAACATTCTATGCTTATTTAACATATGTATGTATACAAGCAATTCTTGCACACACATACACACATACACATACGCATAAGCACGCGCTCTGCTGACTGCGCAGTTAGCGCAGCGACTAAGCATGGGCTTTACTATGGGAAAATAAATGTTTAATAACTTCTTTTGTAGATGGACTTTCCAAATCAAACTTTCAGAGCGTGTTTCTGTCATTTATATGTATATATTTTCCAAAGCACACAAAGTCTCTAGTATTTGAAATACGGCTTTTACAAGTTTTGGGGGAAAGGGAAGGAAATGGGGGTGGTATCAAAAATGTGATAAAAATCAAAATTGTATAAACTCTACATTATACTGAATACAAAATTTGGAGACTCTAGCTCGAAAGATGTGGGAGATATAAGTTTATAACGGCGATTCGATAACGTTTTAAGTCGATAACTTGTAAACGATCAAATGTATCGATTTTTTTAAACAAACTCGATCTGCGCGTGCTATACACGGATCTACATAAAAAATTTCAAGTCTCTAGATCTTATAGATTCTGAGATCGACAGACAGACAGACGGACAGGGCTAAATCAACTCAGCTCGTCGCCCTGATCAAGAATATATATACTTTATGGGGTCTGCCACGCCTCCTTCTGCCTGTTACATACATTTTAACAAAACCATTATACCCTGATTTCCCATTTTCAATGGGTTCAGGGTATAAAAAAACAAGTAAGAACGTTGCAGTCGGGCGCTACCGACTGCGGAATATTCATTCACACCCACGCAGATCACGCCCATTTCCACGCCCACAATTGGTTTGTACACATATAATTTTTGGAAAATCAATAGAGGAGATCAGCAGTAATATCGTCAAAATTTTGATTTTCTCACTGAGAATCGGAAAAACGTAAAGTTTTTCCCGATTTGCCACGCCCCCAGTGGGCGTAGAAATATAATTTTTGGCCAGTCCTTAGAAGTAGCAAAGAATAACGTAAGTGTGAAATTTGGATGCTTACACTCAAAAAATGCGAAAATTACAGGGTATTTTTTAGCCGGGCATGCCCCATAAGGGGCGTAAAAATTTTTGGGTCATCGATAGAGGAGCTCACTAGTAACTCAACCATCAAATTTTGAAGCTTCTAGCCCTTAAACTGTAGGAGCTATAAGCTTTTGCGGTTTGCCACGCCCCTATGGTCGTAGTTATATCCGTCATGTCTTTTTTTCTTGGGTTGTCAACCCGAGTATATATACCGAGTTTCAAGTCTCTAGCATTCATAGTGCTCAAAATATAGCAGAATTTGAAAAATCAATATATAGTCAGATCCGATTTGCCGCGCCCCTAGTAGGCGTGAACATATATTTATTTGTTCGATCTTCATAGGATCGTAGCAGTAACCTACGTGCCAAATTTGGGCGTTCTAGCTTTAAAACTGTAGAAGATACAGTTTTAGCCGATTTGCCACGCCCCCAATGGGCGTAGATATATCAACTATAGCTTTTTCATCTTGGGTTGTCAACACGAGTCTACATTCAAAATTGCAACTCTCTGGCACTTCTGAAAGTAGTGTTTCTGAGATATCGGAAAATGCATTTTCCGATTTGCCACGCCCCTAGTGGGCGTATATGGAAAATTTTGACACTTTATAATTCGAGGGTTTACAAGAGTATATATTCCAAATTTCAACCCTCTAGCTTCAAAACTGTGCAAATGGTTGCGTTCATACGGACAGACGGACGGACAGCGTGACGGACATTGTACAAAACCAATATACTCATTTCACTTTGTGAATGAGTATAATAAAAGAAAATAAAAATAAAAAAAAAAACTAACAAAATCCAACAACAACAATCATTCTAAAGAGACGCATCCCCTGGAGTAAAGACCTGGGACAAGCGAGACGAAAAGAAGACAACACACAACAACAAATTTTTAAAAAATATCTTAAAATGTTTTTACGCTTATAAAAATAACATGTAAGTAGAGTGCTCATTTAAAAATAAAAATAAGTAAAATAAAATATAAATTCAAAGAAACAGAAATTATTGAGAGTGCTTACAATTGTATCTTTGCAACACAAAACTTAGATAGCAAAATTAAAAGTATTTTATGAGCGAAAGTAACAGTAAAGAGTACGACAGTGAGTTAGAAGATTTGATAAAAGATTTAAGAGACAAATTAGTGCCAACAGAAGTAATAAGCAAAATGCCTATCGACGAGGCAAACATGAAAGCGTTACTAGAGCTCGCAGTCAATAGTGCGGTTGCCAGTGCACTTCAAGGTCAGGCACAAGTGTTTGAGAATCAAATACAAGATATCCGAAATGAATTCAAGAATTTAACAACGTCCGTACCAGAAGTAGAGGTCTTCAAGGATGCCGAAATAATTACAGGTGTCCAGTGTAATGAAACTCTAGACATTGTGTACCCGATGTCGAGGGAAAATTTGAAACATATGTTTCGTGGCGGAAAGCCGCGCATACCGCGTTTAAAATTTTTGAGAGTCATGATGGAAGCTCAAATCATTACCAGGCACTGGGTATTCTACGCAATAAAATTAAACGCCCTGCCGATATGGTACTGTCTTATTATGACACACCATTGAATTTTAAAGCAATTATAAACAGACTTGAATTTACGTACTCAGACTCTCGTCTGAGTTGTCCGTATTAAGACAGGGAAATTTAACAATTATTCAGTACTACGACGAAATTGAAAAAAAATTAACATTGCTGATAAACAAAACAATCATGACATACGATTCGACTATAGCTGCTTCCCTTAACGAAAAGTATAGAGCTGACGCATTAAGAGTATTTATTTCAGGCGCGAAAAAAGCTCTTAGTGATATTTTATTTTCGGCAAGACCTAAAGATTTGTCATCAGCTCTGGCTTTAGCGCAAAAGGTCGAGTCTAAGCATGAACGCTTCCAAGTTACAAATAGCTTTGCAAAAAAATCTGAGGAAAGATCTCAACGAAACGAGCAAAGAACCACTATGGAGAACAATTCTCCAAATCCCGTTAAAACTCAATTTTTTAAACAAAAACCTCAATTTGGTAACAGCCCAAATGTGAAGCAAGAGCCACCACAATATATGGACATTGACAATTCTGCGCGATTTAAGCAACTGACTCAATACCCAAACCAAAACTATAATTCGTATCAAAATCAGATTCCAAAAAGACCAAACAGTGGAACGGCCAGATATACCGGGCCCAAACAGCAGAGGATTAGTCATATATCGGTAGAAGAAGTTCCCGAATGTCAGTCAGAAGAAGAATATCGAGCATTAGCAGAGTCTGAAGTATCAGACATTGATGATCAACATCAGTTTCAAGAAGTTAATTTTTTAGACATGGCTCCCTGCTACAGTTCGTAGAACGATAGATAGCAGCAAAGACGATAAAATTACTTATTGATACAGGTGCATCAAAGAACTACATAAAACCGATGCCAGAACTAAAAGGTATAATAAGTGTAATTTTTGATTAAGTCACTTCATGGCTTTAACCCAGTTCAAGAGAAATGCTTTATACATCTTTTTGGCACCAATACCACATTCTGTCTACTTCCAAATTTAACAACCTTCGATGGAATAATAGGTCTCGACCTATTAAACAAAGTTAGTGCCACTTTAGACTTCAAAAACAGCACATTTAGAACTCAGTCCGGATCCGTAAATATTCAATATAAAAATTGATCAAATGTCATTTTTACAGAGGTAGAAAATATAGAAGTTCTGGGGGTACTTCATCAAGAAAAAATTTAAAAAAAGTTAGAGAAAAGAATAAGTGTGTTTACTGACCCAAACGAAGGTCTCCCTTACAACACGAATATCATAGCCACAATCCGAACAGCAGACGAAAACCCGATCTACTCTAAGCTCTACCCTTATCCGTTAGGAGTGTCAGACTTTGTCAATAGCGAAACTAATGACATGTTGAGGGATAATATTATCAGGCCATGAAGATCCCCTTATAATAATCCGTTGTGGGTAGTTGACAAAAAAGGAGTAGACGAACAAGGACATAGGAAAAAGCACCTTGTTATGCACTTCAGGAAATTGAATTCTAAAACAATCGATGATAAATACCTCATACCTAATATTAACGCAATTCTTTAAAACCTCAGAAAAGCCAATTACTTTACAACTCTTAATTTGAAGTCAGGATTTCACCAAATCCTTTTTGCAGAAAAATATAGGGAAAAAAACGCTTTTTCTGTAGGAAATGGGAAGTACGAGTTCTGTAGACTTCCCTTCGGTTTAAAAAACGCTCCTGGAATCTTTCAGCGAGCAATTGATGATGTGTTTCGCGAACAGATTGGGAAATCATGCTATGTCTATGTAGATGACGTGATTATATTCTTTGAGAATATGGAGAATCACGTCTACCATATTGCTTGGGTATTAGACAAATTTTATAACGCCAACATGAGGGTAAAGAGAAAAGTCTCACTTTTTCAAAGAAAAGGTTGAATATCTTGGATTTGTGGTTTCCCGGGGCGGTATTACAACTAAATTTGAATAACCTACTAACCTGTTCCAAGTAAGATCATTTCTCGGCTACTATAAGTGTTTCATAAAAGATTTTGCATCTATAGCAAGACCATTAACTGACATACTTAAAGGTGACAACGGTAAAGCAAGTGCTGGAGAGTCGAAAAAAATTCCAGTAAGCTTCGATGAAAAACAAAGATTGACTTTCGAAAAATTAAAAAAATATCTTAGTCTCAGAGGACGTAATGCTTCTATACCCCGATTACCGAAAACCATTTGATTTAACCACAGATGCTTCGTCTTCTGGTTTAGGTGCTGTCCTATCACAAGAAAAAAAGCCAATTACGATGATATCTAGAACCCTAAAAAACAACGAACTAAATTTCGCGACATATGAACGTGAGCTACTTGCGATAGTGTGGGCTTTAAAAACCCTAAGAAACTATCTGTACGGTTTAAAGAATTTAAACATCTTTACCGACCATCAGCCACTTACATTTGCCGTCTCCGATAAAAACACAAAAGCGAAAATTAAGAGATGGAAAGCATTTATCGAAGAGCATAACGTACAATTCTTTTCAAACCAGGGAAAGAAAATTTCGTCGCTGACGCTCTATCGAGAAAGAATATTTAGCCACTATTCATAGTGAATTGTCTTTGACTTACACTATTGAATCCACTAAAAATCCAATAAATTGTTTTCGAAATCAAATAGTTGAAGAATTAATTAAAGAAGGAATTACGGCTTCTCAGAAAATTATTATTATGTTCGGAACAAAAACAAGAAATGTCATATACTCCAGATAGAGCTAACTTAATAGAAAAAGTATGTGATGCGGTGAAAAGAGACGTAGTGAATGCCATTAAATGAGATCTGACAAATTTCGTATTTATTCAAAACAAACTAGTTGAGACTTTCCCTTCAACCAAATTTTGGCATTCCAATAAACTGGTCATTGATGTTCATGATAAAAAGGAACAAAGGGAGATTATAGTCACAGAACACAACAGAGCCCATAGAGCGGCTGAAGAAAATGTAAAACAAATACTTCAAGATTATTTTTTCCCTAAAATGACCCACTTGGCTAACAAAATAGTTGCAAATTGTAGAATTTGTAACAAAGCAAAATGTGACCGACCACCCACAAAAGCAATATAGCGGCGAAACCCCCATTCCCAACTATGTTGGAGAAATACTTCATATTGATATATTTTCCACAGGCAAAAAATATTTTTTAACTTGTATTGACAAATTTTCTAAATTTGCTATTGTCCAACTCATAGCCTGTAGGAAAATAATCGATATCGGACCCCCAATATTACAGCTCATGAACTTCTATCCCCGCGCCAATATTATATATTCCGACAACGAGCCATCACTGAACTCGGGAACAATAAAGTGCCTTTTAAAAAACCATTTTAATGTTGAGATTCTAATTCTCCCCCATTACACAATACCTCAAATAGACAGGTAGAAATTGCCAGATGCTTGAAACTAGAAAAGCAATTAAATGATAAAACTGACCTTATTCTCCAAGCAACAATAGAATACAATAGGACAATACATTCGGTCGTCAATAGGAAACCAATAGACGTAATTCACACATCCCCACCAAAATTTGAGGCAGAAATAAAAAGTAGAATCACTAAAGCACAAGAAGTGATCCTACAAAGACAAAATGTAGATAGAAGAAATAGGATCTTTGAGGTAGGCGACAAAATACTGATAAAATTAAACAAGAGACTTGGCAACAAGATGACACCCTTGTTTGAGGAAGTCCCGGTTGAATCCGACTTGGGGACAACGGTTCTTGTAAGGGAATTACATTAGGATAAGATTAGATAAAACAAATCATCCTTCTAGTACTCATTCTCTTTATTCTTAATAGGGTTTGGATACTATGCCTTCTACTGTTAGGAACAATGACAACTGGGAAGATAACAAACTACTCGAACTCAGGCTACATCCCAATAACGGACGCAAATGCTGTTATCTGGAAAGATTTTGGAGTTTTTAGAAAATACCGAGGAGACAACATCATAAATGGTTCATTTCCCTCTATCCCATATGAGATTAATTCTTGAATCCGATGTACGCCATATTAGAACACTATTGGAAACAGTCAATATTCACCATAGACAAACTAGGAGCATTAATATACTAAGAACAACTTTAAAGATCATAGCAGGAACTCCAGACTTTAATGATTTTGAAGAATTAAAATTCCAACAAAAAGAACTAGCTAACTCAATAAATGAGCAGGCATCTATAAATACAAAGGTTCAGGAGAAAATAAACAAATTAACAGAGTCCGTAAATACCATCATTAAATTTCAAAAAGAGAAACAGATTGAGACAGGAGAACCTTACCAAGCTTTGCTCACTAGGAATAGAAATATGATTTCGGAACTTGACACATTAATGTTCTCAATCACAGTAAGCAATTCTGTGATTTGTTTTTCAACTTCCTGCTTAGGTGAAGAAGGATAGGGATAAATGCTTACTATAAATTGGATTGCCATTATCGGTTCGGATTTCTCCTACCACGTTAGTTGTATAAGTCAGTTTGTGTTCTGGATTTGGATTCTTGAACTAATCTGTCCATTATTCTTTTTTGACTATCTTTTTTGTCTGTTCGGAGTTTTATGTTGTTGACTGCTTGTGCAGGTAACTGTCTAATGCGGAATTGTCATTTACTATGAGAATATCATTCCTGACTTCGATAATGACGTTAAGTTGTTTCATTGTATCGTTGCCTAGAATGCCATGAAAGGTTTTTAAAGTAGGCAATACGAAAAATCTTGTGTGTCAGCTATTTTTCCGCCAATGGAATTTGCAAAAAAAGTTCCTTATTATACTCATTTACGGAGCGAAATGAGTAAATTGATTTTGTGCAATGTCCGTCACGCTGTCCGGCCGTCTGTCCGTTTGTTCGTTGTCCGTATGAACGCAAACCATTTGCACAGTTTTGAAGCTGTGTGGACAACCCAAGATCAAAAAGCTGTGATGGATATATCTACGCTCATTGGGGACGTGGCAAATAGGGTATAACTGTATCTTCTACAGTTTTAGAGCTAGAACGCCCAAATATGGCACGTGAGTTACTGATATGATCGACTAAAAAACTAAATGTGCACGCCTACTAGGGGCAAATCGGATCTGACTACTAGGGGCAAATCGGATCTGAATGATTTTACAAATTCTGTAATATTTTGAGCTAGAGATTAGAAATTGTAGCTTCTGTAGCTTCTACAGTTTAGAGCTAGAAGCTTGAAGAGCTCCGCTATCGATTGCCCAAAAAAATTTTTACGTCCCTTTTGGGGCTGGCCATGCTAAAAAATACCCTGTAATTTTCGAACTGGCCAAAAATTATACGTCGACGCCACCTGGGCGCGTGGCAAATCGGGAAAAACTGTATATTTTTCAGATTTTCAGTGAGAAAATCAAAACTTACTGCTGATCGCCTCTATTGATTTCCAAAAAATTATATATTTACAAACGAATTGGAGGCGTGGCAATGGGCGTGAGCTGTGCGGGCGTGACTGAGTGTTCCACGCCCGACTTCAACTTTCTTATTTGTTTTCTTTTGGATTTTTAACGAGAGTGGATTGGATGTAAATCTGATTAGAACCAGTATCAATGAGGAAATTCAATATTTTGCCGTCCTTCCTTTTACACTGGAAATATAGCAACAAGGAACGACTTAAGCTAAAAAATTTACGTCTTACGTATCAGCGATTGCGACTTGAGTATCGTAGATTGGAGTCGTTTCGCTTTCACACTGTGAGTCCGATATACCTTGCTCTTCTGTAGCAACAAAGTAATTTTGCTCACTCATTTAATGTTCATGTGCCTCAGTGTAAGCTTCAGCGTATGCATTTGCGTAGGCGCTAGTTTCGTTTTCTGCGATATGTCCTTGGGTTTCCGCTGTATTGATGTGAAATTGTCGCTGAAACTTATTTGGAATTTGTTCTGCACTAGAAGATAAGGATCTTTTCCAGTAGTCAGGTTATTGTCCGGTCTGTTCATATAGTTAACATTTCTAGCTCTAACTCCATTGCTTGTGGAGCCGGCTGTGGTTTTGGGGCTATTGGTCTGTGTGGTGTGTTGAAGAAGTCTTTCACGACCACATTGTAGCTGCTGTACAGGCACTTTCGTAGATTCGTTCTAGTGTTATTTTCATAGCTTTCGCGTTTACTTTGTAGCTGGTTTTTACAGGCACTTTCGCGAACAGTAACTACTGTGTAGGTACTCTATTTTTCGACGAGTAAATTTTTGTTGTGGTTTATAAGCACTGTCCCTTCTCGGGCGCCAATTAAGAATACTTTAAGTTTTTTGTTTAAAAAAAACAATTATTATTTTCTTGAGTTGGATTAGAACTAACTTAATTATGTTTTACAATTCTTAGTAAGATCTATGTTCTGCCGGCGTCGTCTTTGCCGCTGATGCCGTCGCTGCGCTTGCTGCTACCGCTGTCGTCGTTCCTTGCTGCAATTGGTTGATGTTTGCCATTGGTTGATGCAACTACTGTTAGAGTTCGAGGTGTCATCTTGCATCCGCTGGTCTCACGATCGTTGGACTAAAGATTGCGCACTCAGCGCTCGTGGCTTCGCCTCTGTACCTTCTGTGATCTGCGCCTAGTGGTCAATAACTTTTGGGCGTTCGATTACTTTCGTCAATCCCACGGTGAACTATCGATAACGGTTTGGTCAGCTTATTCTATCTCTAGCGCAACTTATATTGTTTTGGCTAAGTTGCTGCTTATGTAATTAATTTCTGTTGAGGCTTTGACATACAGGATGTTAACTCATATACGTACTAGCAAAATATCGTTTGCACATAAGCTGTTTTATATCAGTTAGTTTTGTGCCGCTGATTATTGCATAGTCGCTAGACATATATTCGTTTCAACTTGCAATACAATACAGTCCATAAAAATAGTGCCGATGTGCCGATTGCGCATGCGTTAGTTGTAATTTGTACTGACATTAAATAGTGGCGATTTAATATAGAGTTTTAATAAAACAATTAAGGGCAATTCACCTCTAAGTTGTGATTTCTTCTGCCATTTGTCGATTGTAGCGTGCAGAAGTTCTGTATAATTACGAGCTTGCTGTTATTGTTCTCTCTTTGTCAGTGCGCTCTTACCGTTCGCCAACAATAAAGTCGCTTCCATAAAAACCGTGTCGGTACGCGTTAATTCATACGCGTGCACTTACGATGCGTTAACAATATATTTGGAAAATTTACATACGTGTTACGCTGTGACGGGCAGTGCTTATAAGATAAAGCATTAATTTTGGCTTTTCGTAGCAAGTGTAAACACATATAGCTAACATATCGTACTTTCATTACTTACTTTCTTGTGTGCTACATTTGCGCCTGAAGAGCGAGTGTATGAGCTCAAAGTTAAATTGAACTCAATCGTTTAAAAATGCTGCAAATCAAAGTTGACGCGGAGGCGCTTACCGATCACAGTGATAGCACTTTAACGGTTCTATTGGAGCATGTTGGCAAGTTAAGCAATTGATTTGGTGAAGCCCAAGACCTCCTAGAGGACCTTGAGATGGACAGTTAGTTGCTCAGTCTACAATATTGTCTGAAATTCAGAGTTGCAGCACTCCAGTGCCCTATGGTTTCACTTTCAGTAGACCAATGGCTTCCGCTTCTAAGTTGCAATCCGCAACTGTGCTGCCGCTATCGAAATTACCTACGCTCAGCGGTGGATATGAAAACTGGGCCGATTTTTACTTTTATTCAATGTTTTCAACAATCATTGATAGTCGACCCGAAGTCAGCAACATGAAAAAGCTTCAGCAATTACAGTCCTGTGTAGGAGGTGCAGCACTTACACAGCTCTCTCTCTGAATATTTTAAAAGATACGAAGGCCATAAACCTATTCAAACAAAGATATGATAATCGACGTTCAAAGCACACGTAAAAATCTTGGGGCTGAAGAGAGTAGACAACGGATCTACTAGCAAGTTGCGAGAGCTATCGGACAGTTTCAATGTGCATATCCTTGGCATCCTGGGCACAACAGAGCTGATAGCCAGCGCCATGATAGCTCAGGTGCTGTTATAGAAGTTTAATGTTTTCACACAAGTTAAGTGGGAAGAGAAGTTATAGGATTCAGAGACGGCATCTTATATACCTACATGTGAAGAAGTATCCTCAATAATTGAGCGATGGAGTTTGCTATGACGAACTATTCATCCAGCAACCCTTCGCATTCTATGTAACGGACCAAAGTGCACAGAGCTAAGCTTTTTGCAATTAGCCTGAGCATACTATCTACAAATTCTCAAGAATTGCAAACTTGTGAAGTCAAAGGACTGGACTATATTTGAACTGCTTGAAGGTCGGCCATCAGTCGCGACAATGTGGTTCGGGCGGTTGCCGAGTCTGTGGAGTCAAGCATCACACGCTTCTCCACCTCGGCAACTACAGCACATCCCAAGCAGTAGCTCTGTCACAGCAACACTCATCGTCCTCAATGATGCAGGGCATTCCTACGCAAAAACAATCCCTAGGATAGTTCTACGATTGATTAGTGCTGGAAGATCAATAAGAAGAAGCCTACTACGATAAGAATGTAAACGAAGATTGGGGACCCAGTTTAGATCTCGTAAGGCAAAGAGTAGAAACTGTTTCTGGACCGGTTCAATACGATCCTGATACAATTTATGCTGTGGAGACCATATAATTTAATAATATTCTAAAATAGGTCATACCAGCGAAACATAAAGAATTTTGGTTATGAAGGGATCCTTGAATTCTTTTGCCCAACGTTTAATAAAGCCAAGAACACTTTTGGCTTCATTTATGATAGTTGCGCTATGAGAAGTGAAATTAAGTTTCGAGTCAAAAAGTACACCAAGATCTTTGACTGAAAAATTACGTTGCAAGAAATAATTATTAATTGAATAATTAGCAATATATGGAATAGTACGACAGAAGGTCATTGTCATACGTTTAGAACACTTTAAATGCAACCGATTAGCTACACACCAAAGTTGGAAGGAATTAAGATCATCTTGAAGGCGTAGATGATCGAGTGCATTAGCATACGAAAGACAAAGTTTTACGTCATCTGCATACATAAATATCTTTGAATTCGATATACGGTTTGGAAGGTCATTTATAAATAGGGGAAAAAGTAACGGACACAAATGACTACCCTGAGGTACACCCGACGAAACAAAAACAAGTTTCGAAAAAGCTGTTCTCAATTTTGAACAAAACCATGCTGCGATGGGGAAATAATCGATTTACAAAAATGTTGTAAGGTAGATGTTATTATTTTTTCAAATAATTTCGGAATAACAGATAATTTAGCAGTACCTCTATAATTAGAAATGTGAGACCTCCCACCTTTTTTATATAGAGGACTGATGAAAGACTCTTTCTAAATAGACGGAAAAACAGAGGTTTCCAGCGACAAACTAAATAGTTTTAGTAATGGTGTCTGAAGGGAACCACTACATTCTTTAATTACACAACTGGGAATATTATCAGGAGAGAAAGATGATTTCAATGACCGAATGGCTGAAGCCAGAGAAGTAGGGGAAACATTAAAAGCATTAATAATATTAGTTGCAGAAATTAAGTAAGGTATGAAGTGGTATAGAGATCTACTGAGGAATAAGTGGATTGGAAAAAATCTTCGAAAAGATCAGAGGAATCATGATCAATACAAGTTTTGTCCAATCCAAGGAAAAACAAGTAAGAACGTTGCAGTCGGGCGCTACCGACTGCGGGATACTCATTCACACCCCCACAGATCACGCCCATTGCCACGCCCACAATTGGTTTGTACATATATAATTTTTTGGAAATCAATACAGGAGAAGAGCAGTAATATCGTCATAAAATTTTCATTTTCTCACTGAGAATCGGAAAAACATACAGTTTTTCCCACGCCCCCAGTAGGCGTAGACATATAATTTTTGGCCAGTTCTTAGAAGTAATGAAGGGTAACGTAAGTGTGAAATTTGGATGCTTACACTCAAAAAATGAGAAAAAAACAGGGTATTTTTTAGCCGAGCATGCCCCCAAAGGTGTGTACAAATTATTTTTGGGGTATCGATAGAGGAGCTCACCAGTAACTCAACCATCCAATTCCAATCAACTCCCAAATTCTGCACGTAGGTTACTGCTACGATCCTATGAAGATCGACAAAAAAAAACTGTATATCCACGTCTACTAGGGGCGTGGCAAATCGGATCTGACTATATAGTCATTTTTCAAATTCTGTAATATTTTGAGCACTATTGATGCTAGAGACTTGAAATTTGATATATACACTCGGGTTGACAACCCAAGAAGAAAAAAATATGGCGGATATATCTACGCCCATCGAGGGCGTGGCAAACCGCAAAAGTTTATAGTTCCTACAGTTTTAGAGTTGAATGGTTGAGTTACTAGTGAGCTCCTCTATCTATGACCCAAATATACATTTTTTATATAATATATTTTTTTTACGCCCCTTTTGGGGCATTTATTTTCGTATTTTTTGAGTGTGAGAATCCAAATTTCACACTTACGTTACCCTTCTCTTAGACGTCTAAGAACCGGCCAAAAATAATATGTCTACGACCACTGGGGGCGTGGCAAATCGGGATAAACGGTACTTTTTTCCGAATCTCAGTGAGAAAATCAAAGATTTATGACGATATTGATTTCCTAAAAATTATATATGTACAAACCAATTGGGGTTCGTGGCAATGGCCAAAGCTCCAGAACTACCTTTGAATAAAGTTCCTCATCCGTTTTAGTCCGCCGTGTAGGGTTTCCTTAGGAGCGTTGCTTATTATCAGCCAAGCAATAATGGGGTGTTTCACATTGTATGGTACCATTGCATTTTGAAGAAAGGGGTTGAGCACCTGCAATTCACTCTTGGATTCCAGAGGCTTTGAGTAAATGAATTTCATAACCAAAATCAAGTTGTTGTTGGAATTTTACAACAAATGTTTTGACCCCCTTTAGTTCGTCGACTAGTCGTAGTTTTGCTATAGAGCAATTACGCTTGTTAGCTTATTAGTCGAAGAAAACTTTATTAGGAGTGGGATCAGGTAGTTTTCTTTTGTGGCTAGAGTTGCTTCTATAACCGTTTCTGTGTCTTCAAATTGTGGCCATTGATTTGATTGTTTTTTCAACCACTCAGGTACCTTTCACCATATGACGCATGCTTTCTCTTTGATTTCACATATTTCCATTCGTCATGAGGCAGTTTTTATACTCATTCACAAAGTGAAATGAGTATATTGGTTTTGTGCAATGTCCGTCACGCTGTCCGTCCGTCTGTCCGTCTGTCCGTCCGTCCGTATGTCCGTCTGTCCGTATGAACGCAAACCATTTGCACAGTTTTGAAGCTAGAGAGTTGAAATTTGGAATATATACTCGTGTATATCCTCGAATTACAAAGTGTCAAGATTTTCCCGATACGCCCACTAGGGGCGTGGCAAATCGGAAAATGCATTTTCCGATATCTCAGAAACACTACTTATAGAAATGCTAGAGAGTTGCAATTTGGAATGTAGACTCGTGTTGACAGCTCAAGATGACAAAGTTATGGCGGATATATCTACGCCTATTGGGGGCGTGGCAAATCGGGTAAAACTGTATCTTCTACAGTTTTAAAACTAGAATGCCCAAATTTGGCGCGCAGGTTACTGCTACGATCCTATGAAGATCGACTAAAAAACTATATATCCATGCCTACTAGGGGCGTGGCAAATCGGATCTGACTATATAGTGATTTTTCAAATTCTGTAATATTTTGAGCACTATTGATGCTAGAGACTTGAAACTTGGTATATATACTCGGGTTGACAACATAAGATGGAAAAGATATGGCGGATATATCTACCCCCATAGGGGGCGTGGCAAACCGCAAAAGTTTATAGCTCCCACAGTTTTAGAGCTAGAAGCTTCAAAATTGATGGTTGAAATACTAGTGAGCTCCTCTATCGATGACCCAAAAATAATATTTACGCCCCTTATGGGGCATGCCCGGCTAAAAAATACCCTGTAATTTTCGCATTTTTTGAGTGTAAGCATCCAAATTTCACACTTACGTTACCCTTCACTACTTCTAAGCACTGGACAAAAATTATATGTCTACGCCTACTGGGGGCGTGGAAAATCGGGATAAACTGTACGTTTTTCCGATTCTCAGTGAGAAAATCAAAATTTTGACGATATTACTGCTGATTTCCTCTATTGATTTCCAAAAACTTTTATATGTACAATCAAATTGGGGGCGTGGCAATGGGCGTGAGCTGTGCGGGTGTGAATGAGTATCCCGCAGTCGGTAGCGCCCGACTGCAACGTTCTTACTTGTTTGTTTATGTCGTCTACTCTAGTTTTGACGAATTTATCTTTGCTACGCTTCTCCTTTGTGAATTACTCCATGCTCGTGTTTTGGTGTGATTTCCTACTATTGCTTGTATTTTTGCTAATAGTTTGCTTAATAAGTGAGCTGCACATAGCTCTAATTTGGGAACCGTTTTTTTGTTTTTTATTGAGTTCACTTTACTTTTTGCAGCTGGCTCCAACCTTAGTATACACCACTGTTGCATACTGCTTTTCTGATGTGTCGCAAACCCCATTTAGTTCCCTTGCATTTTCCACACCAGCGCGGTGCTGTGTTGGTGATCAGTAGTATATTAATTTTTATTCTTCTACGTCAGTGTTTTCATACACTGACCCATGAATAATTTCAGCCTATAAATCTAGCTTATCTATTGCTGACTTTGTAAGGCTCAGCGTTGGTGCTTATATATTCTTAACTTATCGCTGAGTTTGTAAGGCTCATCGTTGGTGCATGTATTCTTAGATTATCTATAGATTAAAAACATGTGGTCCTTATCTATTTTTACTGTACTTCATCCTAGTCCAGAGATGGACTGTGGTGAATTTGAGTAGTCTGTGATGTTTACAGTTGTATTAATGATGATGATCATGCCATCGTGTATCACCACTAGTTTATCCAAAAGACCTGGACGAGTGCTTTATTGTGCAAGAGTTCAGGCTACTAGTTGTTAAGCGGAGCTATGTGCCGTTAATTTCTTGCAGAGCGTAGTGTCAACCACCGACTCACATTCACTGACGGGAGTAATATCTGCACCGCAGTTAGTCTCCTCAAAGTCAAAAAATCTACTCGATTTCCGAAAGGGATTTGCCTATTTTTTATTTGTAAAAATACAAATTAACTTAAGTATTGGATTCTCAATTAGAAAATACAACATTTCATTATACTAAAATGCCTTAATGATAGCTACTACTATCTAAATGCCTTAATGATAGCTACTACTATCATGTCTGATACACTAACAGTGGTGAAATGCCTAAATTTAATTTCTTTAGCATCCTGTCCAGCATTACTGGTCCGACAGGGCTATTGCGAGAATATAGATTTGTTATAATGAAGTAGGCGTTCTATTTTTTGCTGAAATTGTTTCGTAAAGGCGGTACGAGTCGGGTACGCCAGTTTCGTAATCGCAGTTGTGAATGTCGTTAGAAGAACTACCGGTATTGCTCGCAATCTCAGGTATCCAAAAATTATTACCCGATAGCCTATTTGATTTTATCCAAACTTTATGTCCTATCTGATATTTTTTAATTTCCCAATTTTTTATGTCCTGTTCCATTCTTAAACTGTGAGTAGTAAGGAATGCATGTTCTGGAGCAGAAAATGACGTTACCGGAAATGGGCTAAGTTGGCTGCAATTCAAGTTCGTAGAGAGAGCGAGAGAGAGACAGAGAGAGAGAGAGAGACAAAGTAGTTTTGTATGCCCTTAACAAATTAAAAATGGGAAATCAGGGTATAATATTTTTGTAAAAATGTATGTAACAGGCAGAAGGAAGAGTGGCACACCCCGTAAAGTATGTATATTTTTGATCAGCTTGAAAAGCTGAATTGATATAGCCATGTCCGTCTGTACGTCCGTCCGTGCGAACGAAGCGAGATCTGAGCTAGAGATCTGAAATTTTAAATGTATACTTGAGTGTACCATACGCAATACGAGCTTATAATTTTTTACGATAACTTACCCCGTTTTTTTATTATCGATAGAAATCGATAAATTGCTGCGCAGTCAGCAGAGCGCGTGCTTATGCGTATGTGTATATGTGTATGTGTGTGTGCATGTATTGCTTGTATATATGTATATGGTAAATAAGCATAGAATGTTTGGAATATCGGCTCTTCGCAGGGTTCAGGGGATCTCCTTATCGGGTACTCCCGACTAGAGCTTTCTTACTTGTTTATACCCTGAACCCATTGAAAATGGGAAATCAGGGTATAATGGTTTTGTTGAAATGTATGTAACAGGCAGGAGGAGGCGTGGCAGACCCCATAAAGTATATATATTCTTGATCAGGGCGACGAGCTGAGTTGATTTAGCCCTGTCCGTCTGTCTGTCTGTCCGTCTGTCCGTCCGTCCGTCTGTCCGTATGTATGAACGCGTCGATCTCAGAATCTATAAGAGCTAGAGACTTGAAATTTTTTATGTAGATCCGTGTATAGCACGCGCAGATCGAGTTTGTTTCAAAAATTCGATAACTTTTATCGTTTTAATGCTATCGATTAAAAACTAAATTGGAAACCAGCTATAAAATTATGTCTCGCACATCTTTAAAGCTAGAGACTCCTTATTTTATATTTAATATAATGTGGAGTTAATACAATTTTGATTTTTGTTATATTTCACCCTAAATTTGCAAAAAACGTATTTCAAGTGCTACAGACTTGTGCTTCGGAAAATACACACATATGAATGACATAAAAACTCTACAAAGGAACTTATTCAACAATTAACTTCCCAAAATACAGTTCTTACAGCACCCCGAGCGCAGTCGCTGCGTAAACTGCGCAGTCAGCAGAGCGCTCGCTTATGCGTGCGTGCGTATGTGTGTGTGTATGTGTGTATGCATGTGTTGCTTGTATATATATATGTTAAATAAGTATAAAATGTTTGGAATATCGGCTCATCGCAGGGTTTAGGGGATCTCCTAGTCGGGTACCACCGACTAGAGCTTTGTTACTTGTTTTCTCTTCCACATATAAAGAAGCTGGACAACATTGTTTATACCGTGTCTGATCTTAGTGACGGTTCCTTGTTGCACTATATTGATTGTAACATCTTCTATTAGGTGGGACGCAATCGATTGTACTGCTGCAAATTTCGAAAATTTGTCTATGCAGGTTAGGAAGAGTTCTTCGGTATAAAAGGGGATTGACAGTGTCACTTCAACATATCTGCAAAGCAAAAAAAGTCAATTAAAAGTGTTCTAGTCGACACTGCTCGACTAGGAGATAACCTGAACCGTGCGAAAAGCCGCCATTCAAAACATACTCTGCATCTTTTACACATACAAATATTGCGAGCAGGACATGCACACATACACGCACGCACACAAACACAAGTAAGCATAAGCACGCATTTGACTAACTGCGCAGTTAACACAGCGACTGCGCTTGGGCTGCAATATGCCTATATTATGGAAAATTAAATGTTTATTAACATTTTTTGTATTTTAGAGCTAAATAATGGATAATAATTAAGGAAACGGGATGAGCTATCGAAAAAATAAGATAAACGTGTATAATCATATGGTATATACGAGTTATGGGGTCTGCCACGCCTCCTTCTGCCTGTTACATACATTTTAACAAAACCATTTTACTCTGATTTCCCATTTTCAATGGGTTCAGGGTATAAAAAGAAAAGAATGGGTAAATACATAATTTGCTCCGACTTCCTCTCATGCATAAAATTTTTCTCCAACACTAACAACAACAACTTATATCCCGTAACTATTGGAACCCACCTTACAAAGTCTGCCCCTAAAATAAAACTTGTTTGGATACCCAGCCACTGCGGCATTGAAGGAAATGAGCTGGCCGACATTACAGCTAAATCCAATGTTAAAATGCGCCTTCACTACAACCCCAAACTTTAACACTATAGATATAAATAACTTCCTCACTAACCGACTAACCCAAAAACTCAAACACAATATAAAATTCTGCAATATTCTGGTACCAACAATAAAACACCAACCTAACACACACAACTCCTTACCTAATAAATCTAAAGCAACAAATTATTATACGTAGCTACCAAATAAAAATACTCAGACCCCGAATAGGACACACAAGATTTACAAAACAACAGTACATTAACATCAACAACATCATCCCACTCCCTAACTGTTATACAACGATAGATCTCATCATTCAAGATATCTTCACCAACTATACCGCAACTTCCCACCATAAAACCCAAATCTTCGATAAGAACTGCCCCATAACGATACTTGCAAAGCCAACCCCAGAAAACATCTCCAAAATTATTAAATTCCTCAAAATGACAAACCGATACCACCTCATATAATCCATAAATATATAAGATTTAATATATAATATATAAATAGGGCAATATCAGGCCGAAGGCCTTAGCAGCCACCGGCTTAGAAATAAGTTTAATTTAATTTAAATTATGTTTAATTTAAATTATGTTTATACCCTGAACCCATTAAAAATGGGAAAACAAGGTATAATGTTTTTGTGAAAATGTATGTAACAGGCAGAAGGAGACATGGCAGACCCCATAAAGTATATATATTCTTGATCAGCTCGATGAGCTGAGTTGAAATAGCACTGTCCGTCTGTCCGTCCGTCTGTCCGTATGTATGGACGAGTCGATCACAGAAGACTTGAATTTTTTTATGTAGATCCGTGTATAGTACGCGCAGATCGAGTTTGATTCAAAAAATCGATAAATTCGATCGTTTTAAAGTTGTCGATTTAAAACGTTTTCAAAACTTAGTTATAAATGTATATATCCCACATCTTTAAGGCTAGAGTCTCCAAATTTTGTATTAAGTAGAATGTGGAGTGTATACAATTTTGATTTTTGTCACATTTTGGATACCATCCCCCCTTTCCTTCCCTTACCCCATAAAAACCGTAAGTCAAATACTTGAGACTTGTGCTTTGGCAAATACACACATATAAGTGACATAATCACGCTCTGAAAGTCCATCTACAAAAGAAGTTATTAAACATTTCATTTCCTATAGTAAAACATATGAGCGCAGCCCACGCTCAGTCGCTGCGTGTATGTGTATGATGTATGTGTGTGTGCATGTATTGCTTGTATACATGTATATGTTGAATAAGCATAGATTTTTTGGAGTATCGGCTCTTCGCAGGGTTCAGGGGATCTCCTAGTCGGGTACCGCCGACTAGAGCTTTCTTACTTGTTATACCCTGAACCCATTGCAAATGGGAAATCAGGGTATGATGGTTTTGTGAAAATGTATGTAACAGGCAGAAGGACACATGGCAAACCCCATAAAGTATATATATTCTTGATCAGCTCGATGAGCTGAGTTGAAATAGCCCTGTCCGTCTGTCTGTCCGTCCGTGTGTACGCAGCGATCTCGTAAACCACAAAAGCTAGAGCTCTGCAATTTTCAGTGTATACTCGTGTGTATCCTACGCAGTACGATAACTCACCCCGTTTCCTTATTAACGACAAAAATCGATAACTTTTCTTCGTTTTTGTATACCGTAAGAGCTAGAGACTCCAAATTTACGGTGTAGATCCGTGTAATGAATGCGGAGATTTTGTAATTTGCAAAAATTTTGCAAAAAACGTATTTCAAATACTAGAGACTTGTGCTTAGGGAAATACACACATATGAATGATACATTCACTCTGTGAAAGTTTAATTTAGAAAGTCTATCCCCAAAAAAAGTTATTAAACATTTAATTTCCCATACAATAGGCATATTGCAGCCCGAGCGCAGTCGCTGCGTGAACGGCACAGTCAGCAGAGAGCGTGATTATACGTACGCGCATATACATGTGTATATGTGTGAGTGTGTGTGAGTCTCGCAATATTTGTATATGTAAAATAATTTTATTTTTACAGCACTGACTACTAGGGCCTTCGGCTTTAACTTTTCCTATATATGTTTATATTTATATACATATTCACATTTATTGGGGACTAGATGGGGTGGTATAAATTGGCTATTTTTAGGAACTTAATTACTATGAAGATATTTTTCGGGGTTGGGTTTGAAAGTAAGGATATGGGGCAACTGTTATAGAAAATTTTGGTTTTAAGATGGGAAATTGCGGGACAGTTGGAGAAAATATGTTAAATAGTGAGGTCAGTTGTTGTGTTACAGTTAGGGCATGGGGTTATGTTGTCGGGGTTAACGTATTGTTGTCTTGTTAGTCTATTGTGTCCTAGTCAGAGTCTTATTATTTTTATTTGGTCGCTGCGTGTTAAAAAATTGGTTGTTTTATATTTTTTAAGTAAGGCGTTGTGTTGCAGAATTCTATGTTTTGATTGAGTTTTTTTTAGCTATTTCATTTGTAAAGAACTTATTAATATCTTTGGTGAAAATGTTTGGGGTGTAGTGAGGGGCATTTTGACTATAGATTTGGCCGTAATGTCGGCTAGCTCATTTCCGTCAATGCCACAGTGGCTGGGTATCCAAAAAAGATTTATTTTAGGGGCAGATTTCGTAAGATGGGCTCTTATAGTTACGGGATATAAGTTGTTGTTGTTGATGGATTTTATGGATGAGATAGAATTTTTGTGGTGTTGATGAGAGAAGCGGGAAATAACCATTGGGGGGTAATTGTTTTGTTTGGAGGTGGAAGGTAGGGGATGTTTTGTTCTTTGCATGAAGCTATAATTTTTATACCCTGAACCCATTGAAAATGGGAAATCAGGGTATAATGTTTCTGTGAAAATGTATGTAACAGACAGAAGGAGACATCGCAGACCCCATAAAGTATATATTCTTGATCAGCTCGATGAACTGAGCTGAAATAGCCCTGTCCGTCTGTCCGTCCGTCCGTCCGTGCTTATGCGTGCGTGCGTATGCATGTGTGTGTGTGCGTTGCTCTCAATATTTGTATATGTTAAATAAGCATATCATGTTGGGAAGATTCGATCTTCGCAGGGTTCAGGGTATCTCGTAGTCGAGCCGTCTCGACTTACTTTTTTATAATGTTGAAGTTAATTTGCTGTTTCTTTGGTTGCCGTTTTGTTTGAGATATTTGTGGACTGGTGAGTTTGAGCTGTTTTGCAGTGTTTTGTAGGTATGGGCTGTGAAGATGTTTTTTTTTGTTCTATTGTAGGTATGTTTGACTCAAAAAGCAACTTGAGAATAGGGGATTGCGGCGTTGAATAAAGATTTGAGTTTATTAAGGGTTGATTTAGGGGCATGGCCGTGTATGAAAATCGTGTATTCTATTGTTGATATGAGCATTGCTCTTGTTATGTTTATAAGGGTATGTGTGCTGCAATTTTGTTTGCGATTGGCTAGGAATTTTATTATATTAAGTTTTTTAGTTAAAGCCGGTTGGATTTCTTTTATGTGGGAGCCCCATCTGTATTTACTGTTTAGGGTTAGGCCTAAGATTTATAGGCTGGATACTGAGGAAATGGGGGTGTTGTTGGAAGATATGGTGCAGGTGCAGTTATGCCTTCGGTAAATGTGGAGGTTTTTGGATTTATTGAGTGATAGTTATGCTCCTGAATATGAGCTCCATTTGTGAATTTGGGCAAAGAGGCTGTATGTTATGGGACAGGTTTTTTTGTTTACATATATATTTATATATATATAGAGAATCACGTCGGGGTTGAGCTATCGAGATTTTTCGAATAGCTTTTTGTATGGAACACAAAAGTATATATATTCACCAGTTTATTTAATTATATAAATATATATATATATTATATATATATATAAGTTCTTCCAAGTACCGTTTGCGCATAAACCGTTTTATGTCAGTTACTTTGTGCCGCTACTTATTGCATAATCGGCAGACACACTTCCTTTCGACTTGCAATACTGTGCCGTCCATAAAAACAGTACCAACGCGTTCAGCTATTGTGCGTGCATTAGTTGTAATGCATACAGGCATTAAATAGTGGCGATTTAATAAAGAATTTTTAATAAACCAATTAATAAAACAATTTAAATTCATTTCTGAACTGTGATTCTCGCCTAAGCTCGCGCTCATTCTTCGATTACAGCGCGCATAAGCTCTGTGTAATTACGCTTGTGCCGTTACTGTTCTCTCGATGCCATTGCACGCGTTTTGTTCGCCAACAGTACAGTCGCTTCCATAAAAACCGTGTCGGTGCGCGTTAATTCATACACGTGCATTTACATGCAAACACGTACAGCTATCAAATCATACTTCATATTTGCATACCAACACTTTCAAGCCATACCGTTACTTCTTGTGTGCGACATCTACTCGTCATGGCGAATTTAGAAGCTAGTACAGTTGCGCCTGAAGAGCGAGTGAGTTTTTATCAGCTCAAGGTTAAGTCGGTATTTGTGTGACTTGCGCATGGATTTCGATGACATAATATTGGTCATACAGTCTTCAATATTGTCGGAAATTCAGAGCCGCAGCACTCAAGTGCCTCATAGTTCCACGCTTAGTAGACCAATGATGCATATGCAGGCTCCCGCTCCTAAACCACATTCCACATCTGCGCTGCCGCCATTAAAATTACCTACGTTCAGCCGTGAATATGAAGAATGGGTCGATTTCTACTCAATATTTTCAACAATTATTGATAGTCGACCCGAAGTTAACAACATGGAAAAGCTTCAATATTTACGATCCTGTCTAGACCAATGACGCATATGCAGGCTCCCGCTCGTAAAATAGATTCCGCACCTGCGCTGCCGCCATTAAACTTACCTACGTTCAGCGGTGGATATGAAAAATGGGTCGATTTCTACTCAATATTTTCAACAATTATTGATAGTCGACCCGAAGTTAACAACATGGAAAAGCTTCAATATTTACGATCCTGTCTAGACGGTGCAGCGTTGGACACAGTTCGCTCTATGGAGATTTCAAACGATAACTATACGGAGGCCATAACCCTATTGAAACAAAGATATGATAACCGACGTTTAATTTTCCAGGCACACATCGTAAAGATCTTGGGGCTGAAGAGGGTAGAGAACGGATCTACCAGCAAGTTGCGAGAACTATCGGACAGCTTCAATGTGCATATGCGTGCACTCAGCAGCCTGGGCACAACAGAGCAGATAGCCAGCGCCATGATAGCTCAGGTGCTGCTACAGAAGTTCGATGCGGCCACACAAGCTAAGTGGGAAGAGAAGTTGGAGGATTCAGAGACGGCATCTCGTATACCTACACGCGAAGAAGTTTTTTCATTTCTTGAGCTCAGTTGCCAGACCTTGGAATCGATGGAGTTTGCTATGACAAACTATTCATCCAGCAAGCCTGTGAATAGTAGTAGCAAATTTGTCACCAACAGGTCATTTCCATGTAGCGGACCACACGGACCATATAACGGACCACAGCGCACAGAGTTGTGTCTTTTGCAATACGCCAGAGCATACTATCTACAAATGCTCAAGATTTGCAAACTTGTCACCTAGTCTACGCCTGAATGAGGTCAAAAGGGCTGGACTATGTTTGAAAGTCGGCCATCAGTCGCGACAATGTGGTTCGGGCGGCTGCCGAGTCTGTGGACTCAAGCATCACACGCTACTCCACCTCGGCAACTCCAGCACATCACAAGCAGTAGCTCTGTCAAAGCAACATTCATCGTCATCAATGATGCAGGGCATTCCTACGCAACCCCCAGCCCCATCTACTACTCTCCTAGCCCAAGATCTGATCAGCGATGTTGTGCTCCTGGGGACCGCAGTGGTCCTGGTATAAAATCGGTTTGGTGAATTTGTTCCTTGTCGTGCACTTTTGGATTCAGGCTCACAACTGCATCTTATTACAGCTAGATGCGCCCATTAATTGCAGCTCAAAAGGACAAAGTCATCCTCAGCTGTCTATGGTTTAGGCGACTGCAAGGTGGTCACCGATGGAAGTACGGCTTGCGTCACTCTTCGGTCTCACGACTCCATGTATGCAAATAGCTTCACAGCCACGATAGTCCCGAATGTAACTGGCAGACAGCCCTGTTCTGATGTGAACATAAGCACTTGGAACATACCGCCAAACATAACTCTGGCTGATCCGGCTTTTCATATTCCGCAGCGAATAGCTTTGCTTTTCTATGAGTTGCTCTGTGTGGGTCAAATCGAGTTGCTGCCTGGACTGCCACTTTTACAGAAGACTCGTCTTGGTTGGATTGTGTCTGGAGGCGGAATTCGCAGCCCTAACACAGTGCTCGTGACTTCGAAGGTACCTTCAGAGCCAGATACAGACTCTGGTTCTGACGCCCAGTTGGACAGTCTTGTTCGGCGTTTCTGGGAGGTTGAGAGCTGCAATGACTCCGTCGTAAGGATCAGTAAAGAAGACTTGGACTGCGAGGCACATTTTGTAAGTCATTATACTCGAGTAGCCAATGGCCAATACTCAGTGCGCTTGCCTGTCAAACTTAATTGTATTGTAAGCTTCTCGGTGAGTCTTATCAGCAGGCGCGGCGCAGATTTCTCAATTTGGAGAGGAAATTAAGTCGCTTGCCTCATATAAAGACTCAGTACTCAGCATTCATGAAAGAGTACTCTGAGCTGGGTCACATGTCGCGTGTTCCGCGCGAATTGTTTCAACACTGCAGATATTTTCTTCCGCATCACTGTGTCCTGAAGGAAGAAAGTGTAACCACTACGCTTCGCGTCGTTTTTGATAGTTCACCTGCTACATCAAGTGGCTATTCACTAAATGAAGTTCTAATTTCAGGACCTGTCATTTCCGAGCCTATCCAGTTGCACTCACCGGAGATATCTGCAAGATGTATCGCTGCGTGAAGGTGCCTGAACCGGACAGCTATCTACAATGTATTCTTTGGAGAAATTCACCTGACGATGAGTTAGAAGTGTTTAAGTTGGACACTGTAACTTATGGAACGAAACCGGCTTCATTCTTATCGGTGCGTGCCATGTACCAACTTGCCATAGATGAACGAGATGCGTTCCCACTCGGCTCAGAGGTGTTGCTTCGCGATTTTTATGTCGACGATTTGATCTCTGGAGGAAAATCAGTCGAAGAAGCAAGGCGTGTCATGCAGGAGACCACTGGAATTTTGGCAGGTGGAGGATTCAAATTAAGGAAGTGGTGTTCAAGCCATCCCATGGTGCTGGACGGCGTGACAGATTGCGACAAGGAATCTCTTATAAACTTCAATGATGGCAGCGACATTACAAAGACACTTGGCCTTGCATGGGATCCAGCATCTGATCAACTTTTGTTTTCATACTTGGCTCTGGACTCGAGCTGCAAGCCCTGTAGACGTTCTGTTCTTTCGTCCATTGCTCGGTTCTACGACCCCCTTGGACTGGTCGGCCCAGTAATAACAAAGGCAAAAATATTCTTACAGCAGGAGAGAAGGTAGAGGCCCATGGATTTTGTGATGCCAGCATCGACGTTTATGGAGTCTGTATCTACATCGTATCCAAGGGGCAACCTGGCATTAGCGGGTTACTTTGCTCAAAGTCTCGAGTCTCTCCCTTAAAGACACTTACGGCTCCCAAGCTTGAATTATGTTGGGCAGAGTTACTAGCACGTCTGATGGACGAAGTAGCTGGCTTAGGCATTTTCACAGACCAGTTCCACTGCTGGTGTGACTCTACTGTCGCATTATCCTGGATCAATGACGAACCCGGACGCTTCAATGTATTTATTGCAAATCGCATCGGCACGATACAGGATCTCACATCAACAATGGAGTGGCACTACGTACCTACTGAGTTAAATCCCGCTGACATATTATCTCGAGGTTCACTGCCCATTGAGTTGAACTCATCATCTCTTTGGTTTAGCGGTCCTGACTTCATTTCTATTCTATTGCAAGTATGCGAACTCTTTTAGTCGTCTGCAGCGTATCTTTGCATATGTATCGAAGTTTATTCATAAAGTTCGTGGTAAAGGACTCACAATCAGAGACATCCAAACCGGCACCCATATACTGTTGCAACGAGCTCATCTTTGGGAAGAAATAAACACACTTCGAACTAAAGGAACTGTTTCATCATCCAGCAGTCTTGCCTCCTTGTCGCCATTCCTTGACGAATTTGGGCTGCTACGTGTGGATGGTCGTCTCAACAACTCTACATTGAACTTCGATAGTCGCCATTCAATCATCTTACCCAGAAGTCATCCAGTAACTCGGGCCATTATCATTCATTACCATCAGAGGAACCTGCACGCAGGGCCCCGAGCAGTGCTAGCGTTGGTTCGATCCCAGTATTGGCCAATTGGTGGCAGAAAAACTGTAACTAGCGTGATTCATAAATGCGTGATATGCTTTCGGGCCAAACCGCGACTAGTAGACTGGACTGGTTTTTTGCGGATCTTTCTTTTACAAGCCTGAGGCACGAAAGAGGGCTCCTGTAAAATGTTACGTCTTTGTTTTTATCTGCTTAACCACTACTGCATTTCTGCATGCTCTACAGCGGTTCATATGCACTCGAGGAAAGCCAAGTCAAATTTGGTCTGACAATGCCACCAATTTTCTTGGTGCCCGCGACCAGCTTCAGGAGTTGAAACGTCTATTTCTGTCAGACGCTCATCAGAATTCAGTGAAGGACTTCTGTCTAGCTGACTCAATAGAATGGCATTTCATCCCTCCACGATCTCCTCACTTTGGTGGTTTGTGGGACGCTGCAGTGAAGACAGCGAAACATAATTACCGAGCTGCTGGTTCTGCTATCCTGGCCTATGATGAGCTTCGCACGGTGGTCTGCAACATCACGGCTGTTATTAATTCTCGACCTTTAGTTGCGATTTCAGAGCATCCAGCAGATTTAGACTTATTGACGCCTGCGCATTTCCTTAATGGCGGCCCTCCTTCATCCTTCAGTGAGCCTAACCTTACAGGGCTCAAATTTAATCGTTTGGATGCCTGGCAGCGTGTGAGCTATCTTCAGCAGGTATTCTGGACACGCTGGAGGGAGGAGTACTTGAACCTTTTGCGGCAGCGAGCGGAATGGAGAGTATCTCAACCTGGTTTAGCGGTTGTTGATGTGGTTCTCGTAAAGGACGAGAATCTGCCACCGCTGAAGTGGCCGTTGGCCAGGATAGTCGAACTCATCCCTGGAAGCGACGGCGTCTCAAGAGTCGCCGTACTTAAAACGGAGGCTGGCGAAATTAGAAGGGCCACAAACAAGCTGTGTCTGCTGCCCATTAAAGATTCTGTTAAAGCCTAGGCTTCAACGGGGGGAGGATGTTGGGCGCAGCAACACCTAGTTTTAGTATAATGAAGAGTGGCTATTCGCTAATCCATACTATGTAAGAGAATTTGCATATCATTAAGAGATTTCGGCAACTCGTGCCGTTTTGTTCTCCGTCTTTACACGCACATTCGTTCTCACGACGCAGCGGCTCAACCTTGATAAGGCGACGCTCATAGATCAATGCAGTCAGTGCAATTTTGGAAGTCGAACTTGGTTATCGTTTTGGGCAGATGCTCGTGCGCAGCAGTTCTGCTATCACACACATACAAATATACATACAAACATGCATTCAAGCATATTGCACACATACTGTGAGGAACAATATAGACGGGCACGTAGAGTATGTATAAGTGCATGTATTTGCTGTGCACTTATGCATATATGCGTGCCTGCATGTATTGTTCCACACAGAGACGCGAGTACGATAGTAGCGACCCTCGCTACTGGAAAGGGCGCAGAGATCGACGTAGTCTGTCTCTGTCGCTCGTATGTGTTCAGCGCATTGCTCGCGTCGCTCTCACGGCGATCATCGGCGACCGTTGGCCGAAGTACCGCTTGTGGCTGCGAGAAAGTAGTGTACACTTTCACTCGTATGCCAATAACGGTGCTTTGGCCAATGAGAGGCTGCCACGCAGATTTCGGCGATTTGGCGTCGCGCTAAATCACGTGATACTGCCGTTTTCGCGGACATGAGCGGCAGACAGGCCCCGCTCCAGAACCGAGCCGGCGCCGTCATAGCACGAAGCAGGGCCTGCGTCGCTGCTATAAAAAAGCGCCCGCAACTCGGCACCGGGACAGTCAAATAAAGTAAAAGTGAAAGTATTGAGTGACGACGAAAACAAGAAACGCGAGTGGAAAAGTGACCAGCAAAGGAGCAGAGATTAAGAGGACATCGCTGCCAAGGACTTCGAGAGGAAGGACATCGCTGGAAGGATATCTACGAGGGATATCCTGGATGCCTATTGAGGACATAGGCTCGACACGCAGACACCGAAAGGACATCAGCTGCCACCAACCAGGACATTGGTGCAGCACGACAAAATCTACAGCATTAGTGGCGGATCCTGGAGCAGGAGCAAAGGTAACGTTTGCGTAGCTGTGTGTAAGAGTGGTGACGGTAGCTTGAGAAGATCTCAAGGTGTGCTTGTGAGCGTATCCAGCCGTAGGAGTCACTGCAATAGCCGAGCGAACCGCCGGAGTATTCAGTGTGGATCCTGGCGTCACCTGGAGTGCTCAAGCGTATCCTTGGAGAACCAAGAGTGCCGTACCATTCCCCAGAGTGCGCTAAACGTCTACCTGCGAGCCTGTGGAAAGGTGTGCTTTACTAAGCGCTAGATTTGGTAAATAATATAAACTTGTAAATTGAGAAAATTTGTAATTGTCGCACAGTCGGCTGAGTCCGGCCCGGCTTAAACTCGGGATAAACCGAGGTTCGTTACAATACGAATATATATATGTTGCAGCATTAAGATTATTTTCCATTATTTAGCACAGTTAGTTTCGGTCGCTCTCAGAACTCTAACACAACTAACTCTCGTGTCTCTTTTTCTTCTCGAGCCTACCCCTGAACCACACTCGGCGACAGCGACACAACGCTGTCGCCCCGCTAAAACGGTGCACTACTGTGAAATATCTAAAGACGCACCAACACACACTCAATACGCGCCGACACGCTGTCGACCCGCTAAAACGGGACTTCCCAATTCCATCATAGTGCGAAATACTCAAAGACGCAGCAACGCACACTGTTGTTACGCACTGACAGGGCGCCAGCCCGCTCGAACCTCTGACGCTCCGACATATACATATAGAACAATGAAATAAACTGGTGAATAGAGAAAATATACTTTTGTGTTCTATATAAAAAGCTATTCGAAAAATCTCGATAGCTCAACAGGCGGGCTATTGAGTTTTTAACTTTTATTATACTCATTCACAAAGTGAAATAAGTATATTGGTTTTGTGCAATGTCCGTCACGCTGTCCGTCCGTCTGTCCGTCCGTCCGTCTATCCGTCTGTCCGTATGAACGCAAACCATTTGCACAGTTTTTGAAATCTGAAATTTGGAACATATACTCGTGTATTATAAAGTGTCAAGATTTTCCCGATACGCCCACTAGGGGCGTGGCAAATCGGAAAATGCATTTTCCGATATCTCAGAAACACAAAAAGCTTTGACGGATATATCTACGCCCATTAGGGGCGTGGCAAATCGGGTAAAACTCTATCTTCTACAGTTTTAAAGTTAGAACTCCCAAATTCGGCACGTAGGTTACTGCTACGATCCTATGAAGATCGACTAAAACATTATATGTCCACGCATAGTAGGGGCGTGGCAAATCGGATCTGATTATATAGTGATTTTTCAAATTCTGTAATATTTTGAGCACCATTGATGCTAGAGACTTAAAATTTTGTCTATATCCTCGGGTTGACAACCCAAGATGAAAAAGTTATGGCGGATGTATCTACGCCCTAAGGGGCGTGGAAAACCGCAAAAGCTTATAGCTTCTACAGTTTTAGAGCTAGAAGCTTCAAAATAGCTTCAAATAGTGAATAAGGTGATTTGGGGGGAGCATAAGGAGAGGTCTAGGTGAGTGAATGTATTCTGAGTGGATAAGTGGGTTGGAGAGCCGTCGTTGAGAATGGCGAGGTTAGCGTTTTGGACAAATTTCGCTTGAATTCTGCCTCTCCTGTTGTCCTGAGGTGTTATGTGTCTCAAAATGATCACTTAGTCATTTGAGTGTGAAAGTTATGCTAGGTGGGATATAGGTTGAAAAAATGTTAATTTTTGTTATCGATATGATTTCTATTGCAAGGGTTTTTAATTGTGTAGGTTGGCTTAATTGTTTGTGTTGTATGGACTTGTGGACTAATATTTATACGCCTCCAAATCGATTGGAGGCTGTACTGGTAGAAATTTTGAAGTTTATCGGGATGCGGATGGGATGCTTATGTTGTAATAGTATGTATCTTGGGCACAAATGATTTGTGGTGAGCATTTTATACTCATTTACAAAGTATAACAAGTAAGAAAGCTTTAGTCGGGAGTACCCGACTAGGAGATCCCCTGAGCCCTGCGAAGATCCGATATTCCAAACGTTCTACACTTCTCTTAATATGTATACATTACGAGCAACACATACATACACACACACACACACATACGCACGCACGCATAAGCGAGCGCTCTGCTGACTGCGCAGTTTACGCAGCGTCTGCGCTTGGGCTGCAGTAAGGCTATATTATGAAAACTTAATTGTTGAGTAAGTTTCTTTGTAGATGGACTTTTTTAATCAAAATTTCAGAGCGTGATTATTTCAATCATATGTGTGTATTTGCCGAAGCACAAGTCTCAAGTACTTGAAATACGTTTTTTGAAAATTGGGGGCGAAAGGGGCGTGGCATACATAATATAACAAAAACCAAATTGTATAAAATGCACATGTAACCATACACAAAATAAGGAGTCTCTAGCTTGAAAGATGTGCAAGACATAATTTTATAACTGGTTTTCAATTTCGTGATTGATCGATAACATTAAAACGATAAAAGCTATCGAATTTTTGAAACAGACTCGATCTGCGCGTGCTATACACAGAACATACGGACGGACAGACGGACAGGGCTAAATCAACTCAGCTCGTCGCCCTGATCAAGAATATATATACTTTATGGGACCTGCCACGCCTCCTTCTGCCTGTTACATACATTTTAACCAAACCATTATACCCTGTTTTCCCATTTTCAATGGGTTCAGAGTATAATAAAATGAGTATATTGGCTTTGTGCAATGTCCGTCACGCTGTCCGTCCGTCTGTCCGTATGAACGCAAACCATTTGAACAGTTTTAAAGCTAGAGAGTTAAAATTTTGAATATATACTTGTCTATACCCTCGAATTATAAAGTGTCAAGATCTTCCCGATACGTCCACTAGGGGCGTGGCAAATCGGAAAATGCATTTTCCAATATCTCAGAAACACTACTTCTAGCAGTGCTAGAGAGTTGCTATTTGGAATATAGACTCGTGTTGACAACTTAAGATGAAAAAGCTATGGCGGATATATCTACGCCCATTGTGTGTCAAATCGGGTAAAACTGTATCTTCTACAGTTTTAAAGCTAGAACGCCCAAATTTGGCACGTAAGTTACTGCTACAATCCTATGAGGATTGACCAAAAAACTATATATCCACGGCTACTAGGGGCGTGGCAAATCGGATCTGACTATATAGTGATTTTTCAAATTCTGTAATATTTTGAGCACTATGAATGCTAGAGACTTGAAACTTGGTATATATACTAGGGTTGACAACCCAAGTTGAAAACAAGTAAGAAAGCTCTAGTCGGTGGTACCCGACTAGGAGATCCCCTGAACCCTGCGATGAGCCGATATTCCAAACATTTTATACTTATTTAACATATATATATACAAGCAACACATGCACACACACATACACACACACATACGCACGCACGCATAAGTGAGCGCTCTGCTGACTGAGCAGTTTACGCAGCGACTGCGGTCGGGCTGCAGTAAGAGCAGTATTATGGAAAGTTAATTGTTGAATAAGTTCCTTTGTAGATGGACTGTCTTAATCAAACTTTCACAGCGTGATTATGTCAATCATATGTATGTAGTTGCCGAAGCACAAGTCTCTAGCACTTGAAATAGGTTTTTTGCAAATTTAGGGCGAAGGGGGCGTGGCATCCAAAATATAACAAAAATCAAAATTGCCAAAACTCTATATTATACTAAATACAAAATAAGAAGTCTCTAGCTTTAAAGATTGCAAGCCATAATTATACCCTGAACCCATTGAAAATGGGAAATCAGGGTATAATGTTTTTGTGAAAATGTATGTAACAGGCAGAAGGAGACATCGCAGACCCCATAAAGTACATATATTCTTGATCAGCTCGATGAGCTGAGTTGAAATAGCCCTGTCCGTCTGTCCGTCCGTCCGTCCGTCCGTCCATCCGTCCGTCCGTCCGTCCGTCCGTCCGTCCGTCCGTGTGAACGCAGCGATCTCGTAAACCACAAAAGCTAGAGATCTGAAATTTTTAGAGTATACTCGTGTGTGGCCTACGCAGTACGAGTTTTTTTAGATTTTCGATAACTCATCCCGTTTCCTTATTATCGATAAAAATCGATAACTTTTCTTCCGTTAAGCATACCGAAAGAGCTAGAGACTCCAAATTTACTGTGTAGATCCGTGTAATGAATGCGGACAATTTGTAATTTTTGGATTTTGGATGCCACGCCTCATTCGCCCCCAATTTGCAAAATTCGTATTTCAAATACTAGAGACTTGTGCACAACAACAACAAAACCATTATACCCTGTTTTCCCATTTTCAATGGGTTCAGGGTATAAAAAAATATAGCGGATATATCTACGCCCATAGGGGGCGTGGAAAACCGCAAAAGCTTATAGCTCCTACAGTTTTAGAGCTAGAAGCTTCAAAATTGGATGATTGAGTTACTGGTGAGCTCCTCTATCGATAAGCAAAAAATATTTATTACGCCCCTTATGGGGCATGCCCGGTTAAAAAATACCCTGTAATTTTCGCATTTTTTGAGTGTAAGCATCCAAATTTCACACTTCCGTTACTCTTCACTACTTCTAAGAACTGGCCCCCCACTGGGGGCGTGGCAACTCGGGAAAAACTGTATGCTTTTCCGATTCTCAGTGAGAAAATCAAAGTTTTATGACGATGTTACTGCTAATCTATTGAGTTCCAAAATATTATAAGTGTACAAACGAATTGTGGGCGTGGCAATGGGCGTGATCTGTGCGGGTGTGAATGAGTATCCCGCAGTCGGTAGCGAACGACTGCAACGTTCTTACTTGTTTTGAGTAGTTTTTGTATAAATTCTGAAATTGTTGCTCTCACAGAACCGTGGCTAAGTCCGAATGTTTATAATAGTGAGATTCTTTCAAATGATTTCACTATTTATAGACACGATCGATTGCTACGTAGAGGTGGTGGTGTCTTGATTTGTGTTAAATCCAATATCCTCTATGAATCCTTTATTTTTTCGTCACCACATGATGTTGAGATTATTGGAGTTAAAATAACTCTTCCATCGTGTTCCCTATTTATTACTTGTTCATATATCCCTCCCTCTTCTGATGTTCAAGTTTATGCTCAACATATAACTTGCATTAAAGAAATTTATGGACATGTTATTGACAACGATTTGTTTCGTGTTGGGTGACTTCAATATACCTAACAATTCTTGGTCCTCCAGTCCCAACTCTAATTTTCTTATTCCTACATTAGATCATTTCCTTTTCAATGAATTATTCACGCTTTCTATGTTTCAGATGAACTCTATTTCAAATCATCTGAATCGTTCACTTGATCTAGTTTTTATTAATGATGACTCCAGCATTAATGTCTCTAGATCATCACCTTTTTGTATACCTGAGGATATACAACATCCCACTTTTGAGGTACAATTATCCACCACCAGTCTTCAAACCTACAATTTTCAAACAACGTCGTTGTTATAATAAGTGCAATTTTTTTGCTTAATCAACTTATTAATGCAACAGATTGGTCGCCTTTATATAAGTCAGTTGACATTAATTTGGCAACAACTTTTTCCTATAACACTTTAAACTCTATTCTAGATGAGTGTGTTCCTATGTGTCCCTTTATGCCCATTTCTAATAAAGCCCCCTGGTTTACTCAGACTCTTTCTAATTTAAACAAGTAAGAAAGCTCTAGTCGGTGGTACCCGACTAGGAGATCCCCTGAACCCTGCGATGAACCGATATTCCAAACATTTTATACTTATTTAACATATATATATACAAGCAACACATGCATACACACATACACACACACATACGCACGCACGCATAAGCGAGCGCTCTGCTGACTGCGCAGTTTACGCAGCGACTGCGCTCGGGGTGCTGTAAGAGCTGTATTTTGGGAAGTTAATTGTTAAATAAGTTTCTTTGTAGATGGACGTTCTTAATTAAACTTTCAGAGAGTGGTTATGTCATTCATATGTGTGTATTTTCCGAAGAACAAGTCTCTAGCACTTGAAAAAAGTTTTTTGCAAATTTGGGGCGAAGGCGGCGTGGCATCAAAAATATAACAAAAATCAAAATTGTATAAACTCCACATTATACTAAAAACAAAATTTGGAGACTCTAGCTTTATATTGGAGTTAAAATAACTCTTCCATCGTGTTCCCTATTTATTACTTGTTCATATATCCCTCCCTCTTCTGATGTTCAAGTTTATGCTCAACATATAACTTGCATTAAAGAAATTTATGGACATGTTATTGACAACGATTTGTTTCGTGTTGGGTGACTTTAATATACCTAACAATTCTTGGTCCTCCAGTCCCAACTCTAATTTTCTTATTCCTACATTAGATCATTTCCTTTTCAATGAATTATTCACGCTTTCTATGTTTCAGATGAACTCTATTTCAAATCATCTGAATCGTTCACTTGATCTAGTTTTTATTAATGATGACTCCAGCATTAATGTCTCTAGATCATCACCTTTTTGTATACCTGAGGATATACAACATCCCACTTTTGAGGTACAATTATCCACCACCAGTCTTCAAACCTACAATTTTCAAACAACGTCGTTGTTATAATAAGTGCAATTTTTTTGCTTAATCAACTTATTAATGCAACAGATTGGTCGCCTTTATATAAGTCAGTTGACATTAATTTGGCAACAACTTTTTCCTATAACACTTTAAACTCTATTCTAGATGAGTGTGTTCCTATGTGTCCCTTTATGCCCATTTCTAATAAAGCCCCCTGGTTTACTCAGACTCTTTCTAATTTAAACAAGTAAGAAAGCTCTAGTCGGTGGTACCCGACTAGGAGATCCCCTGAACCCTGCGATGAACCGATATTCCAAACATTTTATACTTATTTAACATATATATATACAAGCAACACATGCATACACACATACACACACACATACGCACGCACGCATAAGCGAGCGCTCTGCTGACTGCGCAGTTTACGCAGCGACTGCGCTCGGGGTGCTGTAAGAGCTGTATTTTGGGAAGTTAATTGTTAAATAAGTTTCTTTGTAGATGGACGTTCTTAATTAAACTTTCAGAGAGTGGTTATGTCATTCATATGTGTGTATTTTCCGAAGAACAAGTCTCTAGCACTTGAAAAAAGTTTTTTGCAAATTTGGGGCGAAGGCGGCGTGGCATCAAAAATATAACAAAAATCAAAATTGTATAAACTCCACATTATACTAAAAACAAAATTTGGAGACTCTAGCTTTATATTGGAGTTAAAATAACTCTTCCATCGTGTTCCCTATTTATTACTTGTTCATATATCCCTCCCTCTTCTGATGTTCAAGTTTATGCTCAACATATAACTTGCATTAAAGAAATTTATGGACATGTTATTGACAACGATTTGTTTCGTGTTGGGTGACTTTAATATACCTAACAATTCTTGGTCCTCCAGTCCCAACTCTAATTTTCTTATTCCTACATTAGATCATTTCCTTTTCAATGAATTATTCACGCTTTCTATGTTTCAGATGAACTCTATTTCAAATCATCTGAATCGTTCACTTGATCTAGTTTTTATTAATGATGACTCCAGCATTAATGTCTCTAGATCATCACCTTTTTGTATACCTGAGGATATACAACATCCCACTTTTGAGGTACAATTATCCACCACCAGTCTTCAAACCTACAATTTTCAAACAACGTCGTTGTTATAATAAGTGCAATTTTTTTGCTTAATCAACTTATTAATGCAACAGATTGGTCGCCTTTATATAAGTCAGTTGACATTAATTTGGCAACAACTTTTTCCTATAACACTTTAAACTCTATTCTAGATGAGTGTGTTCCTATGTGTCCCTTTATGCCCATTTCTAATAAAGCCCCCTGGTTTACTCAGACTCTTTCTAATTTAAACAAGTAAGAAAGCTCTAGTCGGTGGTACCCGACTAGGAGATCCCCTGAACCCTGCGATGAACCGATATTCCAAACATTTTATACTTATTTAACATATATATATACAAGCAACACATGCATACACACATACACACACACATACGCACGCACGCATAAGCGAGCGCTCTGCTGACTGCGCAGTTTACGCAGCGACTGCGCTCGGGGTGCTGTAAGAGCTGTATTTTGGGAAGTTAATTGTTAAATAAGTTTCTTTGTAGATGGACGTTCTTAATTAAACTTTCAGAGAGTGGTTATGTCATTCATATGTGTGTATTTTCCGAAGAACAAGTCTCTAGCACTTGAAAAAAGTTTTTTGCAAATTTGGGGCGAAGGCGGCGTGGCATCAAAAATATAACAAAAATCAAAATTGTATAAACTCCACATTATACTAAAAACAAAATTTGGAGACTCTAGCTTTATAGATGTGCGAGACATAATTTTATAGCTGGTTTCCAATTTAGTTTTTAATCGATAACATTAAAACGATAAAAGTAATCGAATTTTTGAAACAAACTTGATATGCGCGTGCTATACAGAAACCTCCATACAAAATTTCAAGTCTCTAGCTCTTATAGATTCTGAGATCGACGCGTTCATACATACGGACAGACGGACAGACGGACAGACAGACAGACAGTCAGACGGACAGGGCTAAATCAACTCAGCTCGTCGCCTTGATCAAGAATATATATACTTTATGGGGTCTGCCACGCCTCCTTCTGCCTGTTACATACATTTTAACAAAACCATTATACCCTGATTTCCCATTTTCAATGGGTTCAGGGCATAAAAATATTAAGCCTAAATATTTTTAAAAATTTTAAAAGTCTGGTTCGATTGTAGACTGTTCAAAATATTCCATAGCCAAGTCGAATTTTAATTTTTTAAATTCTCGGTGTTATGAGAATTACCTTCTTCCTTGCAAAAGGCAATTAGTTCGTGATCCTAAGCAATTCTATTCATTCGTAAACATGAATCGTAAGTCTTCTAGTTTACCTTCCTCATTATACTCATTCACAAAGTGAAATGAGTATATTGGTTTTGTGCAATGTCCGTCACGCTGTCCGTCTGTCCGTATGAACGCAAACCATTTGCACAGTTTTGAAGCTAGAGAGTTGAAATTTGGAATATATACTCGTGTATACCCTCGAATTATAAAGTGATTTTCCCAATACGCCCACTAGGGGCGTGGCAAATCGGAAAATGCATTTTCCGATATCTCAGAAACACTACTTCTGGAAGTGCTAGAGAGTTGCAATTTTACATATATATACTCGTGTTGACAACCAAAGATGAAAAAGCTATGGCGGATATATCTACGCCCATTGGGGGCGTGTCAAATCGGGTAAAACTGTATCTTCTACAGTTTTAAAGCTAGAATGCCCAAATTTGGCACGTAGGTTACTTTTGATCCTATGAAGATCGAACAAAAAACTATGTATCCACGCCTACTAGGGGCGTGGCAAATCGGATCTGACTATATAGTGATTTTTCAAATTCTGCTATATTTTGAGCACTATTGATGCTAGAGACTTGAAACTTGGTATATATACTCGGGTTGACAACCCAAGTTGGAAAAGATATGGCGGATATATCTACGCCCATAGGGGGCGTGGCAAACCGCAAAAGTTTGTAGCTCCTACAGTTTTAGAGCTAGAAGCTTCAAAATTGGATGATAAGTTACTGGTGAGCTCCTCTATCGATGCGCCAAAAATAATATTTACGCCCCTTATGGGGTATGCCCGGCTAAAAAATACCCTGTAATTTTAGCATTTTTTGAGTGTAAGCATCCAAATATCACACTTACGTTACCCTTCACTACTTCTAAGAACTGGCCAAAAATTATATGTCTACGCCTACTGGGGGCGTGGCAAATCGGGAAAAACTATACGTTTTTTCCGATTCTCAGTGAGAAAATCAGAATTATATATAGATATTACTGCTGATCTCCTCTATTGATTTCCAAAAAATGATATATGTACAAACCAATTGTGGGCGTGGCAATGGGCGTGATCTGTGGGGGTGTGAATGAGTATCCCGCAGTCGGTAGCGCCCGACTGCAACGTTCTTACTTGTTTTTCCTTGGATTGGACAAAACTTGTATTGATCATGATTCCTCTGATCTTTTCGAAGATTTTTTCCAATCCACTTATTCCTCAGTAGATCTCTATACCACTTCATACCCTTACTTAATTTCTGCAACTAATATTATTAATGCTTTTAATGTTTCCCCTACTTCTCTGGCTTCAGCCATTCGGTCATTGAAATCATCTTTCTCTCCTGATAATATTCCCAGTTGTGTAATTAAAGAATGTAGTGGTTCCCTTCAGACACCATTACTAAAACTATTTAGTTTGTCGCTGGAAACCTCTGTTTTTCCGTCTATTTAGAAAGAGTCTTTCATCAGTCCTCTATATAAAAAAGGTGGGAGGTCTCACATTTCTAATTATAGAGGTACTGCTAAATTATCTGTTATTCCGAAATTATTTGAAAAAATAATAACATCTACCTTACAACATTTTTGTAAATCGATTATTTCCCCATCGCAGCATGGTTTTGTTCAAAATTGAGAACAGCTTTTTCGAAACTTGTTGTTGTTTCGTCGGGTGTACCTCAGGGTAGTCATTTATGTCCGTTACTTTTTCCCCTATTTATAAATGACCTTCCAAACCGTATATCGAATTCAAAGATATTTATGTATGCAGATGACGTAAAACTTTGTCTTTCGTATGCTAATGCACTCGATCATCTACGCCTTCAAGATGATCTTAATTCCTTCCAACTTTGGTGTGTAGCTAATCGGTTGCATTTAAAGTGTTCTAAACGTATGACAATGACCTTCTGTCGTACTATTCCATATATTGCTAATTATTCAATTAATAATTATTTCTTGCAACGTAATTTTTCAGTCAAAGATCTTGGTGTACTTTTTGACTCGAAACTTAATTTCAATTCTCATAGCGCAACTATCATAAATGAAGCCAAAAGTGTTCTTGGCTTTATTTAATGTTGGGAAAAAGAATTCAAGAATTGTATCAGGATCGTATTGAATCGCTCCAGAAACAGTTTCTACTCTTTGCCCTACGAGATCTAAATCAATCTTCGTTTACATTCTTATCATAGTAGGCTTCTTCTTATTAATCTTTCATCATTAATCAATCGTTGAACTATCCTGGGGATTGTTTTTCTACATAATTTGATTATTGGTAATATTGATTCTTCCTACTTGTTATTTACCATTGTGCACTTCGGATTATTCTTTGCATAGCGCGTTTCACGTTTTATGTGTTAATTACAATAAATTTTATCACGTGTTTTCTTCTGAACTCTCTCTACCTTTAATTAAATCCTTTCTTTCAGATCATCTTAGGGAAATCACACACAGTGCCCAGGAGTGAGCAGGTGCACAAATTTGACGACCTGGAAAATCTTCAACATTGTGGAGTGATTTCCCAATCATTTCTTTTCTTTATCATTCTCTCTCTTCTTATTCTGTTTGTTTTTATTAATATTATCAATTTTCTTTTAATCTTTACTTTTATAGTTATTATTTAATAATTATACTTAAGAGTTTATAATAAATGTTTTATGAGTTTCTATTGACTCTTTCTATCTTTTGTAGTTCAATAATTGTAAATTGTGGTAAATCGCCTCCGCGATCGGCCCTACTGGATATCGATTAAGCAATTGGCCAACTGATAACTTATGTGTACAGCGACTCCAGATGAATTAGAAAGATGGAACTTTGTAAAGCGATATCTTTGACCGACCAAGGACTACAAACAGACAAATGTTTTTGAGCTGATCGCTCTTGGGCTGACAGGTGTAGCATTCTAGAGCCTCAGTAAAAATGAATGACATCGTGTGGAAATGGCTTCTAGGGCAATGCTGCTGCTGCCCAAGTCCCGTTCAAAACCCTGTCAGGCCTCCAAGTACGCTCGAAGCTCGTCGACAATTATATTATTGGTGGTACAGTTTTAAGTTGATAAATCCTTAATATGTACGAGATCATATGTACTAGATCGTTGGCTCCCATAAAGACCAGCGTCAGCCCTCGCATGGCCTCCCTGCTATGCATAGATAACCATAAGAATCGCTATGAGTGACTGTACAACCGAGCTAAGACAGCGGCTTGGAGTTGGAAACGTTAAGTTTGGAATCCATAAATAAACTTACACCACACTCACCCCAGGCTGGCAAAAGCTCAAGGCTTCAAAAAAGTTCAGTAGCAGTAGCAGCACCGGTATTAAGAAGTGCGGAGGTAATTCCAAAACAACTATGGCGGAATCGGATGTGCCCAACACTCAAGCAGCACTGGCAATGCCACCAAGGCAAGGGTACATCTTGAAACTCTGTGCCGAGGATGAGGCCATCCTGAAATGTTGCCAGGCACTGCGGCGTAAAAGAGCTGCTAACGAACTCCTCGACGTTCTATTACTCTGCAGGAACTTCTGGAAGAAGCTTGAAGCTGAAGCTAGCAAGCAAAAGGCAGCATAGAAGAGCACGGAAACAGTGGAAACACCCACTGTCCAAAAGAGGCAAGCATCTAGCCCACTGGAGTCGGAGTCTGGCAAGAAACTTTGCGATATACAACCAAATCTGTCAAAAAGTCACTAGAAGAGATGCTCCGCTAAGCAAACCGAACAATACTGTTTCGGTGCATGCAGAAAATCCAAAAGACACAGCGAAAAAAAAAAAAAAAAATTAGAAAGATTCCCCTAACAGAAGCGGTCCTAATAAAACCTGAAGGAGGACAAAGCTACATGGTTGTTCTAAGAAACATACGCAGCATAATACAACAGGACGAAAAGACAAATATAAGAGGCATACGGAAATCACGAACCGAGAACACTCCTTGTAGAACTTAATAAAGAAGAAGAAGTACAACCTGAGCTGGTTGAAAACTAAAAGCTACCGTCAAGGAAACAGCTCCGGTAGCTGTTAAAGTTAAAGCCTACAGCGACAGTTGGGATCCGAGATCTCGACTCACTTACTGTAGAGGCGGAGGTCGAAGAGGCAGTGTGTAAAGTCCTTGCAAACGCATCACTGGACATACGTATATGAGTTACTGCGCCAAATAGTCGATAGCAAGTGAGAACTTTTCTAAGTCTTGAAAGCCAGCTAGCAGAGACGTTGCTCCACTCGGGCAATATAAAATTAGGTTTTGATAGAGCCAGAATGAGGACGTGCCAAATCATCCAGAGATGCTACCGATGGTTTGGGGTAGGTCACCTGCAGACCAACTGCGGATAGAAATGGTGGAGGCCTCTGCATTAAATGTGGAGAGGCAGGGCACAAGATGAAATATTGCAAAAAGCCCCCGAAATGCTGCATATGTACGGATGCCGGGATGCCAGAAATGCAAAGATACTCGACAATCTGCAACAAATCTTGAAGATCCTCCTGTTGAAGCAAGTCGTTGCAGAATATGCTATCGACATTGTGGTCATCAGTAAACAATACAAGCAGAAAGAAATCGGACTTTGGCTAGAGGATTCAACCAAGACCACGGCAATATAGGTACCTAGTGGCACCAGATTGCCACAACAAGAAAGTAAAAGAGGAAACTGTTGCGTCTACGCACGTTTCAAAGACGTCGCTGTGGTCAGCTACTTGACACCCACCGACGACATAAATACATTCCAAGGATAGATAGACGCAATCGAGGATATGCTCGTTGATCGATTGCAGCCTTTCATTATAGCAGGCGATTTCAACGCACGAGCAGTCGATTGGGACCCTCGACAAACTCCAGAGTACACAAAATTATGGACATGGTCGCTAAAGCCGGGCTTGTGGTAGCAATCCAAGGAAGCAGAGCTAAGCGAAGGTAAAATACCAGACATAACTCTTGGATCCGAACACATCGTAGATCGGATCAAGGACTGGAAAATACTTGACGATTTTACTGGCAGTGATCATGAGTATATTTCATACACTTTCCAGAATAATTGTAGGTAAATGCCCTCCGTAAATACTTCCCATAGATGTGATACAAGCAAACTTGACCCAGAGAATCTACTCTCAGAAAAAGACAGACGAGAACGACAGTTAGACGGTACCCTTAATACAAAAGGAGCCATTGAATTTAGCTTAATAACCGCAAAGACTTCCCATTGATGGGATATAAGCAAACTTGACCCAGAGAAATTACTCTCAGAAATAGACAGATGAGAACGACAGTTTGACGGTACCATAAGGACAAAAGATGCCATCGAATTTAGCTTAAAATCCATTGAAAGGGAATGTAATGCCTCGAAGCCAAAAGCGCACGGCAAGTATGGAGCCAGACGGCAGGCGTACTGGTGGAACCACGATATCGCGGAAATAAGAAAGGTATGCATTCAGTGTAGGCCAAGGCTAACAAGATCAAGACACTCTGGAAATTACACGGCAGAAAAGTTAGCATCTAAGCAAGGAAGGAAGGAGCTAACGGTTGCTATCGCTCGCAGTAAGCAAGACAAGTGGAAAGAGCTCTGCAAAGATGTTAACAGGAATGCCTGGGGATTTGGCTACAAAATAGTCATGAAGAAGCTGAGGAACTACGGAGCAGTGCCAATCGTGGTTGATGAAACGATGGACCACAAAGTGAGGACACCATTTCCAACGCATATCCATGAAACGCAGGAGCCGGCTCCAGTAGATTTACATCTTTCAGCCCCGCTTTTCACCGAGCAGTAGCTTAAGATTGCAGCTCTTTTCATGATGAATAAAAAAGCTCCGGGACCAGACAACAACAAGCAAAGATACTGAAGGTGATAGCAACAGAAAAAACTTTTCTACTTAGAATGTGTAACGCATGCCTAGAAGAAGGTTTATTTCCAGAACCGTGGAAAGAAGAGACTGGTTCTTATTAGCAAAGGCAAAGGCGACCCTAATACACCATCTTCATACCGCCCATTATGTATGTTGAGCACAGCTGGAAAGCCCAGATTGTTTGCTGAGACTACTGGAAGGCTTAGCCCCAGACAGCACGGGCGCAGAGCTGGCAAAAACGCCTTTAATAGGATGGACTCATTAGAACAGCGTTTCCATATACCGGAATACCTAATGGGTATTGTCAGGAGTTACTTGAAATATCGAGTACTCCTGTACACTACACAGACTGGCATTAAACGGTACAAAGTGACCGGAGGAGCTGCACAGGACTCAATCCTACGATCAGACCTGTGGAATATCAGCTACGACGACAATCTAAGACTGGAAATGCCTGACGATATCGTGGCCATCATCAGCGCTAGAAATACAGCTGAGGCTCAATAAATACATACCCAGGTCATGATCCTCACGTAGACATGGCTCAGCTCCCTAGGCTTGGAGCTTGATACCCGGAAAACAGAGTTACTTCTGTTTACGGGGGTGCAGATTTCAAACGAAATTGAGATGCAAGTAAGCGGAAACCTGATAAGGACTCAGAGGACAGTGAACTATCTAGGCGTTAGATTAGACAGTAAGCTAATGGCAAACGTTGACGGACCGACGGCAGGGAAAAGAAGACTTCTAATGGAAACAACAAATGCAATTTGATTATATGGTAGCGAAGTATAAGCGGACACCCTAAAAACAGAAGTCGGTGAAGAGAAGAGCAGCCTTAAGGATAGCTTCGGCGTACCGTACAGTGTCCGGAGCTGCTGTGACGGTAATAGCAGCAGTTATACCGGTTGACCTGCTTGCGCAAGAGCGCAAGAAGCTATGGAATCTCCGGCAAAGTGGCCAATTTGCGGTGCATGCAGCAAAGATGTTTCGACTGCAGACTATAGTCTTCTGGAAGGTTAAATGGGCATGCGAAAGATATGGGAGATGGACGGCAAAAATCATTCCCGATCTAGAGCACTTGATAAATAGACAGCACAGTGAAATGTCTTTTTATTTGACACAAATGCTCTCTGGACATGGTTACTTTCGAAAGTACCTAAATAAGATGGGGAAAACTGACGCATCCAGCTGCATTTGCGAAAGTGTAATGGATGACGCAAAATATACTTTTTATACTCATTTGCGCTGGAGCTCATTGCAGTATCGTGGGATCATCGCCATAAATCGAGGATCGCCACGATTACATAATTGGAGCCCAACGCATTAGGATTCACGCATGTGATCGGTCCATGGGATAGTATATGGTCCCAAATATCATGTAAGTTCATTTAAAAATGTTTTTAAATCATTAATATAAAAAAAAAATAAATAAATAAAAAAAAAATGTATATAAAAACAAGTAAGAGTGCTCTAGTCGAGACGGCTCGACTACGAGATACCCTGAACCCTGCGAAGAGCCAATCTTCCCAACATGCTATGCTTATTTAACATATACAAATATTGCGAGCAATGCACACACATACACATATACATACGCACGCACGCATAAGCACGCGCTCTGCTGACTGCGCAGTCAACGCAGCGACTGCGCTTGGGCTGCAATACGCCTATTGTATGGGAAATTAAATGTTTAATAACTTTTTTTGTAGATGGACTTTTTTCATCAAACTTTCACAGCGTAATTATGTCATTCATATGTATGTATTTCCCAAAGCACAAGTCTCTAGTATTTGAAATACGAATTTTACAAATCTTGGGCGAAGGGGGCGTGACATCCAAAATCCAAAAAATTACAAAATGTCCGCATTCGTTACACGGATCTACACAGTAAATTTGGAGTCTCTAGCTCTTACGGTATGCTAAACCGAAGAAAAGTTATCGATTTTTATCGATCATAAGGAAACGGGATGAGTTATCGAAAATCTAAAAAAAAAATCGTGCTGCGTTGGCCCCACACGAGTATACTCTGAAAATTTCAGCTTTTGTGGTTTACGAGATCGCTGCGTTCACACGGACGGACGGACGGACAGACGGACAGGGCTAATTCAACTCAGCTCATCGAGCTGATCAAGAATATAATACTTTATGGGGTCTGCCATGTCTCCTTCTGCCTGTTACATACATTTTCACAAAAACATTATACCCTGATTTCCCATTTTCAATGGGTTCAGGGTATAAAAAATAAAGAACATAGATGCATGAAAATTTTACAATCAAAATTAAACGTTGGAATCTTAAAATCGCTTGTTAAAACTAAGTAAGTGTAACATACTCATGCGGGTATCAACCTACTGACATAGTTAAAATAGTAAACATATGAATAGGTTTGATTTAGCAAGACGCATTGAGGTGGATTGCGATAGTGATAACGAAACAGACTTGGAAACAGAAAGCAATATAATATAATCAGCTATGATTTCTAGAACATTAAAAGATAGCGAATCTCATTACGCTACAAATGAAAGGGAGTTGTTAGCTATTGTCTATGCCTTGCAAAAGTTACAGCATTATTTATATTTAACAAGAGAGATGAATATATTCACTGACCATCAACCCTTTACCTTCACCCCTTACCCTTACACAACGCAAAAGTGTTCTATAATCCTGGCAAAGAAATATTAGTGGCTGAATCTCTTTCCAGGCAAAACTTAAACGCCCTGAAAGACGAGCCTTTGTCAGACGTTGCAACGATACACAGCGAGATCTCATAAACCTACACGGTTGAGACAACCGATAAGCCACTAAACCGTTTTAAAAACCAAATCGTCTTAGAAGAGGCACAGTTCCAGTTCCAACTACAAAGAAAAATAATAATCTTTTGCAAAACAATTCGCCACATCATTAATTTCATTGATAAAAATTCTCTTTTTGAAATATTGAAACCGCTCATCGTTCCAGATGCAGTTAACGCAATTTATTGCGATTTGCCTACACTAGCTTTTTTCCAGCATGATCTCATTTAAAAATTCCCATCCACCAAGTTTTGGCATTGTAAAAACTACGTGTCAGATATGATAATGAATAACTTGGCAAAAGAAGTGGTCACAATTTGCAAAGAAGCTTTTCCTTCTTCTAAATTCACTTCTAAATTCACTGTCGTGCAACCGATCCCGTCACGAAAAATAGTAGAGTTAAAAATTCCCATTATTCAGCTAGTTAATTTATTTCCTACAACGAAAGCAATACACTGCGACAACTAAGCAGCGTTTAATTCTGAAACAACAGTATCGCTACTGAAGAATAGCTACAACATAGATATTGTCAACGCGCCGCCACTACATAGTGTTTCCCATGACCAGGTAGAAAGGTTCCATAGCAGACATAGCCAGAAGTTTAAAAATGGATAAGAAAGCTAGCGCTACAGTTGAACTAATTATGAGGCCAACGGTGGAATATAATAGATCAATCCACTCGGTCACGAACCAAAAACCGATTGATACCATACACGCCACATCAATCGAATTTAGACAGAACATTCAGAAGAAAATAAATAAAGCACAGCAAGCTGTACTTCAAAGATGTAACGCGGACAGACAGAACAGAATATTTAAAACAGGCGGGCAGGTATTTGTTAAGAATAACAAAAGGTTAGGTAATAAGTTAACACCGCGTTGCACGGAAGAAAAGATCCAAGCAGACCTGGGAACGTCTGTTCTCATTCTCTAATCGCAAAGGAACGATTTGGTGGCACACTGCATTTGTATGAGACACTATTAGCAAGGAATAGGATATCAATTAATCAGATATAAAAATTAATTCCCACAATTACATTGGTAAAAGCCGACATAATAAATCCAACCATTTTTTGAACATAATGATTTGAAAACAATTTTAAATGAACTACAAGACGACACTGTAGCCGAATGCAACAACGACATACTAGCAGTCAACGAGTGCGTGATAACAACGTATGCCTATGTTTGTGAGTTGACAGCACAAAACTCCTGCGCACGACTACTACACGCTGGTAGCACCGCCTCTTGTCAAACACAGCCAAGCTACCTCAAACCGGTCATATTAGTGGACGACGGTGTAATCATCATTAACAAAAGTACAGCAAAAGTGAGCACAGACGACAACCCAGAAATCATCACAAATGGGACACCCCTCGTCATGTTCCAATTCTCCGCAACCATCAACGGCACGAAGTATGTGAACGAGCGTAAGACTTCAAGATTTACTTAACATCATCGGTCATGGTTCAGTGCTAAGCATGCCCCAACTCCCCAGGATGAACAACCATAATCTCCAAGTCATCCAGAATTTTAAGAGCGAGTTGGCATCTGCCGAGACCTAACAGAACCTGGCTACAGTCGGCGTCTTCCTCAGCACCAATTTCAGTGGCTTTATCATCATTTGGCTGGTGATAAGAAAATGTCAAACTTCAAGGAAGTTTCCGAGGACGGTCAGAAACTTGATGGGGGAGTATTTAACACATAAGAATTGCGCATCCTACATAAAATAATAACATTTGTCATTTGCTGCAAACAAAATCCGCTGACACATGAGTTCAGCGCCCCGACCACAACGGTCGGCAGCGGTAGCCTGGTAATTAACTATGCTGCGAGTTCCCGCGTTATCGCTTATGCTGAGTCGGCTTGCCGACTGAAGCTATGTAGTTTTGTAGCTTATGAAGCCAACCTTTAGCTTTAGCTTTAGCCTTAGTCCGTTTTATATCATAGGTTAGTTTTTTCGAAGACGTGAAGAAATGACTCCGATGATAAGCCGTTAAATCAATTTTATTAATTACATAAAATTTATGAGCCACAAGGCCGGTAATCTGAGGGTAAGATTAACTCTTCAACCTAACCTTCGCAAGAAGATTATCGAGTGGAGTAGCCGAACCAGAAGTCTACGCCGCCGGATCATCGCCATAAATCAAGGAACGAAAGGTCACAAAAATATGGGCGTGGCAAAACGCAAAAGTTTATATCTCCTACAGCTGTAGAGGTAGAAGCTTTAAAATTAGATGGTTGAGTTACTGGTGAGCTCCTCTATCAATTCCCTTTTGGGGCATGCCAAACTAAAAAAATACCCTGTAATTTTCGTATTTTTGGAGTGTAATCCAAATTTCACACTTACGTTACCCTTGACCACTTCTAAGAACTGGTCAAAAATTATTTGCCTACGTGCACTAGTGCCAAATCGGAAAATGCATTTTCCGATAGCTCAGAAACACTACTTCTAAAAGTGCTAGAGAGTTGCAATTTGGAATGCATACTCGTGCTGACAACCCAAGATCATAAAGCTATAGCGGATATATCTACGCTTATTGGGGCGTGTCAAATCGGGTAAAATCGTATCTTCTACAGTCTTAAAACTAGAATGGCCAAATTTGGCACGTGAGTTACTGATATGATCGTATAAAGATACTAGGGGTGTGGCAAATCAAATTCAAATTCTGTTATATTTTGAGCACTATTGATGCTAGGGACTTGGAGTTCGGTATGTATACTCGGGTTGACAACCAAAGATAAACAAGTAAGAGTACTCTCGTCGAGACGGCTCGACTACGAGATACCCTGAACCCTGCGAAGAGCCAATCTTCCCAACATGCTATGCTTATTTTACATATACAAATATTTCGAGCAACGCACACACACATACGCACATGCATACGCAAGCATGCATAAACTCGTGCTCTACTGACTGCGCAGTCAATGCAGCGACTGCGCTTGGGCTGCAATATGCCTATTGTATGGGAAATTAAATGTTTAATAACTTTTTTTGTGGATGGACTTTCTTAATCAAAATTTGACAGCATGATCATGTTTGTCATATGTGTGTATTTATCAAAGCACAACTCTGTAGTATTTGAAATTCGTGTTTTACAAATATGGGGCCAAAGGGGCCTGGCATCAAAAATTTTAAAATTTTAAAATCTCGGTATTCGTTACACGGATCCACACAGTATATTTGAAGTCTCTAGCTCTTACGATATATAAAAACGAAGAAAACCTATCGATTCTTATCGATAATAAGAAAACGGGATGATCTAAAAAAAACTCGTATTGCGTAGGGTATACACGAGTATACACTGAAAATTGCTAGCACTAGCTCTAGCTCTAGCTTTTGTGGTTGACGAGATCGTTGCGCTCAAATGGACGGACGGACGGACGGACAGGGCTACATCAACTCAGCTCATCGAGCTGATCAAGAATATATATACTGTATGGGGTCTGCCATGTCTCCTTCTGCCTGTTACATACATTTTCACACAAACATTATACCCTGATTTCCCATTTTCAATGGGTGCAGGGTATAAAAAGATATGGCGGATATGTCTACGACTATAGGGGGCGTGGCAAACCGCAAAAATGTATATCTCCTACAGCTGTAGAGGTAGAAGCTTTAAAATTGGATGGTTGAGTTACAGGTGAGCTCCTCTATCGATGCTCTTCCATTTTTGGCATGCCATACTGAAAAATACCCTGTAATTTTCGTATTTTTGTAGTGTAATCCAAATTTCACACTTACGTTACCCTTGACCACTTCTAAGAACTGGTCAAAAATTATTTGTCTACGTGTACTAGGGGCGTAGCATATCGGAAAAAATTGTATCTTTTTCCGTTTCTTAGTGAGAAAATCATCATTGTATGACGATGTTACCGTTGACTTCCTTTATTGATTTGCCAAAAATTATATATATAAACTAATTGAGTGAGTGGCAGGTCGGAAAAATTTATATCTTGCAATGGGCGTGAGCTGTGCGGGCATGAATGAGTATTCCGCAGTCGGTAGTGCCCGACTGCAACTTTCTTACTTGTTTTTGACTGCGAAAGGTGGTCAGAGAAGAGAATCAACTTGGTCGACAGTTTCTGTCGGTGAAGTCAAAGTAGAAACTATAGTACAGCAAATGTGCAACAGCATAGATGCTTGGAAAAGAGTCTGTGACTTCGCAAAAAAGTTGTTGTGGAGAAAAAAATTGAACTTAGACGCAAGAACACGAATGACAGTGCTCAGCTAAAGCATATACAAGGGCTCCAACTAAAAGTTCAGTGCGGAATATTTCCTGGTTCCAAGCTTGATGTCAGCCCTTAAAAGAGGACACACTAGCCAGAGTGACAACCTGACCACAGCTAAACAAAAATAATCAAGTAAAAAAGCTCTAGTCGGCGGTACCCGACTAGGAGATCCCCTGAACCCTGCGATGAGCCGATATTCCAAAAATTCTATGCATATTTATCATATGCATATATACAAACAAGTTTTGGTGAGAAGGGAAGGAGAGGTGGGATGGTATCCAAAACGTGACACAAATCATAATTGTATAAACTACACATTATACTGAATACAAAAGAGGACTCTAGCTCTAAAGATGTGGGAGATATAAATTAATAACTGAATTTCGATAACGTTTTAAATCGATAACTTTAAAACAATAAAATTGTTCGATTTCTATAAACAAAATTTCAAGTCTATACCTTTTATAGACGGACGGACGGACAGACGGACAGGGATACATCAACTCAGCTCGTCGCCCTGATTAAGAATATATATACTTTATAGGGTCTGCCACGCCTCCTGTTACATATGTTTTCACAAAAGCATTATACGCTGATCTCCCATTTTCAATGGGTTCAAGATATTAAGAGACCGTCAGCAGAAATTGTCTTAAAGAAAATAAGGGGCGAGATACGCTTCTGGCAACTGCGCTTATTCGAATTCAAAATAAGTCTGGAAAATCGAGCACTGATGTAACGGAACTACATGGGTTTTGCAACGCAACAGAAAAGGCGTATGCAGCAGTGGTGTATACTAAGGTTGGAGCTAAAATCACATTGCTGGCTGCAAGACTTAAAGTGAACCCAATAAAAAACAAGTAAGAACGTTGCAGTCGGGCGCTACCGACTGCGGGATACTCATTCACACCCCCACAGATCACGCCCATTGCCACGCCCACAATTGGTTTGTACATATATAATTTTTTGGAAATCAATAGAGGAGATCAGCAGTAATATCTGTATATAATTCTGATTTTCTCACTGAGAATCGGAAAAACGTATAGTTTTTCCCGATTTGCCACGCCCCCAGTAGGCGTAGACATATAATTTTTGGCCAGTTCTTAGAAGTAGTGAAGGGTAACGTAAGTGTGAAATTTGGATGCTTACACTCAAAAAATGCGAAAATTACAGGGTATTTTTTAGCCGGGCATACCCCATAAGGGGCGTAAAATTTATTTTTGGCGCATCGATAGAGGAGCTCACTAGTAACTTATCATCTAATTTTGAAGCTTCTAGCTCTAAAACTGTAGGAGCTACAAACTTTTGCGGTTTGCCACGCCCCCTATGGGCGTAGATATATCCGCCATATCTTTTCCAACTTGGGTTGTCAACCCGAGTATATATACCAAGTTTCAAGTCTCTAGCATCAAGAGTGCTCAAAATATTACAGAATTTGAAAAATCACTATATAGTCAGATCCGATTTGCCACGCCCCTAGTAGGCGTGGATATATAGATTTTTGGTCGATCTTCATAGGATTGTATCAGTAACCTACGTGCCAAATTTGGGCATTTTAGCTTTAAAACTGTAGAAGATACAGTTTTACTCGATTTGCCACGCCCCCAATGGGCGTAGATATATCCGCCATAGCTTTTTCAACTTGAGTTGTCAACACAAGTCTACATTCCAAATTGCAACTCTCTAGCATTTCTAGAAGTAGTGTTTCTGAGGTATGGGCAAATGCATTTTCCGATTTGCCACGCCCCTAGTGGGCGTATCGGGAAAATCTTGACACTTTATAATTCGAGGGTATACACGAGTATATATTCCAAATTTCAACTCTCTAGCTTCAAAACTGTGCAAATGGTTTGCGTTCATACGGACAGACGGACAGACGGACGGACAGCGTGACGGACATTGCACAAAACCAATATACTCATTTCACTTTGTGAATGAGTATAACAAGTAAGAACGTTGCAGTCGGGCGCTACCGACTGCGGGATACTCATTCACACCCGCACAGATCACGCCCATTGCCACGCCCCCAATTTGATTGTACACATATAACTTTTTGGAACTCAATAGATCAGCAGTAACATCGTCATAAAACTTTGATTTTCTCACTGAGAATCGGAAAAACGTACAGTTTTTACCGATTGTCCACGCCCCCAGTGGGCGTAGACATATAATTTTTGGCCAGTTCTTAGAAGTAGTGAAGGGTAACGTAAGTGTGAAATTTGGATGCTTACACACAAAAAATACGAAAATTACAGGGTATTTTTTAGCCGGGCAAGCCCCATAAGGGGCGTAAAAATTATTTTTGGGTTATCGATAGAGGGGCTCACCAGTAACTCAACCATCCAGTTTTTAAGCTTCTAGCTCTAAAACTGTGGGAGCTATAAGCTTTTGCGGTTTGCCACGCCCTCGATGGGCGTAGATATATCCACCATATCTTTTTCATCTTGGGTTGTCAACCCGAGTAAATATACCAAGTTTCAAGTCTCTAGCATCAATAGTGCTCAAAATATTTCAGAATTTGAAAAATCACTATATAGTCAGATCCGATTTGCCACGCCCCTAGTAGGCGTAGATATATAGATTTTTAGTCGATCGTAGCAATAACCTACATGCCGAATTTGGGCGTTCTAGCTCTAAAACTGTAGAAGATACAGTTTTACCCGATTTGCCACGTCCCCAATGGGCGTAGATATATCCGCCATAGCTTTTTCATCTTGAGTTGTCAACACGAGTATATATTCTAAATTGCAACTCACTAGCACTTCTAGAAGTAGTGTTTCTGAGATATCGGTAATGCATTTTCGTATCGGAAAAATCTTGACACTTTATAATTCGAGGGTATACACGAGTATATATTCCAAATTTCAACTCTCTAGCTTCAAAACTGTGCAAATGGTTTGCGTTCATACGGACAGAAGGACAGACGGACGGACAGCGTGACGGACATTGCACAAAACCAATTTACTCATTTCACTTTGTGAATGAGTATAACAATTCCACAATTAGAGCTAACTACTATTGGCAAAAATACAAGCAATAGTAGGAAATCACACCAAACCACAAGCACGGAGTGATTCACATATTACGATCTTAGCAAAGATAAATTCGTCAAAACTAGAGTAAACGAAGTAAACAAACAACTGCCTCACTCGAATGGAAATATGTGAAATCAAAGAGAAAGTGTAATTTCCGCGAAGCACTTAGCAGTATACGTCATATGGTGGAAGGTACCTGAGTGGTTGACAAAACAGTCAAATAAGTGGTCAGCAACTCTAACCTCAAAATAAAACTACCTGATCCCACTCCTAACAAAGTTTTCTTCGATTAATAAGCTAACAAGCGTAATTGCTTACGTATTACACTCTATAGCAAAACTACGAGGGAAGAAGCAGTAGTCGACTTATCTCACAGTCGACGAACGAGAGGAGGTCAAAACATATTACATATTACATATCAATATTACATCAACAACTTGATTTGGTCATGAAATTAATTTACTCAATGCTGTAAAGCCTCTGGAATCCAAGAGTTAATTGCAGGCGCTCAACCCCTTTCTGGATGAAAATGGAGTGCTACGTGTGGGAGGTCGTCTTCAAAATGCAATGGTACCATACAATGTGAAGCACCCCATTATTGCTTGGCTGATAATAAACAACGCACCTAAGGAAACCCTAAACGGCGGACTAAAACGGATGAGGAACTTTATTCAAAGCGAGTTCTGGATCTTTGGCTTGCGGAACACATTGAGAAGATATTTACGCGAATGTGTTACCTGCATTAGGTATAAACAGGAAATGGGCAGTCATCTGATGGGAATTTGCCAGTGTATCGAGTAACTGTAAATTAACCGTTCCAAAACACTGGCATCGACTACGCTGGGCCGTTTCAAATTCGCTGTTCCAAAGGAAGAGTTCAAAAATCGTATAAAGGGTACATTACCTATTGGTATGCATGGCTACAAAGGCAATGCACCTGGAAGCCGTCAGTGACTTATCATCAGATAAGTTTCTAGAGGCTCTACGCCGATTCTTTGCCAGACGCGGCAAGAGTTAACAATTGTATTCAGACAACGGCTCAAATTTCGTAGGTGCCGCTAGAATACTAGATAAGGTTCCTGTCGCCGCTATAAAAGCAAATAGCAGTCTTGCACCACTGCTCGTAAAAGAAGGCATTAGGTGGCACTTTATCCCGCCGGCAAGCCCCCACATGGGAGGATTTTGAGAAGCTGGAGTAAAGTCAGTGAAATAACACCTAAAGCTAGTCATCGGCGATAACAGCTTTACATTCACGGAATTTACAACACTGCTCTGACAAATTAAAGCAGTGCTAAGCTCACGCCCTCGAGTTATATAGTGTCAAGATTTTCCCGATACGCTCTCTAGGGCGTGGCAAATCGGAAAATGCATTTTCCGATATCTCAGAAACACTACTTCTAAAAGTGCTAGAGAATTGCAATTATGAATGAATACTCGTGTTGACAACCCAAGATCAAAAAGCGTTGGCGGATATATCTACAGCTACAGAGTTACTGGTGAGCTCCTCTATGGATGACCCAAAATTTTTTTACACCCCTTTTAGGACATGCCTTGCTAAAAAATACCCTGGAATTTTCGGATTTTTTGAGTGTAAGCATTAAAATTTCACACCATCGTTACCCTTGACCACTTCTAAGAACTCGCCAAAAATTATATGTCTACGCCTTCTGGGGGCGTAGCAAATCGGGAAAAACGATATTTTTTTACGTTTTCTCAGTGAGAAAATCCAAATTTTATGACGATATTACTGCTGACCTTTTCTATTAATTTCCTAGAATTTACATATGTACAAACCAATCTATATCTTGCAATGGGCGTGAGCTGTGCGGGCGTGAATGACTATTTCGCAGTCTTTTTTACATTTTAATAAACAACATTTCTAATAAAACAAAAAAGAGTCTTATGCTGGAGAAATGTTACACGTAGATATCTATTCTACAGACAACCAATTCTTTCTGACCTGAATTGACAAATTTTCAAAATTCGCAGTCGTTCAGTCGTTCCACTATTACATCTGTTGAATTTTTTTCCGAAAACAAAAACAATATATTGCGCCAACGAAAGGTCATTAAATTCGGAGACCATAAAAACAATGTTGTCAAATAATTTTGGTATAGCAATCGCAAACGCAACGCCTCCACACCACATCGAAGACACTGTGGACAATACCCCTTTAGCAACGATAAAATGTAATAGGTCTATTCATTCGGTCACAAACAAAAAACCGATTGAAGGAGAAAAAAATTTAAGAACAAAAAAATAAGAACAGGGGCCAAAAAACATATAAGGTGGGTGAAAAAGTTTGGGTTAAATCAAACAAAAGATTTTGAAATAAGGAAATAATAAGCCCTTATTTACTGAAGCAACAGTGGATGCGGACCTAGGTACGACGGTTCTTATTAAAAGGTGGGTGGTCCATAAAGACAATATAAAGAAAAACATCCACATAATTTTTAATCCATTTTACAATTCTCGATTATCTTTTTAGGTTTGGATATTTTATAGCTCTGATAATGACAATCATGACCTTGACGCAAATGACATCAAGACTCAATGAATTCACAAACGCGGACGACATACCCACTATGGACGGAGACGTAACAATCTAGGACAAGTACAGTTATTTGAGACACACAACAAATTTGACTTCATACGAGACCTACACCGACGAGACCTAGAAATTGATAGACAAACAACCTAAGAACCATATGAAACAGATACTGAAAACTGACCTCCGACACATAACCACCTTAATAGCCACTCTTAATGTTCAACATAGGCAGGCCCGTAGTATAAATATTAAATTAAGCCAATCGCAGGTACCCCAGATTTAGATGACTGGGAACAGATTAAATTCAAACAGTGTCAGATAATAGAATCAGAAAATAGACAAATTTAGATCAACAATAAATTTCAGTTAAGACTTAACGAAATCTCGAAAGCACTTAATGCAATCTTGAGACCAGATGCTGAAGTTGAGCATCTTTACGCGATAATTATTGCAAAAAATAGAATGATAATAACAAATCTTGAAGACATAGTTCTCTCTATAACCCTCGCGAAAATAAATTTAATTAGCTCACTAATCTTGGACAGCATCGACGTAAATGAATTGTCAAATGAGCATCTTACAAATATAAGCGTAGCAGACATCTTAGATGTTTCTAGTATTAAAGCTTTTCAAAATTCAGAAATATTTTATACTTTTTGATTAAATACCCTAAACGTAATGTGTTTTGTAAGAAAATTAATATTTACCCCGTTCAGCACAATAACATTATAATAGACCTAGAAGAAGGAAATGTGGTGGCCGAGGCTAGGCTAAGACTTTCGCCGTGCGCGACTGAGCTACAACTGTGAGCACCACCTTCTGTAGAAATTTACAGAAGACGACGTGTGCCCAACAACTTGTTTCTGGAACCGTCGCACAATGCTGCACACGCCCTGGGCATTTATAGCCCATAACAACAATCGACGATGGCAACCTGATTATCAACAGCGCAACAGTCAACGTAACAGACAGCCAACAGGTTGAAGAAACCTTTTTGGCAACGTTCAACGATCATATCTCGTTGAATGGACCCGGTATGTTAACCACCTGGGAATCCTAAAGAAAAACGCTACTGTTTCAACATCAGCCATAGTCAACATCACCCTCTTTCGTGAGCATCTGAGCCTTCCATTTCTGCACGTCTTAAGCGTTAAGAATCTTCGTCACATCGGGGATCTTAAATCAAAAATATCATCAAAGTCGCTTGGTTGCTTTATCCTCATCGCTCTTCTCGTCCTCCTCGTTGTCGACCGGATACTATAACGGTGCAAAACAACTAAAGGGAAACCCGAGGACAGGTTTCATCCTACCCGGGGAGGAGTCAACACGCACGAACCAAAAAGAGCTGATAACACAATTCGGCCGGATGCTATTGCAGCAGCGGCTCCAAAACAATTTTAAAGTTATTTTCAGTTTTCAGTCTCTCTTCTCAAACGATTCAGTTGATTCGTAAATAAAAAGAATTTAATTTAAACCAAACTGAGTTAATTTATATATTCCTCAAGTAATTTTTTTTTAAGGAAAATCATTTTTGTGGCCAACACAAATTTGGTAACTGTGGTGGCCAAATTGAGCGAGATATTCACTATTGAATTTGTGAGCGCTATCCTGATGACCAGCTTTTAGCAACCGTTTTTTGTAAGCTTTCGTCAAAAATATTTTTTTTTTTTAAAACACTTCCCATCTTATTTTATTTTAAGAAAAATAAAACAGAGTCTAAACAAATCTTAGAACTCTGCTTGAATGATATGGAAAATATCTTAGGGTACCAATAAGCACAATTGTATTTTAGAATTTAGTCTTACATTCGCTCCGCTTCAAGTCACAAGAAATATAAGTTAATTGGCGCCCAACGAACAATCGGACTCACGACGATTAAAAAATATTAATAACAAAACTCAACCTTTTGAATACAGAAGTCAGCAAAAGCTGAACAATTATTGCAAAGTTGTGAAACTAAGCATTTGATAAAAAATGCGGTATTTTTAAGGGACAGTTAAAGAAATAACGAACCAAGTCAAACTGCAAACTTTTTCGTAACTAAATATTGAAGGAATTAGTGAAGGCCAAAAACAAATCTCATAAAACATAAGAACATTAAACTGTAACCAGTACTCCAAGTGGTCTGCTTGGGCAGCGACAAAGACACTAAGTGGCCTGCGACGACAGACTTAGGAACTACAATTACAACAAGTAAGAAAGTTCTAGTCGGCGGTACCCGACTAGGAGATCCCCTGAACCCTGCGAGGAGCCGATATTCCAAACATTCTATACTTATTTAACATATACATATATACAAGCAATACATGCACACACACATACACATACGCATAAGCACGCGCTCTGCTGACTGCGCAGTTAGCGCAGCGACTAAGCGTGGGCTGCGCTCATGGGCCTTACTATGGGAAATTAAATGTTTAATAACTTCTTTTGTAGATGGACTTTCTTAATCAAACTTTAACAGCGTGATTGTCATTTATATATACAAGTCTCTAGTACTTGATATACGGTTTTTACAAGTTTCGGGGGAAGGGAAGGAAAGGGGGTATGGTATCCAAAATTGTATAAACTACACATTATACTAAAAACAAAATTTGGAGACTCTAGCTTGAAATATGTGCGAGATATAAATTTATGACTGAATTTCGAAAACGTTTAAAGTCGATAACTTTGCAAAGATCAAATTTATCGATTTTTTGAAACAAACTCGATCTGCGCGTGCTCTACACGGATCTAGATAAAATAAATTTCATGTCTCTAGCTCTTATAGATTCTGAGATCGACGTGTTCTCACATACGGACAGACGGACGGACGGACGGACTGACGAATGGACAGATGGACAGACGGACAGGGCTATATCGACTCAGTTCGTCGAGCTGATCAAGAATATAAATACTTTATGGGGTCTGTGACGCCTCCTTCTGCCCGTTACATACATTTTAACAAAACCATTATACCCTGTTTTCCCATTTTTAATGTTCAGGGTATAACAAGTAAGAGTGCTCTAGTCGAGACTGCTCGACTACGAGATACCCTGAACCCTGCGAAGAGCCTGTCTTCCCAACATGCTATGCTTATTTTACATATACAAATATTGTGAGCAGCACACACACATACACACATGCATACACACGCACGCATAAGCACGCGCTCTGCTGACTGCGCTCGGGCTGCACTATGCCAATATTATAGGAAATTAATTGTTGAATAAGTTTCTTTGTAGATGGACTTTTTAAATCAAACTTTCAAAACGTGATTATGTCTTCATATGTGTATCGCTGGAGGCTGTCACCTCTGTTCCTCTTGTTGACACCGAAGGGTTACACGGCGATTTTTTGCGCTGGCCGACATTCTGCATTCTTTTTCTGGCCATTTACATAAAAAATCTGTGTCTGACTCCGGTGGAAAAAATTTTCCACCCGATTTCAAAAACAGCAGGCGATGCAAATGCGCTAGTCGCAGAGTGTCCACTAACAAACGATGTACTTGTATTGGCTTGGGACTCATTGTGTGTCCGTTTCGAAAATAAGCGGGTGTTAGTCAACAGTCAACTCAAGATTTTTTTTAACCTGTCCAATTTCACCAACTAAACAGGATCAGCTCTCAGAGAACTCAATGGCATTATTCATAGGTGTGTCACGGCAATCGAGTATACTCAAATATCCACGGAGAATTGGTACTGCATCCTTGTGTTCCTGTGTACTTAAAAACTGCCGGAATAGACTCCATCTCTTTGGGAGCACTCCTTGACCAAAAAGTCAGAAATTCAAGTCTGGCAGAACATTAGTCACTTCTTTAGCGAGCGTGAGCGTTCACTCGAAACGTTGTCTGTTGCAAGCTGAGTTCCGAAATCCACGAACACAGTCTCTCCCTAGCGATTCAACGCTTTCAAAGCGCAAGTAAGAGCAGTGAGTAACAGTAAGAGCTATCTCTATTTCGTCGTTTCCAACAACTGTCAAACCAGGAACGAGGGGCCTATATCAAACTAAATAAGCTTTGCTTGAACTTCTTAGCTAGAGGTCTCCAATTGCAAGAATGAGAAATTATTATGTGATATTAAATGTTTAATCACTGGGTTCAGGGTATAAAAAGTGATGGAACAATTTGCCACGTTTATTGTATAATTTGAAAGATAATTAGTCACAGGGCCAGAATCCGAAAGATTTTTACACCCTGAACCCATTGAAAAAGGGAAATCAGGGTACAATGTTTTTTGTGAAAATGTATGTAACAGGCAGAAGGAGGCGTGGCAGACCCATAAAATATATGTCGGAGCGTCAGAGGTTCGAGAGGGCTGGCGCTGTGTCGGGGCGTAACAACAGTGTGCGTTGCTGCGTCTTTGAGTACTGCGCAATATGATGGCATTGGGAAGTCCCGTTTTAGCGGGTCGACAGCGTGTTGATGCGTAATAAGAACACGTGTGCGTTGGTGCGTCTTTAGATATTTGACAGTAACCGTTTTAGCGGGGCGACAGCGTTGCGTCGCTGTCGCCGAGTGTGGTTCGGGGGTAGGCTTGAGAGAAATAAGAGACACAAGAGTCAGTTGTGTTTGAGTTCTCAGAGCGACCGAAACTCGCTGCGCTAAGTAATGGGAACTAATCTTAATGCTACAACATCAGAAGTGGGATCTGGCTCGCTACCTAATATGACAAATGATCTTTGGCGAGTGCCGGACGTGTTAGCAGGAGCGCGTTTGAAATTTGCTTCGTATCAATTTATCGTGCGTTTCCGTCGTTGTGTGAACATAAAGTGTAGCAATAATATTGAAAAGATCTTGTTGGCGCAGACGCATCCGCGTGGTGCGCTACAATAAATATAATTCTGGAAAATAACATAAAAGGCAGTGCGTTGGTGATGGCTTTGAGAGCAGCGTTGGAAGGCAGTGCGTCGCAGAGGCTCTCACAAATATGTTATCCTGACATAAATTGGACCGAGTTTAAGGAAATTTTTGTACAGCGCTTCACCAGTGTAGAAACACCAGCAGCTATGTTTTTGACAATATTTGACTCTGGAGCGGAATGTTCGTTGATTAAACAAAAGATAAGTACTTAGTTAGCCGGTAAAAGAATTTACAACGTAGTCATGTTAAAGGGTATTGGGAATGACAGCATTTGTAGTACATTGCAAATACTTGGCAACGTAAAAATTAACAATCATTGTATTGAGATGCTGTTCCACGTTTTGGGCGATCAGTATTTGGAGAGCGACATTGTGATTGGTCGAGAAATACTGTGGCAGGGTTTTCATGTCATTGTGTCACCGGGAAAATTTGAAATTGTTAGGCCAAAATCTGTAAGCTGTTGTTCAAATGATGATATATTTTCTAAATTGGATACTGGTCTTGTCGGCGAAGATAGGGATAAATTAAATAATTTATTGAAAAATTATTCAAAATCTTTTATAAAGGGAACTCCTTCTTCTAGAGTCAGTACAAGTGAGATGAAAATTAAGTTAGTAGACCTCAGAAAAATTGTTCAAAGAAGACCATACGGACTTAGTCCAAATAATAGAGAGTTGGTACGCGAGAAGATTAAATAACTAGTAGAATGCAATGTCATAAGGCCAAGTTGCTCACCTTATGCAAGTCCTATCATGTTAGTGAACACAAAAAGGACGTGAATTAAATACGAATACAGTCTCAGATAAATATCCGTTGCCTCTAATAGCAGATCAGATAGCCAGACTTCAGGGAGCGAAATATTTCACATGTATAGATATGACAAGCGGATACTATCAAATCCCTTTGCATGAAGAGTCAATAGAGTGTACGGCTTTTGTCACTCCAGACGGCCAATACGAATTTTTGTCAATGCCGTTTAGTCTTAAAAATGCACGTTCAGTTTTTGAGCGTACAGTGATGCATACGCTTGGGGAACTTGCAAATATATTTTTTTAGTTGTCTATATGGATGACGTATTGGTGGTGGCTACAACAAAAGCTGAAGCTTTAGAAAGATTACAGATTACCCTTGATATTCTCACGAAAGCTAGATTAATGTTCAATGTTAAAAAGTGTTCGTTTCTCAAGTCGACAGTTAAATATTTGGGATACGAAGTGAGCGCAGGCCAAATTCGTCCAAATTCACTTAAAGTTTCAGCGTTAACTGCTCCACCGCCTCCTCAGTCAGTCCCTGCTTTAAGACAATTTATTGGATTAGAGTCTTACTTTCGGCAATTTATGCAAGGATTTTCCTGTTTCATGAAGCCTTTGTATCTTTTGACATCGGGAAAGATCGAGTTTGTTTGGAAGCCAGAACATGAACGAATAAGACAAAAAGTTATTTCTGTACTCACACAGAGGCCAGTTTTAGTTATTTTTGACCCTAAATATCCAATCGAATTGCATACTGATGCCAGTGCTCGTGGATATGGAGCCATCTTGCTACACAAAATTGATAACAAGCCGCATGTCGTTGAATTTTTCAGTAAGGCTACTTCACCTGCAGAATCAAGATATCATTCTTATGAGTTAGAGACCCTTGCGGTTGTCATGGCCATAAAGCATTTTCGTCATTATTTGATGGGTAGATATTTTGTGGTTTTTACCGATTGCAACTCACTTAAAGCATCAAGAACTAAACGTGACCTATCTCCCAGAGCACAAAGATGGTGGGCTTATTTACAGTCGTTCTCATTTGATTTGCAGTATAGAGATGGTAAACGAATGGCTCATGCTGATTTCTTTTCCAGAAATATCTCATCCGCTGATGTGGTTGATATTTCTAAAGTTCCTGAAAAACGAGTTAATTTGGCAGAGATATCTAGTGATTGGCTTATGGCTGAACAGCGGAAGGACTTAGATATTATCAATATTGTGAACAAATTGAAGGACAATTCTCTTGCCGAGGACATTGCAAGAACTTATGAGTTGAGAGCAGGATTACTTTATCGAAAAATTCAGAGAAATGGTAGAACTCGATCTTTGCCAATTGTTCCAAGGGCATTCAGGTGGTCTGTAATAAATCAGATTCACGAGACAATCATGCACTTAGGTTGGGAGAAAACTTTAGATAAAGCCTATGATTATTATTGGTTCGATAGCATGTCTAAGTATATACGAAAGTTTGTTGAAAACTGTATTACTTGTAAGATGTCAAAGTCATCCTCGGGTAAAATTCAAGCTAGACTTCATCCAATACCAAAGGTCAGCACACATTGGCACACGATACACATAGACGTAACAGGAAAGTTGAGTGGCAAGTCTGATCAGAAGGAATATGTTATTGTCCAAGGGGACGCCTTTACCAAATTTGTTTATTTAACACACACACTTAAGATTGATGCTGACAATTGCATAGGTGCTGTGACATCGTCGATATCTTTGTTTGGCTGTATCTCTGTTTGGAGTACCAAAACCGCATAATAGCAGACCAGGGTAGGTGTTTGGCTAGCTCTAAATTTGGTGAGTTTTGTTCCCAACAGAAAATAAGTTTGCATTTGGTTGCGACAGGCGCAAGTAGAGCTAACGGACAAGTGAAACACATTATGAGCACTTTGAAAAAACTTACTAACGGCAGTTGAGACTAGCAGTCGATCTTGGCAAAACGCATTAGGTGAGGTACAGTTGGCCTTAAATTGTACAGTTGGCCTTAAATTGTACAGTAAGTCGAGTAACAAAGGCAAGCCCTTTAGAATTGTTTATTGGCATTGTGAATTGTGATTTGGCAGAATCAAGAGCTCGAGCAGTGCAATATATATAGCGGCAGCAGTATATAACAAGAAACGGTTTGATAAAACCAAGGCTAAGGTTGTTGGATACGAAGTAGGAGATTTTGTGTTGTTGAAGAATTAAGAAAGGCATCAAACGAAGTTAAGTCCAAAGTTTAGGGGACCGTTACACATAGCTGAATTGTTGGACGGAGATAGATATGTCCTAAGGTCATTGACAATAATAGAAAATACAAGTATGCTCATGACAATATAAGAAAATTGCCAGAAGGGTATGTACCAGTTGAGTTAGAAAGTAGTAATAACGATTTGAATAATGTTGGTAATGAAACTGTTGAAAGAGACAGTATTGGAATGATTGAGAGCGAAACTGTTGAAAAAGACAATATTGGAATGATTAAGAGTGAAACTGTTGAAAGAGACAGTTTTTAAACGATTGAGAGTGAAAACTGTTGAAAGCGACAGTTTTGAAATGATTGAGAATGAAACAGTTGAAAGCGACAGTATTGAAATGATTGAGAATGAAACAGTTGAAAGCGACAGTATTGAAATGATTGAGAGTGAAAACTGCTAAAAGAGACAGTATTGAAACGATTGCGATTGAAACTGCTGAAAGAGACAGTATGGATGCCTGAAGGGGCTGATAAGAAAAGTTTTGATCATGGCGTGTGACGCATAAGATGATGTAATGTAAAACCAGTTGAGTCTATGATAATAAAAAGGATAGTGAAGCAAGTTGAATTAAGCTAAATATTAATTTTATAGCAGTTTAAGAACGAAACTAAAAGTTGAAGATAAAATTTTTATGAAACCCTGAAGCAACAAGTAAGAAAGCTCTAGTCGGGAGTACCCGACTAGGAGATCCCCTGAACCCTGCGAAGAGCCGATATTCCAAACGTTCTACACTTCTCTTAATATGTATACATTACGAGGAACACATACACACACATACGCACGCACGCATAAGCACGCGCTCAGCTGACTGCGCAGTTTACGCAGCGACTGCGCTCGGACTGCAGTAAGGCCATGTTATAAAAACTTAATTGTTGAATAAGTTTCTTTGTAGATAGACTTTTTTAATCAAACTTTCAGAGTGTGATTATGTCAATCATATGTGTGTATTTGCCGAAGCACAAGTCTCTAGTACTTGAAATACGTTTTTTGAAAATTGGGGGCGAAGGGGGCGTGGCATCCAAAATATTACAAAAACCAAATTGTATAAAACACACATGCAACCAAATACAAAATAAGGAGTCTCTAGCTATAAAGATGTTGGAGATACAATTTAATTACTGTATTTCGATTTTGTTTTTAATCGATAACATTAAAACGATAAAAGTTATCGAATTTTTGAAACAAACTCGATCTGCGCGTGCTATACACGAACTTACATAACAAATTTCAAATTTCTCTAGCTCTTATAGATTCTGAGATCGACGCTTTCAAACATACGGACAGACGGACAGACGGACAGACGGACAGACGGACGGACGGACGGACGGACAGACGGACAGGGCTAAATCAGCTCAGCTCGTCGCCCTGATCAAGAATATATATACTTTATGGGGTCTGCCACGCCTCCTTCTGCCTGTTACATACATTTTAACAAAACCATTATACCCTGATTTCCCATTTTCAATGGGTTCAGGGTATAAAAATAGTTGTAATCAAAAAGGAAAATGTTAATCTTAAATAACTTTCGAAAATTTATAGATAAAATAATTATGTAGTAAGGCATTATTGTAAAACTACACGAGGTTGTGTTATAGTCAGGATGGCCGTGTCGGAGCGTCAGAGGTTCGAGAGGGCTGGCGCTGTGTCGGGGCGTAACAACAGTGTGCGTTGCTGCGTCTTTGAGTACTGCGCAATATGATGGCATTGGGAAGTCCCGTTTTAGCGGGTCGACAGCGTGTTGATGCGTAATAAGAACACGTGTGCGTTGGTGCGTCTTTAGATATTTGACAGTAACCGTTTTAGCGGGGCGACAGCGTTGCGTCGCTGTCGCCGAGTGTGGTTCGGGGGTAGGCTTGAGAGAAATAAGAGACACAAGAGTCAGTTGTGTTTGAGTTCTCAGAGCGACCGAAACTCGCTGCGCTAAGTAATGGAAACTAATCTTAATGCTACAACATATACATATTCTTGATCAACTTGATGAGCTTAGTTGATATAGCCATGTCTGACTGTCCATCCGTCCGACCGTCCATCCGTCCGACCGTCCGTCCGTCTGTCCGTCCGTCCGTCCATCCGTCCCTCCGTATGTACGCAGCGATCTCGTATGCCACGAAAGCTACAGATCTGAAATTCATGTATACTTGTGTATACCATACGCAGTATGAGTTTTTTTTGGATTTTCGATAACTCATATCGTTTTCTTATTATCGATAATAATCGATCAATTTACTTCGTTTTTATATGCCGTTAGAGCTAGAGAATTACTGTGTACATCCGTGTAATGAATACGAAGATTTTGTAATTTTTGATGTTGGATACCACGACGCCTTCGCTCTAAATTTGCAAAAAACGTATTTCAAATACTAGAGACTTGTGCTTTGGCAAATACACATATGTGAATGACATAATCCAGCTCTGAAAGTTTTATTAAGAAATGCCCCACTATTCTTCATCTCTAACTCTGCAGCAGTCGTTAAACGAACTTCCGAACATTCAACTAGCTGACCCATCGTTCTGCAAAATCTCGCAAGTTGATGTCCTTATATACGCGGATATCCTCCCGTCTATATTTCAGGATGGCTTCTATCCTAATATTTATGGCCCTCTCCTAAGCCTGCAGGCTGTTTTCGGTTGAGTACTTACATGTCCACTTTCGCAAATGTCACCTTTAACGATCTTCTCCTCTACAACTGCATTCTGTCCATCATTGAAGGGTAAGACTCGCGGCGTTATGACCGTTGTCAAAGAGGATAATTTTCCGGTGAATGAATGGTGGCTTGCTCGCGTTCGCGTAATATACCCGGGAACGGAAAAGAAAGTACGTGTGATAGACGTTATCAAAACCGTTACTAAGTTGGTTGTCCTGCCACCGAACGCTAAACCTTCTGTGCTGTTCAAGTAATATCCGTGTTGTTTCCTCAATATGTTTCCATCAACTTTTATGATTCATTCCTTTTGTTTTCATCCACACAACCATCCATCCGATCACGAGATGCCGTAACACAAAAACGGACGAAGGACCATTCATCAAGCATCAATTCCTTCCGATGTCGTATGAGTAGGGGAGTGCACGCTCTGCGGAAGTACCAACACTTCCTGAGCCTTGTATTAGAAAAGCGTCAACGGGTAACTATAATTAATTAGTGCTGCGATAATTGTCAGTCGCACCAGCATTCCGGGCAATGTGGGAAAGATCACCAAACGCTCCTGCACCTTAAGGAATCACGCCGACCACACTTTGTCTCAGTGGACACGACCTACGAGGCTTTACCGGCTCCGTTTACAGCTTTAATGCAGCACAGCGATCGTCCTGCTCCACACCGGAGTGAAAAGCTTCGAAGTCACGACTTTGATCGACCCGTGCAGCTATACACGGAGAATCAATACATCGCTGGAAAGGACCTTGGGTCTTTCCGTCACTAGCATTGGCTCACCAGGGGTCTGCACGGGAATCCTGCTATCCAAGGTCACGAAATTCAAGCATGATGCGATTTGATCCGGCCAATAGAGAGTGCTCTTGATTCTCATTACCAAGTAATCACGCTAGCCGACAGCAACTGATTTCGTCCTGGATTGGTGTTGGTCCAGAAAATTGTGTTTGCGTGGACACTATCTGGCTCTTGCTCATAGGAGGCTCACCTTTTTTGCAATGCCTACCCTCATTATCGTCATACCATGCTATTAGCAGTGTTATCCGCTGCTAATATCATAATCTCCTTTCCTGTCTTAGAAGCACACTCTGTATAAAAATCGTTTCCGTAACGAAGCTGATTATAAGACAAGATAAATAAATCTACAAATTGTAATATTACAAGCAAAATTTCTACCTATGGTTTTGTACTTATCACCACGATGCCCCCTCGAAAACAACATTGAAAATTGGAAATCAGGGTATAATGGTTTTTTTAAATGTATGTAACAGGCAGAAGGAGGCGTGTCACACCCCATAAAGTATATATATTCTTGATCAGGGCGACGAGCTAAGTCGATATAGTCCGCCCCCAATGTTCGTGGATATATCCGCCATAGCTTTTTCATCTTGAGTTGTCAACACGAGTCTACATTCCAAATTGCAGCTCTCTAGCACTTCTAAAAGTAGTGTTTCTGAGATATCGGAAAATTCATTTTCCGATTTGCCACTCCCCTAGTGGGCGTATCGGGTTAATTTTGACACTTTATAATTCGAGGGTATACAAGAGTATATATTCCAAATTTCGTTCATACGGACAGACGGACGGACACGCGACGGACATTGCACAAAACCAATATACTCATTTCACTTTGTGAAAAAATAAAGTAAGCTACCGGATTAAGCTTGTTGGAACGTCAAAAAGTGGACTTCTTCCACTCACAAACTAAATATTGCCAAGCAGATAAAGCGCAGCTCTAGAACTGTTGACAGATATTTAAAGGATCCGTAATCATATGGAGCACACTTCAAAGGACGAAGAGAAGCACTAACTTCCCGAAAACAGCTAAGATTAAGGAATTAGCCGGTATAAAAGCAAGCCTGTCAACTGTTCAGCGTACGATCAGGAACGCACATTATCTAAAGCGTCTGAGAATTATGAAAAACCATCTCTGAATGATATACGCAAAAAACAACGGCTTCAATATGCGAAAGAACTCATGGCATGGAGTGTTCAATCTGATACTCGACTTAAGGACTGGCGTTCGGTTGTTTTTACTCTTGAAAAACGTTTCAACTTAATTGTCCCTTATGGATTTCAATACTATTACCACGATTTGTGAAAAAATTAGCTATATTTTAGTCTCTATCACAGCCGTGAAGGTGGCTTCATGGTGTGGGGTGCCATCACGTTTTATGACCCAATAGATTTAATTGTTATAGATCAAAAGATGGCCTGTGAGCGCTTCAAAACTTTGTTGTAGTCCGTATTTCCTAAACTTAAGAATCTCTTCGGACCATTGCCATGGATTTTTCAACAGGATAATGCTTCTATCCATAAGAGATCGAAGTGGAAGTCGTTTATTTTGAGTGAAAATGTTCAGATGATGAGTTGGCCGTCGTATTCTCCAGATCTCAACATAATTGAAAATGTCTGGGAATGGCTTTCTAGCAAATTATATGAAGGGGAAAACAATACGAAGATAAAGAAACACTAACTGCTGCAATTAAACTTTCTTGGAGCGAGATTTCGCTGAGCAACTTAGAATCCCTATTTCAGTCCATGAAGGACTTGATGTATGAGGTTATTTCGAGCAAAGGAGGCAGTATTCATTACTGAAGTTATTTTTTTCTTCTTTCCTACAAATTAAATACTTAAACTAACTTAACATTACATTTTACAATAAGCTACTTTTTTGTCAAAAAATTAATTTGTGCAAGTGCGTCTATTCTAGTGACCAAAAAAAAAAGTGCCTTTTTTTGAGAAGCTTTAATAAAATATAAAAAAATACAACAATTTTGCAATATTTCAATTTTTTGAATTGTATACTTGAAGAGTCATTAAATAACCTAGGTTTTTGTATATAAGTTTTTTCCAACTGTTTTTCAAATAAAAGTTATAAAACAAATTTAAAAGCCAGTACCGGTGCGTCTAACCTATGACCAGCAGTGTATATAGGACAGAAGATATTTCCTCTCTGTAATATGTGAAACGAACTTTTAAATAGAAACAATCTTGTAGCAAATATCCCATGTAAATATAACTTTCATAAGCTATGTATTATAGACCACCTTCAAGTAACTCCAACAGTGATTGTACTGCCATGGCGTTAACATTTTCAAGCAACATTTTATTTGCAGAACTTTTCTCAGAGGCTTTATGAATATCTGAGTATAAACGACAATAGGTCAAACCACCATACGAGAAACCCGAGATCTACTAGAAGTCGAGGAATGACCCCAAGACGTGGAATACAAACCCAATCCACCGCACGCCAACAATGAGACCGTAGTTTGAATGAACCATTTAATACTTTTAATATTGGACTTAATAATCAACCTGAGATAGCTAACTCTATCAGTATTCAGCAGACACAATTCATCGAACAACTGACCTCTTATATAAGCAAAGCAATTGAAACATCAGAATTAATTTGCAGCCCAACCGAACAACGAGGACCCTCAATTGACGAGTAAATTTAGTAATACTAGAACAATTAATACATATGTTCAACAGCTATATAGTAATATCCCCGAATTTCTCATGAACGTTTCAACAGCTAGTGCGAATCAAAGCAGCTCCACTTCCAATAATGCCTGGGAAAGTAACCAATATAATGCAAAGCTGACGCATCAAATTCGATGGGTTTAAGAACTGCATGTGAATGGACGAATTCATTTATCGAGTCTATTCCCTCATCGAACAGAGCCTCATACCATACAATTACCAATCTTTATGCGAACATTTATATCTCTTGTTTAGTGGTACACTGAATGACTGGTACTCGAAGTTTCATCGTACTCACTCTAATTTAACCTGGGAAATCTTTTGTTGGGAGCTTTAGAGAAGATTTTAAAATATAGAAACCAATTATTAAATACAAGAATAGGTAATTAAACTTCGCCAAGACGGAAACAAACAGTTTGACAATTTTCAATAAGCCATCGATGATCTCGTTGACAAACTACAACATAGAATACCTTGGAGTAGCCTATGGTTCATTACGAATTAGTATATTTAAATTTTTCGAATAAGTCGCAGCATCGAAGAGAAATTAGGAATCATGAACAATTTAACAATGACATAATATATTGACCAGTTATCTGACGATAATAATGTTTCAGAATATATTTAAAAAATATAGCGACGCACCGTAAAGTCAGTTCAAGTTTGTTGGAATTTTGACAAACCTGGTTACAAATTCGTTGACTGAGTTGGTCCGAGTCAAATATTATTGTGGCTATGAAGCTAAGGATATATTTAAGCCTATGTATCCGAAATGCAACCCTGTGGGAAACCGGAAGAGGGATGTGTCAACCAAGACCACGTAGGCACATCCTCAAAGAACCATTTTCATCACTTAAAATTTAAAATAACACTTCTAAAATCCCCTTTTCATTTACACCTTTAAAGATTAGAAAATCACAGTTGTAGGATCAGGAGCAGTTTCCAGTCCAGCATGAGTTTCAAGAATGGGGGTGTTATTCTACAAAACCACGAGTCGTATATTAAATTCAGCACGCTGTAGACGCAAGCGTTTATTCATAGAGCTCACTAAACACACTAGTTACTGAAACGTTTAGGCAAACGCAGCTAGCGCAAAACTAGGCGAATGAGTGTAAGTAAAGAATGTTCAACAGTGCAAAGTGGGACAAGGCTGAACCCAATACATCGACCTCGTGTATGAAGACCGTGTCACCGATAGATACACTGGATGCCGACTTGGTCCACTTGGAGTGTGCATTCAGCTCGTTAAAATAGTCTGCCAACTAGTGTCGCCAAATATATTGTTTGATGCCAGTTCTCAAAAGCCAGCCATCAAAAGATTTCAGTTGTTCATCCTCTATTTCGTGTTCAGGCAATGCTCGAAAAGAATCTCAGGTTATGTCCAGGTATCAAGGCGCCCAAGTCGCTTGGATCTGACGACATTGGGGTTAGCGGGCGAGAGTTAAGAATGGCTTCTACTTCTGCTGTGATTGTGACCACTTCCTCAAACGTACAGCGGACATTCATCCGGTTTCGCGCCATAAGTCCCTTGGCGCTCTTTACTGCTGCCTCCCAGAGGTCTCCAAAGTTTGCTCCAGGTGGGATGTAACGAAAGTTTATAGATTCATTTGCACTAAAATAACTATAGATCGTTGAAGAAGTAGCTTCAAACGTCCTTCAACAAATTGTTAGCTTCAGTAAAATTCGTTGCGTTATTGTAAAATAAGTCCGCAGGCAAGCCACGCCGTGTAATCATACGCCTCAAAACAGCCAAGGAAGCATCCGTTGATAGACCGGATTCAACTTCGATATGCACTGCCTTCGTGGCGAAGCATACGAATATAGCACTATAGACCTTGCGAGGAGCCTTACCCTGAATGCGTAGGTAGACATTGTCTAGTCCACAGAAGTCCACGCCACAGTGCGCAAAGGGCCTCGATGGAGTCAATCGTTATACAGGTAGATTTCCCATGAGTTGCTGTTGAAGCTTTGGCTTGTTGCGTACACAGTGAACGCATGCCCTGACGATTGAACGAGCCAAGTCTCGGGCGTTCATGAAGTGAAGAATTGAAGACGAAGTAGTGCAACAAGTGCCTTTAGACCAGCATGGTATTGTTGCCTATGAAGGAACTGCACGTAGTGACGAATGAAATCATCTTTACTCGGGAATAGGATTGGATGTTTCTGAACTTTTGGTGCATTTGTCAATTCGAAACGGCCGCCAACAAAGTAAGTATCCGTCTGTAATCTGTAAAAATGGATATAGAAATTTGATGTGATGATGATATTTGCCTATTGTTGTGCAGAGCGTAGATTTACTTCGCGAAGTGTTGTTGCTGCAGGTTCCAAATAACGCAGTTAAATGCACGTTGCAGCTCTTGAAGTGTTGGCGAAGGCGTAGACAGCTCAACGGTCCTACTAAGCGACAATACCCAAGCATCAAATATGCGAACTTTTGTTTCTGAGTGTGTCGAGTAGGTAGTTGCTAATAGTAGTAACCTGGAAAGCTGACTTGCTTGACAAGCGCTTGGGCTCTGTGTCAGATACATTGTTCCCATAAACCAGATTGATTCTTTCAATTCCGTAGGTTTACATCCCTTCGATCGGTGGGTTTTAATTATGTAGGGGCATGTCTCCAATGACAGTCCAGTGTGTTTTCTTGAATGACAGAAGCGCGGTTCCCAACAAATGTCGATAGTGTCGCAGAATGTTGCTGTATCCAATGACGCGTCGCTCCACAGATGTGTTGTTTGTTTCCTTACGAAAATCCTTTTGACTTTCACGTAGAGCTATGCCAGTGGTAGAGATAATTTGCGAGTTGGCGGTACTCTCTAAATGCATCAAAAAATCCATGCAGCTTCAGCTCCTTGGTACTCGAATGCATACAGAATCGAGATATTGCGATTCTAGTGAAGGAAGCGTTGCTGCAAAAGATTTCCAATCTAGGCAAAGTGTTTGTGGCACAGACTAATGTCATTGCAATTTGAGTATCCATAGCTCTTGTAGGATGATGACTGGCGCGACCAGTCCCAATGGATCGATGAGTGAAGATGCCAAAGATAGAATTGACATCTTTATGATTACATCAAAGGAGCATTTGGCACTGAAGGCAAAAAGTGTTGTCGTTAAAAGCGTATTGAACTGTCCTATCCTCCAGAATCAAATCCAACAAAGCCCGAGTGATTCAAGTACCATTTTGCTAGTTCGAGCTTGCCCCGGCCAAGTATCTCGATGACCTCTGAATGAACTTATCTGAATTATGATTTTATAGCTTGGGCTCCAATCTTGTGAGTTTGCATGTGTAGATCAGCAAAATAAGTCATACTGCGTATAGCGAGATATGGGGCTGTTACCGTCCCATACATAACTGTATTCAGTTCTCTGCCGAATCCCTCCAAAATATATATGGGAATTGGCGGTCACAACGATCAACTAATACCTGTCTGAACATTTTCACAACATCTGCAGTGAGTGCATATTTGAGTGTTCGAAAGCGTATCAGAAGTGTGTACAGATCTGTATGGATGGTTGGTTCGACTTGAGGCATTGAAGACAAATCCGAGCTTCGTTGAAGTGTTATTTAGCTTAAGGAGGAATTGATGAGGTATGTAATTGTGTGGATCGTCTAGCCTTGGGGACTTTACCAAACTTATGTGATTCAGGTCATCATATTCGCGCTGAAATTCCGTAAATTATGCATTTAGCTGAAGATTGCTATTCAAACGCTGCTCCAAATCTCAGCTTGGCTGACTCGTACGATGATCCTAGGTATCTTGGATCATCCTTAAATGGTAGCCTTACAAAAATTCTACCTGCTGTGCTGACGTACAGTTCGAGTACAGTTCGCACTGCCGTTGTTCAGGTGTGAGCCTTTCGATTGGTTTGCTCAAGACTTCAATACGCCAGAGCCCTTCCAGATTTGTGTTGATTGACTCCTCTAGTTAGAGCGAGTAGCTATGTGCCTGTCGCTGCGATCCTTCATAGCGTCCAGACACAATCCAGCCAAGTAACGTTTTCTGAAGTGTATTAAGGCAGGGACCTAATTTGATTTGTCCAACTGCAAGAATTTCAAAAAATATTTCAGTTCCAATGAGCAAATCGATATGATATAAGTTTTATAAAATTGCTTATCGACTAAAGGTGTGTTTTTGGGTGTATTCCATGAGGAAGTGTCAATGTCTGAATCTGGCTAATAGGCAAAGTGTAACGCTAAGCAAAAATCAATGGGTATGTTGAAATCCTCCAAACGTGACTTGATTGTGGCCGAAGTGCCAAACTTGAGATCCTCATGTGCCGTTTGACCCTTGGCAGACGCAGCGATTGTGTGAACTGTTCGGAGATAAAATAGACCTGTGAGCAAGAATCCAAGAGCGCACGTTCTATCCTGTAGGTTCCTGATGCATCCCTGACCAGGACGATGACCGTGGGCAAGATAACTTGATTTGTCATTCGATTGGTGTTTGTGTGTGTGTGAGAATATCGCTGGAAAAGGTTGTCCGGTACGAATTCAAAATTGTGGATGACGTATTGACAATAGATGCCGGTTTAATAGCAGCTGCCTCCCGATGTAGTAAGGTAAGATCACATCTTGAGCAAGTTCGACATCTTTGAGCAGAGCGGAATATGGCTGCCTGGTAGCTTTTGACAAGACAGTTCAGGCATAGAGCATGTCGTTTTGCTGCTGCATAGCGATCCGCGATTGACACCTTTTTAAGCTGACTGCAACGTGAAACTTGATGTCCTGAACTGAGACAAAGAGAACTTGATTGGGTTGCTCAATTGAAGGACAAACTATGTCGCGGGGTTGTCTGGCTGCGTTGTTTGCTAGCAGTCGCGGCTCAAATCGGACTTACCGCATGATTCGTTCCATTTGCTGTTAGTTTTCAGATACATCCTATTAACATTCCCTGCGCGAATTGCAATTCGTTGCCAAGTGATCGTAGAGAGTTGTACAATACTGTACAGTTGTCAATCAAACTACGAGTTTCTTGACTGATTGACTTGACACAGTCTTCACAATAAGTAAGGACGATATATTATCCAAAATCACTAATGTTAGATTGTCGTAACACTGGCTCAAACGATCAAGTACCTTTCGATAGTTTTCAGGTGTGATCTGAAATGCCTTTACTGTATCCAATGCTGCTCCCTTCAAGCAACTGATTAGCTGATTAAATTTATTGATATTTGATAAGCTGCTCTGTTGATCCACCTTTTGATTGAATAATGTGCTAAAGTTCTTGTAGTCTGCATAATTACCCTAAAATGTAGGTAGCGTAAGTCTGGGCAACTTGGCCGACGATGAGAATGTACGCCATGATGCCATATCGAAGGTTGACTCGTGAATGACTTCAGTAAGTTGCTCTGTTATGCAAACCTTGACATCTATGTACAGCTGCTCCAGATCGGTGAGTGCTGTATCGGTCAGACATTCCTTATCAATTTGGGTTTTTAATGGCATTGCTTGCTTAAAGTGAGTTTCTAGAATTTCCAAGCGACACTTTGATTCAGCTTGAATTGGCGTAGATTTTCCTTCTCTTATTTTGGGATCGACCACACTACGAATGCGGCTAATATTCTGACGAGTATTCGCTGTGTTTTTAGGCTCTCTAGTGACATGATTCGTTCAACAACAACTTATATTTTTTTTATATATATTTCGTTGGCGTTGATCAAGTTCACTGCCACAGTTAAAACCAAAATGACTGGAATATTACGCAAAGCGACGAAAAATGTAATTGACAATTTTCACTCAATTCAGCATGTAGAATATTAGGCAAAGCGACGAAATACGCGAGTGACCAATTTCACTCAACTCAGCATGCAGAACATTCGGCAAATCGACGAAATATGCAAGCGACGAATTTCACTAAATTTGTTGTTGTTGTGCTAAGCAGCGGAGTAGTTGTGATGATGTACAATTTGCCCATAACATGTACGTTGCCAATTAAGCACTCCACTCCACGTTGGGCGCCAAAATGTAGGATCAGGAACGTTATCCAGCCTAGCATGAGTTTCAAGGAATGGGAGTGTTATTCTACAAAACCACGAGCCGTATATTAAATTCAGCGCGTCGTAGACGCAAACGTTAGGCGGGTGAGTGTAAGTAAAGAATGTTTGACAATGCAAAGTGGGACAAGAAATTAGACTGGACCCAAATATATCGAACATATTACAATAATTCAACTTAAACCAAATATTAGTGAATTTGAACTATCAACAATTTATAATCAGTTGTAAAGATGGTTCAGAGGCAAAACAATTGTTAGTAAATAACTAAATAAAAACAAGTAAGAGTGCTCTAGTCGAGACGGCTCGACTACGAGATACCCTGAACCCTGCGAAGAGTCAATCTTCCCGACATGCCATGCTTATTTTACATATACAAATATTGCGAACAACACACACACACACACAGACATGCATACGCACGCACGCATAAGCACGCGCTCTGCTGACTGCGCAGTCAGCGCAGCGACTGCGCTTGGGTTGCAATATGCCTATTGTATGGGAAATTAAATGCTTAATAACTTTTTTTGTGGATGGACTTTCTTAATCAATTCATATGTGTGTATTTGCCAAAGCACAAGTCTCTAGTATTTGAAATACGAATTTTTTAAATTGGGGGCGAAGGGGGCGTGGCATCCAAAATCAAAAAATTACATAATGTCCGCATTCATAACATCGATCTACACAGTGAATTTGAAGTCTCTAGCTCTAACGGTATGCTTAACCGAAGAAAAGTTATCGATTTTTATCGATAATAAGGAAACGGGATGAGTTATCGAAAATCTAAAAAAAACTCGTACTGCGTAGGCTATAGACACGTATTCTCTGAAAATTTCAGATTTCTAGCTTTTGCGGACGGACGGACGGGCGGACGGACAGACGGACATGGCTATTTCAACTCAGCTCATCGAGCTGATCAAGAATATATATACTTTATGGGGTCTGCGATGTCTCCTTCTGCCTGTTACATACATTTCACAAAAACATTATACCCTGATTTCCCATTTTCAATGGGTTCAGGGTATAACAACGGCTAACTGCATGGAAAGTAAGGTAGTAGCAAAACTTATAACACGAAATTAATGTCAAGAGCACATAGCAGATCTGGAAATGTTTATAATTCCTGCACTGAAAAAAGATGTATACCCAGACATCGATTCTTTGAATAAATTCGCACTGAAGGTCTTGGTAGCACCAGTTTAGCAACTCATCCAATCGATGTTGAATCGGCAAATCTATAAAACAATGTTACTGACCAGTTTCACCAGCTATCGAAAAAAGAATGATTTCTGAAGTTGATAACATGTCACAAAAAAAAAGAGTCAAAAAGCCTTTGGAGTAGCAATTGTGTTTAAGTTAAAAAAGGAGAGAAATATCGACTTTGTTTATAATCGAGAGTGATTAATAAGATTACTAGGTATCATGCATACTGCATACACTATCTTCAAAGTTATTGTTTTTATGCCCTGACTCATGCTTAAAATTGACCCATAACTTTGGTTTATCTGTTGCTGAGTACTCTTAGTCTATCGCTGAGCTAAAAAGGATCAACGTTGGTGCATTTATTTTTATACCCTGAACCCATTGAAAATGCAAAATCAGGGTATAATGGTTTTGTGAAAATGTTATAACAGGCAGAAGGAGGAGTGGCAGACCCCATAAAGTATATATATTCTTGATCAGCTCGATGAGCTGAGTCGATATAGCCATGCCCGTCTGTCCGTCCGTCTGTCCGTACGTCCGTCGGTCCGTCCGCCCGTCTGTCCGTCTGAGTGTCTGTCCGTCTTTCCGACTGTCCGTTTTTCCGTCCGTATGAACGCAGAGATCTCTTAATACACAAAAGCTAGAGATCTGAAATTTTACATGCATACCATACGCAGCACGAGTTTATTTTTTCGATAACTCATCCCATTTCCTTATTATTGATAAAATTCGATAATTTAACTTCGTTTGTTTAAGTGTAGCTTGTACACCGTAAGAGATAGATATATCATATTTACTACTTATGTGGGTAAGTGTAATGAAATCGGAGATTTTAGAGACCACTACCATCTACTTAGATGCTAACTACTTTCCTATCCTAATATTCCTTATTCCGAGTTTTATTTGCTTTTAATAGTACTCTAGCTCTTTTATAAGCTGCTTCTAATATAAACTTTGTTTCCTTAGCGTAGTCATCTATAATATATTGGATCTACTTTATCTGTGCTATTAAATTATTGTGGCAAGTTACTTTGTTTGTCGTAAACTAAGTCGTATGGACAATAATTTTAAGAAGTAGAGGGTCGTGTTGAAACAGTAAACTAAGTATGGAAGCCAAACGCCCCAAACTGTTATGTCAACAGATATTTAAGTACGAATATATTCATTAAAAGTACTATGGTTTCTTTCTACTGTTCCAACGGTCCGGTGATGATGTGCTATTTTTATTAAATATTTGCACATGTCGAATTTTTATATTTTGCTCCAGTCCAATGAACGTCTTCATTGGACCGTCCTTCATAATAAAAGATTAAAATATAACTTTTGCGACTGTTGTTGCGCTTTTGTCTGCAACTGGGATGGCTTCTAAATATTTTGTAAGATCACATATGTAAATTATGGAATTTAATATCATTGTCAGAGGCGTTAGCCAGCTCACTGATATAACTCCGTAAGGTTTGTGTTTTATATCGACAGCGATAGCTGGTCGAATTAAAGAGTGAGTGTTAAGCAATTAGAATTTTTGCGAGCGGTACGCTGCGCGTTTATTGAATTCACACTTAAGACTAACAATTAGAGAATTAAAAACTAAGTCTGCGACCAAGCGCAGATTCGGCGCTGCCGCAGCGCTGCCGCCAGTGCACAGCCGCTGCTACCGTTGCGGGCGTCGCCGTTGGTGTTCTTGGAACACCAGCGGCGTTGGTCGTTGCCAGTGCAAAGTCGCTGCCGCCGTCGCAGGCGCAAGCGCTGTCGTTGGTGTTCTTGGAACACCAGCGGCGTTGGTCGTTGCTATTGTAAAGCCGCTGCCGCCGCCGCAGGCGCAGGCGCTGTCATCGCTATTCATGGAACTCCAGCGCCGTTGACCGTTGCTAGTGCAAAGCCTCTGCAAGCGTCGCCGTCGCTGTTCTTGGAAACCCAGCGTCGTTGCTGGTGCTCCTCAGAACTGCTGACTTGCGCTTTGTGTGTGGAGCCGCATTAGCACGGCAGCCGCTAACATTGTTGCGGTACATCCGCAGCTGCCGCTGGAGCTGCCAACATTGTTGCGACACATTCGTAGCTACCGCTGGAGCTGTCATCATTGTTGCGACGCACTCGTAGCTACCGCTGGAGCTGTCATCATTGTTGCGACACATTTGCAGCTGTGACTCTGGGCGTGGACTTCGCAAATATGATAAGTCAGCACGCGCCCAGTGTCAATGGTTAACTACTCCCCCTCTCAAGCCCTCGACCGTCCTCGGTCGTGTCGTAGTTCTTGACGATCTCCGAGATTTGTAGGGCAACACAATGTCTCCTGGTGAAGTTGTAGTTTCCGGAGCCCATGGCGCATGCCACTACTTGTAATGTTGACGACGATGCTATCTCTGACCTCGTTGATGGAGCTAAGTTTTGTTTGCTTAGCCGGTGAATGTAAGGTAAGCTCAGCGTTGTGTTGTGACCGCTAACGTTGAGGCGAGCAGATGCCGCTACAGCAGGGACACGATTCCGAATATTGTTCGGTTTAGGAATCGAGCACTGTCGACGGTGGCGTGTGAACGGAACGTGATGAGATTCGTTCCATTGACCCTCACTGGGGTGTAATCGTCACAGCTGCTGGCGGCGCTACGATCATTTACAATGATGGTGCCGTCGTCAACTATGGTGACAGGGTCGGCGTGGCTTGGCTGTGTCTGGCAATGCGCGATATCGCCTGAGTGGAGGCCTTGCGCACAGGTGACATCCTCAGACCTCTTGCAGAATGTGGCTGTTGCTGTCTGGGTGCAAGTTGTCATTGCTACAACCTTTCCTTTGCATTCGGCTACCAGGTTGTTCTGTAGCTGGAGAGTCAGCCGTTGTGTGCGACTGGGAAGATGGTGACCTTTCTGCATAGCTTGCTTATGATTAAAATTGATTATATCTATCTTACGATCTACCTTAATGCTAGACACTTTCATTAGGTTGTAATCGAGGTCCCTGTGATTTGGTCAGTGAGAATTGATTTGATGTCTGAATGGCTGGATTTATGATATCAATTTTTTCAAGTGTTAGAGTGAGCATGAGCGCTCCCAATTCGGTAATTAAAATTCTATTGCGCGCAGTAAGAGTTTCAAACAGATGACCTGTGTCAACCTGTTAGTCCTTTGTAATTTTAAGAATTTTATTCACGGTGTCCGTTGTTCGTACTGTCGTCGTTGTCAAGGTTACAAGTGTCAGGATGATAAGCCTAAGATGTTGCAAAGGAAATGATTAAAACTACAATTTATCGATGGAGGTTGTCCTTGTGGACCACCCTCCCCTTAACGGACAGTTGTCCCCAAGTCCGCTTCAACAACCTTTTCCTCGCAGAGGGGCGAAAGTTTGTTTCCCAGTCTGCGGTTGGTCTTTACTAGGACCGCCTCACCTACCTCGAAAACCCTTTTCTGCCGTTTTTTATTAAGTCGGGCATTTTGCTCGAGCTGAGCTCCCTCTATCTTCCTAGCCATGTCCTGAATGCATGCCGGCGAAGTGGTATTAAAAACATCCTTGGGTCTTTGCTCTGTTACCGAGTAAATCTAACTGTTATACTCAGTAGTCGCTTGTAGGATAAGGTCAACTGTATCCACGATCCCCCTTTGGAGCTTTAGGCACCTAGCTATTTCTAACAGGGTGCTATGGAAGCGTTCCACTTGGCCGTTCGATGTGCTGTGGAGTAGCCTTATAGTCTCAGACTTGAGTGCAGGCTCATTGTCGCAATAGACTTGCCTTGCTCGGGGAAACACGTGCATTAGTATTAATAGGGGGGGTCGTAAATCCTCTATAGTCCTTGATGCAATGGGTTGTACCATTGCGAATTTGGACAGCTTGTCTATGCACGTCAGGAAATATTTCTTATCTGTGGAAAAGATGTCGACATGTAACATCTCTCCAACCTGTGATGAAATTGGCGTCGGGCCGAGCTCCTGGTTTTTTGGGTGCCTGTCGTACTTTGCCTTTGCGAAAATTTTACAATTTAAGACCACTTCATTGGCTAACTTGGACATTTTGGGGAAATAATACTCCGTCATTATTTGCTTGACGATTCCCTGAGCTGCCCTATGGGCTCTGTTATGCTCTTTGGTGATTATTTCCCTTCTATCACTAATGTTGAATACGTCAGCTACGAAATTTTTGCAGTGCCAGAATTTTGTGGCTGGGAAGGCCTTTACAACCTCATGTTAAATTTTGGCCAAGGTTGGCAGACTGCAGTGAAACGCGTTTACTACGCCTCGGACTATGACGGACTTGACTGTTTCTACTATGTCCTCCTTGTCAGTGAAGTTTATCTGGTGGCGGGTTTTTTCGCCGAATACAGTAAACTTGTTTTTTAACGGATACCGTGTCTCTTCCAACACTATTTGGTTACGGAAGCAGCTCAACGGTTTGTCAGTAATGTCAATCGTGTGAGTCAGAGATAACTCACTGTGGATTGTGGCCGCATCGGACCCTTGGTTTATGTAACCGTTCTGTAGGGCATTCACATTTTGGCGCGATAAAGCATCGGCCACGTGATTCTCCTTGCCTGGCTTGTAAAAAAGTTTGGCCCCAGTTTCGTCAATGCGCGCTTTCCAGCGCTTGATTTTGGCGTTAGGGTTGCTCTCGGATACCGAGAATGTGAGTGGCTGATGGTGGGTGAATATGTTAATATTCTTCGCACCATAAAGAAAGTGCCGGAGTTTTGCCAAAGCCCAGACGATAGCTAGCAATTCTCGCTCGTTAGTAGCGTAGTTTGCTTCTCTATTCTTTAGTATCCGAGATATCATAGCTATCGGGCGTCCGTTCTGAGACAGTACAGCCCCAATACCATAACCCGAGCCGTCAGTTGTGAGGTCGAACGGCTTTTGGTAGTCAGGATACATTAGTGTAACGTCCTCTGAGGCTAGAATGTTTCTGAGCTTATGAAACGCATTGCGCTGGGTTTCGTTAAACTGTACTTCTATCTTCTTGGACCTATACTTGCTGACTGTTCCGTTTCCCCCTTTTAGGATATCGGAGATAGGTTTCGCGATTGCTGCGAAATCCTTAATAAAGCAACGGTAATAGCTTGCTAAGCCCATGAATGACCTAACGCTAAATAACGTTGTAGGCTCAACGTAGTGCTGAATGGCTTTCACCATTTCAGGGTCCATTTTTGCGCCGTTTTTTGTCACGATAAAGCCGAGGTACTCGACGCTCTCTTTAAAAAATTGTGACTTTTCATGGGCCACCCTCATGTTTGCACTATGAAGGCTCTTTAGTACCCAGTTGACGTGCTTAACGTGATCCGCCTCGTTCTCGGTGAAAACGATGACGTCGTCGACGTACACGTAGCACGACTTACCGATTTGTTCTCGTAGAACGTCATCGATAGTGCGCTGAAAAATACCTCCGGCGTTTTTTAAACCGAAGGGGAGACGACAAAATTCGTTCTTCCCCCCGCTTACTGAGAAGGCCGTTTTCTCTCGATCAGATTCTGCCAGAGTAATCTGATGATAACCTGATTTAAGATCGAGAGTGGTGAAGTATTTTGCCTTACCCAAATTTGCCAATATCATGGTGATGCTCGGCATGGGGTAAGTGTCTGGGATGGTTTTTAGATTTAGTTTCCTGAAATCTATCACTAGGCGTTTCTTCCTACTGCCCATCTCGTCAGAACCTTTCTTGTCTACTACCCACACTGGGTTATTGTATGGGGACTTAGACTTTCTAATGATGCCGTTTCGTAAAAGGTCTTTGACCTCTGAGGTCACGAAATCTTCGACACCCTTGGGGTACGGGTACAATTTCGAGTATACTGCGTTTTCGTCGGTGGTACGAATCGTAGCTACTACGTTTGTATTGTAAGGTAGCGACTCGTTAGAGTCCGCAAAAGCCTTTTTGTTACGGTGAAGCATTTTTAGGAAATCTTCTTTTACCGCAGGTGGTGCATGTATTTCTTTACCTTTGGTATAGTTGACATTAGTACATTTAAGGTACTGCAATGCCTCCGAAGTTGCACCTATTTTTAATACGCCTTCTTTAAGGCATAGTACTGCTCCTACTTGCTTTAGCAGGTCGAGCCCTATGATCCCGTCAAATGTAGATAGGGAATCTAATAGGAAAAAAAATGTGTCGTGTCCGAACATGGGAATTTTGCACTTTTGTGTGATGTTGTTCGAGCCATGAATGGAGTGCACGACGAAAGGGGTTTCGACAGGGAAGACGTCCTTTAGCCGATTATGCGGTCTAATGAAGTTTTTGGACGCACCCGTGTCGATTAGGAAGGACATGTCTGTCCCTGCTATTCTGCGCCGAATGAACGGCAGCAGGGACCTTCCCCTAAAAAATTGACGTTGCCGCTACTGTCAGAGTCGGCGTCATCATTAGCCTTATCTATCGCTTCCTGCGCTGCTTGCGCATAGGTCGCAGATTTACCTTTTGTCGTCTTTGGCCAGTCGCTCGATCAGAGCCGGCGGGACGTTTGTTACCCTGACCTTGAGGTTTCTGGTAGTTTGTTTGGTGCCTATACTTTGAGGACGATGGATCGATCTCCATGGGTTCTGGGGCTTTTTCGCCGCTGACCTGATTTTTTTCTGTGTACTGTCCGCTCTGTTTTTTAAAGTAGGGGGTTTTCCCCTGGTTGCTTTGGTTAGTATTTTGCGCGTTTTGCGTCTGCTGATGCTGATGACTTTGTTGTCGTTGGTCGGGGCGTCCCTTTTCTTCTACGCCCCTAGCATAGCTTGTTGCGAAAGCGTACCTCTCATGATTTGCTTCAACCTCTTGTGCCAATGCGAGAGCTGTTGGCATATCAGGGGGGGTGTTAGCTTTATTGGTTAACAAGTTAAGCTTTTTTTCTACCTCATCGTAATACTGCAGAATTGTCATTCCGCCTTGCCTCAGCGTGCCCATTTCCTGCTCTATGACATGTATGGGTCTTTTGTCACTGTAGGTAAAGTCTAGTCTGGCTATGATCGCTTCAAAATTTAGTGGCGTACTGAATGATGCCAAAACGGCATCCGCTGCGCCCCTAATCTTTGTGCGAATTATGATCATAGCTTGGTAATGGCGGGAGCTTCCGTCAAATCTTTTGAAAATTTTGTACGCTGCATGGGCTGCTTGTCTCCATGCCACGTATGTCTCCTGAGTTCCATGAAACTCAGGCACGCACTTCACTGCGTCGAGGGGCTCATCACAAGTGATTCCGTCCACTATCTCGACGTCTTTATAGACTCTGACTTCTGGTACTGAGAGAGGTGGGACTGGAATTTTAGAATTTACTAGTGCTATCTGTTGTTGTAGCTCTTGTTTAAGAGCTTCCTCCCTCCTAGTGTACTCTTGTGCCTGCACCGTAAGTGCGCTTTGCACGGCAGTGTCAATTATAACTCTGAGGTGCTCAGGTTCCATGTCTGTGCTTTTGATTTGGCTGCTTATTGTGGGTTGACTAACTTGATCTGACACTTGTAGGTCAATAAATCCTCCTATCAGACTTGCTAACGTTCTGGTACCAAGTTCGCGTCGTTTTTGTTTTTTGTTCGGTCTGTTTCTGTCCATTCGATTTTTGAAAACATTTGCGATAGGACTACGGCATGAGTATTCTCCGAATTAAGATCCTCAATCTCACTTTACTTTATTTAGTTTCTACTTTTAGTTGACTTAGCTAAATTCTCACTTTGCAAATCACTTACATGTTATCTAGTTTTAGAAGTATCCCGCGCAGCCGTCGGGTTGGTGCTGGAGAATCAGGTCGTCTTGCCGCAGTCGAGTTGGTTCTGTAGAATTAGGTCGTCTTGCCGCAGCCGATGTGTTGAAGTTTCACTTCTTTATGTATTTTTAATTTTATTTTTAATTTTATTTTTATTTTGTCTTTGTTTTGTCTTTGTTTTGTCTTTGAGCAGACGTTTTGATGTTCACTGCACTGATTTTGTTAAACAAAACACTCTTCAGTTTTCTTTTGGCAGAAAATAAAATTCACTTTTTTATGCTTTTTTACTTTGGGCGCCAATTATGGAATTTAATATCATTGTCAGAGGCGTTAGCCTGCATATTCATTAAGATTTTCTGTTCGTGGTAATGGACCAATTGTGTCTATTATCACTCAGTCGAAAGCATATATTGGAGTGTCTTCTGGTTAATGGGGTTTTGGTATAGATGGTCGTTTTCGAGTTCTGGCATTTCGAACATCTACGTACGTACTCTTTGACGTGACGAGCTATGTTTTTATACCCTGAACCCATTGAAAATGGGAAATCAGGGTATAATGGTTTTGTTAAAATGTATGTAACAGGCAGAAGGAGGCATGGCAGACCCCATAAAGTATATATATTCTTGATCAGCTCGACGAACTGAGTCGATATAGTCATGTCCGTCTGTCCGTCTATCCGTCCGTCCGTCTGTCCGTATGTATGAACACGTCGATCTCAGAATCTCTAAGAGCTAGAGACTTGAAATTTTTGATGTACATCCGTGTATAGCACGCACAGATCGAGTTTATTTCAACAAATTTGATTAAATAGATCGTTTTAAAGTTGTCGATTTAAAACGTTATCAAAATGCAGTTATAAATTTATATCTCTCACATATTTACAGATAGAGTCTCCAAATTTTGTATTTAGTATAAGGTGGAGTCACATTTTTGATAGCATCCCCCCTTTCCTTCCCTTCTCCACAAATTTGTAAAAGCCGTATTTCAAATACATATGGATGACATAATCACGCTCTGAAAGTTTTATTAAGAAAGTCCATCTATAAAAGAAGTTATTAAACATTTAATTTCCCATAGTTAATCCTATGAGCGCAGCCCACGCTCAGTCGCTGCGTAAACTGCGCAGTCAGCAGAGCCCGTGCTTATGCGTATGTGTATTTGTGTATGTGTGTGTGCATGTATTGCTTGTATATATGTATATGTCAAATAAGCATAGAATGTTTGGAGTATCGACTCTTTGTAGGGTGGTTCAGGGGATCTCCTAGTCGGGTACCGCCGACTAGAGCTTTCTTACTTGTTTCAATAGTCTTTAATTTTATACCCTGAACGCATTGAAAATGGGAAATCTGGGTATAAGGTTGTTGTGAAAATGTATGTAATAGGCAGAAGAAGGCGTGCCACACCCCATAAAGTATATATATTTTTGATCAGCTCGATGAGCTGAGTCGATGTAGCCATGTCTGTCTGTCCGTCTGTCCGTCCGTCCGTGTGAACGCAGCGCTCTCGTAAACCACAAAAGGTAGAGATCTGAAAGAGATCAGCTTATACTCGTGTATACCCTACGCAATACGAGTTTTTTTTTAGATTTTCGATAGCTCATCGCGTTTGCTTAGTATCTATAAAAATCGATAAATATAATTCGTTTTTGTTTACTATAAGGGCTATAGACTTCAAATTTACTGTGCAGATCCGTGTACTGAATACGAAGATTTTGTAATTTTTAGATTTTGGATATCGAATTTCAAATACTAGAGACTTGTGCTTTGGCAAATACAAACATATGAATGACATAATTCCGATGTAAAAGATTGATTAAGTAAAACGTTTTTTATCATTTAATTTCCCAGTTGACTTCTTTCTTGTAGTTTTCGTGCTTCGGTAGCTGTACATTACGAAATTTTTTCGCTTGGTGCGAGTGCGTCAGCATTCAAGTGCACACATAAGCCAATATCGCGATGACATCTAATGTCAATAACCCCACTGCAGCTGTTAAGCTAAATGCGGCAGAAGGAGGCGTGGCAGACCCCATATAGTATGTATATTCTTGATCAGGGCGACGAGCTGAGTCGATTTAGCCCTGTCCGTCTGTCCGTCCGTCCGTCTGTCCGTATGTTTGAACGCGTCGATCTCAGAATCTATAAGAGCTAGAGACTTGAAATTTTTTATGTAAATCCGTGTATAGCACGCGCAGGCGCGCAGTTTGTTTCAAAAAATCGATAAATCATTTTGAAGCTATCGATTTTAAGCGCTATCGAAATGCATATAAATTTATATCTCCAACATCTTTAAAGCTAGGATCTCCAAATTTTGTATTCAGTAGAATGTGTAGTTAATACAATTTTGATGATCTCCAAATTGTGATGATGTTAATCCTCAGGTATACAAAAAGGGATGATCTGGAGACATTAATAAAAACTAGATCAAGTGACCTATTCAGATGATTTGATATTGAGTTCATCTGAAACATACAAAGCATAAATAATTCATTAAAAAGTTAATGATAAAATGTTGGAATAAGATAATTTGAATTGGGAGTAGAGGACCAATATGTGTTAGGTATATTAAACTCACCCAACACAAGAAACATATCATTATCATTTACGTGTCTATTTCTTTAATACAAGTTATATGTTGAGCACAAACTTGAAAATCAGAAGAGGGGGGATATATGAACAAGTAATAAATAGGGAATACGATGGAAGAGTTAAAATAACCCCAATACTCTCGATATCATGAGGTGACGAAAAAAGATAGGATTCAGAGAGGATATTAGATTTAAAACCTATTTAGACACTACCACCTCACTCACCACGTATCAATCGATAATGGCTGTAAATAGTAAAATCATTTGAAATTATCTCACTATTTTATAAGCATTCGGACTTAGCCACCTTACTGTTAGAGCCATAATATCAAATTGAACACTGAAGCTACTCAAAACAAGCAAGATCGTTGCAGTCGGGCGGTACCGACGCGGAACACTCATTCATACCCGCACAGCTCACGTCCGTTGCCACGCCCCCAATTGGTTTGTACATATATAACTTTTTGGAAATCAATAGAGGAGATCAGCAGCAATATTCTCATAAAATTTTGATTATCTCACTGAGAATCGGAAAAACGAAAAGTTTTACCCGATTTTCCACGCCCCCACTGGGCGTAGACATATAATTTTTGGCTGGTTCGTACAAGTGGTGAAGGGTAACGTAAGTGTGAAATCCGATTTGCCACGCCCCTAGTAGGCGTGGATATATAGTTTTTTGGTCGATCTTCATAGGATCATAGGCGTAGATATATCCGCCATAGCTTTTTGATCTTGGGTTGTCAACACGAGTATACATTCAAAATTGCAACTCTCTAGCACTTCTAGAAGTAGTGTTTCTGAGATATCGGAAAATGCATTTTCCGATTTGCCACGTCCCTAGTGGGCGTATCGGAAAAATCTTGACACTTTATAATTCGAGGGTATACACGAGTATATATTCCAAATTTCAACTCTCTAGCTTGAAAACTGTGCAAATGGTTTGCGTTCATACGGACAGACGGATGGACAGACGGACAGACGGACGGATATATCTACACCCATAGGGGGCGTGGCAAACCGCAAAAGTTTATAGCTCCGACAGTTTTAGAGCTAGAAGCTTCCAAATTGGATGGTTGAGTTACTAGTGAGCTCCTCTATCGATGACCCAAAAATAATTCTTACGCGACTTATGGGGCATGCCCGGCTAAATAATACCCTGTAATTTTCGCATTTTTTTAGTGTAAGCATCCAAATTGCACACTTACGTTACCCTTTACTACTTCTAAGAACTGGCCAAAAATTATATTTCTACGCCTACTGGGGGCGTGGCAAATCGGGAAAAACTGTACGATTTTCCGATTCTCAGTGAGAAAATCAAAATTTTATGACGATATTACTGGTGATCTCCTCTATTGATTTCCAAAAAGTTATATATGTACAAACCAATTATGGGCGTGGCAATGGACGTGATCTGTGTGGGTGTGAATGACTATTCCGCAGTCGGTAGCGCCCGACTGCAACGTTCTTACTTGTTATCGTTTGAATGTTATCGATTAAAAACGAAATCAAAATCCAGTAAATAAATTATATAGCCTACATCTTTATAGCTAGAGTCTTCAATTTTGCATTTAGTTTCTTTTTTACTTTATACAATTTTTGATTTTTGTTATATTTTAGATACCACGCCTCCCTTTGCCCCAAATTTGCAAAATAAACTAGAGATTTGTGCTCTGGCAAATACACACATATGAATGACATAATTACGCTCTGAAAGTTTGATTAAAAAGTACATCTACAAAGAAACTTATTCAACAATTAAGTTCCTATAATAAAGCCCTTACTGCAACCCGAGCGCAGTCGCTACGTAAACTGTCAGCAGAGCGCGTGCTTATGAGTGCGTGCGTATGTGTGTGTATGCATATGTTGCTTGTATATATATGTTAAATAAGCATAAAATGTTTGGAGTATCGGATCATCGCAGGGTACAGAGGATCTCCTAGTCGGATACCCCGACTAGAGCTTTCCTACTTGTTATACCCTGAACCCATTGAAAATGGGAAATCAGGGTATAATGTTTTTGTGAAAATGTATGTAACAGGCAGAAGGAGACATAGCAGACCCCATAAAGTATATATATTCTTGATCAGCTCGATGAGCTGAGTTGAAATAGCCTTGTCCGTCTGTCCGTCCGTCCGTCCGTCCGTCCGTGTGAACGCAGCGATCTCGTAAACCACAAAAGCTAGAGGTCTGAAATTTTCAGTGTATACTCGTGTGTATCCTACGCAGTACGAGTTTCTTAGATTTTCGATAACTCATCCCGTTTCCTTATGATCGACAAAAATCGATAACTTTTCTTCGGTTAAGCATACCGCAAGAGCTAGAGACTCCAAATTTACTGTGTAGATCCGTGTAATGAATGTGGACTTTGTAATTTTTGGATTTTGGATGCCACGTCCCTTTCGCCACCAATTTGCAAAAATCGTTTTTCAAATACTAAAGAGTTGTGCTTTGGCAAATATATACATATGAATGACATAATAACTCTGTGAAAGTTTGATAAAGAAAGTCTATCCACAAGAAAAGTTATTAAACATTTAATTTCCAATACAATTGGCATATTGCAGCCCAAGCGCAGTCGCTGCGTTGACTGCGCAGTCAGAAGAGCACATGCTTATGCGTGCGTGCGTATGCATGTGTGTATGTGTGTGCGTTGCTCGCAATATTTGTATATGTAAAAAAGAATATAATGTTGGGAAGATTGGCTCTTCGCAGGGTTCAGAGTATCTCGTAGTCGAGCCGTCTCGACTAGAGCACTCTTACTTGTTATACCCTGAACCCATTGAAAATGGGAAATCAGGGTGTAATGGTTTTGTTAAAATGTATGTAACAGGCAGAAGGAAGCGTGGCAGACCCCATAAAGTATATATATTCTTAATCAGTGCGACGAACTGAGTTGATTTAGCCCTGTCTGTCTGTCTTTCTATCTATCCGTCCGTCCGTGTGTCCATATGTTTGAACGCGTCGATCTCAGAATCTATAAGAGCTGGAGACTTAAAATTTTTTATTTATGTCCGGGTATAGCACGCGCAGATCAAGTTTGTTTCAAAACTTCGATAACTTTGATCGTTTTATTGTTATCGATTAAAAACGAAATCGGAAACCAGTTATAAAATTATGTCTCGCACATCTTTAAAGCTCGAGACTCCTTATTTTGTATTTAGTATGATGTGGAGTTTAGACAATTTTAGTTTATGTTATATTTTTGATGCCACGCTCCCCTTCGCCCCAAATTACAATAAGCGTATTTCAAATGCTAGAAACTTGTGCTTCGGGAAATACACACATATGAATGACATAACTACGCTCTGAAAAAATTAAGAAAGTCCATATACAAAGGAACTTATTCAACAATTAAGTTCCTATAATATAGCTCTTCTGCAGCCCGACAGCAGTCGCTACGTAAGCTGCGCAGTCAGGAGAGCGCTTGCTTATGCGTGTGTGCGTATGTCTGTGTGTATGTGTGCATGTGTTGCTTGTATATATATGTAAAATAAGCATAGAATATTTGGAACATCGGCTCATCGCAGGGTTCAGGGGATCACCTAGTCGGGTACCCCCGAATAGAGCTTTCTTACTTGTTCAAAGCTGAAATTGGAGCTTTACTGCTACTAGCTCAAAGAAGACAAACAGTACAGAGTTTGCCTCAAAGGACTACACTCGAGTACATAAGTTCAGCAAATAAAAGAAGAGCTAGAGCCAAAAGGCCACAGAGTCACAAATATCTATAATCCGCTAAGCCGTTTTGGCAAAACCCCTCTCAACATATTGTTTGTTGACGTGGCTCAGGCTCCCAACAATTAAAAAATTCTCGGCCTACGAGTTATCAGCAGACAACGTTGCACGGTGGAGCTGCCGCAATGCGCCAGTAAAGATGCTTCCAAGGACTTCAGCAGGGAAAAGGACCATGCATTTACTGGTGTTGCAAAAGGCCGTTGCAACAACAACAGCCAGTTTTATGCAATTAACACCGAGCTTAAAGCAATGCGAGAATTGCAAAGCCAACAAGGGAACTTAATGACTAGCTTACTGGCTCTCATAACCATGCTTAGCTCCAAATAATGGCTCTACCCGTGGGCATCTGGAACGCCAATGGCCTGAGCAACAAGCCACAGGAATTGGCTGTTTTTCTCTCTCAAATGAAGATTGATATTATGCAAATAAGAGAGACTCATGAGTGCAATGGAAATTCACGCAAAAACTTAAGAGTTAGCCAATGCGTCGACTCCCCATACGCTGCATATCTGGAACCACGTGGGAGATGAATCATAAACGGAGGCCTTTGCCCACCATTTTCAAGAGGAATTCACGCCGCTGATCGTCCTCTCACCTCTACCAGTAGACTTCTAGATCACAACATGTAGAAGAAAAGGGGTTGAGGAACAGATCAGACGTGTAAAGGCAGAAAAAAACAAGTAAGAAAGCTCTAGTCGGGGGTACCCGACTAGGAGATCCCCTGAACCCTGCGATGAGGCGATATTCCAAACATTCTATGCTTATTAACATATATGTATATACAAGCAACACATGCACACACACACACACATACGCACGCACGCAAAAACGAGCGCTCTCCTAGTTAACGCGGGGCTTACGCAGCGACTGCGCTCGGGCAGCAGTAAGGCTATATTATGAAAACTTAATTGTTGAATAAGTTTCTTTGTAGATAGACTTTCTTAATCAAACTTTTACAGCGTGATATTGTCGATCATATGTGTGTTTTTGCCAAAGCACAAGTTTCTAGTATATGAAATACGTTTTTTGAAAACTTGGGGCGAAGGAGGCGTGGTATCCAAAATGCAACAAAAATCAAAAATGTATAAAATACATATAAAACTAAATGCAAAAAATGGAGTCTCTTGCTATAAAGATGTAGGAGTTATAATTTAATAACTAGATTTCGATTTCGTTTTTAATCGATAACATTAAAACGATCAAATTTATCGAATTTTAAAATAAACAAACTTGATCTGCGCGTGCTACACACGGACCTACACAAAATTTCAAGTCTCTACCTATTATAGATTCGGAGATCGACGCGTTCAAACATACGGACAGACGGACGGGCGGACGGACGGACAGACGGACAGGGCTAAATCAACTCAGCTCTTCGCCCTGATCAAGAATATATATTCTGCCTGTTACATACATTTTAACAAAACCATTATACCCTGTTTTCCCATTTTTAATGAGTTAAGGGTATTAAAAGTGCCCTGGACATGATCTTATTAATGGCTGAGTTCTTAGAGCACTGCCTGAGTCGACAATAGAATATCTTACTGTCCTGTACAACGCCATGTTTCGCATCCGGCACTTTCTAGCTTGCTGGAAGCGCGCCGTGATAGTGATGTTTCCTAATCCTGGCAAGCCCGTGGGCGAAATTGGATCGTATAGACCAATTAGCCAGTTGCCAGTACCTTCTAAAGTATTCGAAATAATACTACTTGGAATAATACTGATACACTTGGGATGCCGCCAAGTCATTCCAAATCATCAGTTTGGCTTTAGGAGGCAGCATGGAACTTCGGAACAGAGAACAGAGTTGTACAACCCATTCTGGGTGCTTTTGGAGAAAAGAGGTACTGCTCCGCCGTCTTTCTGGACGTTAGACAGGCGTTTGATTGAGTCTGGCACCTAAGACTGCTGAAAGCAAGGTCAACTCTACCAGCCCCATTTCGCGCAGCAATCTTCTTATTTGCTCGGAAGGACCTTCCAACTCTTTTTACGACAGATATGTCAACGCATCGGTCCAATATGGGAACTGCCCTGGAAACTCTTATTATATTATCATCCTATGGCGAGACACATCTGCGCAAAAAGCCTCAGCTTTACTGCAGACATACCTGCACTCTTTCGGATGCTGGGATGAAAGGTGGTGCATCACCATCAATGCACAAAAGTCCATACAGACCACTTTTGCCACTAGACGAGGTGACTGCTCGGATAGGTCACTGGGATTTCCAATCCCGAATACCAGAAACATTAAATAACTGGGTGTCACGCTCGACAGAAGGCAAAGCTTTAAAGCGCATATAAGCCAGGTGACCACAAGGTGCAAAGCTTAATTGAAGAAATCGGACTGGATGCTGCGAGCATCCAGTAAACTATCATATAGCAGCAAAGCCACCATTTAAAAGGCTATATTAGTCCCTACCTTCCCATATGAAATATGGGTTCTGCGCCGCGAACTTCTATCAACAAAATTCAAATTATGCAAAACAAAGCGTTACGTAGATGGACTAGAGCTAGCTGGTTTGTATAAAATTCAATTTTACATAGTGTAACGAACCTTCGGCTTGTCCCGAATTTAAGCCGGGCCGAACTCAGCCGACTGATTGTTCATGCCAACAAATTCATATGTAGCACCTGCGATAAATTAAAAGTCACATTTTGTTTAAATGTTTGAGCTCGTATATATTCTCCTTATTTGAGGGTCAGTTAGAAATCACATTAATAATGTAATTCAACGCCTGACTGAGGTACTCCTGCTATTCGCAAGGACTTGCCTCCTAAATGCACACCTGTACACAGGATCGCAGGTAAGCGTTCAGCGCACTCTGGACATACAAGAGGTTCTGTTACTCTTGAGTGTTTTAGGATTTGTTTGGATTTCTCTTAGAGCTGGATTCTCAAGATCCAGCCACACACTCTTTTGGCACGGCTACACAAACGTTACCTCACTCCTGTCCTGATGATCCGCCACTACTAACTCTCTGCTCAGGCGCGCTGACCAATGTCCTTGTTGGTGGCAGCTGATGATCCTGTGTCCTTTCTGGGTTGCCGATGTCCTCAATAGGCGTCAGGGATATCCCTCGAAGATATCCTGTGACTTTTCCACAATGTCCTTTTTCACCTGAAGTCCTTACCCGCGTTGAAACTCGGCACTTTTACGTTCACTTTCATTTTTATACATTGAACCCATTGAAAATGAGAAAACAGGGTATAATGGTTTTGTTGAAATGTATGTAACATATTGAAATTGTATGTTGAAATATATTCTTGATCAGGGCGACAAGCTGAGTTAATTTAGCCCTGTCCGTCTGTCCGTCCGTCCGTCCGTGTGTCCGTATGTTTGAACGCGTCGATCTCGGACTCTATAAGAGCTAGATACTTGAAATTTTTTATGTAAGTCCGTGTATAGCACGCGCAGATCGAGTTTGTTTCAAAACTTCGATAACTTTGATCGTTTTAATGTTATCGATTAAAAACGAAATCGAAATCTTGTAACTAAATTATAAGCCTTACATCTTTATAGCAAGAGACTCCATTTTTTGCATTTAGTTTTATATGTATTTTATACATTTTTGATTTTTGTTGCATTTTGGATACCACGCCTCCTTCGCCCCAAGTTTTCAAAAAACGTATTTCCTATACTAGAGACTTGTGCTTTGGCAAATACACACATATAATTGACATAATCACGCTGTGAAAGTTTGATTAAGAAAGTCTATCTACAAAGAAACTTATTCAACAATTAACTTTTCATAATATAGCCTTACTGCTGCCCGAGCGCAGTCGCTGCGTAAGCTGCGCAGTCAGCAGAGCACTCGTTTTTGCGTGCGTGCGTATGTGTGTGTGTGTGTGTATGTGTTGCTTGTATATACTATATGTTAATAAGCATATAATGTTTGGAATATCGCCTCATCGCAGGGTTCAGGGGATCTCCTAGTCGGATACCCCGACTAGAGCTTTTTTACTTGTTATACCCTGAACCCATTGAAAATGGGAAATCAGGGTATTATGTTTTTGTGAAAGTGTATGTAACTGGCAGAAGGAGACATGGCAGACCCCATAAAGTATATATATTCTTGATCAGCTCGATGAGCTGAGTTGAAATAGCCCTGTCCGTCTGTCCGTCCGTCCGTCCGTCCGTCCGTCCGTCCGTATGAACGCAGCAATCTCGAAAACCACAAAAGCTAGAGATCTGAAATTTTCAGAGTATACTCGTGTATACCCTACGCAGTACGAGTTTTTTTTTTAGATTTACTGTGTAGATCCGTTTAATGAATGCGGAGACTTTGTCATTTTTGGACTTTGGATGCCACGCCCCCTTCGCCGCAAATTTGCAAAAATCGTATTTCAAATACTAGAGACTTGTGCTTTGGCAAATACACACATAAAATTGACATAATCACGCTGTGAAAGTTTGATTAAGAAAGTCCATCTACAAAAGTTATATTAGTTATTGAACATTTAATTTCCCATACAATACGCATATTGCAGCTCAAGCGCAGTCGCTGCGTTGACTGCGCAGTCAGTAGAGCACGTGCTTATGCGTGCGTGCGTATGCATGTGTGTATGTGTGTGCGTTGCTCGCAATATTTGTATATGTAAAAAAAGAATATAATGTTGGGAAGATTGGCTCTTCGCAGGGTTCAGGGTATCTCGTAGTCGAGCCGTCTCGACTAAAGAACTCTTATTTGTAGTCAGTGAAAACTGACTCTCCTAGTGCCGAGTTGCGGGCTCCTTTTTTACAGCGACGCAGGCCCAGCTTCGCACTACAACAGGGCCTGCTCGGCTCTGGAGCGGGCCATATCTGCCGCTCTTGTCCCATTTAACGGCAACATCGCCTGATGCGCCAAATCGCGCCAGCTTACGTGGCAGCCTCTCATTGACCGAAGCACCGTTATTGGTATTCGAGTGAGAGCATACACTACTCTCGTGCGGCCACAAACGGTACTTCAGCCAGCGGTCCCCGATGATCGCCGTGTGACCGAAGCGAACTAATCGCTGAATTAGTAGGAGCGACAGAGACGAACTATAATTCGGACTGATTATAACAGAAGGCTAAAAAGGTTACATCCCCTGGAGCGTCGGGGAATCTAAAACTAAAATTAAAACTGGTTGTATTGTAGTATAACGTAGAATTAGTAATAAATAAGTGTAGAGTTAAGGTGTAAATACTAGCATACTTGCCCACACATTTGTTAAGGTTAAAAGCCAAATGCGCAGAAAGACTCAGCAACAAAAAAAATGAATGAAAAACTTAAATTTAAGCATAAATTTTGAGCGTGTGAGTAAGATAAATAAATTTAGTGAAGACGTCTACTTGGACAATAATATGTTCGTTTTGATATCAAACTTTCTTTTTGATATCAAACCAGTAATAATCATAGGCCTCGTCCAACGTATTGCTGTTCTCAATTTATAGGCTTTTTCGATGTCATCTGCAAGAGGATTTTCTTTTAATGTATTCATAATATAAATTATCTCTAAATTTTGATGTTGTTCAGCCATAAGCCAATTTCTAGAAATTTCTGCAAAATAAATTAGCTATTAATTTTACAAGTTACAGCAGTCAAATCTTGATAAGAAATCAACATGATCCATTCCCTTCTCTATATTGAATATCAAATTTGAACGACTGCAAATAAGCCAACCACCTTTTGTGCCCTGGGATATAGGTCACGTTGAGTTCTTCATGCTTTAAGTGTCAAGACAGCAACATTAGTGTCCAACAAAGAGTGGCGAAAATGTTTTAGTGCCATGATAACAGCAAGAGTCTCCAATTCATATGAATGGTATCGGGACTCAGCAGGTGATGCAGCCTTACTGTAACATTCAACGACATGGGATTTATTGTAATTCATTGTTTTATATAATAAGATGACACCATATCAACTGGCGGATCAAAATTTTGTAGCACTAGCTTCTATGTAAGAATAGAAATAACGTTTTTCGTATTTGTTCATGTTCTGGTTCAAGCAAATTCACTTTTTCAGATGTTAAACAAGTAAGAACGTTGCAGTCGGGCGCTACCGACTGCGGAATACTCATTCACACCCACACAGATCACGCCCATTGCCATGCCGACAATTGGTTTGTACATATATAATTTTTTGGAAATCAATAGAGGAGATCAGCAGTAATATCGTCAAAAAAGTTTGATTTTCTCACTGAGAATCGGAAAAACGTACAGTTTTTCCCGATTTGACACGCCCCCAGTGGGCGTAGACATATAATTTTTGGCCAGCTCTTAAAAATAGTGAAGGGTAACGTATGTGTGAAATTTGGATGCTTACACTCAAAAAATGCGAAAATTACAGGGTATTATTTAGCCGGGCATGCCCCACTAGGGGCGTAAAAATTATTTTTGGGTCATCGATAGAGGAGCTAACCAGTAACTCAACCATCTAATTTTGAAGCTTCTAGCTCTAAAACTGTAGGAGCTATAAGCTTTTGCGGTTTGCCACGCCCCCTATGGGCGTAGATATATCCGCCATATCTTTTTCATTTTGGGTTGTTGACCCGAGTATATATACCAAATTTCAAGTCTCTAGCATCAATAGTGCTCAAAATATTGCAGAATTTGAAAAATCATTATATAGTCATATCCGATTTGCCACGCCCCTAGTAGGCGTGAACATAAAGTTTTTTGTTCAATCTTCATAGGATCAAAGCAGTAACCTACGTGCCAAATTTAGGCGTTTTAGCTTTAAAACTGTAGAAGATACAGTTTTACCCGATTTGCCACGCCCCCAATGGCCGTAGATATATTTGCCATAGCTTTTTCATCTTGAGTTGTCAACACGAGTCTACATTCCAAATTGCAACTCTCTAGCACTTCTAGAAGTAGTGTTTCTGAGATTTGGGAAAATGCATTTTCCGATTTGCCACGCCCCTAGTGGGCGTATCGGGAAAATCTTGACACTTTATAATTCGAGGATATACACGAGTATATATTCCAAATTTCAACTCTCTAGCTTAAAAACTGTGCAAATGGTTTGCGTTCATACGGACAGACGGACAGACGGACGGACGGACAGACGGACAGACGGACGGACAGCGTGACGGACATTGCACAAAACCAATATACTCATTTCACTTTGTGAATGAGTATAAAAATATATATATATAACCATAAATTGCCGAAAGTAAGACGCTAGCCCAATAAATTGTCTTAAAGCAGTAACCGACAGAGGAGGTGGTAGGGCAGTCAGCTCTGAAATTTCAAGAGAATTCGGACGAATTTCACCCGCACTCACTTCATACCCTACATATTGTGCAGTTAAGGAAAGAACACTTTTTTATATTTAATGAATGTCCAGCTTTCGTGAGAATGTCAAAAGTAATCTTTAGCCTTTCTAAAACTTCACTTTTCGTTGAAGCCACTATAAATAGGTCATCCATATAAACAACCACGAATGTATTTTTTGCAAGGTCTCCAAGAACTTGCAGCTTACACCTGAAAACTGATAAAGAATTTTTGAGCCCAAAGGGCATAGATAAAAATTCATATAGACCATCTGGCATGACAAAAGCTGTGCACTCTATTAAATCTTCATGCAGAGGAATTCGGTTATATCCACTCGCCATATCTAAATATGAAAAATAATTTGCTACATGAAGTCTAGCTATTCGATCCGATATAAGTGGCAAAGGGTATTTATTGGAATGTATACCAACATAATAGGACTTACATAAGGGGAGCAATTATGTTTTATGACATTACATTCCAAAAGTTCACCAATCTTACCTCGTACTAATTCTTTTTTAATTGACTAAATCTATATGGTCGTCTTTGGACAATCTTTCTTTGATCTATCAATCTAATTTTTATATCACACACTTTATCTTTAGAGAAAAGAATCCACTTAATAATAGACTTTAATTTTTTTGATAGACTGTTCAATTTATCTTTGTCTTCACTAACGAGATCAGTGTTAAACTCATTGAATTTAAACAAAAGTTTACAATTTTTGCACTACAAATTTCGAATTTTCCTGACGATTTAATCCATAGGATAATATTTCTCTATCAATAATGATATTATTCTTCAAATATTCGATGTTCAAAACATGAGATAATATTTCAATATAATTATTATTAATTTTTACGTTACTAACTGTTTGCAATGTACTACAAACATCATCATTGCTATTACCTTTCAACATAACTACATTGTTAATTTGCGACTTTTATATTCTTTGAGTAATGAACACACAATTATATTTACACTAGTTCACTATGCCGATGCGTCAGCGCCAATAAGGCCTGCGTTGAATTTTGGTAGCAGCACCAGTTAACTATTACCTGTTTTAGATGCCGCTGATTTTATAGTTCACACCAGTTCAATCAAATTTTTATTTTGTTGTTCCATTATCATACGCCATGGCCCATCTGACATTGCGGGTAGCCAGACCCACTTCTGATCTTTTGATCTGTCTATAAGGCGAATTAAAGAACAACTAACTCCAACATTTATCTATTTCCCTTCACATACTATATGGTGTACAGGTTTACTACGGTTCCAACTCTCTTGAGGAGAGTGTAGTCTATTTAAAAGCGAATGGAATTAATGGGCTTGGAATGTTATGTGTAGAAGGCTTCGAGGTGCGGACTCTCGTCACAAAAGACGTTATAATTGTAAGGCCTAAGCAAAAGGAAGGGTATAACTTAATTATAAAGGGGCTGTGCAATACTAATATAGTTACGTTTTTACAATAAAGTTATTTTTATACTTTTAGACTAATATTTTGGTTTATTTGTACGTAAACATAGTTTTATTAAATTTCTTAAAATCTACACTATTTTTTTTTTTAAATAATTACAAAAATGGTTCTTAAAAATTTAAGAGAGCGTAATGTTTTTATTATACTCATTAACGAAGTGAAATGAGAATATTGGTTTTGTGTAATGTCTGTCATACTGTCCGTCCGTCTATCCGTCTGTCCATCCGTCTGTCCGTAAGAACGCAAACCATTTGCACAGTTTTGAAGCTAGAGAGTTGAAGTTTATAATATATATAATATATACGAATTATATTATACAGATTTTCCCTATACGCCAACTAGGGGCGTGGCAAATTGGAAAATGCATTTTCCAATATCTCAGAAACTCTACTTCTAAAAGTGCTAGAGAGTTAAAATTTGGAATGTATACTCGCGTTGAAGGCCAAAGATGGCGAAAATATCTAACTGGGGTGTGGCAAATCGGATCTGACTATATAGTGATTTTTAAAATTCTGTAATATATTTAACACTATTGATGCTAGAGACTATAAAGTTGGTATATATACGGGTTGTCAACCTAATATCAAAAAAATAAGGCGGATATGTCTACGCCCTTAAGTTTTATATCTCTTACAGTTTTAGAGCTCAAAGCTTTCAAATTTGATATTTGAGTTACTGGTGAGCTCCTCTATCGATGAGCCAAAAATAATTATTACGCCCCTTTAGGGGTGTGCCATACCGAAAAATACCCTGTAGTTACCACATTTTTAAAGCGAAAGCATCCAAATTCTACAATTACGTTACCCTTGGCTTCTTATGAGGACTAGTCAAAAATGATATGTCAACGCCTACTGGAGCATGGACAATCGAGAAAATCTGTATCTTTTACCATTTCTCAGCGAGAATTTCCAATTTTTATTACGATATTTCCTTTGACCTCCTTTATTGATTTGCCAGAAATGATATATGTACAAGCCAATTGGGAGAGAGGTAAATCAGAAAATTCTATATCTTGCAATGGGCGTGAGTTGTGCGGCCGTGAATGAGTATTCCGCAGTCGGTCGCGCCCAACTGCATCTTTTTTACTTGTTATACCCTGAACCCATTGAAAATGGGAAATCAGGGTATAATTATTTTTGTGAAAATGTATGTAACAGGCAGAAGGAGACATGGCAGACCCCATAAAGTATATATATTCTTGATCAGCTCGATGAGCTGAGTTGAAATAGCCCTGTCCGTCTATCCGTCAGTCCGTCCGTGTGAACGCAGCGATCTCGTAAGCCACAAAAGCTAGAGATCTGAAATTTTCAGTGTATACTCGTGTATACCCAACGCAATACAAGTTTTTTTTTTTTGATTTTCGATGAGTCATCCCGTTTTTTTATTATCGATAAAAATCAATAAATTTACTTTGTTTTTGTATACCGTAAGTGTTAGAGACTTCAAATTTACTGTGTAGATCCGTGTAACGAATACAAAAATTTTGTAATTTTTTGATTTTGGATGCCACGCCCCCTTTGCACCCAATTTGCAAAAAAACGTATTTGAAATACCAGAGACTTGTGCTTTGGCAATTACATACATATGAATGATATATTCTCGCTGTGAAAGTTTGATTAAATAAGGTTATCTACAAAAAAAGTTATTAGACAGTTAATTTCTCATACAATAGGCATATTGCAGCCCAAGCGCAGTCGCTGCGTCAACTACGCAGTCAGTAGAGCGCGTGCTTATGCGTGCGTGCGTATGTGTGTGTGTGTGTTGCTCACAGTATTTGTATATGTAAAAGAAGAATAGAATGTTGGAAAGATTGGCTCTTCGCAGGGTTCAGGGTATCTGTTGTTTATATCTGTATGACGTGATCATGGGGCAAAAGATGACATGTTGATAAGGCTGTTAGAATTCAGAATATCATAAATACAAAGTCTTTTATTTAATTTAATAACTAAACCCTTTTGTAAAACTATCAGTTGTTTTGCTTCATGTTGTATTCAAATTTACGCTAACTCCAAAGTATTTGCATTAGAAAATACTCTACATTATCGCATCAGCTAATACCTCACATTTAGGTGGGGTAGTTTACTTTTATTACTCGTTCGAGGTTGCCTAAAGGCGTAGCCGGCGGCTGGTTGTTGATGTTGTGTCTTACTGCGCTTGCTTTTGAAGGTTTCTTACTGTTTTTGCTGTTTTTGTGAAGCTTAGTATGGTTGCTGTGTCTTACTGTTGTTGCTAGTAGTGTTTTATGCTGGTTGTTATTGTTGTGGTGCTACAACACTAAGTTTCTTATCAACAGCAACAACAGCAGTAAAACACCACAACATAAACACTAACACGTAACTCTGGTACTACGAACCAAATATTAACTAGCAATTTTAGTGATTAGCACTGTTCAAGCTATTCACTAATTAATAGATATATTTATTTTTCACACCACGTGCTTATAGATTTTATCCAAGCGATTAAACTGTCTCTTTTGTAATGTTCGCTGTAGATTAGATGATGTACCGCTTGCGGTACAATCATGCAATAATTAATCTTGTGTACTTGCTGTACAATCGTATAATCTTTGCATATCTACAGCTATTGCAAACGCTAAAAAAAAGGTAGACGATAAGCGATAGAAATTTTAATATGCGCTGAACCCATTGAAAATGGGAAAACAGGGTATAATGGTTTTGTTAAAATGTATGTAACAGGCAGAAGGAGACGTGGCAGACCCCATTAAGTATATACATTCTTGATCAGCTCGACGAACTGAGTCAATATAGCCATGTCTGTCTGTTTGTCCGTCCGTCCGTCCATATGTTTGTACGCGTCAATCTCAGAACATATAAGAGCTAGAGACTTGAAATTTTTTATGTAGATCAAATTTGTTTAAATTTAATTTTTACCGATTAAAAAATGTTCGAAATTCAGTTATAAAATTATATCTCATACGACTTTGAAGCTAGAGTCTCCAAATTTTTTGTCATATTTTGAATACCACCCCCCTTCCCACCGTTGCCCACTAATTTGTAAAGGCCGTATTTCAAGTACAAGAGACTGTGCTTGGGCAAATAAAGACATGTGAATGATATAATCACGCTCTGAAAGTTTGAATTAGAAATTTTATCTACTAAAAAAGTTATTCAACATATAATTTCCAATTGCGCCTATAAGTTAGCAGAGCGTGTGCATGCGTGCGTATGCATGTATGAATGCATGTATTGCTGGTATACAGTTTGTCAAGAAACACTTTACACACTGAGAAAAAACTACATTTTTTTACTTTAGATGCAAAAATAATAACTGTTGGGCGCAGCAACACCTAGTTTTAGTATAATTAAGAGTGGCAATTCGCCAATCCATACTATGTAAGAGAATTTGCATATCATTTTAAGAGATTTCGGCAACTTGTGCCGTTTTGCTCTCCGCCCTTTACACGCACATTCGTTCTCACGATGCAGCGGCTCAACCTTGACAAGCCGGCGCTCGTAGATCAATGCAGGCAGTGCAATTTTGGACGTCATACTTGTTTATCGTTTTGGGCAGATGCTCGTGCGCAGCAGCTCTGCAAACACATACATACAAATATTCGAACAAACATACATTCAAGCATATTGCACACATACGAACATATATACATATAGAACAATTAAATAAACTGGTGAATATAGAAAATATACTTTTGTGTTCTATATAAAAAGCTATTCGAAAAATCTCGATAGCTCAACCCCGACGTGAGTCTCTATATATATATAAATATATGTCGGAGCGTCAGAGGGCTGGCGCTGTGTCGGGGCGTAATAACAGTGTGCGTTGCTGCGCCTCTGAGTGCTGCGCCCCTGAGTGATGCGCCTCTGAGTGCTGCGCCCCTGAGTGCTACGCCTCTGAGTGCTGCGCAATATGATGAAATTGGGAAGTCCCGTTTTAGCGGCTCGACAGTGTGTCGGCGCGTATTGAGTGCGTGTCGGCGCGTATTGAGCGTGTGTTGGTGCGTCTTTAGCAACGTACCGTTTTAGCGGGTCGACAGTGTGTCGGCGCGTATTGAGCGTGTGTTGGTGCGTCTTTAGCAACGCACCGTTTTAGCGCGGCGGCAGCGCTGCGTCGCTGTCGCCGAGTGTGGTTCGGGCTTGAGAAATAAGAGACACAAGAGTTAGTTGTGTTTGAGTTCTCATAGCGACCGAAACTCGCTGCGCTTAACCATGGAAAACAATCTTAACGCTACAACATCAGAAGTGGGATCAGACTCGCTACCTAATATGCCAACTGATCCTTGGCGAGCGGTAATGGAACTTGCGAAAGCACTGCAATCAACGACGTCAAAAACAACAACTAGTAAAACAGTCGTGTTGCCGAAATTTAACGCGGATCGTGTTGGCACCGACGCATCCGCGTGGTGTGCTACAGTAAATATGATCCTGGATGAAAATAACATAAAAGGCAGTGAGTTGATGATGGCTTTGAGTGCAGCGTTGGAAGGCAGTGCGGCGCAGTGGCTTTCACAAATATGTTATCCTGACATGAATTGGACCGAGTTTAAGGAACTTTTTGTACAGCGCTTCAGCAGTGTAGAAACACCAGCAGCTATGTATTTGACTACGTTATCAACTTGCCCGGCCGAAGGAGAATGTCTCTCTAATTATGCTAGTCGCATGGTGACAACACTCGTCACTAAATGGCGTGAGATGGGTGTGGAAGAGATTGCTGTTTCCGTGACACTTGCTCACTTGGCTCATATGGATTCCAGATTGCAACGTCTAACTTTTACATCGAACGTGCACACTAGGATTGAACTGCAGACTGAGCTTAAAGCCTACACCTTCAACAAACGAAAGAAATTTGTACTTGACGAAACCACTACATCTGACATAAAACGGCAGAAGTTGTCAACAATAAAATGTCATTATTGTGGAAACTTGGGTCACAGGATGGTTGAATGCAGAGTTAGACAGCAGCAAAATTTTCCTCCCTGTGTTGCAGAGCGTAGCGGCAAGACTGTGTTTGGTCACCATCAGCGATCAAATGTAACCTGCTTCAAGTGTGGCGAGGTTGGACACATTTCAACCCATTGCAGTAAGCTCAAAAGTGAAAAGGATCCGCATCAGATGAAACGAGTGCAGCTTTGCAAAGTTGTTGAGCCCAAAGGAAAGATGGTTCATCAAGGCGAGACTTTTTCGACAATGTTTGACTCTGGAGCGGAATGTTCGTTGATTAAACATAAGATAAGTACTAAGTTAGTCGGTAAGAGAATTAACAACGTAGTAATGTTGAAGGGTATAGGGAATGACAGCGTTTGTAGTACATTGCAAATACTTGGCAACGTAAAAATTAACAATCATTGTATTGAGATGCTGTTCCACGTTTTGGGCGATCAGTATTTGGATAGCGACATTGTGATTGGTCGAGAAATACTGTCGCAGGGTTTCCATGTCATTGTGTCACCGGGAAAATTTGAAATTGTTAGACCAAAATCTGTAAACCTTTGTTTAAATGAAGATATATTTTCTAAATTGGATACTGATCTTGTCGGCGAAGATAGGGATAAATTAAACAATTTATTGGAAAATTATTCAAAATCTTTTATAAAGGGAATTCCTTCTTCTAGAGTCAGTACAGGCGAGATGAAAATTAAGTTAGTAGACCTCAGAAAAATTGTTCAAAGAAGACCATACAGACTTAGTCCAAATGAAAGAGAGTTGGTACGCGAGAAAATTAAAGAATTAGTAGAATGCAATGTCATAAGGCCAAGCTGCTCACCTTATGCAAGTCCTATGATGTTAGTGAACAAAAAGGACGGGTCTCATCGCTTGTGTGTTGATTACCGTGAATTAAATACGAATACAGTCTCAGATAAATATCCGTTGCCTCTAATAGCAGATCAGATAGCCAGACTTCAAGGAGCGAAATATTTCACATGTCTAGATATGGCAAGCGGATACTATCAAATCCCTTTGCATAAAGAGTCAATAGAATGTACGGCTTTTGTCACTCCAGACGGCCAATACGAATTTTTGTCAATGCCGTTAGGTCTTAAAAATGCACCTTCAGTTTTTCAGCGTACAGTGATGCATACGCTTGGGGAACTTGCAAATACATTTGTAGTTGTCTATATGGATGACGTATTGGTGGTGGCTACAACAAAAACTGAAGCTTTAGAAAGATTACAGATTACCCTTGATATTCTCACGAAAGCTGGATTTATGTTCAATATTAAAAAGTGTTCGTTTCTCAAGTCGACAGTTCAATATTTGGGATACGAAGTGAGCGCAGGCCAAATTCGTCCAAATTCACTTAAAGTTTCAGCGTTAACTGCTCTACCGCCTCCTCAGTGAGTCCCTGCTTTAAGACAATTCATTGGATTAGCGTCTTACTTTCTGCAATTTATGCAAGGATTTTCCTGTTTCATGAAGCCTTTGTATCTTTTGACATCGGGAAAGATCGAGTTTGTTTGGAAGCCAGAACATGAACAAATAAGACAAAAAGTTATTTCTGTACTCACACAGAAGCCAGTTTTAGTTATTTTTGACCCTAAATATCCAATCGAATTGCATACTGATGCCAGTGCTCGTGGATATGGAGCCACCTTGCTACACAAAATTGATAACAAGCCGCATGTCGTTGAATTTTTCAGTAAGGCTACTTCACCTGCAGAATCAAGATATCATTCTTATGAGTTAGAGACCCTTGCGGTTGTCATGGCCATAAAGCATTTTCGTCATTATTTGATGGGTAGATATTTTGTGGTTTTTACCGATTGCAACTCACTTAAAGCATCAAGAACTAAACGTGACCTATCTCCCAGAGCACAAAGATGGTGGGCTTATTTACAGTCGTTCTCATTTGATTTGCAGTATAGAGATGGTAAACGAATGGCTCATGCTGATTTCTTTTCCAGAAATATCTCATCCGCTGATGTGGTTGATATTTCTAAAGTTCCTGAAAAACGAGTTAATTTGGCAGAGATATCTAGTGATTGGCTTATGGCTGAACAGCGGAAGGACTTAGATATTATCAATATTGTGAACAAATTGAAGGACAATTCTCTTGCCGAGGACATTGCAAGAACTTATGAGTTGAGAGCAGGATTACTTTATCGAAAAATTCAGAGAAATGGTAGAACTCGATCTTTGCCAATTGCTCCAAGGGCATTCAGGTAGTCTGTAATAAATCAGATTCATGAGTCAATCATGCACTTAGGTTGGGAGAAGACGTTAGATAAGGCCTATGATTATTATTGGTTCCATAGCATGTCTAAGTATATACGAAAGTTTGTTGAAAACTGTTTTACTTGTAAGATGTCAAAGTCATCCTCGGGTAAAATTCAAGCTAGAATTCATCCAATACCAAAGGTCAGCACACCTTGGTACACGATACACATAGATGTAACAGGAAAGTTGAGTGGCAAGTCTGATCAGAAGGAATATGTTATTGTCCAAGTGGACGCTTTTACCAAATTTTTTTTTATTATTTAACACACTGACAATTGCATAGGTGCTGTGACATCGTCGGTATCTTTGTTTGGCTGTATCTTTCTTTGGAATACTAAACCGCATAATAGCAGACCAGGGTAGCTGTTTTGCTAGCTCTAAATTTAGTGAGTTCTGTTCCCAACAGAAAATAAGTTTGCATTTGGTTGGGACAGGCGCAAGTAGAGCTAACGGACAGGTGAAACACATTATGAGCACGTTGAAAAACTTACTGATGACAGTTGAGGCTAGCAGCCGATCTTGGCAAAACGCATTAGGTGAGGTACAGTTGGCCTTAAATTGTACAGTAAGTCGAGTAACAAAGGCAAGCTCTTTAGATACGAAGTAGGAGATTTTGTGTTGTTAAAGAATGAGGCAAGGCATCAAACGAAGTTGAGTCCAAAGTTTAGGGGACCGTTACAAATAGCTGAATTGTTGGACGGAGATAGATATGTCCTAAGGTCATTGACAAATAATAGAAAATACAAGTATGCTCATGACGATATAAGAAAATTGCCAGAAGGGTATGTACCAGTTGAGTTAGAAAGTAGTAATGAAGTATTGAAATGATTGAGAATGAAACAGTTGAAAGAGACAGTATTGAAATGATTGAGAATGAAACAGTTAAAAGAGACAGTATTGAAACGATTGCGAGTGAAACTGTTGAAAGAGACAATATGGATGCCTGAAGGGGCTGATAAGAAAAGTTGAAAGAATAATGCCAGCACAAGTGCAAAACAAATGTTTTGATCATGGCGTGTGGCGCATAAGATGATGTAATGCAAAACCAGTTGGGTTTATGATAATGAAAAGGATAGTGAAGAAAGTTGAATTAAGCTAAAGATTAATTTTATAGCAGTTTAAGAACGAAACTAAAAGTTGAAGATAAAATTTTGTATGAAACCCTGAAGCAAAAATAGTTGTAATCAAAAAGAAAAATGTTAATCTTAAATAACTTTCGAAAATTTATAGATAAAATGAATTATACAGTAAGGCATTTTTGTAAAACTACACGAGGTCGTGTTATGGTCAGGTTGGCCGTGTCGGAGCGTCAGAGGGCTGGCGCTGTGTCGGGGCGTAATAACAGTGTGCGTTGCTGCGCCTCTGAGTGCTGCGCCCCTGAGTGATGCGCCTCTGAGTGCTGCGCCCCTAAGTGCTACGCCTCTGAGTGCTGCGCCCCTGAGTGCTACGCCTCTGAGTGCTGCGCAATATGATGAAATTGGGAAGTCCCGTTTTAGCGGCTCGACAGTGTGTCGGAGCGTATTGAGTGCGTGTCGGCGCGTATTGAGCGTGTGTTGGCGCGTCTTTAGCAACGTACCGTTTTAGCGGGTCGACAGTGTGTCGGCGCGTATTGAGCGTGTGTTGGTGCGTCTTTAGCAACGCACCGTTTTAGCGCGGCGGCAGCGCTGCGTCGCTGTCGCCGAGTGTGGTTCGGGCTTGAGAAATAAGAGACACAAGAGTTAGTTGTGTTTGAGTTCTCAGAGCGACCGAAACTCGCTGCGCTTAACCATGGAAAACAATCTTAACGCTACAACATATATATAAGTTAATAATTATATTTCTGATAGCTTGCTTGTGATCTCGGCACGAAACAATAGCAGTGAAAATAATTTTAATCTTATCCGTTTATTGGTCAAATCCATACTAAAAGCTAAGTGACAAAATATTCTTATATTAGGCTAGCCCTGACCTATAATCGCTGTGTCAGCGATTATGTTGAATGGGTTATGTTTCAATGTCGCAACGGCGCATGGAATGTGCGATTATGTTGAATGGATTATGTTTCAACGTCGCAACGGCGCATGGAATGTTGACGCAGCGTAGTGTGGAGTTTGGCATAGTTGGTATTAAACATTGTTGCAGCTTTGCTGATCGCGCAGAACTGCAGTCGTTGACTTTGTCTGACCGGATGTGGTAACTCCTCCCTCACTAGTTTGAAGGCCGTCCTCGGTTTTCCTCAAAGAGTCGATGGCAGCTCGTATCGAGATTTGTTGTTTATTCTTTTTGCATTTTTGATAAACCTTGCAGACTACGAGACCGATGATCAGAGTGACAAAAGATGCTGCAAACATCATAGGCCATATTGACAGTTTTTTTTCGATGTTGTCAATATATTGAAGATTCTCAAAGTTCAGCCTCTGAAGATAGGGCATGCTCAAAATCTCTCGATGACCAGTTATGTTTAAGGTAGCCGAGATTGCCGAGCCTGGGTGACGCCTGACTAAGTTCTTGGTATTTTCATAAAGAGACCCATTCACATAGATATTCTCATCAAACGTCAGTAGGCGTGTGCCATGGATGACTCTATCTAAGCTGTTGTCCATCTGTATTGTAACTGTAGCTTCGTTGACAATAATGATACCATCGTCAATTACCATCAACGGTTGTAGGTGGCTGGGACGAGTCTTACAATGCGCTATACCTCCAGAATGTAGTTGCTGCGCACATGTTGTTGATTTCAGTTGTTTGCAGAATGTAGAGGTGAGAGTAGCGGTGCAGTTTCCAATTGCTAAGATATTATTACCACAATCTGCGACGTTGTTATTTTCCTCAAAGTCAAGTATTGTTCCATTATGCTGAACAGGAAACATGGTTAATTTTTTACATACTACGCTAGGATTTGGCTACTTGATAAGGAAGTGTACAAAATTATGATCTAAAAAGACTTTTATATAAGCTATTTCAATTAAATCAGTTATAGTTAAATCTGTAGAGTGCTCATTTAAAATTTTGCTCAGGTCATTAGAATCAAGTATTAGTATCAAGTAATAGACAACATTAGTGTTTCGAGTTCAGAAATTATAATTCTATTTCTTGTGAGTAATGTTTGGAAAAGGTTTCCTGTCTCGATCTGTTTTTCTTTTGCAAATTTAATTATTTTGTTTATGGATTCCGTTAAGTCGTTAATTTTTTCTTGTACTTTTGTATTTATAACTGCCTGTTGTTTAATTGAGTCAGTTAGTTTTTGCTGGTGAAATTTCAGATGTTCGAAGTCGTCAAAATCAGGGGTCCCTGCTACTATCTTTAAAGCTGTTCCTAAAATATTTATACTTCTAGCCTGTCTATGGTGGACATTAACTGTCTCTAGCAATGACCTAATATGACCTAAATCTGATTCGAGAATTTGTCTCATATGGGACTGTGGGAAATGTTTCATAAGTGAATTTGTTTCCTCGGAAATTTCCGAGTACATTGTGAGGTTAGAAGAATGTCTTAGCATTTTAAAATTTTCCCAAATAACCGCATTTCCGTCCATGATGGGGATATAGTTCGAGTTCGAGTAGTTAGTAATCTTTCCAGCTGCTGCTGCTACTAGAAGTATAAGGCGAAGAATCCAAACCCTAGTAAAGATAAGATACAGGGCAGAATGAGTACTGGAAGGATAATTATTATTATTTATTTATTTATTTTATTTATTTATTTTTTTTATCTTTTGTTATCCTTGTGTACCTCCCTCCCCTTTATAAGGACCGTTGACCCCAAATCGGCTTCCACTAAGACTTCCTCAAATAAAGGAGTTAGCTTGTTACCAAGTCTTTTATTTAGTTTCATAAGCACTTTGTCGCCTACTTGGAAAGTTCTATTTCTTCTGTCCGCATTTTGTCTTTTCAGTAGCAGATCTTGCGCTTTAGATATTTTATCTCTTATTTCTGCTTCAAATTCTGGTGGGGATGCATGAATTATGTCAATTGGTTTTTTATTAACGACTGAGTGAATTGATTTATTGTATTCTATTGTTGCTTGAAGTATAATATCTGTTGTGTCATTTAATTGTTTTTCTAGTTTCAAGCATCTAGCAGTTTCTGCAAGGGTACTGTGGAATCTTTCTACCTGTCCATTTGAAGTACTATGTAATGGTGGAGAATTTACAATATCAACATTAAAACGGTTTTTTAAAAGAGACTTAATTGTTTCTGAGTTTAATGATGGTTCATTATCGCAGTAGACAATTTTAGTATTGGGGTAGAAATTCATGAGCTGTAAGATGGGGGACTCGATATCTATTATCGTTCTGGAAGCTATGGGTTGGACAATGGCAAATTTAGAAAATTTATCGATACAAGTTAAAAAATATTTTCTATCTGTAGAGAAAATGTCAATGTGGAGAATTTCTCCTACCTGGTTGGGGACTGGCGTTTCGCCAATGTACTGTTTTTGTGGGTGTCGGTCATATTTTCCTTTATTGCAGGTCCTACAATTTGCAACTATTTCATTTGCTAGCCGAGTCATTTCTGGGAAAAAATAGTCTTGGAGAATTTGTTTTATATTCTCCTGCGCTGCTCTATGTGCTCTGCCATGTTCTGCGACTATCATTTCTTTTTGCTCATTCTTATCATGAACATCGATGATTTTATTGATTTATTTGAGTGACAAAATTTGGTTGAAGGGAAGGTCTCAACTAGTTTGTTTTGTATAAATGCTAGTATCGGCAAGTCGCATTTGATTGCATTCACTACGTCTTTTTTAACCGCATCACACACTTTCTCTATTAAGTTTTCTCCATTTGAGAAGTGTATGATATGTCTTGTTTTTTGTCCGAACATAAATGCATAGTGGCTAAGTCTGATGGAGCATCTTCTTCTAGAGCGTAAAGGTTTTGTCTTGATAGAGCATCAGCGACAAAATTTTCCTTACCGGGCTTGAAGAAAATTTGAGCGTTGTGCTCGTCGATAAAGGATTTCCATCTCTTAATTTTCGCATTAGTGTTTTTGTCTGAGACTGCAAATGTAAGTGGCTGGTGATCGGTATAAATACTTAAATTTTTTACACCGTACAGATAGTTTCTTAGGGATTTTAGGGCCCACACTATCGCAAGTAGCTCACGTTCATTTGTGGCGAAATTTAATTCGTTGTCTCTCAAAGTCCTGGAAATCATGGTTATCGGCTTTTTGTTTTGTGATAAAACAGCGCCTAAGCCAGAGGACGAAGCATCTGTCGTCAAATCAAATGGCTTTTGGTAATCAGGGTATAGGAGCATTACATCCTCAGAGCTTAAGATATTCTTTAATTTCTCGAAGGTCGCTATCTGTTTTTCATCTAGGTTGACTGGAATTTTTTTCGATTTTCCTGCACTTGTTTTACCATTATCACCCTTTAGTGTGTCAGTCAATGGTTTGGCTATAGATGCAAAATTTTTTATAAAGCATCTGTAATAGCTCGCTAGACCAAGGAATGATCTAACTTGGAACAGGTTGGTAGGCTGTTGAAATTTGTTAAGTGCTTCAACTTTGCTGGGGTTAGTTGTTATGCCGCCACGGGAGACCACAAATCCAAGATACTCAACCTTTTCCTTAAGAAAGTGAGATTTTTCTCGTGATACCCTCATGTTAGCGTTATACAATTTATCCAGTACCCAGGCAATGTGATGAACATGATTTTGCATATTTTCAGAAAATATGATCACGTCATCCACGTAAACGTAGCATGACTTACCGATCTGTTCTCTAAGTACATCATCAATTGCTCGTTGGAAAATTCCAGGGGCGTTTTTCAAACCAAAGGGAAGTCTGCAAAATTCATACTTCCCATTTTCTACAGAAAATGCAGTTTTTTCTCTGTCTTTTTCTGCTAGAAGTATTTGGTGAAATCCTGATTTCAGATCAAGTGTCGTGAAATATTTGGCTTTCCCGAGGTTTGAGAGAATAGCTACAATGTTCGGTATAGGGTATTTGTCATCAACAGTTTTTGAATTAAGTTTCCTAAAGTCAATTACAAGGCGTTTTTTCCTATTTCCTTGTTCGTCTAGACCCTTTTTATCTACTACCCACACCGGATTATTATACGGTGAATTAGATGGTCTGATAATATTATTTCTCAGCATGTCATCAGTTTCGTTATTGACAAACTCTGATACTCCTAATGGGTATGGGTAAAGTTTAGAGTACACTGCTTTTTCGTCCTCTGTTCGAATTGTAGCGATAATATTTGTGTTGTAAGGAAGAGATTCATTAGGGTCAGCAAAAACATTTATTTTTTCCTCTAGCATTTTCTTAAATTCTTTTTCAATTTCTTGGGGAACTTTTATAGTTTCTACTTCAGTGAAGTTAACATTTGAGCTTTTTTTATATTGAATTATTTCGGATCCATTCTTTGTTTTTAATATGTTATTTTTCAAATCTAGATTTGCATTAATTTTTTTTAAAAGATCAAGTCCTATTATTCCATCAAAGCTTGATAAGCTGGGAAGTAAGAAGAATGTGGTTGTTGTATCAAAAAGGTGCATAGGACATTTCTCTCGAACAGAGTTAAAGCCATGAAGTGACTTAACTAAAAATTTTTCTTTAAAATTAGTTAGATTTTTAAGTTCTGGGATTGGTTTTATATAGTTTTTTGAAGCGCCTGTGTCTATGAGTAATTTGACTGGTCTGCCTGCTATCGTTCGCTCTACAAACGGTAACAGGGAGCAATTTCTAAAAAATTGACCTCTTGAATCTGATCCTCATCTTCCAAATCTGATACCTCAGCCTCTGCTACTGCTTGGTACTCTTGTTCCGATTGACTTTCAGAACTTTCATCTTGTGAGAGATGATTAATTCTCTGTTGTTTGGGACCGGTATTTCTAGTTGTTCCACTATTTGCTCTTTTTGGCACCTGATTTTGGTAGGAACCGCCTTGGTTTGGGTATTGAGTTATTTGCCTAAACCGAGATGAACTGTCAACGTCCATAGGTTGTGGTGGTTCTTGCTTTACATTCGGGCTATTGTATTGAGATTTTTGTTTGTAAAATGGAGTTTTTACTTGGTTTGGGGTACTTTCTACAGTGGGCTGCTTTTGCTGTCTCTGTTCCTGACATTGAGCTCTTTCTTCATTATTCCTAGCAAAACTACTAGCGAATTGGAAGCGTTCATGATTAGCCTCAACTTCCTGTGCAAGTGCTAGTGCTGATGGCAAATCTTTTGGTCTTGCTGAAAATAGAATATCACAGAGAGATTTCTTTGTGCCTGAAATGAAGACTCTCAATGCATCTGCTCTGTATTTTTCGTTTAGAGAAGCAGCCAAAGTAGAATCGTAAGTCATAATTGTTTTGTTTATGAGTAATGTTAATTTCTTTTCAATTTCCTCGTAATATTGGGTTATTGTCAGGGTTCCCTGACGTAGAACGGACAACTCTTGTTCAATTATATAGATGGGGCGTTTATCGGCGTATGTAAAGTCAAGTCTGTTTATAATTGCTTTAAAATTCAGTGGTGTGTCGTATGACGACAGTACCATATCAGCAGGGCCTTTGATTTTGTTCCTAATTATACCCAGTGGCTGATAATGCTTTGAACTTCCTACATAATTTTCAAAAATTTTATATGCAGTGTGTGCGGCTTTCCGCCACGAAACATAAGTCTCATCTTTAAACACTTCAACCTCGGGTACGGACACTGTTGCGTTCCTAAACTCATTTCTTATTTCATCCATTTTTCTTTCAAACACTTGCGCTTGATTTTGTAATGCAGTGTTTACGGCATACTCAAGCAGCGCTTTCAAATTTTCTTCACTCACTGACATTTTATTTTTTATTTTTTCTGGCACTAGTTTATCTTTTATGTCTTTTATTAATTCTTCTAATTCCGCGTCGTATTCCTCTTCCTCACATTTACTCATAAGATTTTCCAATTTTATTCAATATTGTTTAAGAAAACATTTTTTTTTTCGTCGCAAAGATTATTTTACAAACACACTTTATTTAAATTCCTTTATTTTGTTTTTATTTATTTTAAGTAAGCACTCTACTCACATTTCTTTGTGTTAAAAACTATGGTTTTTAATTATGTTGTTGTATCTCTCCTCCCTTTTTTGTTGTTTTTTTTTTTTCCGTCCGCAAGTCCAACGATGTCGATCCAACGATGTTGCCTCCTTGCTTGTGGATTTTTGGGTGAGCAGGTTAGAACCACTGTTGGGCGCCAGTTAATAATTATATTTCTGATAGCTTGCTTGTGATCTCGGCACGAAACAATAGCAGTGAAAATAATTTTAATCTTATCCGTTTATTGGTCAAATCCATACTAAAAGCTAAGTGACAAAATATTCTTATATTAGGCTAGCCCTGACCTATAATCGCTGTGTCAGCGATTATGTTGAATGGGTTATGTTTCAATGTCGCAACGGCGCATGGAATGTGCGATTATGTTGAATGGATTATGTTTCAACGTCGCAACGGCGCATGGAATGTTGACGCAGCGTAGTGTGGACTTTGGCATAGTTGGTATTAAACATTGTTGCAGCTTTGCTGATCGCGCAGAACTGCAGTCGTTGACTTTGTCTGACCGGATGTGATAACTTATATATATATATATATAAATATATTTATATATATATATATATATATATAAGTTCTTCCAAGTAACATTTGCGCATAAACCGTTTTATGACAATTACTTTGTACCGCTGCTTATTGCATAGTCGTCAGACACATTCGTTTCGACTTGCAATACTGTGCCGTCCATAAAAACAGTACCAACGCGTTCAGCTATTGTGCGTGCATTAGTTGTAATGCACACAGGCATCAAATAGTGGCGATTTAATAAAGATTTTTTCATAAACCAATTAATAAAACAATTTAAATTCATTTCTGAACTGTGTTTCTCGAGAGCGAGTGAGTTTTTAGAAGCTCAAGGTTAAATCGGAATTTGAGCGTTTAAAAAGGTTGCAAATTAAAGTTGAAGCGGAGGCGCTTACCGATCACAGTGACAGCACCTTCACAGTTTTGTTGGAGCATATTGGAAAGTTAAGCAGTTACTTTGGTAAAGCCCACGACCATCTAGAGGAGCTTGATTTTGATGAGATGCACAGTGGCTTGCGCATGGATTTCGATGACATAATATTGGTCATACAGTCTTCAATATTGTCGGAAATTCAGAGCCGCAGCACTCAAGTGCCTCATAGTTCCACGCTTAGTAGACCAATGATGCATATGCAGGCTCCCGCTCCTAAACCACATTCCACATCTGCGCTGCCGCCATTAAAATTACCTACGTTCAGCCGTGAATATGAAGAATGGGTCGATTTCTACTCAATATTTTCAACAATTATTGATAGTCGACCCGAAGTTAACAACATGGAAAAGCTTCAATATTTACGATCCTGTCTAGACGGTGCAGCGTTGGACACAGTTCGCTCTATGTAGATTTCAAACGATAACTATACGGAGGCCATAACCCTATTAAAAGAAAGATATGATAACCGACGTTTAATTTTCCAGGCACACATCGTAAAGATCTTGGGGCTGAAGAGGGTAGAGAACGGAACTACCAGCAAGTTGCGAGAACTATCGGACAGCTTCAATGTGCATATGCGTGCACTCAGCAGCCTGGGCACAACAGAGCAGATAGCCAGCGCCATGATAGCTCAGGTGCTGCTACAGAAGTTCGATGCGGCCACACAAGCTAAATGGGAAGAGAAGTTGGAGGATTCAGAGACGGCATCTCGTATACCTACACGCGAAGAAGTTTTTTCATTTCTTGAGCTCAGTTGCCAGACCTTGGAATCGATGGAGTTTGCTATGACAAACTATTCATCCAGCAAGCCTGTGAATAGTAGTAGCAAATTTGTCATTAACAGGTCATTTCCATGTAGCGGACCACACGGACCATATAACGGACCACAGCGCACAGAGTTGTGTCTTTTGCAATACGCCAGAGCATACTATCTACAAATGCTCAAGATTTGCAAACTTGTCACCTAGTCTACGCCTGAATGAGGTCAAAAGGGCTGGACTATGTTTGAAAGTCGGCCATCAGTCGCGACAATGTGGTTCGGGCGGCTGCCGAGTCTGTGGACTCAAGCATCACACGCTACTCCACCTCGGCAACTCCAGCACATCACAAGCAGTAGCTCTGTCAAAGCAACATTCATCGTCATCAATGATGCAGGGCATTCCTACGCAACCCCCAGCCCCATCTACTACTCTCCTAGCCCAAGATCTGATCAGCGATGTTGTGCTCCTGGGGACCGCAGTGGTCCTGGTATAAAATCGGTTTGGTGAATTAGTTCCTTGTCGTGCTCTTTTGGATTCAGGCTCACAACTGCATCTTATTACAGCTAGATGCGCCCATCAATTGAAGCTCAAAAGGACAAAGTCATCCTCAGCTGTCTAAGGTTTAGGCGACTGCATGGTGGCCACTGATGGAATTACGGTTTGTGTCACTCTTCGGTCTCACGACTCCATGTATGCAAATATCTTCACAGCCACGATAGTCCCGAATGTAACTGGCAGACAGCCCTGTTCTGATGTGAACATAAGCACTTGGAACATACCGCCAAACATAACTCTGGCTGATCCAGCTTTTCATATTCCGCAGCGAATAGATTTACTTATCGGAGCTAGCCTTTTCTATGAGTTGCTCTGTGTGGGTCAAATCAAGTTGCTGCCTGGACTGCCACTTTTACAGAACACTCGTCTTGGTTAGATTGTGCCTGGAGGCGGAATTCGCAGCCCTAACACCGTGCTCGTGACTTCGAAGGTACCTTCAGATCCAGATACAGACTCTGGTTCTGACGCCCACTTGGACAGTCTTGTTCGGCGTTTCTGGGAGGTTGAGAGCTGCAATGACTCCGTCGTAAGGATCAGCAAAGAAGACTTGGACTGCGAGGCACATTTTGTAAGGCATTATACTCGAGTAACCAATGGCCAATACTCAGTGCGCTTGCCTGTCAAACTTAATTGTATTGTGAGCTTCTCGGTGAGTCTTATCAGCAGGCGCGGCGCAGATTTCTCAATTTGGAGAGGAAATTAAGTCGCTTGCCTCATATAAAGACTCAATACTCAGCATTCATGAAAGAGTACTCTGAGCTGGGTCACATGTCGCGTGTTCCGCGCGAATTGTTTCAACACTGCAGATATTTTCTTCCGCATCACTGCGTGCTGAAGGAAGAAAGTGTAACCACTACGCTTCGCGTCGTTTTTGATAGGTCAGCTGCTACATCAAGTGGGTATTCACTAAATGAAGTTCTAATTTCAGGTCCTGTCATTTCCGAGCCTATCCAGTTGCACTCACCGGAGATATCTGCAAGATGTATCGCTGCGTGAAGGTGCCTGAACCGGACAGCTATCTACAATGTATTCTTTGGAGAAATTCACCTGAGGATGAGTTAGAAGTGTTTAAGTTGGACACTGTAACTTATGGAACGAAACCGGCTTCATTCTTATCGGTGCGTGCCATGTACCAACTCGCCATAGATGAACGAGATGCGTTCCCACTCGGCTCAGAGGTGTTGCTTCGCGATTTTTATGTCGACGATTTGATCTCTGGAGGAAAATCAGTCGAAGAAGCAAGGCGTGTCATGCAGGAGACCACTGGAATTTTGGCAGGTGGAGGATTCAAATTAAGGAAGTGGTGTTCAAGCCATCCCATGGTGCTGGACGGCGTGAAAGATTGCGACAAGGAATCTCTTATAAAGTTCAATGATGGCAGCGACATTACAAAGACACTTGGCATTGCATGGGATCCAGCATCTGATCAACTTTTGTTTTCATACTTGGCTCTGGACTCGAGCTGCAAGCCCTGTAGACGTTCTGTTCTTTCGTCCATTGCTCGGTTCTACGAACCCCTTGGACTGGACGGCCCAGTAATAACAAAGGCAAAAATATTCTTACAGCAGCTGTGGAGGCATAAGCTTAATTGGGACGAGAGACTTCCTTTGGCACTTCATACTGCATGGCTTGACATTTGCAGTAACTTTGGCAGCGACTTCAGGACTGCATTCCCCAGGCTGGTGATAGTTCCAGGAGAGAAGGTAGAGGCCCATGGATTCTGTGATGCCAGCATCGACGCTTATGCAGCCTGTATCTACATCGTATCTAAGGGGCAACCTGGCATTAGCGGGCTACTTTGCTCAAAGTCTCGAGTCTCTGCCTTAAAGACGGTTACGGTTCCGAAGCTGGAATTATGTGGAGCAGAGTTACTAGCACGTGATGGATGAAGTAGCTGTCTTAGACATTTTCACAGGTCAGTTCCACTGCTGGTGTGACTCTACTGTCGCATTATCCTGGATCAATGACGAGCCCGGACGCTTCAATGTATTTGTTGCAAATCGCATCGCCACGATACAGGATCTCACATCCACAATGGAGTGGCACTACGTACTGTGAGGAACAATATAGATGGGCACGTAGTGTATGTATAAGTGCATGTATTTGCTGTGCACTTATGCATATATGCGTGCCTGCATGTATTGTTCCACACAGCCACGCGAGTACGATAGTAGCGACCCTCGCTACTGGAAAGGGCGCAGAGATCGACGTAGTCTGTCTCTGTCGCTCGTATGTGTTCAGCGCATTGCTCGCGTCGCTCTCACGGCGATCATCGGCGACCGTTGGCCGAAGTACCGCTTGTGGCTGCGAGAAAGTAGTGTACACTTTTACTCGTATGCCAATAACGGTGCTTTGGCCAATGAGAGGCCGCCACGCAGATTTCGGCGATTTGGCGTCGCGCTAAATCACGTGATACTGCCGTTTTCGCGGACACGAGCGGCAGACAGGCCCCGCTCCAGAGCCGAGCCGGCGCCGTCATAGCGCGAAGCAGGGCCTGCGTCGCTGCTATAAAAAGGCGCCCGCAACTCGGCACCGGGACAGTCAAAGAAAGTAAAAGTGAAAGTATTGAGTGCCGACGAAACCAGAAACTCGAGTGGAAAAGTGACCAGCAAAGGAGCAGAAATCAAAAGGACATCGCTGCCAAGGACTTCGAGAGGAAGGACATCGCTGGAAGGATATCTACGAGGGATATCCTGGACGCCTATTGAGCACATAGGCTCGACACGCAGACACCGGAAGGACATCAGCTGCCACCAACCAGGACATTGGTGCAGCACGGCCAAATCTACAGCATTAGTGGCGGATCCTGGAGCAGGAGCGAAGGTAACGTTTGCGTAGCTGTGCGTAAGAGTGGTGACGGTAGCTTAAGAAGATCTCTAGGTGTGCTTGTGAGCGTATCCAGCCGTAGGAGTCACTGCAATAGCCGAGCGAACTGCCGGAGTATTCAGTGTGGATCCAGGCGTCACCTGGAGTGCTCAAGCGTATCCTTGGAGAACCAAGAGTGCCGTACCATTCGCCAGAGTGCGCTAAACGTCTACCTGCGAGCCTGTGGAAAGGTGTGCATTACTAAGCGTTAGATTTGGTAAATAATATAAACTTGTAAATTGAGAAAATATACCCAACGCAACCATAAAACACACTGCATTGTAATTTATCGCAAGGCGCTACATATAAATTTGTTGGCACGAACGCACAGTCGGCTGAGTCCGGCCCGGCTTAAACTCGGGATAAACCGAGGTTCGTTACAGTACCTACTGAGTTAAGTCCCGCTCATATATTATCTCCAGGTTCACTGCCAATTGAGTTGAACGCATCATCTCTTTGGTTTAGCCTGTCCTGACTTCATTTCTAAGCCCAGATCGCAGTGGCCAGCCAGTCTAGGTGCTTCCAGAGAAAACTTCAGTGGAGCGTCGGAAGGCAGCTCTTCTCTTAGGGCGGGAAGTCTGCGACACCTCTATGGATTGCAAGTATGCGAACTCTTTTAGTCGTCAACAGCGGACTATATGCAAGTCAAATTTGGTCTGACAATGGCACCAATTTTCTTGGTGCCCACAACCTGCTTCAGGCGTTGAAACGTCTATTTCAGTCTGACGCTCATAAGAATGCAGTGAAGGACTTCTGTCTGGCTGACTCAATAAAATGGCTGATGACAGCGAAACATCATTTTTATCAAACTGCTACTGGTCCTGCTTCGCACTTTGGTCTGCAGCATCGCGGCTGTTATTAATTCTCGACCTTTAGGAGGAGTACTTGAACCTTTTGCAGCAGCGAGCAAAAAGGAGAGCATCTCAGCCTGGCTTAGCGGTTGGCGATGTGGTTCTCGTAAAGGACGAGAATCAGCCACCGCAGAAATGGCCGTTGGCCAGGATAGTCGATAGGATAGTCATCCCTGGAAGCAACGACATCACACGAGTCGGCGTACTTAAAACGGACACTGGCGAAATTAGAAGGGCTGCAAACAAGCTGTGTCTGCTGCCAATCACACCCATACACATTTACATACAAATATACATACATATACATACGAACATATATACACATTGAAACAATTAAATAAACAGGTGAATATCGAAAATATACTTTAGTGTTCTATATAAAAATCTATTCGAAAAATCTCGATAGCTCAACAATTACCAATATTCAAATTATATAGGTAAACAATCCCAGAATTGTTCTACGATTGATTAATGATGAAAGTTCAATAAAAAGAAGCCTACTATGCTAAGATGGTAAGCGGAGAATAGGGTCCCATTTTAGAGCAAAAAGTATAAACCATTTTTGGACAGATTCACTACGATCCTGATACAATTTATACTGTGGAGACCACATAATTGAACGAAATTCAAAAATAGTTCGTTCCAATATAAAGTGGGTTGGTTATAAAAGGATCGTTTAACTCTTTTACCCATCATTTAATAAAGCTTTTGGCTTTATGATGGTTAAGATACAAGTATTGAAGTTTTGAGTCGAAAATTACACCACTGAAAAAATACGTTGCAAGGAATCATTATTGATTGAATAATGAACAATATATGGAATAGTACGACAGAAGGTCATTGTCATACATTTCGAACAGTTTATATGCAACCCAGTAGCCACAGGAAAATCCCAAATGATCAAGATTTGTAGTAGCATATCATGGTGCACTGAGGCAAATGCTTGACTGAAATCAGTCTATACAACAACAGCTTGCATTTTATTTAAAAAACTGTCATTGACTAGGGAAGTACATACTAATAGATTAGTATAAGTAGATCGATTTGTAAGGTCGATGTTATTATTAGTTCAAATAATTTCAGAATAGCTGATAGTTTTGCAATACCTCTATAATTACAAATGTCAGACCTACCCCACAGCTTTTTAAACCCTGAACCCATTGAAAATGGGAAAACAGGGTATAATGGTTTTGCTTAAATGTATGTAACAGGCAAAAGGAGGCGTGGCAGGCCCCATAAAGTATATGTCGGAGCGTCAGAGGTTCGAGTGGGCTGGCGCTGTGTCAAGGCGTAACAACAGTGTGCATTGCTGCGTCTTTGAGTACTGCGCAATATGATGAAATTGGGAAGTCCCGTTTTAGCGGGTCGACATCTTAGATATTTCACAGTAGTGCACCGTTTTAGCGGGGCGACAGCGTTGCGTCGCTGTCGCCGAGTGTGGTTCGGGGGTAGGCTTGAGAGAAATAAGAGACACAAGAGTTAGTTGTGTTTGAGTTCTGAGAGCGACCGAAACTTACTGCGCTAAATAATGGAAACTAATCTTAATGCTACAACATATATATATTCTTGATCAGGGGGACGCGCTGAGTCTGTCCGTCCGTCTGTCCGTATTTTTCAACACGTTGATCTCAGAATCTATAAGAGCTAGAGACCTTAAATTTTTTATGTAGGTCCGTGTATAGCACGCGCAGATTGAGTTTATTTTAAAAATTCGATTAATTTTCTCGTTTTAACGTTATCGATTAAAAGCGATATATAAATCCAGTAATAAAAATTGATTTCCTACATCTTTATAGATTGAGTCTCCAAATTTTGCATTTAGTTTTATATGTTTTTTATACAATTTTGATTTTTATTATATTTTGGATACCACGCCCTCTTTGCCCCAAATTTGCAAAAAACGTATTTGAAGTACTAAAGACTTATGCTTTAGCAAATACACACAAATGCATCACATTATCATAATTAAGCGGTCTGTCTGACTGTAGCTCTTGCTTTTACGCCCACCTGTGCCGTTTTCGTCAAGTCTGCCTTCGTTTTCCGCCCGATTTTTATACTCATTCACAAATTGAAATGAGTATATTGGTTTTGTGCAATGTTCGTCACGCTGTCCGTATGAACGCAGCGATCTCGTAAACCACAAAAGCTAGATATATGAAATTTTCAGAGAATACTCGTCTATAGCCTACGCAGTACGAGTTTTTTTTTAGATTTTCGATAACTCATCCCGTTTCCCTATTATCGATAAAAATCGATAACTTTTCTTCCGCTAAGCATACCGTAAGAGCTGGAGACTCCAAATTTACTGTGTAGATTTGTGTAATGAATGCGGACATTTTGTAATTTTTGGATTTTGGATGCCACGCCTCCTTCGCCCCCAATTTGCAAAATTCGTATTTAAAATACTAGAGACTTGTGCTTTGGCAAATACATACATATAAATGACATGATTACGCTGCGCAAGTTTGATTAAGAAAGTCAGTCCACAAAAAAAGTTATTAAACATTTAATTTCCCATACAATAGGCATATTGCAGCCCAAGCGCAGTCGCTGCGTCAGCTGCGCAGTCAGCAGAGCGCATGCTTATGCGTGCGTGTGTATGCATGTGTGTGTGTGTGTGCGTTGCTCGCAATATTTGTATATGTAAAATAAGCATATAATGTTGGGAAGATTGGATCTTCGCAGGGTTCAGGGTATCTCGTAGTCGAGCCGTCTCGACTAGAGCACTCTTACTTGTTTATAGTTAAAAATTTCAATTATTTGATTATAAGGTTATTATTTTTGCATCTAAAGTCAACAAAGATTTTTTTTTTTTCAGTGTGTAAAGTGTTTCTTGACAAACTGTAAGTCAAGTAGCATAGAATGTTTGGAATACCAGCTCTTCTCAGGGTTAAGGGGATCACTTAGTCGGGTACCGCCGACTAGAGCTTTCTTACTTGTTTTTATACAAATTCCATTATTTATTATGTTTAAGTTATTTATTTAATCCATGCATACTATTTTATTTTATTTTATTATGTTGTGAATGTTATTTATTGCGTTTATGTTATTTGTTATAATTATGCTATGTATTTTATTTATGTTATTAAAATAATATGCATATTTGAAATAAGTTACTTCGGTAGCTACATTTTTCTTGGCTCTTTGAACTAATTTATGTCCACTTGCCAGTTAAATATGATCAAAATGTTTGCAAGATGTTGTGAAATGATGCCCAAACATGCCTTCATATTCATTGGAAAACAACCGTCATCATTTTCGTTTTCTGTCTGCAACTAAGGTTCTAGAAAAGTCCGGTGTACGAAGACTTCATTGGAGCCAAAAATGTGCCATTTCATGATTTTTTAGTTGTAACTCTTAAACTAATCAACATATTGATGAAATTTTTTATTTAATTTAATGTATAGTTAAACAATGAAATAATAAGGCTGTACTTAACTTTTGGTTTATTTCTCCCTATATATATGTGATTTCTTTTCCCAAGCATAAAATTTCGGTGCTATACGAAGACATTATTGCTACACTGTATGTTGTTTTATTTTAGTTACGGCTACTACAACTACCAAACACACTTGGCGACAGCTTCGTTGTCATTGCGCTCAAACGAATTCATGCAAAGCGATAAAGCTACAAACAGAACAGACTAAATCTACGAGCTAATGCTTAGTTATCAATTCTCTTGAAATACTCGTTATTGCATGCATTCTAAGAAAACGCCGACATATATGTAAGTTAAAAAACGTTTTAAATAATTTTTTTTTGTCGCTGCGAAGCGACTTTTTTATTCGGATATTAAAATGAAACTGAATTTTTATTACAAAATTAGGTGGCTTAAATATCAACGACAGCGGACGTGCCAGCGATTGCGCGTGTTGTTCTCGCAACCACAATTCCTAATAATTGTTTTGCTGCTTGGCGCCAGCCGTTGCGCGTGTTGCGCTCGCAACCACAATTCCTAAAAATTGTTTTGCTGCTTGGCGCGGATGCAATGCAGAACGTAGGTCAGCATTTTTGGCGCAGCGCATTGCAACGGGGCACTGAACTGCTTTTGATTTTGTTTACGTTAACTCTTCCATCCTCAGTTTGACAGTTGTCCTCAACTGTCCGAAAAATGGGATATTGGTGAATTGCAGATTTGGAAGATGTTCGGAGGGGCTGGCAATCGGGCAATTGACGGTGTTTGGAATTTCAGAAGCGATTTGTAAGATCACTTCTTTCTTGATAGCTCGCGTTTTTGAGACTAACACTATTATTATTGCAAAACCTGCAAGCAATGCCAGTAAACCAATGCTGTTGGTAGCGGAATGAGTCTTTAGAAAACTTAGGTGCTTGGTGTTATTTATCTGAAGATTGTCTAATGTTTTTAGACTGAGTTCTCGCAAGCGCTTGGCCTCCGATACCGACATTTGTATTATCGGGGTTCTGGGGTTGATTTGTGTTCCTTCTGTGTTGGAGAATACTCGGTCATCAATCGTCATAGAGCAGTTGTAGTCGCATATTGAATTTTTCATATCTTAAATATATTACATCTTTTTGATTACAGATTTTTATGTTGTTATAAGTTTTACAGTTATTTCTTAATCCGAACATTGTGTCTTTATATTTGAAAATTTTTTTAATCTGTAAGTTTTCAATTGTATTATCTTTAACTATTGGTCTAATAATGATTTTCTCGTATTTTACTTTCTCGAGATTAGGAATTTTGACAATATATAGAATTATAGTATAATTATGTAAGACGGATACGTCAGCCAATTCTAGCATCTCTTCTACTGTCAGATCTATTTCGGCTTTATTTATTTGTTTTTGTATTAAGTCTAGATCTTTGTCATTCATGAGGATGCTGTTTATTATATTGAATTTTGCCCATTGTATTGTTGTTATTTCCTCTTTAACCAAACGGGTTTGTATTTGTTTGTTAGTATCGAGATTGTTAGTAGGGTATAAATATTTCTGGATGGCGTTGGTTAATATGTTGCTGATTTGAGTTAGATTATTTATTCGTTGTTGAAATTGTGTATTGATGATGGCTTGTTGGTTAGTATTCTGAATGAGGCTATTTAGATTATTTTTTATAGCAACTAAGTCATCATGGTCAGGAGAGCCAGCCACGAATTTCCAGGCTGTGCCTAAAGCATTTATGGATCTTGTGTGTCAAGTTTTATTTGGATACAATAAAGAGTGAAAGATTGATTTTGACTGTTCTATTTGAATTGCAAGTTTGTCCAATGCTTTTTGAAGTTGTATTACATCTATCAGATTAATTATTCTAGTCGAAGAATTAGTAATTTTACCTAATCTGTTATGAAGGGTGAGTATGTGACTATTCGTGTAGTTAGTCATTTCCACTCGTGCCTGTATTGGGATTACTCCCAGCATCCTGTAGAGAAAAATCATTTTTATACTCATTCACAAAGTGAAATGAGTATATTGGTTTTGTGCAATGTCCGTCACGCTGTCCGTCACGCTGACCGTCCGTCCGTCCGTCCGTCTGTCCGTCTGTCCGTCTGTCCGTCTGTCCGTATGTTTGAACTCGTCGATCTCAGAATCTATAAGAGCTAGAGACTGAAATTTTTATGTAGATCTATGTATAGCACGCGCAGATCGAGTTTGTTTCAAAAAATCGAAAAATTTTATCGTTTTAAAGTTATCGATTTTAAACGTTATCGAAATGCTGTTATAAATTTATATCTCCCACATCTTTAGAGCTAGAGTCTCCAAATTTTGTACATAGTATAATGTGTAGTTTATACAATTTTTTTTTAATACAGTTTTTGTCACATTTTTGTATGTGTATGTGTGTGTGCATGTATTGCTTTTATGTATGTACATATATATTAAATAAGCATAGAATGTTTGGAATATCGGCTCTTCACAGGGTTCAGGGGATTTCCTAGTCGGGTACCGCCGACAAGAGCTTTCTTACTTGTTAATGTTGCTGTTGTGTACTACTTTTCCTGATTCTGTCTTTATAGTTGTGTCGTTGTCTTCTTTAACTATTTCTTTTTTGTACCTGGAGGAAGGTCTAGATCCTAATCGTGTGTTGATTTTTACGTAAATTATCTGTCCAGTTTTGTAGATTTGTATAGGGTTTCTAGATTGGTTATGATATTGTTCTTTTAATTATACCCTGAACCCATTGAAAATGGGAAATCAGGGTATAATGTTTTTGTGAAAATGTATGTAACAGGCAGAAGGAGACATCGCAGAGCCCATAAAGTATATATATTCTTGATCAGCTCGATGAGCTTAGTTTAATTAGCCCTGTCCGTCTGTCCGTCCGTCTGTCCGTCCGTCCGTCCGTCCGTCCGTCCGTCCGTCCGTGTGAACGCAGCGATCTCGTAATTTTCAGTGTATACTCGTGTATACCCAACGCAGTACAAGTTTTTTTTTAGATTTTCGATGACTCATCCCGTTTTTTTACTATCTATAAAAATCGATAACTTGTCTTCGGTTAAGCCTACTGTAAGAGCTAGAGACTCGAAATTTACTGTGTAGATCTGTGTAATAAATGCGGAGATTTTGTAATTTTTGGATTTTGGATGCCACGCCCCCTTCGCACCCAATTTGAAAAATTCGTATTTCAAATACTAGAGACTTGTGCTTTGGCAAATACACACATATGACAAACATGATCGTGCTGTCAAATTTTGATTAAGAAAGTCCATCCACAAAAAAAGTTAATAAACATTTAATTTCCCATACAATAGGCACATTGCAGCCCAAGCGCAGTCGCTGCGTCAACTGCGCAGTCAGCAGAGCGCGTGCTTATGCGTGCGTGCGTATGCATGCGTGTATGTGTGGGTATTGCTCGCAATATTTCTATAAAATAAGCATAGCATGTTGGGAAGATTGGCTCTTCGCAGGGTTCAGGGTATCTCGTAGTCGAGCCGTCTCGACTAGAGCACTCATACTTGTTTTGTTATGTTATTTTTACGTGCCCGTTCCGAGGTCTGCGAAGTTTCTATCTTTGCCTTCTCTTTTAAGACATCTCATTATATCTGATAGGGTGGAGTGTAGTCGTTTTATCTGTCCGTTTTCTGAACTCCTATATGGTGGTACTTTGAAAACTTGAATGTTGAGCTGATCTTCCATCATGAAAGAGATAGAGGCTGAATTAAGTGATTTTTCGTTATATACTACTACAAACTTTGGTACTCCATAGTAAAATAGTATTTCATGTAATGGTTGTCTGATATCTTCTATAGCTTTAGATTTAATAATTTGAGAATTTGTCTATTGCAGTGAGCACGAGGTGTGTTTCGGTAGGATAAATATCTATGTGAATGATGTGCCCCGGATACTCGGGTATCGGTGTTTCTTTCAAATTTGGGTTTGTTGGTCGTCTATCGTATTTTTCTTCTTTGCAGACCCTACATTGTTTTACTATATTTGTAATTTTAGCTTTCATTCTTGGGAAGTAGTACTTTTCCGCAATCTGTTTTTGGTTTTCATATGCGTTTCTATGTGCTCTATTGTGCGTTTTTAATATTTTTTTCTCTTGATCTGAGTCTTTTTCTAGGTTTATAATTCTGTTTTCGGAAAATTGTATTTTGAAAGTATTGAGGTGAGACGGGAAGATATTCTGTAGCTTGCCCATGATATCTTCTGTTGTGAGAATTCCGTTTATGACGGATGGGTTTAAATATTTTTTTAGTAAGCTAATAAGGTCATTTTCTGAGAATTGCTCTTTTGCAATGTAGTGTCTATGGAAGGTGGGGAACGGAATGCTGAATTCGTACTTCTCTTTATTTTCTTTTGCAATTATGATTTGATTCTTGTAAACGTTGATAGGGGCTTTTAAGCTTGGTATCAGAAGATGGCTTGAACTATTTGCACTCTGAACGGTGGCTGTCATCGAATTGATTTGGTTATTTAATTGGTTAGGGGCTCTGGACAATGCATCAGCAACTATATTTTCTTTACCTGGTTTGTAAACTAGCTGGTAGTCGTATTCTTCTAAGATTGCCTTCCACCTTTTAATTTGGGCGTTCCCATGCCAACTAATAAGGGAATGTGTAAGAGGTTGGTGGTCTGTGAATATATTGACTTTAGAATTCCCATAAAGATCATTTTTAAGAGACTTTAGAGCCCAAGCAATAGCTTACATTTCGTTCTCATTTGTTGCGTAATTTTCTTCTGCTTTACAAAACGTTCTGGATAGGAAGAAATAGGGTGTCCATCTTGGCACCGATTGCGTGATTCGATGCATCGGTAGTCAGGTGAAATTCTTTTTTGAATTTATTTGAGAATAACATCTTCTGATATTTGATTTTTTTGATTTTTTGATTCTATGCCTTTGTCGGAAATAACAAAACCTAACCTTGGTTTTAAAAATTTTGCACTTGTCTATTTGGCATTTTATGTTCGCTTCGTGGAGCGTATGGAATATTGTTTCGAGGTGATCTAGATGGGATTTTTCGTCTTTGCTGAACACGACTATATTGTCTATGTAGACATAGCAGATTTTTCCTGTATGCTGCCTCAGTATGTCGTCTAAAGCTCTTTGAAATATGGATGGAGCGTTTTTTAGATCAAAAGGGTCGTTTAAACTCATATTTTCTATTTTTTATGGAGAAAGCAGTTTTTTCTATGTCTTTTTCTCTTAATAAGATCTGATGAAATCCGCTTTTTAAACCAAGTACGGAGAATATTTTGTTTTCTCCTAATTGGGCTAATACCTCGTTAATTTCTAGTATGGGATACCGATCGGCGATGGTTACGGAATTTAGCTTTCCAGATGCATCTAATTTTTTTGGTACTATTATAACGGGAGAGTTATATGGAGAACGGGAGGAGCGAATTATGTCGTCGTCTAGCAGCTTTTGTATTTGTGTTTCTACTTTTTGTTGTAAAGGCATGGAGTAGGGGTAATATTTAGTATAAATTGGAGAGTCTGAGGTGGTTTTTATTTCTGCTTGGGCACAGGTGGTAAATGATAGTCTGTCGTTGGGTTTTGAAAATAAGCTCGAGAATTTCCTTGTTAGGTTTGTAATGCTGGTGCCTTGTTCTTTAGACATATGTTCGGTTCTAATATTTAAATTATTGACTGCTTGTATTCGTTTTTCTTTGATTGGAATGTTGTATTTATTCTTTAGTGTCATAATGTTGTCGTTAGAGAAGATTACTGCGTTTAGCTGCTTAAGACTGTCTTTTCCTAGACTGGCGTCAAATGATTTTAGAGTAGGCAGTAGGAAATATTTTATTTTTACGTCTTTGATGTCAAACAGGTTATTTTTATGTTACCTCCTACAGAGATTGCATCGAATGGTTCTATATTTTCTTTCGGGTTTCTTACTAAATTTGGTTTTATATAATTGTTGTTTAAGCCAGTGTCGATTAAAATTTTTAGGGTCTTTCCTCCAAGCTTGCATTCGAAGTATGGAAGTGAGGAGGACTTTATTCTTAAAAAATGTATTTCTGAATGTCTAACTTGATCATCGTCACCCGAGTATTCGCACTCGTGTGGTGAGTTGTCTGCTAGATTTTCTACGTCCGCTTAGTATTCGTTAGCGTATTGTTCCAATTCTGCCTGGCTTTGTTCTTCTATGTAAGTATGATTTTTGTTTTCTTCGGCTGTTTCTATATTAAAATTTCGAGGTCTTCTTAGTTCTTGTGCTGTGTTATATGGAGGACTTTTTCCTATGTCGAAATTGGGGCGATTAACATAATTAACCTGTCTTGTTTGGATGGAATTATCTACGTCCATGGGTTCGGGACGAGAGTTAGGTTTTGGTCCAGACGGACGAGGGGGTGCTAGAGGAAAATTGTAGTTTGGCTGTTGAAAGAATTGTTGTCCGGACGGACGAGGAGGTGCTACAGGGAAGTTGTAGCTTATCTGTTGGTGGAATTGTTGTCCATTAGGTGTCATTGTATTTTGTGGAAAACTGGTGTTTGGCCTATAGGATTGTATTGGTTGACGTGGAATGTTTTTTTGTGTTATTGGAGTAGATCGGAATGATTGCAGACGACCTTTCTGGTTGGCTTGGGAGGCGACATATTTTTGATTCTCTAATTTGAGGCATAAATGAAGGGGTTGTGGCTTCTTTAATTCCTAGAATTCTAGGGAGATCACCTTGGAGACCTCTAACGAAGGTGTCAAGTGCCTTGTCACGATATACTTTGGTGAATAATCGCTCAGATTCTTTGGTCACATTCATACAACCCACTTTATTAAGAATAAGTGACAAATGTTTATAGACCGCTAAATGAAATTCTTCAACAGATTGATTACTTTGCGTCAGTCCGGTCATCTGATATTCTAGGATTGTTATATCCCTCTTATCAGCGTAATGTAGGGTCAAGCACTTGGTAATGGCATTCCAGTCAAGTGGTACGTTGTAGGATTCTAATGCTGTATCTGCTAGTCCAGTTATTTTGTTTATTATTGAATAAAGGATGCAGAAATATCTAGGGCTGCCTTCCTGTCCAGTATAGATTTGCATTATTCTGTCTACGCTCTTCTTCCAGGAGCTAAACTCAGCTGGATTCCCGTTAAATTCTCTTAGGCCTTTGACTATATCTGGAACCTTGTCTAATTCAGATATTCTATTACTATACTCAGGTCTGATTGATATGTCAGGGACGTCGAAAGGGCATGTGATTGGTCTAATTGATTCGGGTGTATTATTTAGTACTAGAGTCTCAACGACAATTTTAGTAATTAGTTGTGTTAGTTGGTCTATATTCATTTGGGAGTAATTAGGAGGTGCTGATTGTGAGGATGACGCATCATCGGACAACAATGATGGTCTTATTAGATTACTTGGGTTTGCCATGGTTAAATGTAATTATAATTTCTTTTTTTTTTCGTATATATTTCTATTGATTACTTATTTGATATTAAAAAAAAAATTTTTTTTTATATATTTTTTTTTAACAAATTTCTTATAATACTTTCTTATATTAACTTACAATATAATAGCAACAATGGTTATTCTCTGCGGAAGTTCGAAAATCTCCTTTTTGGGTCATCGATGTCCTACTCAGGTTTCGAGGTCTTTACTTCAGTCCAGTGGTTGGCTAGGAGCGGGTCTTGTAGCCGTGACACTTGCTGTGTGGCACTTAATAATTGTGTTATTGTCGTGCTTTTAATTTTGACACGTAATAATTGTGTTATTGTTGTGTTTTTTATTTTGGCACGTAATAATTGTTTTATTGTTGTGCTTAGATTTGTTTCTAATTTCCACAGCCACAAACTAATTTATGGGAGTTTCACTGTAGGAATTATTTGAACCAGCGACGGTATCAGCGTATGAACACTTTGGGCTATATTGCTGTACCGATTACGCACTTAGAAACTGGGTCTTTTATTGTACGCGCTGGTCCCTGTTCGGGCGCCAGTTAAAAAACGTTTTAAATAAATTTCTTCGTCGCAGCGAAGCGACTTATTTATTTGGATGTTAAAATGAATCTGAAACTTCTTACAGATTTAGGTTGCTTAAATATCAACGACAGCGGACGCGCCAGCGGTTGCGCGAATTATGTATTTCTTATAACAGTTTAATACATGGATTATGTATTTGTTTTAACAGTTTAATACATGAATTATGTATTTCTTTTATCAATTTAATACACGGATTATGTATTTGTTTTAACAGTTTAATACACGAATTATGTATTTCTTTTAACAATTTAATACACGGATTATGTATTTCTTATAACAGTTTAATACATGTTCTTTATTTGTGATATACAATACAACTGAGTTCTTATTCAATTCTAAGGGATCTTTTATACCATTCTTGGCGACAATTATTTGTGTTTACAATATTGGATATGCTGATTTGTGTTTACAATATTGGATATGCTGAGCTAAAGTATGTTTACATTATGCAGCTGGGCTGTGACGATCATTATACTCATTCACAAAGTGAAATGAGTATATTGGTTTTGTGCAATGTCCGTCACGCTGTCCGTCCGTCTGTCCGTCCGTCTGTCCGTCTGTCCGTATGAACGCAAACCATTTGCACAGTTTTGATGCTAGAGAGTTTAAATTTGGAATATATACTCGTGTATACCCTCGAATTATAAAGTGTCAAGATTTTCCCGATACGCCCACTAGGGGCGTGGCAAATCGGAAAATGCATTTTCCGATATCTCAGAAACACTACTTCTAGAAGTGCTAGAGAGTTGCAATTTGAAATGTAGACTCGTGTTGACAACTCAAAATGAAAAAGCTATGGCGGATATATCTACGCAGATTGGGGGCGTGACAAATCGGGTAAAACTGTATCTTCTACAGTTTTAAAGCTAGAACGCCCAAATTTGGCACGTAGGTTACTGCTACTATCCTATGCAGATCGAACAAAAATTTATATATCCACGCTTACTAGGGGCGTGGCAAATCGGATCTGACTATATAGTGATTTTCCAAATTCTGCTATATTTTGAGCACTATTGATGCTAGAGACTTGAAATTTGATATATATACTTGGGTTGACAACCCAAGACGAAAAAAATATGGCGGATATATCTACGCCCATAGGGGGCGTGGTAAACCGCAAAAGTTTATAGCTTCTACAGTTTTAGAGCTATTGGATGGTTGGTTGGATGGTTGAGTTACTAGTGAGCTCCTCTATCGGTAACTCAAAAATAATTTTTACGCCCTTTATGGGGCATTTTTGAGTGTAAGCATCCAAATTTCACACTTACGTTACCCTTCACTACTTCTAAGAACTGGCCAAAAATTATATGTCTACGCCCACTAGGGGCGTGGCAAATCGGGAAAAACTGTACATTTTTCCGATTTTCAGTGAGAAAATCAAAATTTTATGACGATATTACTGCTGATCTCCTCTATTGATTTCCAAAAAATTATATATGTACAAACCAATTGTGGGCGTGGCAATGGGCGTGATCTGTGCGGGTGTGAATGAGTATCCCGCAGTCGGTAACGCCCGACTGCAACGTTCTTACTTGTTATTGCTATTATTATGCAATTATTTTTATACCCTGAACCCATTGAAAATGGGAAAACAGGGTATAATGGTTTTGTTGAAATGTATGTAACAGGCAGAAGGAGGCGTGGCAGACCCCATAAAGTATATATATTCTTGATCAGGGCGATGAGCTGAGTTGATTTAGCCCTGTCCGTCTGTCCGTCCGTCCGTCTGTCCGTCTGTCCGTCTGTCCGTATGTTTGAACGCGTCGATCTCAGAATCTATAAGAGCTAGAGACTTTTTTATGTAGGTCCGTGTATAGCACGCGCAGATCGAGTTTGTTTCAAAAATTCGATAACTTTTATCGTTTTAATGTTATCGATTTAAAACGTTATCGAAATGCAGTTATAAATTTATATCTCCCGCATCTTTAGAGCTAGAGTCTCCAAATTTTGTATTCAGTATAATGTAGTTTATACAATTTTGATTTTTGTCAAATTTTTTATACCACCCCCCTTTCCTTCCCTTTCCCCCCAAACTTGTAAAATCCGTATTTCAAATACTAGAGACTTGTGCTTTGGCAAATATACACATATAAATGACAGAATCACGCTCTGAAAGTTTAATTAAGAACGTCCAACTACAAAAGAAGTTATTAAACATTTAATTTCCCATAGTAAAGCCTATGAGCGCAGCCCACACTCAGTCGCTGCGTTAACTGCGCAGTCAGCAGAGCGCTCGCTTATGCGTGCGTGCGTATGTGTATGTGTGTATGTATGTGCATGTATCGCTTGTATACATGTATATGTTAAATAAGCATAGAATGTTTGGAGTATCGGCTCTTCGCAGGGTTCAGGGGATCTCCTAGTCGGGTACCGCCGACTAGAGCTTTCTTACTTGTTATACCCTGAACCCATTGAAAATGGGAAATCAGGGTATAATGGTTTTGTTAAAATGTATGTAACAGGCAGAAGGAGGCGTGGCAGACCCCTTAAAGTATATATATTCTTGATCAGCTCGACGAACTGAGTCGATATAGCCATGTCCGTCTGTCCGTCTGTCCATCTGTCCGTCCGACCGTCCGTCCGTCTGTCCGTCTGTCCGTATGTATGAACGCGTCGATCTCAGAATCTATAAGAGCTAGAGACTTGAAATTTTTTATGTAGATCCGTGTATAGCACGCGCAGATCGAGTTTGTTTCAAAAATTCGATAACACTTATCGTTTTAATGTTATCGATTTAAAACGTTATCGAAATGCAGTTATAAATTGATATCTCCCACATCTTTAGAGCTATAGTCTCCAAATTTTGTATTTAGTATATTGTGGAGTTTATACAATTTTGATTTTTGTTATATTTTGGATGCCACGCCCCTTTCGCCCTAAATTTGCAAAAAACGTATTTCAAGTGCTAGAGACTTGTGCTTCGGAAAATACACACATATGAATGACATAACCACGCTCTGAAAGTTTGATTAAGCAAGTCCATCTACAAAAGAACTTATTCAACAATTAAGTTCCCATAATATAGCTCTTATTGCAGCCCGAGCGCAGTCGCTGCGTAAACTGCGCAGTCAGCAGAGCGCGCGCTTATAAGTGCGTGCGTATGTGTGTGTGTGTATGTGTGCATGTGTTGCTTGTATATATATGTTAAATAAGCATAGAATGTTTGAAATATCGGCTCATCGTAGGGTTCAGGGGATCTCCTAGTCGGGTACCACCGACTAGAGCTTTCTTACTTGTTGTATTTCAAAATGCCCATACGAATTAATTTTAATTTATAAAAATCAATATCAAATTTGTTTATTTCTTCTTCTGATAAAATTTCTGGTAAAATTATATTATTCTTTGCAGAGGCTATATTTTCCTGAATATAATTTATTTTGTATTCAATATTTTTTTTTTAATATCTGCATTTGGTCATTGTATATGATTTTCATTAAGATTTTTATACTCATTCACAAAGTGAAATGAGTATATTGGTTTTGTGCAATGTCCGTGTTGACAACTAAAGATGAAAAAGCTATGGCGGATATATCTACGCCCATAGGGGGCGTGGCAAACCGCAAAAGCTTATAGCTCCTACAGTTTTAGAGCTAGAAGCTTCAAAATTGATGGTTGAGTTACTAGTGAGCTCCTCTATCGATGACCCAAAAATAATTTTTACGCCCCTTATGGGACATGCCTGGCTGAAAAATACCCTGTAATTTTCGCATTTTTTGAGTGTAAGCATCCAAATTTCACACTTACGTTACTCTTCACTACTTTTAAGCGCTGGCCAAAAATAATATGTCTACGCCTACTGGGGGCGTGGCAAATCGGGAAAAACTGTACGTTTTTCCGATTCTCAGTGAGAAAATCAAACTTTTTTGACGATATTACTGCTGATCTCCTCTATTGATTTCCAAAAAATTTTATGTGTACAATCAAATTGGGGGCGTGATCTGTGCGGGTGTGAATGAGTATTCCGCAGTCGGTAGCGCCCGACTGCAACGTTCTTACTTGTTTTTATTTTGGTCATTTATGCTTGTCAGTGTTTCGTTAATGATTATTCGGTCGTGCTTAATTATTTCTGCTAACCTATGTATTGTGTCGTTAAAATGTGAATTTATGCTTATTTCTTGGTTCATGTTGTTTATGATGTTATGGTTATTTTGGTCAATTATATCGAGGTGTTCTAAGATATCTGTCCTGTCTTCGTCGTCCATTAGTCCAAATAGCCATTTGTATGCTGTTCCTGCTATATTTATAAGTCCCCTTTTATTTCTGCTAAAAGGTGTAATGGATCTAATCTTTGCCTATATTAATCTGATTTCTGCAAATAGTTTCTCACTGTCAGTAATATTGGCTGTTCTGATGTTTGTTTCTATTTGTTTTATAATATTCTGAAGTGGGTCAATGTTAATAATGTGTAGTATAACATTGTTTCGTTTACTATTTCGGTTTGATGAATCTGTATGGGTGCATAAACTGCACTTACTAATATCGGTTCCATTTGTAATCTTGTCTGTACTGTATTGAACCTGGTTATAATGATGGCTAAAATGATTAGTATCTGGGGAATAATGAAAAAAAACTTTGTCAAATCTGCTATCAATCTGTATTTTTATACCCTGAACCCATTGAAAATGGGAAATCAGGGTATAATGGTTTTGATAAAATGTATGTAACAGGCAGAAGGAGGCGTGGCAGACCCCATAAAGTATATATATATTCTTGATCAGGGCGACGAGCTGAGTTGATTTAGCCCCGTCCGTCTGTCCGTCCGTCCGTCTGTCCGTCTATCCGTCTGTCCGTCTGTCCGTATGTTTGAACGCGTCGATCTCAGAATCTATAAGAGCTAGAGACTTAAAATTACGTATTTCAAGTACTAGAGACTTGTGCTTCGGCACATACACACATATGATTGACATAATCACACTCTGAAAGTTTGATTAAAAAAGTCCATCTACAAAGAAACTTATTCAACAATTAAGTTTTTATAACATAGCCTTACTGCAGTCCGAGCGCAGTCGCTGCGTAAACTGCGCAGTCAGCAGAGCGCGTGCTTATGCGTGCGTGCGTATGTGTGTGTATGTGTTCCTCGTAATGTATACATATTAAGAGAAGTGTAGAACGTTTGGAATATCGGCTCTTCGCAGGGTTCAGGGGATCTCCTAGTCGGGTACTCCCGACTAGAGCTTTCTTACTTGTTTTCGTTAGTATTGTTAATTTTCTGCTTTAACGGTCTTTTAATGTTACTTGGATGAATGTTTTCTAACTTTACATATCTAAAACAAGTAAGAGTGCTCTAGTCGAGACGGCTCGACTACGAGATACCCTGAACCCTGCGAAGATCCAATCTTCCCAACATTCTATGCTTATTTTACATATACAAATATTGCGAGCAACGCACACAGACACACATGCATACGCACGCACGCATAAGCACGCGCTCTGCTGACTGCGCAGTCAGCGCGGCAACTGCGCTTGGGCTGCAATATGCCTATTGTATGGGAAATTAAATGTTTAATAACTTTTTTTGTGGATGGACTTCCTTAAGCAAACTTTCACAGCGTAATTATGTCATTCATATGTATATGTTTGCCAAAGCACAAGTCTCTAGTATTTGAAATACGAATTTTTCAAATTGGGGGCGAAGGGGGCGTGGCATCCAAAATCCAAAAATGACAAAATGTCCGCATTCATTACACGGATCTACACAGTAAATTTGGAGTCTCTAGCTCTTACGGTATGCTTAACCGAAGAAAAGTTATCGATTTTGATCGATAATAAGGGAACGGGATGAGTTATCGAAAATCTAAATCTCGTACTGCGTAGGCTATAGACGAGTATTCTCTGAAAATTTCAGATCTCTAGCTTTTGTGGTTTACGAGATCGCTGCGTTCACACGGACGGACGGACGGACGGACGGACGGACGGACGGACGGACGGACGGACGGACGGACAGACGGACAGGGCTATTTCAACTCAGCTCATCGAGCTGATCAAGAATATATATACTTTATGGGGTCTGCGACGTCTCCTTCTGCCTGTTACATACATTTTCACAAAAACATTATACCCTGATTTCCCATTTTCAATGGGTTCAGGGTATAATAAGGCTTATAAGGATGTCTGACCTTTTTATAATTTTTTATTGGACCTTCCTGTCTTTGTTCATTGTATCCTTCTCTTGTATTATTTATTTTGTTTATAATCATTTTCTTACGTTCCTCAATAGTCATCTTTAATTTATTTGCATCTTCTGTGGCTTTAGCATAAATTGGTGTGGATTTTATTGTTGAATGAAAACGTTTATTGTAAGCTATTATTGCTAATTGAATTTTAGATTCGATGGATAGTTCATTATTATCTATTCCTGTTATTATTTCAATTAATGTAGAATGTAATCTTTCAATATCAGCGTTTCCTGTATGTGAATTGGGCTTTGTATAATGTATTGAAATATCTTCCTTGTTTATTTAAAAACTGTATTATATGTTCTGATCTAAACTCATTATCCATTATTATTTTCTGTGGTTTATTAAATTTTGCAAAATGTTCTATCATAATTTGCATCTTTGTTCGCCAATTTCTATCCATAATATTATAAGCAACTGCAAATTTTGTAAGTTTATATATGATTGTAACAAAAGATTTGTGTTTTATGTGAAATATATCTAAATGTATAATTTGGTTTTTAGTATCTGGTGTTTCTGTAAATTTAAAGTTTGGTTTTATCGGTTTTCTATCATACTTAATTTCTTTGCATTTTCTACAATTTGCTATTATTAATTGAATATGGTCCCTTAATTTTGGAAAATAGATTTTGTCTTTTAGTGAATTGAATGTTTCACTTATACCGCTGTGTAATGAATCTTTTGAATGGTAAATTGAAATTTGTTTATGTAATTCTTCCTCAGTTGAAATTTCTTGTGCTCTATTTGTACATTTGAAAAATTTAATATTTTTAGAGTGAGAAAAAATGTTGATTAATATACATTGTATTTTATGATATTCTGAGTCTGGTACTTCTGAAAAAATTCCTACTGTTCCTTTCTCTATATTATTTTGTAATTTTATTTCAATTTCATTTTCTGTGTCTGCTGGATTTACTTCAATTATTTTCCTTCCATGGTATATATTAATATTATCTGTTGCTGAGTAGGTAATTATTATCTGAGTTTTATATTTATTAACAATATCATTTTTTATATAAAAATGAGTTAATTCGTCTTCATCTGCTGAATGCTGTGTATTTGTTATATCAAAATTTGATTCTTCTTTATTTTCTGTATTGATTAATTGTGCTGTTTTCTGTCTGCTTAAAAAATCTGCTACCTTATTGTCTTTACCTTTTAAATATATAATATCATAATCGAATTCCTGTAGTTTTAAAATCCATCTTTGATGTCTAGCTGTCATTTCTTTTCCTTTAAATTTTGAATTTAGGTATTTTATAGGAGCATGATCTGTTATAATTTGAAATTTATTTCCGATCAAATAGTGTTTGAAATAATTTACGGCATGTATAATAGACAAAAATTCTTTATCAATTGTACTATAGTTTTTCTCATGTTTATTAAGTGTTCTTGAAACATAGGCAATTGGTTGTCCTTGTTGAGATAATATTGCACCTATGGCAAAATCACTGGCGTCTGTAGTAATTGTAAATGGTTTGTCAAATTCTGGATATTTTAATATTGGGTGTGAGCTTATAAGCGCTTTAAGATTTTCAAATGCATCTATAAATTGTGGATCATTTGTATTAATTGATACACCTTTTTGTAAATATCTAATCATTGGGTAAGCTATTTTGGAATAGTCTTTGATAAATTTTCTATAAAATCCTGTCATACCTAAAAATCCTTTTAATTTTTTTTCCGTTTTTGGTAATGTAATTTCTTTTATTGCTTCTATTTTTCTTGGATTTGGTTTGAACCCTTCTTTTGTGAGAATATGTCCGAAGTATTCGGTATGTTTTTTCATAAACGAGCATTTATCTGGTTGTATTTTTAAATTATGATTCCTAAGTACTTTGAAAATTTTTTTCTAGAGCAATCTTGTGTTCTTCAAGTGTTGTTGAAAAAATTAAAATATCATCAAGATATACCACACAAATTTTGTTTATATAATCCCTCAATATTTCGTTCATTAACCGTTGGAATGTAGCTGGAGCATTTTTTAATCCGAACGGCATTCTAACATATTCATATAATCCCATTGGTGTTATGAAAGCTGTTTATACCCTGAACCCATTGAAAATGGGAAAACAGGGTATAATGGTTTTGTTAAAATGTATGTAACAGGCAGAAGGAGGCGTGGCAGACCCCATAAAGTATATATATTCTTGATCAGCTCGACGAACTGAGTTGATATAGCCATGTCCGTCTGTCCGTCCGTCCGTATGTGTGAACGCGTCGATCTCAGAATCTATAAGAGCTAGAGACTTGAAATTTTTTATGTAGATCCGTGCATAGCACGCGCAAATCGAGTTTGTTTCAAAAAATCGATAAATTTGATCGTTTTAAAGTTATCGATTTAAAACGGTTTCGAAATGCAGTTATAAATTTATATCTTTCACATCTTTAAAGCTAGAGTCTCCAAATTTTGTATTTAGTATAATGTGGAGTTTATACAATTTTGATTTTTGTCAAATTTTGGATACCATCCCCCCTTTTCTTCCCTTCCCCCCAAACTTGTAAAAACCGTATATCAAGTACTAGAGACTTGTGCTTTGGCAAATACACACATATAAGTGACATAATCACGCTCTGAAAGATTGATTAAAACAGTCCATCTACAAAAGAAGTTATTAAGCATTTCATTTCCCATAGTAAAACATATGAGCGCAGCCTGCGCTCAGTCGCTGCGCTATCTGCGCAGTCAGCAAAGCGCGTGCTTATGCGTATGTGTATGTGTGTATGTGTGTATGCATGTATTGCTTGTGTATAAGTATATGTTTAATAAGCATAGAATGTTTGGCGTATCGGCTCTTCGCAGGGTTCAGGGGATCTCCTAGTCGGGTACCGCCGACTAGAGCTTTCTTACTTGTTTTTCTATATCTTCTTCTGCCATTAATATTTGATGATAGCCTTTCGCTAAATCAAGAGTAGTAAAATATTGGGCTTTACCAAGTTTATCTAATACAGCGTCCATAATAGGTATTGGATACTTATCTGAAACGGTTACTTGGTTTAGTCGTCTATAATCTACACAGATACGATATTTTTGAATTCCTGAATTATCAATTTTTTTCTTAACTACACATATAGGAGAGCTATATTTGCTTTTACTTTTTCTTATTATTCCACTTTTTTCCATTTCTATTATTTGCTTTCTTACTTCTTCTTCATATTTTGGAGAAACCCTATAGAGCTTTGAATTTATGGGATGATCTGTTGTAATTTTAATATTGTGAACTATTGTATTAGTGTTAGTTAACTGATCACCTTCTTTTAAATATAACTTTTCAAATTTTTTCGTAAGATTTTTTACTATCTGAACTTCCTCAGCATTGAGCCCTTCTAGCTTAAAGACATCAATTTCACCTTCTTCCATTACACAAACATCTTCTGATAATATAGCTACCATCTTATTCCTGTGCAATCTGCATATTTGAATTCACTTGGTACTTCTGTTTTAACTAAATAGCTGTAATTTTTATACTCATTCACAAAGTGAAATGAGTATATTGGTTTTGTGCAATGTCCGTCACGCTGTCCGTCCGTCTGTCCGTCTGTCCGTATGAACGCAAACCATTTGCACAGTTTTGAAGCTAGAGAGTTGAAATTTGGAATATATACTCGTGTATACCCTCGAATTATAATGTGTCAAGATTTTCCCGATACCTCCACTAGGGGCGTGGCAAATCGGAAAATGCATTTTCCGGTATCTCAGAAACACTACTTCTAGAAGTGCTAGAGAGTTGCAATTTGAAATGTGGATATGTGTTGACAACTCAAGATGAAAAAGCTATGGCAGATATATCTACGCCCATTGGGGGCGTGGCAAATCGGGTAAAACGGTATCTTCTACAGTTTTAAAGCTAGAATGCCCAAATTTGGCACGTAGGTTGCTGCTACGATCCTATGAAGATCGACCAAAAATCTATATATCCACGCCTACTAGGGGCGTGGCAAATCGGACCTGACTATATAGTGATTTTGCAAATTCTGTAATATTTTGAGCACTATTGATGCTAGAGACTTGAAACTTGGTATATATACTCGGTTTGACAACCCAAGATGAAAAAGATATGGCGGATATATCTACGCCCATAGGGGGCGTGGCAAACCGCAAAAGTTTATAGCTCCTACAGTTTTAGAGCTAGAAGCTTCAAAATTAGATGGTTGAGTTACTGGTGAGCTCCTCTATCAATGACCTTAAAATAATGTTTACACACCTTTGGGGCATGCCCGACTAAAAAATACCCTGTAATTTTCGCATTTTTTTAGTGTAAGCATCCAAATTTCACACTTACGTTACCCTTCACTACTTCTAAGAACTGACCAAAAATTATATGTCTACGCCCACTGGGTGCGTGGCAAATCGGGAAAAACTGTACGCTTTTCCGATTCTCAGTGAGAAAATCAAAGTTTTATGACGATGTTACTTCTGATCTATTGAGTTCCAAAAAATTATATGTGTACAAACGAATTGTGGGCGTGGCAATGGGCGTGATCTGTGCGGGTGTGAATGAGTATCCCGCAGTCGGTAGCGCCCGACTGCAACGTTCTTACTTGTTATACCCTGAACCCATTGAAAATGGGAAATCAGGGTATAATGTTTTTGTGAAAATGTATGTAACAGGCAGAAGGAGACATGGCAGACCCCATAAAGTATATATAGTCCGTCTGTCCGTCCGTCCGTCCGTCCGTCCGTCCGTCCGTCCGTCCGTCCGTGTGAACGCAGCGATCTCGTAAACCACAAAAGCTAGAGATCTGAAATCAGAGAATACTCGTCTATAGCCTACACAGTACGAGTTTTTTTTAGATTTTCGATAACTCATCCCGTTTCCTTATTATCGATAAAAATCGATAACTTTTCTTCGGTTAAGCATACCGTAAGAGCTAGAGACTCAAAATTTACTGTGTGGATCCGTGTAACGAATGCGGACATTTTGTAATTTTTGGATTTTGGATGCCACGCCCCCTTCGCCCCCAATTTGAAAAATTCGTATTTCAAATACTAGAGACTTGTGCTTTGGCAAGTACATACATATGAATGATACAATCATGCTGTGCAAGTTTGATTAAGAAAGTCCATCCCCAAAAAAAGTTATTAAACATTTAATTTCCCATACAATAGGCATATTGCCGCCCGAGCGCAGTCGCCGCGCTGACTGCGCAGTCAGCAGAGCGCGTGTTTATGCGTGCGTGCGTATGCATGTGTGTGTGTGTGTGTGCGTTGCTCGCAATATTTGTATATGTAAAATAAGCATAGAATGTTGGGAAGATTGACTCTTCGCAGGGTTCAGGGTATCTCGTAGTCGAGCCGTCTCGACTAGAGCACTCTTACTTGTTTATATTTCCATTAATAGTGCAAATGGTCTTTGAAAATTTTTCGATTATTTTATACTTTGATTCATGTATATTTTTGGTGTTTACTATACTTATAGTAGATCCAGTATCTACTAAAATTAGAAAAGGATCCCCCTCGATAGTTCCCTTAATGAAAACTTTTCTTTTGTCCGAGGCTAGTTTGTAAAAAACTCTTCCTGTTTATTTGCGTAATTTGAATTCTTATTTACTTCCTCATCATTTAAATTGTCTAAGCTCATTGCTTCTGGTTGTGGTTGCTGATAATTTTGTCGAATATTCTGACTTGTTTGTCTATTAAAATTCTGATTTTGTCTTACGTTCTGACTTTGTTGTTGTTTGTTAAAGTTTTGGTCTTGTCTTACGTTCTGACTTTGTTGTTGATTATTCCTAACTATTTGGCTATTCTGTTGTCTGTTTTGTCTTTGGTAATCATTATATGCTTGATTATTTTCGTTTGAATTTCTGTTGTCTGTGTCTTGTCTTGAGTTTTGGTTAAATTGTCTGTTATTGTAATTTGATGAATAATTATTGTCTTTTTTTATTAATAATTTTTGATTCAAATTTCCAAAATTTAGACCAACGAAATTAGAAAGTTAATTTCTTAATTCTGTTAAAGTTGTTTTATTCATTAAGGCAATTGCAATCGGACCACATGATAATTCTTTAACTCTTTGAATTAATAATCCACTTAGAATATCAACTAGTCTACTATTATTTTCAAAGACCGAAAAGTCAGTAATTTCCTCAACAATTGTTCTTATTTTATTATCAAGATCTCTTACGCTTTTTATACTCATTCACAAAGTGAAATGAGTATATTGGTTTTGTGCAATGTCCGTCACGCTGTCCGTCCGTCTGTCCGTCTGTCCGTCTGTCCGTATGAACGCAAACCATTTGCACAGTTTTGAAGCTAGAGAGTTGAAATTTGGAATATATACTCGTGTATACCCTCGAATTATAAAGTGTCAAGATTTTCCCGATACGCCCACTAGGGGCGTGGCAAATCGGAAAATGCATTTGCCCATACCTCAGAAACACTACTTCTAGAAGTGCTAGAGAGTTGCAATTTGGAATATATACTCGTGTTGACAACCCAAGATCAAAAAGCTATGGCGGATATATCTACGCCCATTGGGGGCGTGGCAAATCGGGTAAAACTGTATCTTCTACAGTCTTAAAGCTAAAACGCCCAAATTTGGCACGTAGGTTACTGATACGATCCTATGAAGATCGACCAAAAATCTATATATCCACGCCTACTAGGGGCGTGGCAAATCGGATCTGACTATATAGTGATTTTTCAAATTCTGTAATATTTTGAGCACTATTGATGCTAGAGACTTGAAACTTGGTATATATACTCGGGTTGATAACCCAAGTTGGAAAAGATATGGCGGATATATCTACGCCCATAGGGGGCGTGGCAAACCGCAAAAGTTTGTAGCTCCTACAGTTTTAGAGCTAGAAGCTTCAAAATTGGATGGTAAGTTACTGGTGAGCTCCTCTATCGATGCGCCAAAAATAAATTTTACGCCCCTTATGGGGTATGCCCGGCTAAAAAATACCCTGTAATTTTCGCATTTTTTGAGTGTAAGTATCCAAATTTCACACTTACGTTACCCTTCACTACTTCTAAGAACTGGCCAAAAATTATATGTCTACGCCTACTGGGGGCGTGGCAAATCGGGAAAAACTATACGTTTTTCCGATTCTCAGTGAGAAAATCAGAATTATATACAGATATTACTGCTGATCTCCTCTATTGATTTCCAAAAAATTATATATGTACAAACCAATTGTGGGCGTGGCAATGGGCGTGATCTGTGGGGGTGTGAATGAGTATCCCGCAGTCGGTAGCGCCCGACTGCAACGTTCTTACTTGTTACTCTTAAGTTATTGATTTTCCTAGTTAGTCCCATCTGATCCGTTCTAGGCCTATAGTGATGTCTTAAACGATTTTTGCACTCCGTCCAATTTGCTGGTGGGTTAATATTAAGCATAGTTCTAGCCTGACCTTGAATTTTGGTGTTGAATATGACAGTGAAGACCTGGTTGTTGTCATCATATTCCTCCATGATTTGGTCCACTGCAGACACGAATCCATGTAATGTTCCATCCTGCCCATTGAATGTCGGTAAGTATCTTGTTTCCTTCTCGATGCAATTCCTTTGTGTTGTAATTGGGTTTCTGCCTTCACATTCTCTTGCAATTATTACATTTGTTAATAATTGAATGCATTGCTGCAATTCAGCAGGTTCTCTAAATTCACTGTCGTGCAACCGATCCCGTCACGAAAAATAGTAGAGTTAAAAATACCCATTATTCAGCTAGTTAATTTATTTCCTACAACGAAAGCAATACACTGCGACAACTAAGCAGCGTTTAATTCTGAAACAACAGTCGCTACTGAAGAATAGCTACAACATAGATATTGTCAACGCGCCGCCACTACTCAAAGAAGTAAAGTTTGCCCTTTCCGTTTGCTACCATACGCCCCTCTACCATCACACCGTCACCACCGCGCTAAATAGTTGGAGCGAGGTTTTCCTTGTCGAAGGCTGTAAGACTTCTACGATACACAATGTTGCGTTCCTTGATGCCAAAAATGAAAAATATACTCTCGTTACTGAAAATAACGTTATTCCATAAATCTTGAGGTACTCCATCAACTTTTTGGGCGAAATCCATTCGCTTTTCTTTGTTGGCATCTGATATATGCGACTTCTTCCGCGCAGCACGGGCATGTATGGCCTCCGTTTTTGAGATTTTCCGTATCGTCTGAGTCTACAATGGTTCACAAGGCTTACTTACAAATAAAAAACAAGAATGAGTGCTCTAGTCGAGACGGCTCGACTACGAGATACCCTGAACCCTGCGAAGATCCAATCTTCCCAACATGATATGCTTATTTTACATATACAAATATTGCGAGCAACGCACACACACACACACACATGCATACGCACCCACGCATAAGCACGCGCTCTGCTGACTGCGCAGTCAGCGCGGCGACTGCGCTCGGGCGGCAATATGCCTATTGTATGGGAAATTAAATGTTTAATAACTTTTTTTGTGGATGCACTTTCTTAATCCAACTTTCACAGCGTAATTATGTCATTCATATGTGTGTATTTGCCAAAGCACAAGTCTCTAGTATTTGAAATACGAATTTTTCAAATTGGGGGCGAAGGGGGCGTGGCATCCAAAATCCAAAAATTACAAATTGTCCGCATTCATTACACGGATCTACACAGTAAATTTGGAGTCTCTAGCTCTTTCGGTATGCTTAACGGAAGAAAAGTTATCGATTTTTATCGATAATAAGGAAACGGGATGAGTTATCGAAAATCTAAAAAAACTCGTACTGCGTAGGCCACACACGGGTATACTCTGAAAATTTCAGATCTCTAGCTTATGTGGTTTACGAGATCGCTGCGTTCACACGGACGGACGGACGGACGGACGGACGGACGGACGGACAGACGGACAGGGCTATTTCAACTCAGCTCATCGAGCTGATCAAGAATATATATACTTTATGGGGTCTGCGATGTCTCCTTCTGCCTGTTACATACATTTTCACAAAAACATTATACCCTGATTTCCCATTTTCAATGGGTTCAGGGTATAATAAAAAAATTTCACCAAGGCTCAAGAAAATTTGGGTTTGGCGACGACTTTTCGTTCCAAGAGGACAATGATCCCCAGCAAACAGCCCACAATGTCAAGCTATGGTCGCTTTATAATACAAAGATATAGTTGCACTCGCCACCCAGTGGTCATATTTAAGTCCGATTAAGCATTTTAGGGATTTTCTGGACCGTAGGATTCACCCACGAGCTATAATGTGCAAGGACATGCTGAAAAACGTATTAATGGAGGAGTGGCCTCCAATTCCGCTTGATTTCAGTCGAAGATAGGTCATATCATTGCCAATATGATTGGTAAAGACACTTAAAAGGAATAAGTATCCATCATCATCCTAAAATTATTGATTTTTTTTATAAAAAGTGGCTTTTCTGTTGTTCTTTTAGATTGTACGCAGACTTTTTCTGGGCCGAAATCCGTTCGTTTCTTAGTTTTTTAAATTTAAAAAAAAAGTATAAGTCATAGTAAAAAAAAAATTGTTGGAAAAAGTTTATAATGAATGTGTTTTTCATTAAAAAATAAAATTTTGTCAATATCTTACCTACAAGTCATTTTTTTTCTCAATCAAAGTTTTGCATTGAGCTTGTACGCATAGTTTTTCTGCTAAGCGTATGTAAGAGAATTTTGCATATCAGTAAGAGATTTCGGCAACTTGTGCCGTTTTGCTCTCCGCCCTTTACATGCACATTCGTTCTCACGACGCAGCCGGCTCAAGCCGGCGCTCGTAGATCAATGCTGCAGTGCAAATTTGGAAGTCTTACTTAGTTATCGTTTTTGGGCAGATACAAACATAAATACACATAGAACAATAAAATAAACTGTGAACATAGAACAATAAAATAAATTGTGAACATAGAAATAAATAAATAATAAATATATAAAAAAGCTATTCGAAAAATCTCGATAGCTCAACATTTGGTGACCCCGACATGAATCTCTCTATATATATAAATATATATATGTTGTAGCATTAAGAATTATGTTCCATTACTTAGCGCAGCGAGTTTCGGTCGCTCTGAGAACTCAAACACAACTGACTCTCGAGCCCGAACCACACTCAGCAACAGCGTTAAACGCTGTTGCCTCGCTAAAACGGGACTTCCTGGAACCGACAACTTAATCAACCAATCACAGCCCTTACAAAGGCTTTTGCTGAAGATAATTATTGCGAAATATCGAAAGATGCACCAATACGCATAACTAGAAGCCGACGCATTATGATGAAATTATCATTGTGAAATACCGAAAACTACAACCACACACATACAAACTTAGTACGCGCCGACATATATATAAGTTCTTGCAAGTTCCGTTTGCGCATAAACCGTTTTATGTTAGTTACTTTGTGCCGCTACTTATTGCATAGTCGTCAGACACATTCGTTTCGACTTGCAATACTGTGCCGTCCATAAAAACAGTACCAACGCGTTCAGCTATTGTGCGTGCATTAGTTGTAATGCATACAGGCATTAAATAGTGGCGATTTAATAAAGAATTTTTAATAAAACAATTTAAATTCATTTCTGAACTGTGATTCTCGCCTAAGCTCGCGCTCATTCTTCGATTACAGCGCGCATAAGCTCTGTGTAGTTACGCTTGTGCCGTTACTGTTCTCTCGTTGCCATTGCACTCATTCCGTTCGCCAGCAGTACAGGCGCTTCCATAAAAACCGTGTCGGTGCGCGTTAATTCATACACGTGCATTTACAGGCAAACGCGTACAGCTATCAAATCATACTTCTGCAGCCATTTGCATACCAACACTTTCAAGCCATACCGTTACTTCTTGTGTGCAACGTCTTCTCGTCATGGCGAATTTAGAAGCTAGTACAGTTGCGATTGAAGAGCGAGTGAGTTTTTATAAGCTCAAGGTTAAGTCGGTATTTGTGTGACTTGCGCATGGATTTCGATGACTTAATATTCGTCATACAGTCTTCAATATTGTCGGAAATTCAGAGCCGCAGCACTCAAGTGTCTCATTATTCCACGCTTATTAGACCAATGACGCATATGCAGGCTCCCGCTCGTAAAATACATTCCGCACCTGCGCTGCCGCCATTAAACTCACCAACGTTCAGCGGTGGATATGAAAAATGGGTCGATTTCTACTCAATATTTTCAACAATTATTGATAGTCGACCCGAAGTCAACAACATGGAAAAGCTTCAATATTTACGATCCTGTCTAGACGGTGCAGCGTTGGACACAGTTCGCTCTATGTAGATTTCAAACGATAACTATACGGAGGCCATAACCCTATTGAAAGAAAGATATGATAACCGACGTTTAATTTTCCAGGCACACATCGTAAAGATCTTGGGGCTGAAGAGGGTAGAGAACGGATCTACCAGCAAGTTGCGAGAACTATCGGACAGCTTCAATGTGCATATGCGTGCACTCAGCAGCCTGGGCACAACAGAGCAGATAGCCAGCGCCATGATAGTTCAGGTGCTGCTACAGAAGTTCGATGCGGCCACACAAGCTAAATGGGAAGAGAAGTTGGAGGATTCAGAGACGGCATCTCGTATACCTACACGCGAAGAAGTTTTTTCATTTCTTGAGCTCAGTTGCCAGACCTTGGAATCGATGGAGTTTGCTATGACGAACTATTCATCCAGCAAGCCTGTGAATAGTAGTAGCAAATTTGTCACCAACAGGTCATTTCTATGTAGCGGACCACACAGCGCACAGAGTTGTGTCTTTTGCAATACGCCAGAGCATACTATCTACAAATGCTCAAGATTTTCAAACTTGACACCTAGTCTACGCCTGAATGAATTCAAAAGGGCTGGACTATGTTTGAACTGCTTGAAAGTCGGCCATCAGTCGCGACAATGTGGTTCGGGCGGCTGCCGAGTCTGTGGAGTCAAGCACCACACGCTTCTCCACCTCGGCAACTCCAGCACATCACAAGCAGTAGCTCTGTCAAAGCAACATTCATCGTCATCAATGATGCAGGGCATTCCTACGCAACCCCCGGGCCCATCTATTACTCTCCTAGCCCAAGATCTGATCAGCGATGTTGTGCTCCTAGGGACCGCAGTGGTCCTGTTAAAAAATCGGTTTGGCGAATTAGTTCCTTGTCGTGCACTTTTGGATTCAGGCTCACAACTGCATCTTATTACAGCTAGATGCGCCCATCAATTGCAGCTCAAAAGGACAAAGTCATCCTCAGCTGTCTATGGTTTAGGCGACTGCAAGGTGGCCACCGATGGAAGTACGGTTTGCGTCACTCTTCGGTCTCACGACTCCATGTATGCAAATATCTTCACAGCCACGATAGTCCCGAATGTAACTGGCAGACAGCCCTGTTCTGATGTGAACATAGGCACATGGAACTTACCGCCAAACATAACTCTGGCTGATCCAGCTTTTCATATTCCGCAGCGAATAGCTTTGCTTATCGGAGCTAGCCTTTTCTATGAGTTGCTCTGTGTGGGTCAAATCAAGTTGCTGCCTGGACTGACACTTTTACAGATGACTCGTCTTTGTTTGATTGTGTCTGGAGGCGGAATTCGCAGCCCTAACACCGTGCTCGTGACTTCGAAGGTACCTTCAGATCCAGATACAGACTCTGGTTCTGACGCCCACTTGGACAGTCTTGTTCGGCGTTTCTGGGAGGTTGAGAGCTGCAATGACTCCGTCGTAAGGATCAGCAAAGAAGACTTGGACTGCGAGGCACATTTTGTAAGGCATTATACTCGAGTAGCCAATGGCCAATACTCAGTGCGCTTGCCTGTCAAGCTTAATTGTAAGCTTCTCTGAGCTGGGTCACATATCGCGTGTTCCGCGCGAATTGTTTCAACACTGCAGATATTTTCTTCCGCATCACTGCGTCCTGAAGGAAGAAAGTGTAACCACTACGCTTCGCGTCGTTTTTGATAGGTCAGCTGCTACATCAAGTGGCTATTCACTAAATGAAGTTCTAATGTCAGGTTCTGTCATTCAGCCGAAGATGATCAACATATTATTGCGTTTCCGAGCCTATCCAGTTGCACTCACCGGAGATATCTGCAAGATGTATAGCTGCGTGAAGGTGCCTGAACCGGACAGATATCTACAATGTATTCTTTGGAGAAATTCACCTGACGATGAGTTAGAAGTGTTTAAGTTGGACACTGTAACTTATGGAACGAAACCGGCTTCATTCTTATCGGTGCGTGCCATGTACCAACTCGCCATAGATGAAGGAGATGCGTTCCCACTCGGCTCAGAGGTGTTGCTTCGCGATTTTTATGTCCACGATTTGATCTCTGGAGGAAAATCAGTCGAAGAAGCAAGGCGTGTCATGCAGGAGACCACTGGAATTTTGGCAGGTGGAGGATTAAAATTAAGGAAATGGTGTTCAAGCCATCCCATGGTGCTGGACGGCGTGACAGATTGCGGCAAGGAATCTCTTATAAAGTTCAATGATGGCAGCGACATTACAAAGACACTTGGCCTTGCATGGGATCCAGCATCTGATCAACTTTTGTTTTTATACTTGGCTCTGGACTCGAGCTGCAAGCCCTGTAGACGTTCTGTTCTTTCGTCCATTGCTCGGTTCTACGAACCCCTTGGACTGGACGGCCCAGTAATAACAAAGGCAAAAATATTCTTACAGCAGCTGTGGAGGCATAAGCTTAATTGGGACGAGAGACTTCCTTTGGCACTTCATACTGCATGGCTTGACATTTGCAGTAACTTTGGCAGCGACTTCAGGACTGCATTCCCCAGGCTGGTGATAGTTCCAGGAGAGAAGGTAGAGGCCCATGGATTCTGTGATGCCAGCATCGACGCTTATGCAGCCTGTATCTACATCGTATCTAAGGGGCAACCTGGCATTAGCGGGCTACTTTGCTCAAAGTCTCGAGTCTCTGCCTTAAAGACGGTTACGGTTCCGAAGCTGGAATTATGTGGAGCAGAGTTACTAGCACGTGATGGATGAAGTAGCTGTCTTAGACATTTTCACAGGTCAGTTCCACTGCTGGTGTGACTCTACTGTCGCATTATCCTGGATCAATGACGAGCCCGGACGCTTCAATGTATTTGTTGCAAATCGCATCGCCACGATACAGGATCTCACATCTACAATGGAGTGGCACTGCGTACCTACTGAGTTAAATCCCGCTGACATATTATCTCGAGGTTCACTGCCCATTGAGTTGAACGCATCATCTCTTTGTTTTAGCGGTCCTGACTTCATTTCTAAGCCCAGATCGCTGTGGCCAGTCTCGGTGCTTCCAGAGAAAACTTCAGTGGGGCGTCGGAAAACTGCTCTTCTCGTAGGGCGGGCAGTCCGCGATGCCTCTATGGATTGCAAGTATGCGAACTCTTTTAGTCGTCTGCAGCGTATCTTTGCATATGTATCGAAGTTTTTTCATAAAGTTCGTGGTCCAGGACTCACTATCAGAGACATCCGAACCGGCACCCATATACTGTTGCGGGTGATTCAACGAGCTCATCTTTGGGAAGAAATAAACACACTTCAAACTAAAGGAACTGCTTCATCATCCAGCAGTCTTGCCTCCTGGTCGCCATTCTTTGACGAATTTGGGCTGCTACGTGTGGATAAACTTCGATAGTCGCCATCAAATCATCTTACCCAGAAGTCATCCAGTAACTCGGGCCATTATCATGCATTACCATCAGAGGAACCTGCACGCAGGGCTCCGAGCAGTGCTAGCGTTGGTTCGATCTCAGTATTGGCCAATTGGTGGCAGAAAAGCTGTAACTAGCGTGATTCATAAATGCGTGATATGCTTTCGGGCCAAACCGCGACTAGTAGACTGGACTCGTTTTTTGCGGACCTTTCTTTAACAAGCCTGAGGCACGAAAGAGGGCTCCTGTAAAATGTTACGTCTGTGTTTTTATCTGTTTTGCTACGAAGGCTATATGGTTGGAACTGGTCAAGGACTTAACCACTACTGCAATTCTGCATGCTCTACAGCGGTTCATATGCACTCGAGGAAAGCTAAGTCAAATTTGGTCTGACAATGCCACCAACTTAACCAGCTTCAGGAGTTGAAACGTCTATTTCTGTCAGACGCTCATCAGAATTCAGTGAAGGACTTCTGTCTAGCTGACTCAATAGAATGGCATTTCATCCCTCCACGATCTCCTCACTTTGGTGGTTTGTGGGAGGCTGCAGTGAAGACAGCGAAACATCATTTTTATCGAGCTGCTGGTTCTGCTATCCTGGCCTATGATGAGCTTCGCACGATGGTCTGCAACATCGCGGCTGTTATTAATTCTCGACCTTTAGTTTCGATTTCAGAGCATCCAGCAGATTTAGACTTATTGACGCCTGCGCATTTCCTTAATGGCGGCCCTCCTTCATCCTTCAGTGAGCCTAACCTTAGAGGGCTCAAATTTAATCGTTTAGATGCCTGGCAGCGTGTGAGCTATCTTCAGCAGGTATTCTGGACACGCTGGAGGGAGGAGTACTTGAACCTTTTGCGGCAGCGAGCGGAATGGAGAGTATCTCAACCTGGCTTATCAGTTGATGATGTGGTTCTCGTAAAGGACGAGAATCTGCCACTGCTGAAGTGGCCGTTGGCCAGGATAGTCGAACTCATCCCTGGAAGCGACGGCGTCGCAAGAGTCGCCGTACTTAAAACGGAGGCTGGCGAAATTAGAAGGGCTACAAACAAGCTGTGTCTGCTGCCCATTAAAGACTCTGTTAAAGCCTAGGATTCAACGGGGGGATGATGTTGGGCGCAGCAACACCTAGTTTTACTGTAAGAGAATTTGGCATATCAGTAAGAGATTTCGGCAACTTGTGCCGTTTTGCTCTCCGCCCATTACATGCACATTCGTTCTCACGATGCAGCCGGCTCAAGCCGGCGCTCGTAGATCAATGCTGCAGTGCAAATTTGGAAGTCTTACTTAGTTATCGTTTTTGGGCAGATACAAACATAAATACATATAGAACAATAAAATAAACTGTGAACATAGAACAATAAAATAAATTGTGAACATAGAAATAAATAAATAATAAATATATAAAAAAGCTATTCGAAAAATCTCGATAGCTCAACAGTGTCCTTGTATTGTTGTCGATCTGCCTATTGTTATCCCTGAACCCATTGAAAATGGGAAATCAAGGTATAATGTTTTTGTGAAAATGTATGTAATAGGCAGAAGAAGGCGTGCCACACCCCATAAAGTATATATATTCTTGATCAGCTCAATGAGCTGAGTTAATGTAGCTATGTCCGTCCGTCCGTCCGTTCGCCCGTGTGCACGCAGTGATCTTGTAAACCACACAAGCTATATATCTGAAATTTTCAGTGTATACTCGTGTTGCCCTACGCAGTACGAATAACTAATCCCGTTCCTTTATTATCGATAAGAATCGATATCTTTTCTTCGTTTTTGTATACCATAAGAAATAGAGACTTCAAATTTACTGTGTAGATCCGTGTAATGAAGACGGAGATTTTGTAATTTTCGATAGCTTTTATCGTTTTAATGTTATCGATGAAAAACGAAATCGAAAACCAGTTATAAAATTATGTCTCGCACATTTTTCAAGCTAGCGTATCTTAATTTTGCATTTAGTTTAATATGTATTTTATAAAATTTTGATTATTGTTATATTTTGAATACCACGCCCCCTTCGCCACAAATTTGCAAAGAGCGTATTTCAAGTACTAGAGATATGTTCTTTGGCAAACACACACATACGAATGACATAATCACGCTCCGAAATAAGCATAAGCGAGCGCTCTGCTGACTGCGCAGTTTACGCAGCGACTGCGCTCGGGCTGTAGTAAGAGCAGTATTATAGGAAGTTAATTGTTGAATAAGTTCCTTTGTAGATGGACTTTCTAAATCACACTAGAGCGTGTTTATGTCATTCATATGTGTATATTTGCCGAAGCACAAGTCTCTAGCACTTGAAATACGTTTTCGATTATTATTGCTTCTAATGTTTCCCCTGCTTTTCTGGTTTCAGCCAATCATGTTTTTCTCCTGGAGCTAATAATATTCCCAGTTGAATAATTAAATAATGTAGTGGTTCCCTTCAGACACCATTACTAAAACTATTTAATTTGTCGCTGGAAACCTTCTGATTTTCCGTCTTTTTGGAAAGAGTCTTTCATCATCCCTCTATATAAACAAGTACGAAGGCTCTAGTCTGCTGTACCCGACTAGGAGATCCCCTGAACCCTTTGAAGAGCCGATATTCCAAACAATCTATGCTTATTTAACATATACATCTAGCTACAAAGATACGGGAGGTATAAATATATAACTGAATTTCGATAACGTTTTAAATCGATAACTTTAAAACGATCAAATTTATCGATTTTTTGAAACAAACTCGATTTGCGCGTGCTATACACGGGTCTACATAAAAATTTTCAAATCTCTAGCTCTTATAGATACGGACGGACTTACGAACGGACAGACGGAAGGGCTAAATCGACTCGGCATGTCACCCTGATCAAGAATAAATATACTTTATGGGGTCTGCCTCGCCTCCTTCTGCCTGTTACATATATTTCAACAAATTCATTATACCCTGATTTCCCATTTTCAATGGGTTCAGGGTATAAAAAGGTGGGAGGTCTGACATTTCTAATTATAGAGGTATTGCAAAACTATCTGCTATTCCGAAATTATTCGAAAAAATTATAACATCTACCTTACAACATTTTTGTAAATCGATTATTTCACCATCGCAGCATGGTTCTGTTCAAAATCGATCTACTTCTACAAATCTATTAAAATTTACTTCCCTTGTCAATGACAGTTTTTAAATGCAAACTGATGTTATATAAGTTAACCACTGACACTGGGCGCGTGCTGACTTATCATATTTGCGAAGTCCACGCCCAGAGTCACAGCTGCGGATGTGTCGCAACAATGTGGGCAGCTCCAGCGGCAGTGCGAATGTGTCGCAACAATGTTGACAGCTCCAGCGGCAGCAAGTCAGCAGTTCTGAGGAGCACCAGCAACGACGCTGGAGTTCCAAGAACAGCGACGGTGACGCCTGCAGCGGCTTTGCACTAGCAACGGTCAACGACGCTGGAGTTCCAAGAACAGCAACGGCGACGCCAGCAACGGCAGCAGCGGCTGTGCACTGGCGGCAGCGTTGCGGTCGCAGATTTAGTTTTTAGATTTAGTTATTAATTATTATTGTTAGTCGTAAGTGTGAATTCAATAAACGCGCAGCATACCGCTCGCAACAATTCTAATTCCTTAACGCTCATTCTTTGATTCGACCAGCTATACCTGTACCTCAGGGTAGTCATTTGGGTCCGTTACTTTTTTCCTTATTTATAAATGACCTTCCAAACCGTATATTGAATTCAAAGATATTTATGTATGCAGATGACGTAAAACTTTGTCTTTCGTATGCTAATGCACTTGATCATCTACGCCTTCAAGATGATCTTAATTCCTTTCAACTTTGGTGTGTGGCTAATCGGTTGCATTTAAAGTGTTCTAAATGTATGACAATGACCTTCTGTCGTACTATTCTATATATTGCTAATTATTCAATTAATAATTATCCCTTGCAACGTATTTTTTCAGTCAAAGATCTTGGTGTACTTTTTGACTCGAAACTTAATTTCAATCCTCGTATCTCAACCTTCATACATGAAGCCAAAAGTGCTCTTGGGTTTTAGTAAACGTTGGGCAAAAGAATTCAAGGATCCATTCATTATGTAAGGCGGCCTTAGGATCAGCCGCCTCACATCCTTATTTAAAATAAGATAGCATATAAGTAATGAGTAAGGTAGTTGTAATAAGAGCGCAAGGAGCGCAAGATGTATTTAAAAAATTTAAACCTAGCTGTAACGGCTCGAGTGCGCGCCGACGAATGGCGATGCAACTCTGCGCAGCGTGGTGAAAGCTCCACCGTAAGGAGCGAGCGATAGTGAGTTGCGTCGCCGAGGCGATCGGGCGGGTCGAGCGTGGTAGAATTAACGGCAGAGGAGGAATAAGTTTTCGGGCACGCGAGTAGATGGGTCGCCGGAGAGTTAGGCGCTCAAACGAAGAGTAGGCGGGAAGAACATGGAAAAGGCACGAAGCACGTGGGCTTCGCGAGAAACGTTGCGGCAGGGCCCGGACCGTGACAGAGAAGTTTAATTAATAAATAAATAGCTCAACCAACCAAAACCAACACCCGCACTCAAGAAATATTCTTGTACAAGTGGCGCCCGAGCCACCCACCCTGGGACTAACAAGGGGAGTGGCATATTCCTGGCATAAAAACCCGCACATATGCCCAAATAATGGTGTTGGTTGGTGAAAGTTACAAAATGCACGTGTAGTCGGCGATACCCTACCTTGGCTTTTTTGGCGCGAAGTGACTAGCCATCGCGAACGAAAGAAACGGAAAATAGAAGCAAATGCGCAGCGGCGCAAAAAGTACAGTACGCGACGAGAGAAAACGTGCGAGCAAAATCTCCGAAAAAATAGGAAGAGTGAAAAAGTGAAAGACAAGAGTAGAAGAGAAACTGCAACGACGAAAGAATGAGTGCACAGTGGTGCACAGTTTTTTTTAAAAGGAAAAAATAAATAAAGAGAGACACCGGCAATGAGTGAACAGTGGCACAGAGCATTTTTTTTTATGCTCATTCACAAAGTGAAATGAGTATATTGGTTTTGTGCAATGTCCGTCACGCTGTCCGTCCGTCTGTCCATCCGTCCGTCTGTCCGTATGAACGCAAACCATTTGCACAGTTTTGAAGCTAGAGAGTTGAAATTTGGAATATATACTCGTGTATACCCTCGAATTATAAAGTGTCAATATTTTCCACGATACGCCCACTAGGGGCGTGGCAAATCGGAAAATGCATTTTTCGATATCTCAGAAACACTTCTTCTAGAAGCGCTAGAGAGTTGCAATTTGGAATGTAGACTCGTGTTGATAACTCAAGATGAATAAGCTATGGCGGATATATCTACGCCCATTGGGGGCGTATCAAATTTGGTAAAACTGTATCTTCTACAGTTTTAAAGCTAGAGCGTCCAAATTTAGCACGCAGGTTACTGCAACAATTTTTTGAAGATCGACTTTAAGATCGATTTTAAGTCTACGACTACTAGGGGCTTGGCAAATCGGATCTGACTATATAGTGATTTTTCAAATTGTGTAATATTTTGAGCACTATGAATGCTAGAGACTTGAAATTTGATATATATACTCGGGTTGACAGCCCAAGATGAAAAAGATATGGCGGATATATCTACGCACTAAGGGGGCGTGTCAAACGGCTTTTATAGTTATTATTTAATAATTATACTTAAGAGTCTATAATAAATGTTTTATGAGTTTCTATTGACTCTTTCTATCTTTTGTAGTTCAATAATATCACTGACCATACATGGATATGAATTGGGGCATAGCTGGCCGGACTGGCAAATAAAATACCCCCAACGGGTTGGTGGTATTATTGAAATATTTTTCAGTTCTTTTAGGCTATATAACTTATTTGTTTAGTTTATCTTTAAGTTTGACTCTCGTTTTGCCATTTTCTTTTTAAATAAATTAATAAAATAAATAAATACCGAGCCCATCATATGATGTACTGTGCGGCGGCAAAAAATTTATTGAGTCGTTAAAATAATTTTATAGCATAGTCTTCAAGGTCTCTGACCTGAGTGACAGTTCGTTGTCGCAATACACTTACTTGGTGCAGGAAAGATGTTCCTCAATTGGATCAGTGCAATTTTTACATATTCCATAGTACGGGATGCGAAGGTTATACCACAAATCTAGAGAACTTGCCTACGCATGTCAGAAAAAATATTTTATTTGTCGAGAGTTGAGATATCGAGATTTTTCGTGTAGCTTTTTTAAGAACACAAAGTATATTTATAATATTCACAAGTTAATTTTATTGTTCATATAGAGCTACTGCATATATATGTATACACTATGTTCGTATTTACGTACGTATGTTTGTATGAGAGCAAAACGGCACAAGTTGCCGAAATCTCTTAATGATATACAAATTCTCTTACATGCTATATATTGGCAAATTGCCACTTTTAATTATACTAAAACTAGGTGTTGCTGCTCCCAACATCCACCCGGGATGGGCTTTGACAGAATCTATAATGGGCAGCAGACACAGTTTGTTTGTAGCTCTTGTAATTTCGCCAGCACAGGGATGAGTTCATGATCCTGGCCAATAGCAATTTAAGTGGTAGCAGACTCTCGTTTTTTTATGAGAACTATATAGCCAACCGCTAGGCCAATTTAAGATGCGTTCCACTTTTCTGACTGCTGCAAAAGGCTCAAGTACTCGTCTCGCCAACGTGTCCAGAACACCTGCTGAAGATAGCTCATACACTTCCAGGCATCTAAACGATTAAATTTGAGCCCTGTGAGTTTAGGCTCGCTAAAGAATGAAAGAGGGCCGACATTTAGGAAATGCGCAGGCGTCAATACATCTAAATCTGCCGTATGCGAAACTAAAGGTCGAGAATTAATAACAGCAGCGATGTTGCAGACCAACGTGCGAAGCTTATCATTGGCCGGAATAGAAGGGTCAACAGATCGGTAAAAATTATGTTTTGCTGTCTTGTTTCTTCAGACAATCCACCAAAGTGAGGAGATCGTACAGGGCTGAAATGCCATTCAATTGAGTTCGCTAGACAGAAGTCTTTCTGATGAGCGTCCGACAGAAATAGACGTTGCAACTCCTGAAGCTGGTTGCGGTCACCAAGAAAATTGGTGCATATGAACCGCTGTAGAGCATGCACAAATGCAGTAGTTAAGTCCTTGACTAGCTCCAACCAGATAGCCTTCGTAGCAAAGCAAGTAAACCCAGAGACGTAACATTTTAATCGCCTTATTAGCCTTATTTCGAGCGTCAGGATTGTAAAAGTACGGTCCGCAAAAAACGATTCTAGTCACCCCAAAAACACGGCAGCTTTCGAGGCTATCCTTGGGAAGATCTGCTATTATGTGCTCTATTAGTCGCCGTCAAAAGCTATCACGCATTTATGGATCGCGCTGGTTACAGTTTTCCTACCATCAATTGGCCAATACTGAGATTGAACCAACGCTAGCACTGTTCGGGGACCAGCGTGCAGGTTCCGCTGGTTAATATGCATGATAATGGCTTAGCTGGATTGGATGGAGACCATACAAGTTTAGTGTAGAGCTTTTGAGACGACCATCCACTAATAGCAGCCCAAATTGATCAAAGAATGGCGACAGGAAGGCAAGACTGCAGGATGATATGACCGTTGCTTTAAATCACTCACAACATAATATACGTGCTGGAACAAACTTCGATACATATGCACAGATACGCTGTAGACGAATAAAGAGTTCGCAATCTTGCAGTCCATAGAGGTGACACGGACTACACGCCCTAAGAGAAGAACAGCCATTCGACTCTTCACTGAAGCTCTCTCTGGAAGCACTAAGACTGATCACTGGGATCTGGACTAAAAAATGAAGCCAGGACCGCTAAGCCAAAGCGATGATTCGTTCAACTCAATGCGAAGCTGACCCCCAGATAATATGTCAGCGGGACTTAACACCATTGTAGATGTGAAATCCTGTATCGCGGCGATGCGACTTGCAACAATTACATTAAAGCGTCTGGGTTGGGCATTGATCCAAGATAATGCGAAAGTAGAGTGACACCAGCAGTGGAATTGACTTGTGAAAATGCATTACCCAGCTAATTCATCCTTTACCCTTTCTAGTAACTATGCTTCACATAGTTCTAGCTGTGGAACTGTAAGGGTCTTCAAGGGAGAAGCTCGAAACTTTGAACAAAGTAACCTGCTAATGCTAGGTTGTCCTTTGATACGATGTAGATGCAGGCTCAATAAGCGCCGATGCTGGCATCACAGAATCCATGGACCACTACTTTCTCTCCTGGAACTATCACCAGTCTGGGGTACGCAGTACACTGCAAAAATTACAACAAATGTCAAGCCATGTCGTGCGAAGTACCGACGCACCACCTGTCAAAATTCTAGATGTTTTCTGCATGACACGTTTTGCTTCTTCGAGTGATTCTCCTCCTCGTTGGCATCTTGCAAATATCTCCGATGAGTGCAACTGGGTAGGATCGGAAACACAGTAATATGTTGATCATTTTTGACTGAATGACAGAACCTGACATTAGAATTTCACTCAGCGAATAACCACTTGTCGCAGCTGATCCATCAAAAACGACGCGAAGCTTAGTGGTTATACTTTCTTCCTTCAGGACGGATTGGCCATTGGCTACTCGAGTATAATGCCTTACAAAATGTGCCTCGCAGTCCAAGTCTTCTTTGCTGATCCTTACGACGGAGTCATTGCAGCTCTCAACCTCCCAGAAACGCCGAACAAGACTGTCCAAGTGGGCGTCAGAACCAGAGTCTGTATCTGGATCTGAAGGTACCTTCGAAGTCACGAGCACGGTGTTAGGGCTGCGAATTCCGCCTCCAGACACAATCAAACAAAGACGAGTCTTCTGTAAAAGTGGCAGTCCAGGCAGCAACTTGATTTGACCCACACAGAGCAACTCATAGAAAAGGCTAGCTCCGATAAGCAAATCTATTCGCTGCGGAATATGAAAAGCTGGATCAGCCAGAGTTATGTTTGGCGGTATGTTCCAAGTGCTTATGTTCACATCAGAATAGGGCTGTCTGCCAGTTACATTCGGGACTATCGTGGCTGTGAAGCTATTTGCATACATGGAGTCGTGAGACCGAAGAGTGACACAAACCGTACTTCCATCAGTGGCCACCATGCAGTCGCCTAAACCTTAGACAGCTGAGGATGACTTTGTCCTTTTGAGCTTCAATTGATGGGCGCATCTAGCTGTAATAAGATGCAGTTGTGAGCCTGAATCCAAAAGAGCACGACAAGGAACTAATTCACCAAACCGATTTTATACCAGGACCACTGCGGTCCCCAGGAGCAAAACATCGCTGATCAGATCTTGGGCTAGGAGAGTAGTAGAGGGGGCTGGGGGTTGCGTAGGAATGCCCTGCATCATTGATGACGATGAATGTTGCTTTGACAGAGCTACTGCTTGTGATGTGCTGGAGTTGCCGAGGTGGAGTAGCGTGTGATGCTTGACTCCACAGACTCGGCAGCCGCCCGAACCACATTGTCGCGACTGATGGTCGACTTTCAAGCAGTTCAAACATAGTCCAGCCCTTTTGACCTCATTCAGGCGTAGACTAGGTGACAAGTTTGCAAATCTTGAGCATTTGTAGATAGTATGCTCTGGCGTATTGCAAAAGACACAACTCTGTGCGCTGTGGTCCGTTATATGGTCCGTGTGGTCCGTTACATGGAATACTGACCTGTTGGTGACAAATTTACTACTACTATTCACAGGCTTGCTGGATGAATAGTTCGTCATAGCAAACTCCATCGATTCCAAGGTCTGGCAACTGAGCTCAAGAAATGAAAAAACTTCTTCACATGTAGGTATACGAGATGCCGTCTCTGAATCCTCCAACTTCTCTTCCCACTTAGCTTGTGTGGCCGCATCGAACTTCTGTAGCAGCACCTGAGCTATCATGGCGCTGGCTATCTGCTCTGTTGTGCCCAGGCTGCTGAGTGCACGCATATGCACATTGAAGCTGTCCGATAGTTCTCGCAACTTGCTGGTAGATCCGTTCTCTACCCTCTTCAGCCCCAAGATCTTTACGATGTGTGCCTGGAAAATTAAACGTCGGTTATCATATCTTTGCTTCAATAGGGTTATGGCCTCCGTATAGTTATCGTTTGAAATCTCCAGAGAGCGAACTGTGTCCAACGCTGCACCGTCTAGACAGGATCGTAAATATTGAAGCTTTTCCATGTTGTTGACTTCGGGTCGACTATCAATAATTGTTGAAAATATTGAGTAGAAATCGACCCATTTTTCATATCCACCGCTGAACGTTGGTGAGTTTAATGGCGGCAGCGCAGGTGCGGAATGTATTTTACGAGCGGGAGCCTGCATATGCGTCATTGGTCTACTAAACGTGAAACTATGAGGCACTTGAGTGCTGCGGCTCTGAATTTCCGACAATATTGAAGACTGCATGACCAATATTAAGTCATCGAAATCCATGCGCAAGTCACTGTGCATCTCATCAAAATCAAGCTCCTCTAGAAGATCGTGGGCCGGGTTCGTAGCATTAGTGTAGGCAACAATTACAGAGTTGTTGCGCATGACGACCAATTTTTAATTAACAAAGTCTAAATCAATAGAAGTTAAAAGTAGGCAGCGCAATCGAAAATTACATATGTGTGTGAGTGACTTATGCTTATGCATGATTGCATTATGGGCAAATGAGAATAACACCTAAAAGGAAAAGATAAACTGAAAACAGTTTATTCTAAGAACAAGTATTAGCTGCTGCGCCGAATGCTGTATACGATCTTTAGGCAAGTCTGCCATTCTTTACATTTGCTGTGCTCGGGTAACAGTTTTCATAACGTCTATGGGCCAAAACTGCAGACGAATTACTCCAAGCATAGCCTGCGGTCCTGCTTGGTGATACTTCTGATGAAAGTGCGATATGATAGCGAAGGTTAGGGGAGCGTCTTTGGGCAAGATAATTGGGTGGTGCGCATCGAAGCTGAGGGTTGAGTGTCGCAAACACCCACCAACTTGAAGTAGACCAATGACGTCCATAAACGTCGAGAGCGAAAGAATATCGCTTGAGGAATGTATAGCCTTTCTATTTTGCAGAGCACAGTATTCTGGACACATCTGACCACTGTGAATAAGGCGACATAACAGGTACGATCCTTGACGAGGACCGTCAGCTGATAGATCAGCTGATTTTGTTTTAGTTATGAATTTGTGAATTTACCCAAAAATAAGCTTCATTATTCCAAATGAATTTATGTACTTAAATGATAATGAAATATCAATATGCTCAGCCGAGAATAAATTGCGGCTCAGTGGCGCAACTCTAGCCTTGGAGCAGAATAAATGAACTTGAGCAGCATTATCATTAAGCGAGCGAATGTTAATGCAAGAACCCTTAGCCTGAAGACTAGCATCGAAGAAGGCATATAGTTCGATTCATGCATTAAGTTGGAGGAAATATTGCGTAACGCACTTGATGAAAGTCCTTATAAAATGCAATCCAAATTGTTCCCAAGGATTGTGGTGGGCTCCACATGCGTTGCGAAATGATTTTTGCTCTGGTTAAGGTAGGTCCGATCAAGCTTAGCAGATCGCGCAATACAAAAGCGAGCGTTTTGTATACTTTACAATACTATTTACAGTTTTAGGTCCCAATGGGTATGACGACGACTCATTCATTGCTATTTGATGCATTGCTCGGATAGCAAAGAACGAAGCGTGGTTGGTACCATAGGTGACGAAGCTCAATTTGAAAACCTGAATATCATCGTCCGCGGAGTTTCGCCATAAAATGCACTGAAGCATCGAATCAGGTGCGGAGACTTTTACACACCCATACATTTTACCAATGTCACCTGTAAGGGTAATGGAAAATGAGCGACAACGAATGAGCGTATGAAACAATGTAGCTTGAATAGTCGACCAAATCATTTAGTGAGAGACCAGATATGGTGTGCTATTCTCATTAAGTAAGCAATGATGAGGCAAGAAATATTTGCATTTATAGACTTCTACGCTGGGGATCAATGACATGTGGTTGAGATCAATATATTCTTTTAAATGCTGAGTATTTTTATTTCAGAATTTTATTTCGAGTGAACTTGCGCTTTAGGTCTTCGAGTCGACGCTTGGCCTGCCAGTAGGAATCGCCCAATGATAACACGCTTTGTTTTTTTTTTTGGCTAGGAAATAAAATAATTCCCTGAAGGTAATCGACGATGATTTTGTATCTTGTTCGCAATGGAGCTCTTCCGTTGTTACTTTAGCGATTGACTTGAAGAAGTCTTCCACTTCTCAAACTTGACGCACCAACTCATCAAGTCGAGTGCTGTGATTAGCGTCGTCCGTTTGTGGAACAAAGGTTCAGCTAGCGGTACGTTCGAGGGTATATTCTACCTACTGGATACTGAATCCATTGATTTTCCAGGTGAATTTTCAGTAATCGTTTGGGTGATTATTGCAGTGATCATGCAGCTTGTGGAACAATCTGAAATCCGCAACTTTAGAACGAGATTGACAGAGTAACCTTCTATTTAGTAGCTGTCATCTCCAATGTCAGAGACTGCAGACAGCTATTTGTTTTTTCGAAGTTGAAGTGGATTTGCCAAGCGACTAGTGACGAAAAGAATCTGAGATCCCGAGTCCAAGAGTACACGGCACGGGACGAATGTTCCTGCTCGGTTCTTGACAAGTATTATAACAGTGTCTAAAGGCACAACATAAGACGAAATATTAGATAAATGGGCTTGAGGCAGAGAAGGGGATATTTTAACCATGGCAGCGGGATGTATTGGTCTTGCTGGTAAATCTTCATGGAGCGGAACAAATATGGATGCGTCTATTGATTATCGATTGTAATGCAATAGAGTTTGGTGCTTCGATTGGCAAGTCCAACATGAACTAGATTAGCAATCTCTCAGCTGATGCCCCTTCCTTAAGCAATCACAGGGTAAATATTTTGGCCTCTTTATGTCTTACAATTGGCGACAATTGCTGAAATCGCTTACATTGACAAATCATGTGACCTGTGTCGCAAAGGACACAACGAATAGAAGTTTGGGAAGAAACAAATGATTTTCTTAGATGTGTACTCACGATCTTTCTTGACTTGCCAACCTGACCAGCCTAGAGGTCTTGATCCTCGTTTTCAAGCACTCGACATCGTCTTCGAAAAAATGCTGACAATTAGCAACTCCTCCTCTCGATGCTCAAGAATCCATGGCACGAATATGAGACATGATCTTATCCTTCAGTTACCTTAGCCTGCCCACAGATACATCAGCTTTCTCTAGCCCAAAATGTAGCTCTGATGTGTGCCAGTAAAATAAAACATTTATTATCAAAACGGCGTTTCAAAATATCCAAAGCGACGCTTTAGTTAGCCTTATTGATGTATAACGAACTGATGGTATCCAAAGCGGCACCACTTAAACAGGAACGAAGATGCTGGAACTTTTTAATGGGGCTGCAACCATGATCCGTATCGACAACTGTTTTCAACATAGAGTAGAAGTTTTCCCACTCAGTAGCTTCAACTGCGTCCAACGCGATCGATTGGCCGTAACGAGCATGGTATGAGCATTGCTCGGACTTGAATTGAGTGTTGAACAAATCTGTGAATTTGGCCGAGTGCTGAGCTAGTGCTGCAATAGGGCTTTCAGCTTCAGCAATGCGGGTTTAAATTTATTTATTTATTTATTTCATTTAAAAATACATTGAAAAAATGGGAGTCAACTTAAATATAAGCGAACCAAATAAGTTTTATAGCTTAAAAGAACAAAAAAATATTATTTTCCAGTCTGGCCAGCTGTGCTCCATATCACAGCCATGTATGGTCAGTGATATTATTGAACTATGAAAGATAAAAAGTGTTTATAGAAACTTAAAAAATATTTATTAAAGAAAATTGAAAATATTAATAAATACAAATAGAGTAAGAAGTTAAGAGAGAAAAAGAGGAAAAAAGGGAATTGAAAGAATTGGGAAACCACTACACAATGTGTGAGATTTCCCGTGTCAGCAAATTTATGCACCTGGTTACTCTTGGGCACTGTTTCTGATTTCTCTAAGATGAACAAGTATAAAGTATACAAGATCTTTGACACACACTAAAGTTGAAAGGAATTAAGATCATCTTGTAGGCGTAGATGATCGAGTGCATTAGAATACGACAGACAAAGTTTTTCGTCATCTGTATACATAATTATCTTTAATATAGATATATATCTAAAAAAGGCCATTTATAAATAAGGAAAAAAGTAACGGTCCCAAATGACCCGACGAAATAAAAACAAGTTTCGAAAAAGTTGGTCTCCACACAACTCTTTGGGTTCTACCCTTCAAATACGATGAAAATTTCAGATCTCTAGCTTTTGTGGTTTACGAGATCGCTGCGTTCACACGGACGGACGGACAGGGCTATTTCAATCTATATACTATATATATACTTTATGGAGTCTACGATGTCTCCTTCTGCCTGTTACATACATTTTCACAAAAACATTATACCCTGATTTCCCATTTTCAATGGGTTCAGGGTATAAAAAAAAGGATTGGGAAATCACTTCACAATGTTGAAGATCTTGCCGGACGTCAAGTTTGTGCACCGGCTCACTCTTGGGCACTGTGTGTGATTTCCCTAAGATGATCTGAAAGCAAGGATTTAATTAAAGGTAGAGAGAGTTCAGAGGAAAACACGTGATAAAATTTATTGTAATTAACACATAAAATGTGAAACGCGCTATCCGAATGCACAATGGTAAATACAACGGACGAAAGTGTCTGGTTGTTCTGGAAGGAACAGAAAAATGATGTTGCAATAACAGGCATGACGAGTCAATATTACCAATAATAAATTATGTAGAAAAACAATCCCCAGGATAGTTCTACGATTGATTAATGATGGAAGATCAATAAGAACAAGCCTACTAAGATAATACGGTAAACGAAGATTGGGGTCCCAGTTTAGATCTCGGAAGGCAAAGAGTAGAAACTGTTTCTGAACCGATTCAATTCGATCTTTATACAATTTATACTGAGAACAACAGTAGTCTAAAATAGGTCGTACCAGCGAAACATAAAGAAGTTTGGTAATGAATGGATCCTTGAATTCTTTTGCCCAATGTTTAATAAAGCCAAGAACACTTTTAGCTCCAGTTATGATAGTTGAGATATGAGAATTGAAATTAAGTTTCGAGTCAAAAAGTACACCAAGATCTTTGACTGAAAAAATACGTTGCAAGGGATAATTATTAATTGAATAATTAGCAATATATAGAATAGTACGACAGAAGGTCATTGTCATACATTTAGAACACTTTAAATGCAACCGATTAGCTACACACCAAAGTTGGAAGGAATTAAGATCATCTTGAAGGCGTAGATGATCAAGTGCATTAGCATACGAAAGACAAAGTTTTACGTCATCTGCATACATAAATATCTTTGAATTCGATATACGGTTTGGAAGGTCATTTATAAATAGGGAAAAAAGTAACGGACCCAAATGACTACCCTGAGGTACACCCGACGAAACGAAAACAAGTTTCGAAAAAGCTGTTCTCAACACAACTCTTTGGGTTCTACCCTTTAAATAGGATGAAATCCAAGAAAGAAGTTTAGCCGAAAATCTAAAGTTATCTAGCTTTTGAAGTAATATATCATGGTGTACTGAGTGTACTGATTTCAGTAAAGCATTTGATTTACTGAAATCAGTATATATGACATCAGTTTGCATTTTATTTAGAAAACTGTCATTGACTAGGGAAGTAAATTCTAATAGATTAGTAGAAGTAGATCGTTTTTGAACAAAACCATGCTGCGATGGTGAAATAATCGATTTACAAAAATGTTGTAAGGTAGATATTATTATTTTTTCAAATAATTTCGGAATAGCAGATAGTTTTGGAATACCTCTATAATTAGAAATGTCAGACCTCCCACCTTTTTTATATAGAGGGATGATGAAAGACTCTTTCCAAATAGACGGAAAACAGAGGTCTCCAGCGACAAATTAAATAGTTTTAGTAATGGTGTCTGAAGCGAACCACTACATTCTTTAATTACACAACTGGGATTATTATCAGCTCCAGGAAAAAAAAGATGATTTCAATGACCGAATGGCTGAAATCAGAGAAGCTGGGGAAACTTTAGAAGCATAAATAATATTAATTGCAGAAATTAAGTAAGGGTATGAAGTGGTATAGAGATCTACCGAGGAGTAAGTGGATTGGAAAAAATTTGCAAAAAGATCAGAGGAATCACGATCATTACAAGTTTTGTCCAATCCAAGGAAAAATGAGGGAGGAAAACTAGAAGATTTACGCTTCAACTTTACGAATGAGTAAAATTGCATAGGATCACGAGCAAACTGCCTTTTGCAACGAATAAAACATGTTTTCATAGCACTGAAAATTTTAAATATTAAAGTTTGATTTGGCTATGGAATATTTATACCAGTCTACAATAAATCCAGTTATTTAAAATTTTTTTTAAATATTTAGACTTAATATTTTTTAAAATTAGAAAGAGGGCGAGTGAGCCAAATGGGCTTATTAGAAACGGGCATAGGGAGACACATAGGAACACTTTCATCTAGAATAGTGTTTATGTGTTATAGATAAAGTTGTTGCCAAATTAATGGCAACTGACTCACTTAAAGGAAACCAATCTGTTGCAATAATTAGTTGATAAGGCAAAACAAAATTGTATTTGTTATAAAAACGATTTTGTTTTGAAAGCAAAGGCGTGAAAATTGTTGGAATACTTTTGGATATTAGTACCTCCAAACTGGGACGATGTATATCCTCACGTATAAACAAGTAAGAGTGCTCTAGTCGAGACGGCTCGACTACGAGATACCCTGAACCCTGCGAAGAGCCAATCTTCCCATTATATTCTTATTTTACATATACAAATATTGCGAGCAACGCACACACACACATACATGCATACGCACGCACACATAAGCACGCGCTCTGCTGACTGCGCAGTTGACGCAGCGACTGCGCTCGGGCTGCAATATGCCTATTGTATAGGAAATTAAATGCTTAATAACTTTTTTTTAATCAAACTTTCACAGCGTGATAATGTCATTCATATGTATGTATTTGCCAAAGCACAAGTCTCTAGTATTTGATATACGAATTTTTAAATTGTGGGCGAAGGGGGCGTGGCATCCAAAAACAAAAAATGACAAAATCTCCGCATTCATTACACGGATATACACAGTGAATTTGGAGTCTCTATCTCTTACGGTATGCTTAACCGAAGAAAAGTTATCGATTTTTATCGATAATAAGAAAACGGGATGAGTTATCGAAAATCTAAAAAAAAACTTGTACTGCGTAAGCTATAGACGAGTATTCTCTGAAAATATCAGATATCTAGCTTTTGTGGTTTACGAGATCGCTGCGTTCACACGGACGGACGGACGGACGGACGGACGGACAGACGGGCAGGGCTATTTCAACTCAGCTCATCGAGCTGATCAAGAATATATATACTTTATGGGGTCTGCGATGTCTCCTTCTGCCTGTTACATACATTTCCACAAAAACATTATACCCTGATTTCCCATTTTCAATGGGTTCAGGGTATAAAAAAGGTGATGATCTAGAGACATTAATGCTAGAGGGAGGGATATATGAACAAGTAATAAATAGGGAACACGATTTAAGAGATTAAAGACACCACCACCTCTACGTATTAATCAATCATGTCTATAAATAGTAAAATCATTTAAAATAATCAACCTCTCAGGAGATAACACGTGCTGCATCAAAACCCCGCTACGCCAACGCAATAGTAAAAGCTTATCGGCAAATGCGCGACGAACGAATATCAAGCCGAAAAGAAAACAAGTAAGAACGTTGCAGTCGGGCGTTACCGACTGCGGGATACTCATTCACACCCGCACAGATCACGCCCATTGCCACGCCCACAATTGGTTTGTACATATATAATTTTTTGGAAATCAATAGAGGATTTTGATTTTCTCACTGAGAATCGGAAAAACGTACAGTTTTTACCGATTTGCCACGCCCCCAGTAGGCGTAAACATATAATTTTTAACCAGTTCTTAGAAATAGTGAAGAGTAACGTAAGTGTGAAATTTGGATGCTTACACTCAAAAAATGCGAAAATTACAGGGTATTATTTAGCCGGGCATGCCCCATAAGGAGCGTAAAAATTATTTTCGAGGCATCGGTAGAGGAGCTCACCAGTAACTCAACCATCTAATTTTAAAGCTTCTAGCTCTAAAACTGTAGGAGCTATAAGCTTTTGCGGTTTGCCACGCCCCATATGGACGTAGATATATCCGCCATATCTTTTTCAACTTGGGTTGTCAATTTAAATATATATCACAAGTTTCAAGTCTCTAGCATTCATAGTGCTCAAAATATTACAGAATTTGAAAAATCACTATATAGTCAGATCCGATTTGCCACGCCCCTAGTGGGCGTGGATATATAGTTTTTTAGTCGATCTTTATAGAATCATAGCAGTAACCTACGTGCCAAATTTTGGCACGTAGGTAGGTTCTAGCTTTAAAACTGTAGAAGATACAGTTTTACCCGATTTTCCACGCCCCCAATGGGCGTAGATATATCCGCCATAGCTTTTTCATCTTGAGTTATCAACACGAGTCTACATTCTAAATTGCAACTCTCTAGCACTTCTACAAGTAGTGTTTCTGAGATACCGGAAAATGCATTTTCCGATTTGCCACGCCCCTAGTGGAGGTATCGGGAAAATCTTGACACATTATAATTCGAGGGTATACACGAGTATATATTCCAAATTTCAACTCTTTAGCTTCAAAACTGTTCAAATGGTTTGCGTTCATACGGACAGACGGACAGACGTACTGACAGCGTGACGGACATTGCACAAAACCAATATACCCATTTCACCTTGTGAATGAGTATAAAAATCAAAACAGAACAAGTAAGAAAGCCCTAGTCGGCGGTACCCGACTAGGAGATTCCCTGAGCCCTGCGATGAGCCGATATTCCAAACATTTTATACTTATTTAACATATATATATATATACAAGCAACACATGCACACACACATACATACACACACATACGCACGCACGCATAAGCGAGCGCTCTGCTGACTGCGCAGTTTACGCAGCGACTGCGCTCGGGCAGCAGTAAGGCTATATTATGGGAACTTCATTGTTGAATAAGTTTCTTTGTAGATGGACTTTCTTAATCAAACTTTCTCAGCGGGATTATGTCATTCACATGTGCATTTGCCAAAGCACAAGTCTCCTGTATATGAAATACGTTTTTTACAAATTTGGGCCGAAGGGGCATGGTATCCATAATATAATAAAAATCAAAATTGTAAAAAAAAAATATACAAAAATAAATGCAAAATTTGGAGACTCTAGCTATAAAGATGTATGAGATATAATTTAATTACTAGATTTCGATTTCATTTTTAATCGATAACATTAAAACGATCAAATTTATCGAATTTTTGAAACAAACTCGATCTGCGCGTGCTATACACGGACCTACATAAAAAAGCTCTAGTCGGTGTTGCCCGACTAGGAGATCCCCTGAACCCTGCGGTGAGCCGATATTCCAAACATTTTATACTTATTTTATATATACAAGTTAACACAATCAACCAGCCACAACAATGTATTGTGCAAATCAACGATTCGCCAGCATGAAAGCTATGCCAGCAAAACATCGATCCACGATATAGTAAACAGTCCGCGACTTTGTCGCTGCGCGAAATGGGATCCTAAGCGTGGGAATGCAGAATCAGCTGTTTATGGTGCAGGGCTACGCTACGTTATAATAATTCTTGTACTTAGCATTTAGTATCATTTGGGAAAGAAAGACGACAGCTTCGCCTCTCTAATATCGGGTGTTATTCATTGAACCAATCGAAGTACTAACAACTGCTGCGCCTCGTTAATATCGTGTGTGTTCTATTCTTTTAATAAATCATAATTAAATATACTTAATTGGCGCCCAACATAAACAAGTAAGGCTGCTCTAGTCGAGACTGCTCGACTACGAGATACCCTGAACCCTGCGAAGATCCAATCTTTCCAACATGCTATGCTTCTTTTACATATACAAATATTGCGAGCAACGCACACACACATGCATACGCACGCACGCATAAGCACGCGCTCTGCTGACTGTCAGCGCGGCGACTGCGCTCGGGCTGCAATATGCCTATTGTATGGGAAATTAAATGTTTAATATATTTTTTTGGAGATGGACTTTCTTAATCAAACTTTTACAGCGCGATTATGTCATTCATATGTATATATTTGTAAAAGCACAAGTCTCTAGTATTTAAAATACGAAATTGGGGGCGAAGGGGCGTGGCATCCAAAATCCAAAAATTACAAAATGTCCGCATTCGGTACACGGATCTACGCAGTAAATTTTGAGTCTCTAGCTCTAACGGTATGCTTAACCGAAGAAAAGTTATCGATTTTTATCGATAATAAGGAAACGGAATGAGTTATCGAAAATCTAAAAACTCGTACTGCGTAGGATATACACGAGTATACACTGAAAATTTCAGAGCTTCTGCTTTTGTGGCTTACGAGATCGCTGCGTTCACACGGACGGTCAGGGCTATTTCAACTCAGCTCATCGAGCTGATCAAGAATATATATACTTTATGGGGTCTGCCATGTGTCCTTCTGCCTGTTACATACATTTTCACAAAAACATTATACCCTGATTTCCCATTTTCAATGGGTTTAGGGTATAAAAAACCCTCTCCAACATAAAAATTGAAACAATGCCAAGTGTCCAACCCATGAAAGTCGATTCTTCCTCGCGCTTCAGGCAAACAACCTCTTACCAACCTCAGAGCTCTCAATGGCCAGCACAGCAACAAGCTATTCAGACCAACAATCCTAACAATCAGAACCAAGCCCCAAAAAGACCAAACAATAGCAGTGCAAAATTTGCAGGACTGAAACAACAAAGAATCAATCATATAGCATCAGAAAACCCTCTACACGAATAGGACGACCAAGACTAACAAACAGAAGCAGAGTCAGAAGTGGACGATATAGATGACGTACTTACAAGCTATGACCAGCTTAATTTTTTAGACACAACTCCCTGCTCCCGTTCATAGAAAGAACCGTTGCAGGGAAAACCATTAAATTGTTAATTGACACAGGAGCTTCCAAAAATTATATTAAACCTTTAAAAGAACTAAAAAACATAGTACCATCAAACAAGCCTTTTCGAATAAAATTCATTCACGGATATAGTGAAGTGAACCAAAAATGTGTAATGCATTTATTTAACAAAAACATAATTTTCTTTTTACTACCAAATTTAACGACATTCGATGGAATAATTGGACTTGACTTCCTGATACAGAGCGAGGTTTTACTTGATTTCAAAAATAAAAAACTCATGACCAATAATGTTCACGAAAATATCCAATTCCTAAAATGTGCAAGCGTCAATTTCACCAAAATAGAAGAGATACAAGTACCTCAACCTATCTCACGACAATTTAAAGCAATTATGTCGGACAGAACCGGAGTGTTCGCAGAACCAGACGAAAGAAGCCCGTACAATACTAACATTATAGGGACTATCCGGACAGAAAACGAAGAACCCGTATATTCCAAATTGTATCCATACCCAATGGGTGTCTCTGAATTTGTGAATTCAGAAACACAAGCCCTGTTGAAGGACGGAATAATTCGACAGTCTAAATCACCCTACAATAACCCCGTAGACAAAAAAGGAACCGATGACGAAGGCAACAAGAAAAAACTTTTGGTTATAGATTTTAGGAAACTAAATCTTAAAACAATTGATGATAAATACTGTGAGGAACAATATAGACGGGCACGTAGTGTATGTATAAGTGCATGTATTTGCTGTGCACTTATGCATATATGCGTGCCTGCATGTATTGTTCCACACAGAGACGCGAGTACGATAGTAGCGACCCTCGCTACTGGAAAGGGCGCAGAGATCGACGTAGTGTGTCTCTGTCGCTCGTATGTGTTCAGTGCATTGCTCGCGTCGCTCTCACGGCGATCATCGGCGACCGTTGGCCGAAGTACCGCTTGTGGCTGCGAGAAAGTAGTGTACACTTTCACTCGTATGCCAATAACGGTGCTTTGGCCAATGAGAGGCTGCCACGCAGATTTCGGCGATTTGGCGTCGCGCTAAATCACGTGATACTGCCGTTTTCGCGGACACGAGCGGCAGACAGGCCCCGCTCCAGAGCCGAGCCGGCGCCGTCATAGCGTGAAGCAGGGCCTGCGTCGCTGCTATAAAAAAGGCGCCCGCAACTCGGCACCGGGACAGTCAAAGAAAGTAAAAGAGAAAGTATTGAGTGCCGACGAAAACAAGTTACGCGAGTGGAAAAGTAACCAGCAAGGACTTCGAGAGGAAGGACATCGCTGGAAGGATATCTACGAGGGATATCCTGGAAACCTATTGAGGATATAGGCTCGACAAGCAGACACCGGAAGGACATCAGCTGCCACCAACCAGGACATTGGTGCAGCACGGCCAAATCTACAAAGGTAACGTTTGCGTAAGAGTGGTGACGGTAGGTTGAGAAGATCTCAAGGTGTGCTTGTGAGCGTATCCAGCCGTAGGAGTCACTGCAATAGCCGAGCGAACCGCCAGAGTATTCAGTGTGGATCCTGGCGTCACCTGGAGTGCTCAAGCGTATCCTTGGAGAACCAAGAGTGCCGTACCATTCGCCAGAGTGCGCTAAACGTTTACCTGCGAGCCTGTGGAAAGGTGTGCTTTACTAAGCGCTAGATTTGGTAAATAATATAAACTTGTAAATTGAGAAAATATACCCAACGCAACCATAAAACACACTGCATTGTAATTTATCGCAAGGCGCTACATATAAATTTGTTGGCACGAACGCACAGTCGGCTGAGTCCGGCTTAAACTCGGGATAAACCAAGGTTCGTTACAACTGGCGCCCAACGTGGGGCCCTGCGATAGATACGAGTCAGTGTAGAAAAATGGTGCGAGCTTGGGTGTATAATCTCAAGAAGGATGATGTGCTGCGCTACGGGATCGAGTTCGGCGTAAGTCTGACTGGCACTCTGGACGCAATGCGGAGGCAGTTCGGCGAGTGGGTCACCATGAATGAGGGAAGGATTCCCTATTCAATCAGGATCGCAGAGATTGCGAAGCTGCATGGACGCCATTCGCCGCTGAGAGACGAGGCGCTGACCGCCGTCGAGGAAAACGAGCTGGGTGAGCAAGATGAAATCGTGAACGTGGCACGATTGTCTCTGCCATCCACCAGTGTCCCCGCCGCCCGCCTGCAGGAGACGCAACGAGGATCATGGAGAGCCACATCCACCCCGCAACCAGAAATACGGCCACGAGGGCCGAGCTGCACAGCGCTGGAGTACCCAAAGGTCGCCAAGCAGGTGCGAGAATGGGGCTTCCGCTTCGATGGCACAACGAAGCCGCTGGAGTTTTTGGAGCAAGTGGAGTGGTCGGCCGACACCTATGGTCTGGATCTGGACCTGATCCCGAGGGCGATGCCAGAGCTGCTCAAAGGCATGGCCTTAAAGTGGTACGTGGCCAACAACAGGCACTGGACAGCGTGGGAAACGTTCGTCAGAGGCTTCCAGGAGTTCTTCCTGCCCAGGGACTATATGCGGGAGTTGAAGGACGAGGTTGCTCGACGGAGGCGAGCCCTTCAAGGTTTACATGGTGGATATGCAAACCTTGATGCGGCCACTACGCTATGCGGCAGATCGTGAGCTAAAAACTATTTACAGCAATAGTTTGCCTGATCTGCGCGCATATGCTCGTCCATATCAGTTCTGCAACTTGACGGAGCTGATGCTGCTGGCGAACGATTTCGAGGATCTGGAAAGGGATCGGGAAAAGTTGCGGCAGCAACAGCGAGGCAGTAGGACGCGACTGATGGCCATGGACGACGCTGGGAGCCCGGATGAAGAAGAATACCACCGGAGCATGGCCGTTGAAGAGTCGAAACCTCGACCCGCGCCCAGGACAGGCACAGCAGGGCCAAGGACACATGTCCAGAACCCCGCCCGGGCATGCCGGATATATGGCCAAGAGGGCCACTACGCCATTGAGTGCCGCAACGAGCGTCTGGAGTTTTGCTGGCAATGCGGGCGCATCGGCGTGCGAACAGCAACGTGTTGCCAGTCGGGAAACGGCCAGAGGCACCCGCCATCCAGGGGCGAGCGGGAGCAGCGTCGTGGAGGCCCCAGACACTAGTGGGTAGTCTTCTGGATGAAGGCACCCAGTTGTCGGCAATAGTGGTCATTGGAGCTGATCAGCACAAGTCCACAATTGATACTGGGGCCACCAGCAGCTTTGTGAGCGAAAAGCTGGCCGACAGGCTCCGAGAAGTGGGCGTGAGGCGCACCACACGAAGACGCGTAAGATTGGCAGACGGCAGTTGCAGTCAGGTGGACTCGCAACTTGAAACAAGGATCACGCTGGGAAGTCAGCAAATCCGCATTTCATTGCTGGTGCTGCCAGGCATGATCGACGATCTGGTGCTGGGCTGGGATTTCTTGGCCAGAATGGGCATCGCATTTGAGTGCGGTGGCTTGGAGCTGCAGATCAAGCCCAGAAATCCGCCACCCGGTGGAAAGCTGGAGGAGAGGCTCTCAGTGGCTGTCAGCAGCACTGAGGTGCGTCCACAGACGCCGATGGAGGCGAGTCCGGAACTTCAAAACCCACTCCATGAGGATGTGGAGGTGGATACGTTCCTGAGGAGGGAACTTGTGAAGTTTCAGGACGTGAAGGGCTGCATCCAGCCGTCCAAGAGTCCTCACAGCGCGCCAATCGTGATGGTCAAGAAGAAGACTGGGAAATGGCGGCTGTGTGTGGATTTTCGGCAGCTGAACAGCCGATCGATTAAGGACGCATATCCACTGCCGCGGGTGCACCATATTTTGGACCAGATGCGAGAGGCTCGTTTCATAACTAGCCTGGATTTGAAGGATGGGTATTGGCAGATACCAATGGAGAAATCCAGCCGGCCATTGACAGCGTTCACAGTCCCAGGAAAAGGGCTGTTCCTATGGAAGGTGATGCCGTTCGGGCTCCATTCGGCGCCGGCAACATTTCAACGAGCGCTGGACCAAGTTGTTGGCCCAGAAATGATGCTGCATGCCTTTGCCTACCTGGATGATATCATCGTCATTGGGAAAACACGCCAGGAACACATGGACAACCTGCCGGAGGTGTTCCGGCGGCTACGAGCGGCCAACTTAAGGATCAACATCGACAAGTGCGATTTCTTTAAGAATGAGCTCAAATATCTTGGCCATAAGGTGACGGAACATGGCATCCGCACGGACCCGGAGAAAGTGGCCGCAATTGCTGAGTTGAAACCATCTGCCAACGTAAAAGAGTTGCGGCAATACGTGGGAGTGGCTTCATGGTACCGCCGTTTTGTGCCAGATTTTGCTACCACAGTGCATCCGCTCAATGCACTGCTGAAAAAGGGCACCAAATGGGAGTGGACAGAGGAGCGTCAGAGGGCTTTTGAGACGGTAAAGGCCAAGCTGACGGAATCACCAGTCTTGGCGTGCCCAGATTTCTCAAAGCCTTTCTGCTTGCAAACGGACGCGAGCAATTATGGACTTGGAGCAATCTTGACGCAGACTTCAGAGGATGGAGAGCGTGTGATCTCGTACGCCAGCCGAACGCTGAATAGCGCAGAGCGGAATTATTCGGCAACAGAAAAGGAGTGTCTGGCCATCATCTGGGGCATTCGGAAGCTGAGGCCATATCTAGAAGGCTACCATTTCATTGTGGTAACAGATCACATGGCACTGAAGTGGCTCAACTCTATTGAGAGCCCTTCAGGGAGGATTGCTAGATGGGCTCTGGAGTTGCAGCAGTACGACTTCGAGATCAGATACCGGAAAGGCAAGCAAAATGTTGTGGCCGATGCGCTATCACGGCAGCCGCTGGGCGAAGAGGCATGCCGCTTGGTGACGAGCAAGGACAATGCAGCTGGGACAGGATGTCGCTGGATTGTCAAGCTTCGCCAGGACCTGCGTAGGAGCCCAAAGAAGTTTCCGGATTATCGAGAGGAGGCTGGAAGTGTATGCAGACACATTCCACACCAGGCAGGCCATGAGGACGTGGCTGCGTGGAAGTTATGTGTGCCGACGGAGCAGCGCAAGCAAGTTCTGGAAGAGAACCACGACGCAGCCACCGCTGGTCACCTTGGGAGCCGGAAAACAATTGCTCGGGTGGCCGCGAGGTACTACTGGCCGGGTATGTATCGCGACGTGCGTACATACGTGCAGCGGTGCGAGCTGTGCCAGCGCTACAAGTCCAGCCAACTCCAAGCGGCGGGGCAGATGTTGACCAAGATCCCCGAGGAACCATGGGCAACGGTGTGCGCCGATTTTGTAGGTCCGCTACCCAGGTCCAAGCATGGCCATACGATGTTGTTGGTGTTCATCGATCGCTTCTCAAAATGGACGGAGATGGTGCCATTGAGAAGCGCGAACACGGCGGCGTTCCAAAAGGCGTTCCGGGAGAGGATATTGGCACGAATTGGCGTGCCAAAGGTACTCATCACCGACAATGGCACTCAATTCACGAGTCGCGCATTCAAGGTGTTCCTGGACGAGCTAGGCGTCCATCACCAGCTGACAGCGCCATATACGCCCCAGGAAAATCCCACCGAAAGGGCAAATCGCACGGTGAAGACCATGATCGCGCAATTTGCGGGCAGTGATCAGAGGTGTTGGGACGAGGCGTTGCCGGAGTTGACACTGGCAGTCAACAGCAGCGTTTCGGCGTCAACAGGCTATACGGCAGCCTTACTCATGCAAAGGCGTGAGCCAAGATTGCCAAAATCACTGTTTGACGCACAAACAGTGGGAACAGGCCAAGAGGAACAGAGTCCGGTGGAGCGAGCAACGAAAATGGCCGAGGTGTTCCAGGTGGTGCGACGCAGCCTGGAGAAAGCTGCTCAGAATCAAGCGCGACACTACAATCTACGGCGGCGGCAGTGGAAGCCGGCCGTAGGGGACAAGGTGTGGGCAAAAGAACGCCACTTGTCCAATGCCGCGGATGGATTCGCAGCGAAACTGGCCCCACGATATGGAGGACCATATACGGTGGTCAGTTTGATCTCCCCGGTTATCTGCCGGATCACTTCAGAGGCAGATAAGCGGAGCAGGACGGCTCATGTGGCGGACCTCAAGCCATATCGAGCAGAAGCGGTTGAGTTGCCAGCCAGTTTATAAAAAAAAGGGGGTGAATACACATAGCTATGTGTATTAACGAAAAACCTATATATGTATGTAGGGGAATAAGTTACAAACCTATATATGTATGTAGCGGAATAAGTTAAAAACCTATATATATATGTAGGGGAAAAAGTTTTTGTAAACATAAACATCGGCCGCACAAAGCAAATTCACAGCAAAAACAGCCAAAATGTTGTGAGCGCAACAACAAAGTTGTTTGAATTTGCGCGCGCACACACACGAAACGGGGAGCATGCGCAGCAAAATAATCGTCAACTACGAAACGGCACAACAACAACAGGCACGGCCGAAACCGTTTAAGTTGCGCGCGCACTCTGCAAAAACAACAACAACATCACGCACCCGAGCCTAAAAAGAACGCACACACACGCAGAACGAAAGCAGCGACAGCATGGAATGCGCACAGTGGGCAGCGCATGCGCAAAAAGGGGATGAAAATCACGATGAGCGTGGTAGGCAACAACAACGCAGAGCCCCCAAAGTTCAACAGCCGCGGCGAAAGGCTACTGATCTTTGTCGGCTACGCACGATCGCTAGCGCACGAGATGACACGAAGGTGTCAATGCTAGCGACATGCAAAACGGCCAACAACAATCTAGAGCAGCATGCAAAATGGGCAACAACAAAATCGGGCACTCATACATATATGCAAAAATAAAGAGAGAGTGTGCGCGAAATGCATTAGAGATGTAACAACAAAGCCCCGCATTCAGCAATGAGGCCAGAGTGTTGGAAGAGCGTGACCTGTAGAGAGTGAGAGAACTAGCTGGTGCAGGATCCGTTAATTTCCGACACTCCGCTGGCGGCAGCGCTGCAGCAGAGGGTATCAAAGAGCATGCATGCATATGAGCAGGGCTTTTGTGGAAATTCAACTCTATAGACTTCTGCTACGTAGCTGGATTTCTCGGCCATCCGGACTTGGGCGTCGGAAGGGTTTGCCCGGCCGATCCTCGCGCACTGGACAGCGACTCTGCTGGAGCTGTGCGCGAATGAGGAGTGAGTCGGATTTCCCAACTGGCGTAAAAGTGTCGGCGCGCCGGAACCAGCCTCGAACGTCGTCTATAGTAGAAGAATTCTCCAACAAAGCCCAGTTACAGTCACTGGCAGCGGCCAGAGGAGCATCGGCGACCAGAGGAGTAGCGGTGGCCAGCAGCAGCAGCAGCCAAGAAGTTGAGGAGCAGCCACCACAGCAGCCGCAGTCGCCGCCACAGTCTAAAAATAATTTGTTCACAGCTGCGTACTTACTGCGACGATGGGGTGGGGTACAGGGAGGTCAGCCGCGGCAGATGCGAGCCACATGACTGGCGAAATCCAGCGGTCCGGCAAAGGTGTCGGGAGGGCGGACCGGCCGATCCTCGCGCATTGGCCAGCGACTTCGCTGGAGCTGTGCGCGAATGAGGAGTGAGCCGAGAACCCCACCGATATCCGATGTCCGGACCCGGGTCAGTTGTGAACGGCATCTGCAACGGAAGATCGTTTCGCTACCACCATCCCAGCAACAAGGGACAGCAGCGACATCGGGACAGCAGCAGCCACGCAGCCGCATTGTAACCACGGAGGCTGGCAAAGCAGTGAAAAACGGGTGTTTTATGCAACAGCGGGCGTGGCCAGAGGAAGGAATGCAACCCGGTCCGGGAGAGGGACAACATGGAGAGGATCGCGCTATATGGATTTGGAAGAAAATTGGTAAATTTCGGAGAAAATTTACTAACACGTTTCAGCCACTTACCTGCAGCGCACAGAGTTGCTGGAGGCTGGAGCGACTAGCTGTATGCAGAGTTGCGTAGCAGCGGCGCTGTTAACAACAGAGTGAAGAGAAGCAAGCAGTGCAAACAAAAGGGAGTGCCAAAAGTGAGTCCCGGACCGATGTTAACACGAAAGCTTCGTGTTTCCCGAAGGAAGAGGGGAGTGTGAGGAACAATATAGACGGGCACGTAGTGTATGTACAAGTGCATGTATTTGCTGTGCACTTATGCATATATGCGTGCCTGCATGCATTGTTCCACACAGCTACGCGAGTACGATAGTAGCGACCCTCGCTACTGGAAAGGGCGCAGAGATCGACGTAGTGTGTCTCTGTCGCTCGTATGTGTTCAGCGCATTGCTCGCGTCGCTCTCACGGCGATCATCGGCGACCGTTGGCCGAAGTACCGCTTGTGGCTGCGAGAAAGTAGTGTACACTTTCACTCGTATGCCAATAACGGTGCTTTGGCCAATGAGAGGCTGCCACGCAGATTTCGGCGATTTGGCGTCGCGCTAAGTCACGTGATACTGCCGTTTTCGCGGACACGAGTGGCAGACAGGCCCCGCTCCAGAGCCGAGCCGGCGCCGTCATAGCGCGAAGCAGGGCTTGCGTCGCTGCTATAAAAAAGGCGCCCGCAACTCGGCACCGGGACAGTCAAAGAAAGTAAAAGAGAAAGTATTGAGTGCCGACGAAAACAAGTTACGCGAGTGGAAAAGTAACCAGCAAGGACTTCGAGAGGAAGGACATCGCTGCCAAGGACTTCGAGACGAAGGACATCGCTGCCAAGGACTTCGAGAGGAAGGACATCGCTGGAAGGATATCTACGAGGGACATCCTGGAAACCTATTGAGGATATAGGCTCGACAAGCAGACACCGGAAGGACATCAGCTGCCACCAACCAGGACATTGGTGCAGCACGGCCAAATCTACAGCATTAGTGGCGGATCCTGGAGCAGGGGACAAGGTAACGTTTGCGTAGCTGTGCGTAAGAGTGGTGACGGTAGCTTAAGAAGATCTCAAGGTGTGCTTGTGAGCGTATCCAGCCGTAGGAGTCACTGCAATAGCCGAGCGAACCGCCGGAGTATTCAGTGTGGATCCTGGCGTCACCTGGAGTGCTCAAGCGTATCCTTGGAGAACCAAGAGTGCCGAACCATTCGCCAGAGTGCGCTAAACGTTTACCTGCGAGCCTGTGGAAAGGTGTGCTTTACTAAGCGCTAGATTTGGTAAATAATATAAACGTGTAAATTGAGATAATATACCTAACGCAACCATAAAACACACTGCATTATAATTTATCGCAAGGCGCTACATATAAATTTGTTGGCACGAACGCACAGTAGGCTGAGTCCGGCCCGGCTTAAACTCGGGATAAACCGAGGTTCGTTACAATACCCTATCCCGAACGTTGTCTCTATTCTGTCAAACCTCGGCAATGCAAGATATTTCACTACTTTAGACCTAAAATCGGGGTTCCACCAGATACTAAAAAACAGCTTTCTCTATAGCAAGTGGGAAGTACGAGTTTTGTAGGCTTCCCTTTGGACTAAAAAACGCACCCAGCATCTTCCAGAGAGCAATTGACGATGTGCTCAGGGAACAAATAAGGAAATTATGCTACGTCTACGTAGACGATGTGATTATCTTTTCCGAGAACATGAAGAGTCACGTCAAACACATTGCATGGGAATTAGATAAACTGTACAGTGCCAATATGAGAGTTTCACGTGAGAAATCACATTTCTTAAAGAAATGCACTGAATACTTAGGTTTTGTAGTCTCAACCGGCGGAATAAAAACATGCCCCGCAAAGGTAGAAGCAATCCGCAAATACGATCAACCAACAAATCTATTTAACGTCAGATCATTCCTCGGATTAGCAAGTTACTATAGATGTTTCATTAAAGATTTTGCATCTATAGCAAAACCCATAAGCGACATTTTGAAAGGCGAAAACGGCAAGGTAAGCGCTGGTCAATCAAAAAAGATTCCAGTAACCTTTGATGAAAATGTAGAGCATTCGAGAAGCTTAAAAAGGTTTTTCGAAAATGAAATGTTACTCTATCCAAATTACTCGAAAGCATTCGACTTAAGAATAGATGCTTCGTCCTATGGTCTGGGAGCCGTACTGTCACAAGACAAAAAACCAATAACCATGATATCAAGGACATTGAAGGATAGAGAGCTAAACTTTGCAACTAATGAAAGAGAATTACTTGCTATAGTTTGGGCATTAAAAACACTCAGAAATTACCTATATGGGGTAAAAAATTTGAATATTTTTACAGACCATCAACCCCTAACGTTTGCAGTGTCAGACCGCAGTCCAAACGCAAAAATCAGACGTTGGAAAGCATTCATCGACGAATATAATGCAAACATCTTCTATAAACCTGGAAAAGAAAATTATGTTGCCGATGCACTATCGCGACACAACATCCATGTTTTAGAAGACGACGCACAATCTGACATAGCCACAATGCATAGCGAAGTATCGCAAGAAAGAAATAGTTGTTTTGGAACACAATAGAGCTCACAAAGCAGCTCAAGAAAATGTGAAACAAATCCTACAAGACTATTTTTTCACAAAAATGTCAAAACTGGCAATGGAAGTTGTTTCAAATTGTAAAATTTGTCGAACAGCAAAGTACGATCGCCACCCGAAAAAACAGCTTCTTGGTGAAACACCCATCCCGCCGCATGTGGGCGAATTCCTTCACATTGACAATTATTCAACCGGCAAGACATATTTTCTTACTTCTATAGACAAACTATCAAAATTCGCTATTGTCCAGCCTATCGCTTCCCGAACCATAACAGACTTAAAAACAGCAATCCTTCTGAATAGACTTGCTGTGTTGGTGATCAGTAGTATATTGATTTTATTCTTCTGAGCCAGTGTATTTATATACTGACTCATGCATAATTTCAATTGCTGAGTTTGTAAGGCTCAGCGTTGGTCTTTATCTATTCTTAGCATGTCGCAGAGTTTGTAAGGCTCAGCGTTAATGTTAGTGTACTCAGCCTATAATAGATTCCAAACATGTGACCCTTCTCATTTCTACGAACTTCAACCTAGTCGTTAAGTGCATAGATGACATGTTTATGATCTTCGGCTATTTCTGTATGTTCATGCCTGAGCACCTGCAACTTGTAAATTTCTATCTAAATACGAAAACTATATACTGTGACAACGAACCTTCTAATAAGTCGGAAACTATTAAGTCTCTACTACAAAATCAATACAATATTCAAATCGTAAACTCACCACCACTTCATAGCACTTCAAACGGACAAGTAGAAAGCTCTTACCGATACAACTGAATCAACTGCGCTTGGGCTGCAATATGCCTATTGTATGTGAAATAAAATGTTTAATAACTTTGTTTGTGGATGGACTTTCTTAATCAAACTTTCACAGCCTAATAACGTCATTCATATGTGTGTTGCCAAAGCACAAGTCTCTAGTATTTGAAATACGAAATTGGGGGCGAAGGGGGCGTGGCAGCTAAAATCCAAAAATTACATTACGTCCGCATTCATTACACGGATCTTCACAGTGAATTTAGAGTCTTTAGCTCTTACGGTATGCTTAACCGAAAAAAAGTTATCGATTTTAATCGATAATAAGGAAACGGAATGAGTTATCGAAAATCTTAAAAAAAAACTTGTACTGCGTAAGCTATAGACGAGTATTCTCTGAAAATTTCAGATCTCTAGCTTTTGTGGTTTACGAGATCGCTGCGTTCACACGGACGGACGGACAGGGCTATTTCAGAGCTGATCAAGAATATATATACTTTATGGGGTCTGCGATGTCTCTTTCTGCCTGTTACATACATTTTCACAAAAACATTATACCCTGATTTCCCATTTTCAATGGGTTCATGGTATAAAAAAGGTGATGATCTAGAGACATTAATGCTAGAGGGAGGGATATATGAACAAGTAATAAATAGGGAACACGATTTAAGAGATTAAAGACACCACCACCTCTACGTATTAATCAATCATGTCTATAAATAGTAAAATCATTTAAAATAATCAACCTCTCAGGAGATAACACGTGCTGCATCAAAACCCCGCTACGCCAACGCAATAGTAAAAGCTTATCGGCAAATGCGCGACGAACGAATATCAAGCCGAAAAGAAAACAAGTAAGAACGTTGCAGTCGGGCGTTACCGACTGCGGGATACTCATTCACACCCGCATAGATCACGCCCATTGCCACGCCCACAATTGGTTTGTACATATATAATTTTTTGGAAATCAATAGAGGATTTTGATTTTCTCACTGAGAATCGGAAAAACGTACAGTTTTTACCGATTTGCCACGCCCCCAGTAGGCGTAAACATATAATTTTTAACCAGTTCTTAGAAGTAGTGAAGAGTAACGTAAGTGTGAAATTTGGATGCTTACACTCAAAAAATGCGAAAAGTACAGGGTATTATTTAGCCGGGCATGCCCCATAAGGAGCGTAAAAATTATTTTCGGGGCATCGGTAGAGGAGCTCACCAGTAACTCAACCATCTAATTTTAAAGCTTCTAGCTCTAAAACTGTAGGAGCTGTAAGCTTTTGCGGTTTGCCACGCCCCCTATTTGCGTAGATATATCCGCCATATCTTTTTTAACTTGAGTTGTCAACCCGAGTATATATACCAAATTTCAAGTCTCTAGCATCAATAGTGCTCAAAATATTACAGAATTTGAAAAATCACTATATAGTCAGATCCGATTTGCCACGCGCCTAGTAGGCGTGGATATATAGATTTTTGGTCGATCTTCATAGGATCGTAGCAGTAACCTACGTTCCAAATTTGGGCGTTCTAGCTTTAAAACTGTAGAAGATATATCCGCCATAGCTTATTCATCTTGAGTTGTCAACACAAGTCTACATTCCAAATTGCAACTCTCTAGCACTTCTAGAAGTAGTGTTTCTGAGATATCGGAAAATGCATTTTCCGATTTGCCACGCCCCTAGTGGGCGTATCGGGAAAATCTTGACACTTTATAATTCGAGGGTATACACGAGTATATATTTCAAATTTCAACTCTCTAGCCTCAAAACTGTGCAAATGGTTTGCGTTCATACGGACAGACGGACAGACGGACGGACGGACAGACGGACAGACGGACGGACAGCGTGACGGACATTGCACAAAACCAATATACTCATTTCACTTTGTGAATGAGTATAAAAATCAAACAAAAGAGGAGAGCGCCAAAGAAGTAAATGCAGATGTAACAAAACAAATTACCGACGCTGACAAAACTTTCAAAATAGAAACACTTTTAAAATAGCACAAAGCACCGTGGATTATTTCTTGCACAGTAACAAACAAAGCCTGATGGCTGAATTATACAAATCACAAAACAGTGTAATTTTAAAGGCAAGAAATATTACAAAAGTGAATAAAAACTAGTTCTTACACAAATAATATTTCAATAATACCACCAACCCGATGGGGGTATTTTATTTGCCAGTCCGGCCAGCTATGCCCCAATTCATAGCCTTGTATGGTCAGTGATATTATTGAACTACAAAAAGTAGAAAGTGTTAATAGAAACTTATAAAATATTTATTATAGATTCTAAAGTAAATAATAAATATAAAAGTAAAGATTGAAAGAAAAATGAAAATATTAATAAAAGCAAACAGAATAAGAAGAAAAGAGAGAAAGATAAAGAAAACAAGAGTGCTCTGGTCGAGACGGCTCGACTACGAGATACCCTGAACCCTGCGAAGAGCCAATCTTCCCAACATGCTATGCTAATTTTACATATACAAATATTGCGAGCAACGCGCACACACACACACACATGCATACGCACGCACGGATAAGCACGCGCTCTGCTGACTGCGCAGTAGACGCAGCGACTGCGCTCGGGCTGCAATATGCCTATTGTATGGGAAATTAAATGTTTACTAACTTTTTTTGTGGATGGACTTTCTTAATCAAACTTTTACAGCGTTATTATGTCATTCATATGTGTGTATTTGTTAAAGCACAAGTCTCTAGTATTTGAAATACGAATTTTTCAAATTGGGGGCGAAGGGGGCGTGGCATCCAAAATCCAAAAATTACAAAATGTCCGCATTCGTTACAGGGATCTACACAGTAAATTTGGATTCTCTAGCTCTTATCGATTTTTATTTTTAATAAGGAAACGGAATGAGTTATCGAAAATCTAAAAAAAAACTCGTACTGCGTAGGCCACACACGAGTATACTCTTGTGGCTTACGAGATCGCTGCGGTCACACGGACGGACGGACGGACGGACGGAGAGACGGACAGGGCTATTTAAACTCAGCTCATCGAGCTGATCAAGAATATATATACTTTATGGGGTCTGCGATGTCTCCTACTGCCTGTTACATACATTTTCACAAAAACATTATACCCTGATTTCCCATTGGGTTCAGGGTATAATTAAGGAGCACAAACAATGCACGTCAAACACTTTCAACTGAGAACTCTCTCTGGACCACAGTCCTAATAAAAGGAAGGGTGGTCCACAAAGACAACTTAAGATAAATAAACTCTCTCCTTCAGGTTTGGGCTACACTACTCCTTGCTACAATGATGACCGCCAAAATTACCGACTATTCCAACTCAAACTACATACCCATAATAAGTGGAGACGTATCCATCTGGACGGAATTTAAGTATTTAAAACATTCAACTAATATCACCCTATACTCAGAAATATTAAAGGAGTCCGAAGAAATAGAAAAACACTTCCCTAGGTCACATATGAGACAAATTCTAGAGTCAGACTTAAGACACATACGGACACTCATAGAAACCCTAAATGTCCACCACCGACAGGCTAGGAGTATTAACTTTCTAGGTACCGCTCTCAAAATCGTAGCCGGCACCCCGGACTTCGATGATTTTCCAAGGTTAAAATTCACTTAAAGGGAACTTATTCAGTCAGAAAACAAGCAAATAACTATAAATACAAAGATACAAAATCAAATTAATGAATTAACCGAAATAGTAAACCAACTGATAAATAGCACAAAAATAGAACAAGTAGATACAGAACATTTATATGAGACAATACTTTCAATAAATAAAATAGTCATATCAGAGCGTGAAACTTTAATATTATCAGTTACACTCTCAAAAATTGGAATCATTAACCCAGCCATATTGGACTCAAGTGACTTAACCAAAATTTTAAATGAACACTCTACTAACATTATTATTACCGATTTAATGGAGGTGGCCCTAGTTAAGGTTTTATCAAATAATAATTCTCTACATTTCTACATCCTGAACCTAGCTTAACTTGTAAGAAATTGAAATTGTATCCAGTTCAACATAAAGGCACCATTATAAATTTCGCTGGAGAAGACAACAGCTGACTGCCATAACCAAATAATACCAATCGGAAACTGCAAGCCGGCGCTGACAAATTACCAAACTCAAACTGCGCACCAGCAGCATCAACGCTATTAAACATAACTAGCCATCAAGATATCCCCAGTCTACCATACTTGGCTCTGCGTATTGTATGGGAAATTAAATGTTTAATAACTTTTTGTGGATGGAGTTTCTAAATCAAACTTTCACAGCGTGATTATGCCATTCATATGTGTGTATTTGCCAAACCACAAGTCTCTAGTATTTGAAACAGGGTTTTTGCAAATTTGACGGATAGGGCTGTTTCAACTGAGATCATCGAGCTGATCAAGAATATATATATGTCGGCGCGTACTAAGTTTGTATGTGTGTGGTTGTAGTTTTCGGTATTTCACAATAATGAACCGCTTAAGCGGGGCGACAGCGTGGCGGTGCGTATTGAGTGTGTGTTGGTGTGTCTTTGGATATTTCGCACTAATTATCATCATCAGCCATTGTAAGGGCTGTGATTGGTTGATAAAGTAGTCGGTTCTAGGAAGTACCGTTTTAGAGAGGCGACAATGTTTGACGCTGTCGCCGAGTGTGGTTCGGGGGTAGGCTCGAGAGAAATAAGAGATACGAGAGTCAGTTGTGTCTGAGTTCTGAGAGCGACCGAAACTCATTGCGCTTAATAATGGAACATAATCTTAATGCTACAACATATCCTTTATGGAACATGGGAGACCATGTCTCCGTCAGCCTGTTACATACATTTTAACAAAACCATTATACCCTGATTTCCCATTTTCAATTGGTTCAGGGTATAAAAATGCTCCCCACAAATCATATGTCTCCAAGAAAGTCACTATTACAAAGAAAACACCCCATCCCCGTCCCAATAAACTATAAAATTTCCACCAATACAGCCTCCAATCGATTTGGTGGCGTATCAATATTAGTCTACAATTCTATACAACATAAACAATTAAGCCAACCTAGACACTTAGAAACCCTCGCAATAGAAATCATGTCGAAAACAAAAATTCACATTTTCTCAACCTATATCCCACCCAGCAAAACTTTCACACTCAAATGCCTAATTGATCATTTTGAGGCACATAACACCAACACCAACCAAATTTTTCTAGGCGACTTTTACAGTAGACACCAAAGCTGGGGTTCACCTCAGGACAACAGAAGAGGCAAATTTCTAGCAACATTTTTCCAAAGCGCTAACCTTACCATACTCAACGACGGCTCCCCAACCCACTTCTCCACTCACAATACATTCACCCACTTAGATCTCTCGTCGATTTTCGACGACCTACATTGAAGCGATCACTTTAAAATCCAAATCTCCTTGTTCCTACAAACACAAACAACAAACTTTTCTCGTCCCTTTTTTTAAATAAAAGAAACCGACTGGTCAAAAAATTAACCAAAAATATAAATGAACTCATACCCAAATCTACTAACATTAATAAAGAAGCTGCATCCATAAACAAGATAATACTGCAAGCTTCCCATCTCAGCATGCCTCAAATAACTCCACACCACTACAGCAAAAACACCCCCGGGTGGAATAAGATCCTAACCGAACTTAGAACAAATAAATTTAAAACCTGTCAAAATTTCAAACGCATCAACAGCACGGACAATCTTATCAGATACAAGAGAGCTAACGCAATGTTCCGGAGAGAACTAAAAATAACAAAAACTAAAGCAATGACAGTCTTCACGTCTACAATCGAACCAAATACCCCCTCTGGCAAAATTTGGGCAAACATCCGACGCCTCTGCGGACTTAACCCAACTAAAACTATACATTATATAACAGATACAACCAATAACCTACTCACAACAGACACAACCCAAATAGCCCATCTCTTTGCTAAACACTGGTCAGACCTCTCCAAAGACCAAAACTTCAACCAAATCTTTACTACCAACAAACAGACAAACCAATTAACTACATACCCAACTCGAGAGCACAAGCAATAGAAACCGAAATTAAAATAATTGAATTACTATCCTCATTACAGACCCTCAATGGAACAACTCCTGGCCTAAATAGAATATCCTATTCCATAATCAAAAACACCTCCTACGCTCTAAAAACCAGAATAAGAAACCTCATCAATAATATTTTCAACAACCACATCCCTCAATCCTTCAAAACCAGCCTAGCCGTCCCGATCCTAAAACCCAATTCAAATAAAACAATAATAAATAACTATAAACCAATCTACCTTAACTGCTGCCTATCAAAAACACTTGAAAAAATAATAGCCAAACGCCTATGGTGGTTTGTCACCCAAAACAGACTGATACACCCAAACCAGACAGGTTTTAAGCTCGGCAAGGCAGTTGCAGACGGTCTGCTCCTTTGTCATTGCACTTGACTTTTAAAGAGCATTCGACAGAGTAGGGTTTTGGAACAACTAATCAGGTGGAAAGATGTCCCAAAAATTATGACCTTCATCAAAACTTCATGACAAATAGAATATTTAAAATTAAGAATAAAAGCATAATAACCCGCCCCAATCCACTCTTCAACGGCATCCCTCAATGATCTCCAATATCCGTCATCCTTTTCCTAATAGCCAACATCCTTTCTAACATCATCGGCCTACATAGCGAGCTGTAATTCAGCGCCTTTGCCGATGATTTTTTACTATTTATCCCCCTCAATAAACAAAAAAACCTATCCTATAACCTCGAGCATCACTATCACTCAATTAATCCAAAAACCTCCACATTTACCGAAGGCATAACTGCACCTGCACCATATCTTCCAACAACACTTCCATTCCCTCAGTATCCAGCCTATAAATCTTAGGCGTAACCCTAAACAGTAAGTACAGATGGGGCTCCCACATAAAAGAAATCCAACCGGCTTTAACTAAAAACTTAATATAATAACATTCCTACCCAATCTCCATTAAACATAACAAAAGTAACGCTCATATCAAAATAGAATACACGATTTTTATATACGGCCATGCCATCAACCCTCAATAAACTCAAATCCTTATTCAACCCCGCAAACCGCATATCTCTTGGAGTACTGCGCTCAACCCCTATCCCCAACTTGCTTTTTGAGTCAAACACACCTACAATAGACTAATCAAGTAAGAAAGCTCTAGTCGGCGGTACCCGACTAGGTGATCCCTTGATCCCTGCGAAGAGCCGATATTCCAAACGTTTTACACTTCTCTTAATATGTATGCATTACGAGCAAACACATACACATACACACATACGCACGCACACAAAAGCACGCGCTCTGCTAACTGCGTAGTTTACGCAGCGACTGCTCTCGGGCTGCAGTAAGATTATATTATGGGAATTTAATTGTTGAATAAGTTTCTTTGTAGATAGACTTTCTTAATCAAACTTTTACAGCGAGACTATGTCATTCAAATGTGTGTATTTGCCAAAGCACAAGTCTCTAATACTTGAAATACGTTTTTTTTTTACAAATTTGGTGGGAAGGGATGAGAAGGGGGATGGTATCCAAAATACGAAAAAATCAAAATTGTATAAACAACACATTAAACTAAATACAAAATTTGGAGACTGTAGCTCTTAAGATGTAGGAGATAGTTATCGATTTTCAGAAACAAACTCGATCTGCGCGTGCTATACACGGATCTACATAAAAAATTTCAAATCTCTGAGATTCTGAGATCGACGCGTTCACACATACGGACGGACGGACGGACGGACGGACAGACGGATAGACGGACAGACGGACATGGCTATATCAACTCAGCTCATCAAGTTGATCAAGAATATAAATATTTTATAGGGTCTGCCACGCCTCCTTCTGCCTGCTACATACATTTTAACAAAACCATTGTGCCCTGATTTCCCATTTTCGGTGGGTTCAGGGTTTAAAAAAAAGAATAGGAAAATACATAGCTTGCTCCGACTTCCTCTAATCCATAAAATCCATCTCCAACACCAACAACAACAATTTATATCCCATAACTATAGGAACCTTTCTCACACAATCTGCCTCTAAAATAAAACTCTTCTGGATACCCAGCCTCTGCGGCATTGAAGGAAATGAGCTAGCCGACATTACTGCCAAATCCATAGTCAAAATGCCCCTCCACTACACCCCAGACTTTAACAATAAAGATATAAATAAATTCTTTACAAATGAAAAACCTCAAAATCTAAAAAAAAAAACATAGAGGTCTGCAACAGATGGTATCAACAACTAAACATCCAACAACAACCTAACAAACACAACACATGACTTAAAAAATATAAAACAACAAATTACAACACCTAGCGACCAAATAAAATTACTAAAATTCCGACTAGGACACACAAGACTTACAAAACAACAATACATTAACCCCGACAACATTATCCCATGCCCTAACTATAATACAACGACAGACCTCACTATATAACATATTTTCTCCAACTGTCCCGCAACTTCCCACCTTAAAGCCCGAGTCTTCCATAACAGTTGCCCCATATCTATACTTTCAAACCTAGCCCCAGAAAATATCTCAAATTATTAAGTTCCTAAAAACAACCAATTTATACCACCACTTTTAAAATTTTTTAAAGTATTTAGACTTAATATTTTTAAAATAAGAAAGAGTCTGAGTAAACCAGGGGGCTTTATTAGAAACGGGCATAGGGAGACACATAGAAACACACTCATTTAGAATAGAGCTTAAAGAATTATACGAAAAAGTTGTTGCCAAATTAATGTCATCTGAATTATATAAAGGAGACCAATCTAATGCATTAATTAGTTGATTAAGCAAACCAAATTGCATTTTTTATAACAACGACGTTGTTTTACTCATTCACGAAGTGAAATGAGTATATTGGTTTTGTGCAATGTCCGTCATGCTGTCCGTCCGTCCGTCTGTCCGTCTGTCCGTATGAACGGAAATTTGAAATTTGGAATATATACTCTTATATACCCTCGAATTATAAAGTGTCAAGATTTTCCCGATACGCCCACTATTGGCGTGGCAAATCGGAAAATGCATTTTCCGATATCTCAGAAACACTACTTCTAGAAGTGCTAGAGAGTTGCAATTTGGAATGCATACTCGTGTTGACAACCCAAGATCATAAAGCTATTGCGGATATATCTACGCCTATTGGGGGCGTGTCAAATCGGGTAAAACCGTATCTTCTACAATCTTAAAACTAGAACGCCCAAATTTGGCACGTGAGTTACTGATATGATCGTATAAAGATCGACGAAAAAATGATGTGTCCACGCATACTAGGGGTGTGGCAAATGGGATATGACTATATAGTGATTTTTCAAATTCTGTTATATGTTAAGCACTATTGATGCTAGAGACTTGGAATTCGGTACATAAGTTAACACATAAGAATTGCGCGTAAATAAATTTAAAGGAATCCTGCGTAACATTAATACTTTGTCATTTGCTACAAACACATTCCGCTGACACATGAGCTCAGCGCCCCGATCACAACGGTCGGCAGCGTTAACATGGTACTTAACTATGCTGCAAGTGCCCGCGTTATCGCTTATGCGATCGGCTTCCCGACTGTAGCTTTGTAGCTTATGAAGCCAAGCTTTAGCTTTAGCTTTAGCCTTAGTCCGTTTTATATCATAGGTTAGTTTTGTCGAAGACGTGAAGAAATAAAGTCACACTACTCCGGTGATAAGCCGTTAAATCAATTTTATTAATTACATAAATCGCCACGATTACATAATTGCCCAACGCATTAGGATTCACACCTGTAATCGGTCCATACGATAGTATATGGTCCCAAATATCAAGTAAGTTCATTTAAAAAAGTTTTTAAATCATTAATATAAAAAAAAATAAATATATAAAAAAACAAGTAAGAGTGCTCTAGTCGAGACGGCTCGACTACGAGATACCCTGAACCCTGCGAAGATCCAATCTTCCCAACATGCTATGCTTATTTTACATATACAAATATTGCGAGCAACGCACACACACACACACACATGCATACGCACGCACGCATAAGCACGCGCTTTGCTGACTGCGCAGTCAGCGCGGCGACTGCGATCGGGCTGCAATATTCCTATTGTATGGGAAATTAAATGTTTAATAACTTTTTTTGTGGATGGACTTTCTTAATCAAACTTTTACAGCGTTATTATGTCATTCATATGTGTGTATTTGTTAAAGCACAAGTCTCTAGTATTTGAAATACGAATTTTGCAAATTGGGGGCAAAGGGGGCGTGGCATATAAAATCTAAAAATTATAAAACCTCCGCATTCATCACACGGATCTACACAGTGAAATTGGAGTCTCTAGCTCTTACGGTATACTTAACCGAAGAAAAGTTATCGATTTTTATCGATAAGGAAACGGAATGAGTTATCGAAAATCTAAAAATAACTCGTACTGCGTAGGCTATAGACGAGCATACTCTGAAAATTTCAGATCTCTAGCTTTTGTGGTTTACGAGATCGCTGCGTTCATACGGACGGACGGACGGACGGACAGACGGACAGGGCTATTGCAACTCAGCTCATCGAGCTGATCAAGAATATATATACTTTATGGGGTCTGCGAACTTTCCTTCTGCCTGTTACATACATTTTCACAAAAACATTATACCCTGATTTCCCATTTTCAATGGGTTCAGGGTATAAAAAATAAAGAACATAGATGCATGATAATAGTGTAATTGTGAAAATTTTACAATCAAAATTAAATGATGGAATCTGAAAATCGCTTGTTAAAACTAAGTAAGTGTCACATACTCATGCGGGTAGCAACGTACTGACACAATTTAAATAGCAAACATATGAACTGGTTTGATTTAGCAACGAAACGGACTGGGAAACAGGAAGCTATAATCAGGTACACAACCCAGAGCCTAGCACTAACCAAGCTCAGAACCCAGTAACTCACAGCCAAGCTCAGAACCCAGGGTCTTACAGCCAAGCATACGACCAGGCAATCATGGACGCAAACCAGGTGCAAGCATTGATCATGAACGCGGTTAGCCAAGCTTTGGCGCAGAAAGAAGAAAGGTTCCAGTCTCAGCTAACAGCCATGGCAGCAAAGATAGATAGCTTGCGTATTGAAACTCCGCAAGTAGAAAATTTTAAAAGATCTTCGGTCCAGCCAGATATTAAATGCGACATACCTCTCGATATAATAAAATCTATCCCTGAATTTAGTGGGGGCTCCGACAAATATGTAGCATGGAGGCAGTCAGCCTGCGATGCTTATAAGCTGTTTAAACCTTTTAATGGCAGCTTCGCCCACTATCAAGCCGTCACAATAATTAGAAACAAGGTCAGGGGGGGCAGAATGAGCAGTTTTAGTGTCGCACAATACGGTGCTTAACTTTGGCGCGATAATAGCTAGACTAGATTGCTCTTATGCCGACTAGACGTCGCTACGACTCTTGAGGCAAGGACTTGAGTCAGACAAGGCGAATTAAGCCTTATGGAGTATTATGACGAGATCGAATAAGATCATCATATCACATGAGGCAGAGCAAGCTACATTGCTCAATGAAGAAGTAAGGTCAGATGAGTTCCACGCATTCAACTCGGGTATGAAGAAATCACTTAGAGCTGTAGTTTTCCCAGCACAGCCGAAAGACCTGCCATCCGCATTGGCACTGGCCAGGGAGGCTAAGGCAAGCATAGAGTGAAGCATGCTTTCGGTCACGTATGCTAAGGCTTTAGCCGAAAAAGAACAGACTAGGGATGGAAATAGAAATCACCCACAAGGCTCGAAACTGGGGAAGGACAATAAGCATGAACATGGTCATGGCAAAAATCCACACTATGTTAAAAAACAACAGACCAATAATAATAGTAGTTCCCAAGGAAAAAATAAAAGGGAGGAGTCGGGTCAAAGCCCTGAACCAATTTAGGTCGACTCCTCATCTAAATTCAGGCAACATACTAACTACGTAAAACCTCAAGCAGGAGCGGAGCAGGCACTGAAAAGGCCAAATACATCTGTTCGAGCCACAGGGCCGAGACGCCAACGCATGAACAACATTGTTCAAAACTCCTGAAGTTCAAGATCCCAAAAATACACAAGCGGCAGAAGCCGTTGTAGCTGATATTGAGAATGTAAGAAAGTGAGGCAGACTATGATAGTGACTCACTTAATTTTTTAGAGAACTCCCGGCTGCCCTTAATTACGCGACAGCTGGGTGGGAGGATAATAAAAATCCTGATAGACACATGGGCGGCAACAAATTCCTTCAAGCCCGTAAAGGAGCTGAAAGGCGTAGTTCCCGGCGAAAACCCCTTCACCGCGAGCTCTATACACGGTTCGAGCAAGATAAAGAAAAAATGTCTTATGAAAATATTTGGCCAGGTTTCCCCATTCTTCATGTTAGACACTTTCAATTCATTTAATGCTATTATAGGCTTCGACTTGCTAACGCGAGCAGGAGTGGAATTACAGGAGAGCAAGCTCAATTATAAATCTCAGCAGTTGCAATACCACAACTGTGAAAGTGTAAACTTCACATTAATTCATTCACATCGCCATTAATATTGAAGTACCAATTTCTGCTAAAAACAAGTAAGAAAGCGCTAGTCGGCGGTACCCGACTAGGAGATCCCCTGAACCCTGCGAAGAGCCGATATATCAAACATTCTATGTTTATTTAACATATCCATATATACCAGCAATGCATGCACACACACATTCACACATACACATACGCATAAGATCGCGCTCTGCTGACTGCGCAGTTATCGCAGCGACTGAGCGTGGCCTGCTCTCATAGGCTTTACTATGCTTAATTAAATGTTTAATAACTTCTTTTGTAGATCGACTTTCTTAATCAAACTTTAACAGCGTGATTATGTCATTTATATATATATATAGTATCCAAAGCACAAGTCTCTAGTATTGCACATACGGTTTTTACAAGTTTGTGGGGAAGGGAAGGAGAGGGGGGATGGTATCCGAAATGTGACAAAAATCAAAATTGTATAAACTACACATTATACTAAATACAAATTTTGAAGACTCTAGCTCCAAAAGATATAAATTTATAACTGAATTTCGAAAACATTTAAAATCGATAACTTTAGAACGATCAAATTTATCGGGTTTTTGAAACAAACTCGATGTGCGCGTGCTATACACGGATCTACATAAAAAGTTTCGAGTCTCTAGCTCTTATAGATTCTGAGATCGACGCGTTCATACATACGGACAGACGCACGGACGGACGGACGGACAGACGGACAGACGGACAGACGGACGGACGGACAGACGGACATGGCTATATCGACTCAGTTCGTCGAGCTTGTCAAGAATATATATACTTTATGGGGTCTGCCACGATTCCTTCTGCCTGTTACATACATTTTAACAAAACCACTATACCCTGATTTCCCATTTTCAATGGGTTCAGGGTATGCAAAAGAATTTAAGGTTATGATTTTGAAGAGGATTAAGGTATTTTCGACTCTAACGAGGCACTACCCTTCAATACCTCTGTCATTACCACCAATAGAACCATAGATAAAGAACCGGTATATTCAAAATTATACCCGCATCCTATGGGAGTTTCGGACTTCGTAAACAACGAAGTCAGAAAATTGCAAAAAGATGGCATAATAAGGCCATCCATATTCCCATATAACAGGCCTTCCTGGGTCGTTGACAAAAAAGGGTTCGACACTAACGGCAACAAAAAGAAGAGGTTAGTAATAGACTTTAGGAAGTTCAATGAGCGCACCATAGCCGATCGATACCCGATGCCGAGCATTACCATGATTCTAGCGAATCTAGGACAGGCAAAGTTTTTCACAACCATGGAAAAAATGCACGGCAAGCTGTATTTCAAAGATCTAACGCGGACAGACAGAACAGAATATTTAAAGTAGGCCAGCAGGTGTTTGTTAAGAATAACAAAACGTTAGGTAATAAGTTAACACCGCTTTGCACGGAAGAAGGTCCTCCAGTCCGAAAACATATTAATAACTTATTCTAGAGTGAAATTTATCTGCAAGAAAGTTACTATCTACCCGGTATCACACCAACACGTCGCACTATAACTACAAGACGACACTGAAGCCGAATGCAACAACGACATACTCGCAGTCAACGAAAGCGTGATAACAACGTATGCTTATGTTTGTGAGTTGACAACACAAAACTCCTGCGCACGACCACTACACGCTGGTAGCACCGCCTCTTGTCAAACACAGCCAAGCTACCTCAAACCGGTCATATTAGTGGACGACGGTGTCATCATCATTAACAAAAGTACAAAAGTGAGCACAGACGACAACCTAGAAGTCATTACAAATGGGACACACCTCGTCATGTTCCAATTCTCCGCAACCATCAACGGCACGAAGTATGTGAGCGAGCGTGAGACTTCAAGATTTACTTAACATCATCGGTCATGGTTCAGTGCTAAGCATATCCCAACTCCACAGGATGAACAACCATAATCTCCAAGTCATCTAGAATCGATCTCAGAACTCGTACATCTTTAGAGCTAGAGGTCTCTAAGTTCAATATTAATTTTAATGTGTAATTTATACAATTTTGATTTTTGTTATATTTTGGATCACCATCCCCTTCTCTCCTTGCCCGACAAAAAAACTGTAAAAACTGTATTTCAAATAAAAGAGACTTGTGCTTTAGCAATTACACACATGTAAATGACATAATCACACTCTGAAAGTATGATTAAGAAAGTCCATACAATAAACAAATTATTAAACATTTAGTTTCCCATACAAAAGGCATATTGTAGCCCAAGCGCAGTCGGTGCGTAAACTGAGTAGTTGGCAGAGCGAGTACTTATGCGACCGAGTGTATGTGTGTGTGTGGGAGTTGCACGTAACTTATACATAAACACTAACCATACAACACTGTGTTGTATGGTTAACGATAGAAAAGAAGCGTAGAATTATTCAAATATCGGCTCTTCGCAGGGTTCAGGGGATCTCGTAGTCGGGTACCCCCGACTAGAGCTTGCTTATTTGTTATACCCTGAACCCATTGAAAATGGGAAATCAGGGTATTATGGTTTTGTTGAAATGTATATAACAGGCAGAAGGAGGCGCGGCAGACCCCATAAAGTATATATATTCTTGATCAGGACGACAAACTGAGTTGATTTAGCCCTGTCCGTCCGTCCGTCTGTCCGTCCGTATGTTTGAACGCGTCGATCTCAGAATCTGTAAGAGCTACAGACTTGACATTTTTTATGTAGGTCCGTGTATAGCACACGCAGATCGAGTTTGTTTCAAAAATTCGATATCTTTAATCGTTTTAATGTTATCGATTTAACACGAAATCGAAAACCGGTTATAAAATGATGTCTTGCATATCTTTCAAGCTAGAGACTCCTTATTTTGTAAATAGTTACATGTTTTCAAAAAACGTATTTCAAGTGCTAGAAACTTGTGATTCGGCAAATACACACATACAAATGACATAATCACGCTCAGAAAAATTGAATAAAAAAGTCCATCTACAAATAAACTTATTTAACAATTAAGTTCCCATAATAAAGCCCTACTGCAGCCCAAGCGCAGACTCTGCGTAAACTGCGCAGTCAGCAGAGCGCTCGCTTATGCGTGTGTGCGTATGTGTGTGTGTGTGTGTGTGTATGTGTATGTGTTGCTCGTAACGCACACATATTAAGAGAAGTGTAGAACGTTTGGAATACCGGCTCTACGCAGGGTTCAGGGGATCTCGTTGTCGGGTACCCCGGACTAGAGCTTTCTTATTTGTTTTCTATTGTTTTGCTTTTGATCTGTTTCTTCCGATTCGGTAGTTTAATCCCACTTGCCAATCATGTAATATTCGGAAAGTGGCTGATTCTGTTGTTATAATACATACTCAAGAGTCGATACAGGTTAAATTGTGAGCTTCCCCGAGCTTGTTCCTTAAACAATGAACAATATTCCAACTACTTCTCTCACTCTTTCTATACTTACTTTATCTGTCGTTTCTCCTCAAAAGTATTTTTTCCTCTATAGGCTTTCATCTGACACGACATATGAGACTGTATCTGCTTTTATTGATAGCAGAACACCAGTCTATGTTCATATTTGGAAATTCAATTTTGCGACTCCTCAAGAAAATCAATGTGACCGCTAAATTTTCACAACTATACGTGATTAAAAATTTCGGTCAAATCATGTAGTTGTGCCTGAATTCAAACATAAGAATCGAAATAGGTTGTCTCCTATATCGTTAAATCCTACTTTGGTACAATCTTCATCAAATATTGTACAAACATCTCCACAACTGTCTTTGATATATCAAAACGTTCGTGACTCAAATTCTAAATTCAGAAGACTATTAATACTCATTCACAAAGTGAAATGAGTATATTGGTTTTGTGCAATGTCCGTCACGCTGTCCGTCCGTCTGTCCGTCTGTCCATTCGTCTGCCCGAATGAACGCAAACCATTTGCACAGTTTTCAAGCTAGAGAGTTAAAATTTGGAATAGTTGCAATTTGAAATGTAGACTCGTGTTGATAACTTAAGATGAACAAGTAAGAGTGCTCTAGTCGAGACGGCTCGACTACTAGATACCCTGAACCCTGCGAAGATCCAATCTTCCCAACATGATATGCTTATTTTACATATACAAATATTGCAAGCAAATGCACACACACACACACACACAAAAACATTATACCCTGATTTCCCATTTTCAATGGGTTCAGGGTATAAAATGCTATGGCGGATATATCTACGCCCCTTTGGGGCGTTCTAAATCGGCTAAAACTGTATCTTCTACAGTTTTAAAGCTAGAACGCCCAAATTTGGCACGTAGGTTACTGCTATGAGCATATGAAGATCGACAGAGAATTATATATCTACACCCACTGAGGGTGTGGCAAATCGGATCTGACTATATAGTGATTTTTCAAATTCTGTAATATTTTGAGCACTATGAGCGCTAAAGACTTGAAATTTGGTATATATACTCGGGTTGACAACCCAAGTTGAAAAAGATATGGCGGATATATCTACGCCCATAGGGGGCGTGGCAAACCGCAAGAGTTTGTAGCTCCTACAGTTTTAGAGCTAGAAGCTGGTGAGCTCCTCTATCGATGCCCCAAAAATAATTTGTACACCCCTTTTGAGGCATGCCCGGGTAAAAAATACCCTGTAATTTTCGCATTTTTTGAGCGTAAGCATCCAAATTTCACACTTACGTTACTCTTTGCTACTTCTAAGAACTGGCCAAAAATAATATGTCTACGCCCACTATGGGCGTTGCAAATCGGGAAAAACTGTACGTTTTTCCGATTTTCAGTGAGAAAATCAAAATTTTATGACGATATTTCTGCTGATCTCCTCTATTGATTTCCAAAAAATTATATATGTACAAACCAATTGGGGGCGTGGCAATGGGCGTGATCTGTGCGGGTGTGAATGAGTATTCCGCAGTCGGTAGCGCCCGACTGCAACTAGTAACTCAACAATCTAATTTTGAAGCTTCTAGCTCTAAAACTGTAGGAGCTATACATTTTTGCGGTTTGCCACGCCCCCTATGGGCGTAGATATATCCGCCATATCTTTTTCAACTTAAGTTGTCTGCCCGACTATATATACCAAGTTTCAAGTCTCTAGCACTCATAGTGCTCAAAATATTGCAGAATTTGAAAAATCACTATATAGTCAGATCCGATTTGCCACACCCCTAGTAGGCGTGGACATATAATTTTTTAGTCGATCTTCATACGATCGTAGCAGTGACCTACGTGCCGAATTTGGGCGTTCTAGCTTTAAAGCTGTAGGAGATACAGTTTTACCCGATTTAGAACGCCCCCAAGGGGCGTAGATATATCCGCCATAGCTTTTTCATCTTGAGTTATCAACACGAGTCTACATTCTAAATTGCAACTCTCTAGCACTTCTACAAGTAGTGTTTCTGAGATATCGGAAAAAGCATTTTCCGATTTGCCACGCCCCTAGTGGGCGTATCGGGAAAATCTTGACACATTATAATTCGAGGGTATACACGAGTATATATTCCAAATTTCAACTCTTTAGCTTCAAAACTGTTCAAATGGTTTGCGTTCATACGGACAGACGGACAGACGTACTGACAGCGTGACGGACATTGCACAAAACCAATATACCCATTTCACCTTGTGAATGAGTATAAGAACGAGCAAAGTGGAAAGTGAAAGTATTATGATTTGGGAAAGACATCACTGCCAAGGATTTCAAGTGGAAGGACATCGTGGGAGTCACTGTAGTATCCGAGCGAACCGCCGGAGTATACAGTGTGGATGCTGGCGTCACCTGGAGTGCTCAAGTGGATCCTTGGAGACCCAAGAGTTCAGTACCATTCATATAGCAAGAGTGCGCTAAAACGTCTACCTGCGATCCTGTGTAAATGGTGGGCATTTACTAAGCGTTAGATTTACACAATAGTTGAAGTGTAAATTATCCTTAAATAAGTGAGAAAATATAAACAAAGCTCAAACCTTAAAAACACTGTGACTTATAATTTATCGCAAGGTGCTACATAATAACGATAATTAAGACTCAAAGTGAAGAAATGGTGCGAGCTTGGGTGTATAATCTCAAGAAGGAGGATGTGCTGCTCTACGGTATCGAGTTCAGTGTATGTCTGACTGGCACTCTGGACGCAATGCGAAGGCAGTTCAGCGAGTGGGTCACAATGAATGCGGGAAGGATTCCTTATTCTATCAGGATCGCAGATATTGCGAACCTTCATGGACGCCGTTCGCCGCTGAGAGATGGGTGAGCAAGATGAGATAGTGAACGTGGCACGATTGTCTCTGCCATCCAACAGTGCCGTCGCCGCCCGCCTGCAAGAGACGCAACGTGGATCTTGGACAGCCACATCCTCCCCGCAACCAGAAGCAAGGAGTACCCAAAGGTCGCCAAGTAGGTGAGAGAATGGGGCTTCCGCTTCGATGGCACAACGAAGCCGCTGGAGTTTCTGGAGCAAGTGGAGTGGTCGGCCGACACACATGGTCTGGATCTGGACCTGATCCCGAGGGCGATGCCAGATCTGCTCAAAGGCATGGCCTTAAAATGGTACGTGGCAAACAATAGGCACTGGAATTCTTTTTGCCCAGGGACTATATGGAGGAGTTAAAAGACGAGGTTGCGCGACGGAGGCAGATGGTGGACGAGCCCTTCAAGGCTTACATGGTGGAGATGCAAACCTTGATGGGGCCACTACGCTATGCGGCACATCGTGAGCTAAAAACTATTTACAACAATAGATTGCCCGATCTACGCGCATATGCTAGTCCATATCAGTTCTGTAACCTGACGGAGCTAATGCTGCTGGCAAACGAGTTCGAGGACCTGGAAAGGGATCGGGAAAAGTTGCGGCAGCAACAGCGAGGCAATAAGACGCGGCTGATGGTCATAGACGCCGGGAGCCCGGATGATGAAGAATACCACCGGAGTATGGCTGTTGAGGAGACGAGACCTCGACCAGCGCCCAGGACATGCACAGCAGGGCCAAGGACACATGTCCAGAACCCCGCCAGGGCATGCCGGATATGTGGCCAAGAGGGCCACTACGCCATTGACTGCCGCAACGAGCGTCTGGAGTTTCGCTGGCAATGCGGGCGCACCGGCGTGCGAATAGCGACTTGTTGCCAGTCGGGAAACGGCCAGAGGCACCCGCCATCCAGGGGCAAGCGCGAGCAGCGTCACGAAGGCCCCCAGATACTAGTGGGTAGTCTTTTGGATCAAGGTACCCAGCTGTCTGCGATTGTGGTCATTGGAGCTGATCAGCACTAGGCCACGATCGATACTGGAGACACCAGCAGAGTCGTGAGCGAAAAGCTGGCCGACAGGCTCCGAGGAGTGGGCGTGAGGCGCGCCACACAAAGACGCGTAAGTCTGGCAGACGGCAGTTGCAGCCAAGTGGACTCGCAACTGGAGACAAGGATCACGCTGGGGAGTCAGCAGATCCTCATTCCATAGCTGGTGCTGCCAGGCATGATCGACGATCTGGTGCTGGGCTGGGATTTCTTGGCCAGCATGGGAATCGTGCTGGAGGGTGGTGGTTTGAAGCTGAGGATCAAGCCGAGAAATCCGCAGCCAGCCGCAGCGGATGGAGTTGCAGCGAAACTGGCACCACGATATGGAAGTCCATATACGGTGGTCAGTTTGATCTCCCCGGTTATCTGCCGGATCAGGTCAGAGGCAGATAAACGGAGCAGGACATCGAGCAGAAGCGGGTGAGTTGCCAGCCAGTTTATAAAAAAAAAAAGGAGTGAATACACATAGCTATGTGTATTGACATAAAAACCTATATATGTATGTAGGCCGCACAAAGCAAATTCACAGCAATAAAAAGCCAAAATGTTGCGAAAGCAACAACAAAGCTGTTTGAATTTGCGCGCTCACACACACGAAACGGTGGAGCATGCGCAACAACAAAGTAGTTTAAATCGTCAACTACGAAACGGCACAACAACAACTGGCACGGCCGAAACCGTTTAAGTTGCGCGCGCACCCCGCAAGAACAACAACAACATCACGCACCTGAACCGAAAAAGAACGCACACACATGCAAAACGAAAGCAGCGACATGAAATGCGCACAGTGGTCAGCGCATGCGCAAAACGAGACGATAAAAACGATGCTCGTGGTAGGCAACAACAACACAGAGCGCCCAAAGTTCAAGAGGCGCTGCGAAAGGCTACTGATCTCTGTCAGCTACGCACGATCGCTAGCGCACGAGATGACACGAAGGTGTCAATGCTAGCGACATGCAAAACGGCCAACAACAATCTAGAGCAGCATGCAAAATGGGCAACAACAAAATAGGGCACTCATACATATATGCAAAAATAAAGAGAGAGTGTGCGCGAAATGCATTAGAGATGTAACAACAAAGCCCCGCATTCAGCAATGAGGCCAGAGTGTTGGAAGAGCGTGACCTGTAGAGAGTGAGAGAACTAGCTGGTGCAGGATCCGTTAATTTCCGACACTCCGCTGGCGGTAGCGCTGCAGCAGAGGATATAAAAGGGAATGCATGCATACGAGCAGAGCTTTTGTGGAAATTCAACTCTATAGACTTCTGCTACGTAGCTGGATTTCTCGGCCGTCCGGACTTGGGCGTCGGAAGGGTTTGTCCGGCCGATCCTCGCGCACTGGACAGCGACTCCGCTGGAGCTGTGCGCGAATGAGGAGTGAGTCGGATTTCCCAACTGGCGTAAAAGTGTCGGCGAGCCGGAACCAGCCTCGAACGTCGTCTATAGTAGGAGAATTCTCCAACAAAGCCCAGTTGCAGTCACTGGCAGCGGCCAGAGGAGCATCGGCGACCAGAGGAGTAGCGGCGGCCGGAGAAACAGCAGCAGCAGTCAAGAAGTTGAAGAGCAGCGAAATCGGGACAGCAGCAGCCACGCAGCCGCATTGCAGCCACGCAGCCGCATTGCAGCCACGGAGCCTGGCAAAGCAGTGAAAAACGGGTGTTTTTCTGCAGCGGCGGGCGTGGCCAAAGGAGAACACAACCCGGTCCATGGGAAAGACTACATGGAGAGGATCGCGCTATATGGATTTGGAAGAAAATTGGTAAATTGCTGAGAAGATTTACCTAACACGTTTCAGCCACTTACCTGCGGCTCGCTGTTAACAACAGAGTGCTGACAGAGGCCCTGTGCGCAGCACTGCTTGCCGCTGGAGGAGCGCGGCGAACTGCTTGCTAAGGAGAGGCAAACAGTACAAAAAGGGAGCGCCTAATCGGAGACCTGGACCAATGTAAACACGAAGGCTTTGTGTTTCCCGAAGGAAGAGGGGAGTGTGAGGAACAATATAGACGGGCACGTATTATGTGTAAAAGTGCATGTATTTGCTGTGCACTTATGCATATATGCGTGCCTGCATGTATTCTTCCACACAGCGACGCGAGTACGATAGTAGCGACCCTCGCTACTTGAAAGGGCGCAGAGATCTACGTAGTCTGTCTCTGTCGCTCTTATGTATTCAGCGATTGGCTCGCGCCGCTCACACGTCGATCATCGGCGACCTTTGGCCGAATTACCGTTTGTGGTGGCGAGAAATTAGTGTATGCTTTCATTCGATAACGGTGCTTTGGCCAATGAGAGGCTGCCACGCAGATTTGGGCGATTTGGCGTCGCGTCAAATCACGTGATGCTGCCGTTACAGTGGACACGAGCGGCAGACAGGCCCCGCTCCAGAGCCGAGCTGGCGCCTACGCCGCTGCTATAAAAAGGCACCCGCAACTCGACACCGGGACAGTCAAAAAAATCGAGCAAAGTGGAAAGTGAAAGTATTAAGTGCCGAAGGAACAAAAACGCGAGTGGAGAAGTGATCAGCCAAGCAACAGTGATTTTGGAAGGACATCGCTGCCAAGGACTTCAAGTGGAAGGACATCGTGGGAAAAGGATATCTACGAGGGATATCCCAGGCGCCTATTGAGGACATAGGCTGTACGTGAGGGACACAGGAAGGACATCAGCTGCCACCAACCAGGACATTGGTGCAGCACGGCTGAATCTACAGCATTAGTGGCGGATCCTGGAGCAGGAGTAGAGGTTACCTTTCCGTAGCTGTGCGAAAGAGTGGTGACTGCAGCTTGAGAAGATCTCACACAGTCGGCTGAGTTCGGCCCGGCTCGGGATAAACCGAGGTTCGTTACAGTGCATCAAACTATTTCACAGCAATTTCTACTGATAATAACATGAAGAACAGATGTTTTTGAAGAACCAGACGAAGCAGTCCTATATAGTACTAATATTATTGGTACTAGTATTATTGGTATCCGGACAGAGAATGAAGATCCCAAGACAATCTCTCAAGAGAATAAGAGTTATTAGTTGGAAAGAGTTAGACGTGCTTAGTTTGTGCTCCGTTATTATACTCATTGACGAAGGAGAAACTAGAAATTTATGTTCATGCCCAATAGGGGCATATCGGATCTAACTACATAGTGAATTTTCAAATTCTGTTTTATATTGAGCACTATTGATGGCAGAGATATAAAAAAGATATGGCGGATATATCTCCGCCCATAAGGGGCGTGGCAAGCTGCAAAAGTCTCTATATCCTACACTTTAAGAGACAGAAGCTTTAATATTGGATAATTGACTTACCTCCTTTATCAATGGTCCAAAATTTATCTTGTATCTTTTACCGTTTCTCATTGAGAAACTCAAAATTTTGTGACGATGTTACCGTTGACCTCCTCTATTGATTTTCCAAAAATTATTTATATATATAAGGCGATTGGGGGCGTTGCATATCGGAAAAATTTATATCTTGCGATGGGCTGTGAGCTGTGCGGCCGTGAATGAGTCAGTATTCATTTTTGAGTATTTAATATTTTGTTAAATTTCCACACTGGTGTGGTTTGTGGAGCGTTGGTAAATATTATTATTTGGAATTCGGCTTCAATACGATTATTCTTTGGCGCTCTTCTCTTTTGTTTTGTTCAATCTTTTTACACTTATTAGTGAGAGTTTTTGGTACTACTTATCACTCACATTCATTTGTATTGTTTGTGTTTCTCACAAATATCATTTCGTCTTGTGCAAGAAATTCTCCCGCTGCTTTTTGTTTACTCCGCTCTTTATCAACTGTTTGTTGTTGGACTCGCTCTTACAACTCACTATTGCTCCCTTTGTTTTTCTATTATTTTAATTTTGATCTATTCTTCAGTTTTGGTTTTTTATTAACAATTGCCAATATGACATGTTGAAAAAAATCATGTAATATTCGGAAAGTGGCTGATTCTGCACAAGTGCAATTTGTTTGTTGCTGGTTGTGTGAGAATATGATGCACACAAAATGTGCTGGTCTCACCGAATACTTATGGATAAAAGTACCTCCAAAGTGTGATGATGTATATCCTCAGGTATACAAAAAGTGATGATCTAAGGACATTAATAAAAACTAGATCAAGTGACCTATTCGCTTCGTTTTTAATGGATCAGCTGCTACGTCAAGTGGCTATTCGCTAAATGAAGCTCTTATGTCAGGTTCTGTCATTCAGCCGAAGATGATCAACATATTATTGCGTTTCCGACCCTATCCAGTTGCACTCATCGGTGATATCTGCTGCTTGAAGGTGCCTAATCCGGACAGCTATCTACAATGTATTCTTTGGAGAAATTCACCTGATGATGAAGTAGAAGTGTTGAAGTTGGACACTGCATCTTATGGACGAAACCGGCTTCATTCTTATCGGTGCGTGCCATGCACCAACTCGCCATAGATGAACGAGATGCGTTCCCACTCGGCTCAGAGGTGTTGCTTCGCGATTTTTATGTCGACGATTTGATCTCTGGAGGAAAATCAGTCGAAGAAGCAAAGCGTGTCATGCAGGAGACCACTGGAATTGCAAATTATGGCAGCCATCCGATGGTGTTGGACGGCGTGACAGACTGCGACAAAGAATCTCTTATAAAGTTCAATGATGGCAGCGACATTACAAAGACACTTGGCATTGCATGGGATCCAGCATCTGATCAACTTTTGTTTTCATACTTGGCTCTGGACTCGAGCTGCAAGCCCTGTAGACGTTCTGTTCTTTCGTCCATTGCTCGGTTCTACGACCCCCTTGGACTGGTCGGCCCAGTAATAACAAAGGCAAAAATATTCTCACAGCAGCTGTGGAGGCATAAGCTTAATTGGGACGAGAGGCTTCCTTTGGCACTTCATACTGCATGGCTTGACATTTGCAGTAACTTTGGCAGCGGCCTTAGGACTGCATTCCCCAGGCTGGGTATAGTTCCAGGAGAGAAGGTAGAGGCCCATGGATTTTGTGATGCCAGCATCGACGTTTATGGAGTCTGTATCTACATCGTATCCAAGGGGCAACCTGGCATTAGCGGGTTACTTTGCTCAAAGTCTCGAGTCTCTCCCTTAAAGACACTTACGGTTCCGAAGCTGGAAATATGTGGAGCAGAGTTACTAGCACGTCTGATGGATGAAGTAGCTGGCTTAGGCATTTTCACAGGTCAATTCCACTGCTGGTGTGACTCTACTCTCGCTTTATCCTGGATCAATGACGAACCCGGACGCTTCAATGTATTTGTTGCAAATCGCATCGCCGCGATACAGGATCTCACATCCACAATGGAGTGGCACTACGTACTGTGAGGAACAATATAGACGGGCACGTAGTGTATGTATAAGTGCATGTATTTGCTGTGCACTTATGCATATATGCGTGCCTGCATGCATTGTTCCACACAGCTACGCGAGTACGATAGTAGCGACTCTCGCTACTGGAAAGGGCGCAGAGATCGACGTAGTCTGTCTCTGTTGCTCGTATGTGTTCAGCGACCGTTGGCCGAAGTACCGCTTGTGGCTGCGAGAAAGTAGTGTACACTTTCACTCGTATGCCAATAACGGTGCTTTGGCCAATGAGAGGCTGCCACGCAGATTTGGGCGATTTGGCGTCGCGCCAAATCACGTGATACTGCCGTTTTCGTGGACACGAGCGGCAGACAGGCCCCGCTCCAGAGCCGAGCCGGCGCCGTCATAGCGCGAAGCAGGGCCTGCGTCGCTGCTATAAAAAAGCGCCCGCAACTCGGCACCGGGACAGTCAAAGAAAGTAAAAGTGAAAGTATTGAGTGCCGACGAAACCAGAAACTCGAGTGGAAAAGTGACCAGCAAAGGAGCAGAAATCAAAAGGACATCGCTGCCAAGGACTTCGAGAGGAAGGACATCGCTGGAAGGATATCTACGAGGGATATCCTGGACGCCTATTGAGGACATAGGCTCGACACGCAGACACCGGAAGGACATCAGCTGCCACCAACCAGGACATTGGTGCAGCACGGCCAAATCTACAGCATTAGTGGCGGATCCTGGAGCAGGAGCGAAGGTAACGTTTGCGTAGCTGTGCGTAAGAGTGGTGACGGTAGCTTAAGAAGATCTCTAGGTGTGCTTGTGAGCGTATCCAGCCGTAGGAGTCACTGCAATAGCCGAGCGAACTGCCGGAGTATTCAGTGTGGATCCAGGCGTTACCTGGAGTGCTCAAGCGTATCCTTGGAGAACCAAGAGTGCCGTACCATTCGCCAGAGTGCGCTAAACGTCTACCTGCGAGCCTGTGGAAAGGTGTGCATTACTAAGCGTTAGATTTGGTAAATAATATAAACTTGTAAATTGAGGAAATATACCCAACGCAACCATAAAACACACTGCATTGTAATTTATCGCAAGGCGCTACATATAAATTTGTTGGCACGAACGCACAGTCGGCTGAGTCCGGCCCGGCTTAAACTCGGGATAAACCGAGGTTCGTTACAGTACCTACTGAGTTAAGTCCCGCTCATATATTATCTCCAGGTTCACTGCCAATTGAGTTGAACGCATCATCTCTTTGTTTTAGCGGTCCTGACTTCATTTCTAAGCCCAGATCGCTGTGGCCAGTCTCGGTGCTTCCAGAGAAAACTTCAGTGGGGCGTCGGAAAACTGCTCTTCTCGTAGGGCGGGCAGTCCGCGACGCCTCTATGGATTGCAAGTATGCGAACTCTTTTAGTCGTCTGCAGCGTATCTTTGCATATGTATCGAAGTTTTTTCATAAAGTTCGTGGTCCAGGACTCACTATCAGAGACATCCGAACCGGCACCCATATACTGTTGCAGCGAGATCATCTTTGGGAAGAAATAAACACACTTCGAACTAAAGGAACTGCTTTATCATCCAGCAGTCTTGCCTCCTTGTCGCCATTCTTTGACGAATTTGGGCTGCTACGTGTGGATAAACTTCGATTGTCGCCATCAAATCATCTTACCCAGAAGTCATCCAGTAACTCGGGCCATTATCATGCATTACCATCAGAGGAACCTGCACGCAGGGCTCCGAGCAGTGCTAGCGTTGGTTCGATCCCAGTATTGGCAAATTGGTGGCAGAAAAGCTGTAACTAGCGTGATTCATAAATGCGTGATATGCTTTCGGGCCAAACCGCGACTAGTAGACTGGACTCGTTTTTTTGCGGACCTTTCTTTAACAAGCCTGAGGCACGAAATAAGGCTCCAGTAAAATGTTACGTCTGTGTTTTTATCTGTTTTGCTACGAAGGCTATATGGTTGGAACTGGTCAAGGACTTAACCACTACTGCAACTCTGCATGCTCTACAGCGGTTCATATGCACTCGAGGAAAGCTAAGTCAAATTTGGTCTGACAATGCCACCAACTTTCTTGGTGCCCGCAACCAGCTTCAGGAGTTAAAACGTCTATTTCTGTCAGACGCTCATCAGAATTCAGTGAAGGACTTCTGTCTGGCTGACTCAATAGAATGGCATTTCATCCCTCCACGATCTCCTCACTTTGGTGGTTTGTGGGACGCTGCAGTGAAGACAGCGAAACATCATTTTTATCGAGCTGCTGGTTCTGCTATCCTGCCCTATGATGAGCTTCGCACGATGGTCTGCAACATCGCGGCTGTTATTAATTCTCGACCTTTAGTTTCGATTTCAGAGCATCCAGCAGATTTAGACTTATTGAAGCCTGCGCATTTCCTTAATGGCGGCCCTCCTTCATCCTTCAGTGAGCCTAACCTTACAGGGCTCAAATTTAATCGTTTGGATGCCTGGCAGCGTGTGAGCTATCTTCAGCAGGTATTCTGGACACGCTGGAGGGAGGAGTACTTGAACCTTTTACGGCAGCGAGCGGAATGGAGAGTATCTCAACCTGGCTTATCGGTTGGTGATGTGGTTCTCGTAAAGGACGAGAATCTGCCACTGCTGAAGTGGCCGTTGGCCAGGATAGTCGAACTCATCCCTGGAAGCGACGGCGTCGCAAGAGTCGCCGTACTTAAAACGGAGGCTGGCGAAATTAGAAGGGCTAAAACAAGCTGTGTCTGCTGCCCATTAAAGACTCTGTTAAAGCCTAGGATTCAACGGGGGGATGATGTTGGGCGCAGCAACACCTAGTTTTACTGTAAGAGAATTTGGCATATCAGTAAGAGATTTCGGCAAGTTGTGCCGTTTTGCTCTCCGCCCTTTACATGCACATTCGTTCTCACGACGCAGCCGGCTCAAGCCGGCGCTCGTAGATCAATGCTGCAGTGCAAATTTGGAAGTCTTACTTAGTTATCGTTTTTGGGCAGATACAAACATAAATACACATAGAACAATAAAATAAACTGTGAACATAGAACAATAAAATAAATTGTGAACATAGAAATAAATAAATAATAAATATATAAAAAAGCTATTCGAAAAATCTCGATAGCTCAACATTTGGTGACCCCGACATGAATCTCTCTATATATATAAATATATATATATAAGTTCTTGCAAGTTCCGTTTGCGCATAAACCGTTTTATGTCAGTTACTTTGTGCCGCTACTTATTGCATAGTCGTCAGACACACATTCGTTTCGACTTGCAATACAGTGCCGTCCATAAAAACAGTACCAGCTATTGTGCGTGCGTTCAGCTATTGTGCGTGCATTAGTTGTAATGCATACAGGCATTAAATAGTGGCGATTTAATAAAGAATTTTTAATAAACCAATTAATAAAACAATTTAAATTCATTTCTGAACTGTGATTCTCGCCTAAGCTCGCGCTCATTTTTCGATTACAGAGCGCATAAGCTCTGTGTAATTACGCTTGTGCCGTTACTGTTCTCTCGTTGCCATTGCACTCATTCCGTTCGCCAGCAGTACAGTCGCTTCCATAAAAACCGTGTCGGTGCGCGTTAATTCATACACGTGCATTTACAGGCAAACACGTACAGCTATCAAATCATACTTCTGCAGCCATTTGCATACCAACACTTTCAAGCCATACCGTTACTTCTTGTGTGCAACGTCTACTCGTCATGGCGAATTTAGAAGCTAGTACAGTTGCGATTGAAGAGCGAGTGAGTTTTTATCAGCTCAAGGTTAAGTCGGTATTTGTGTGACTTGCGCATGGATTTCGATGACTTAATATTCGTCATACAGTCTTCAATATTGTCGGAAATTCAGAGCCGCAGCACTCAAGTGTCTCATTATTCCACGCTTAGTAGACCAATGACGCATATGCAGGCTCCCGCTCGTAAAATAGATACCGCACCTGCGCTGCCGCCATTAAACTTACCTACGTTCAGCGGTGGATATGAAAAATGGGTCGATTTCTACTCAATATTTTCAACAATTATTGATAGTCGACCCGAAGTTAACAACATGGAAAAGCTTCAATATTTACGATCCTGTCTAGACGGTGCAGCGTTGGATACAGTTCGCTCTCTGCAGATTTCAAACGATAACTATAACTATACGGAGACCATAACCCTATTGAAAGAAAGATATGATAACCGACGTTTAATTTTCCAGGCACACATCGTAAAGATCTTGGGGCTGAAGAGGGTAGAGAACGGAACTACCAGCAAGTTGCGAGAACTATCGGACAGCTTCAATGTGCATATGCGTGCACTCAGCAGCCTGGGCACAACAGAGCAGATAGCCAGCGCCATGATAGCTCAGGTGCTGCTACAGAAGTTCGATGCGGCCACACAAGCTAAGTGGGAAGAGAAGTTGGAGGATTCAGAGACGGCATCTCGTATACCTACACGCGAAGAAGTTTTTTCATATCTTGAGCTCAGTTGCCAGACCTTGGAATTGATGGAGTTTGCTATGACGAACTATTCACAGCGCACAGAGTTGTGTCTTTTGCAATACGCCAGAGCATACTATCTACAAATGCTCAAGATTTGCAAACTTGTCACCTAGTCTACGCCTGAATGAGGTCAAAAGGGCTGGACTATGTTTGAACTGCTTGAAAGTCGACCATCAGTCGCGACAATGTGGTTCGGGCGGCTGCCGAGTCTGTGGAGTCAAGCATCACACGCTACTCCACCTCGGCAACTCCAGCACAGCACAAGCAGTAGCTCTGTCAAAGCAACATTCATCGTCATCAATGATGCAGGGCATTCCTACGCAACCCCCAGCCCCCTCTACTACTCTCCTAGCCCAAGATCTGATCAGCGATGTTTTGCTCCTGGGGACCGCAGTGGTCCTGGTATAAAATCGGTTTGGTGAATTAGTTCCTTGTCGTGCTCTTTTGGATTCAGGCTCACAACTGCATCTTATTACAGCTAGATGCGCCCATCAATTGAAGCTCAAAAGGACAAAGTCATCCTCAGCTGTCTAAGGTTTAGGCGACTGCATGGTGGCCACTGATGGAAGTACGGTTTGTGTCACTCTTCGGTCTCACGACTCCATGTATGCAAATAGCTTCACAGCCACGATAGTCCCGAATGTAACTGGCAGACAGCCCTGTTCTGATGTGAACATAAGCACTTGGAACATACCGCCAAACATAACTCTGGCTGATCCAGCTTTTCATATTCCGCAGCGAATAGATTTGCTTATCGGAGCTAGCCTTTTCTATGAGTTGCTCTGTGTGGGTCAAATCAAGTTGCTGCCTGGACTGCCACTTTTACAGAAGACTCGTCTTTGTTTGATTGTGTCTGGAGGCGGAATTCGCAGCCCTAACACCGTGCTCGTGACTTCGAAGGTACCTTCAGATCCAGATACAGACTCTGGTTCTGACGCCCACTTGGACAGTCTTGTTCGGCGTTTCTGGGAGGTTGAGAGCTGCAATGACTCCGTCGTAAGGATCAGCAAAGAAGACTTGGACTGCGAGGCACATTTTGTAAGGCATTATACTCGAGTAGCCAATGGCCAATACTCAGTGCGCTTGCCTGTCAAGCTTAATTGTAAGCTTCTCTGAGCTGGGTCACATATCGCGTGATCCGCGTGAATTGTTTCAACACTGCAGATATTTTCTTCCGCATCACTGCGTCCTGAAGGAAGAAAGTGTAACCACTACGCTTCGCGTCGTTTTTGATAGGTCAGCTGCTACATAAAGTGGCTATTCACTAAATGAAGTTCTAATGTCAGGTTCTGTCATTCAGCCGAAGATGATCAACATATTATTGCGTTTCCGAGCCTATCCAGTTGCGCTCACCGGAGATATCTGCAAGATGACAGACAGATATCTACAATGTATTCTTTGGAGAAATTCACCTGACGATGAGTTAGAAGTGTTTAAGTTGGACACTGTAACTTATGGAACGAAACCGGCTTCATTCTTATCGGTGCGTGCCATGTACCAACTCGCCATAGATGAACGAGATGCGTTCCCACTCGGCTCAGAGGTGTTGCTTCGCGATTTTTATGTCGACGATTTGATCTCTGGAGGAAAATCAGTCGAAGAAGCAAAGCGTGTCATGCAGGAGACCACTGGAATTTTGGCAGGTGGAGGATACAAATTAAGGAAGTGGTGTTCAAGCCATCCCATGGTGCTGGACGGCGTGACAGACTGCGACAAAGAATCTCTTATAAAGTTCAATGATGGCAGCGACATTACAAAGACACTTGGCATTGCATGGGATCCAGCATCTGATCAACTTTTGTTTTCATACTTGGCTCTGGACTCGAGCTGCAAGCCCTGTAGACGTTCTGTTCTTTCGTCCATTGCTCGGTTCTACGACCCCCTTGGACTGGTCGGCCCAGTAATAACAAAGGCAAAAATATTCTTACAGCAGCTGTGGAGGCATAAGCTTAATTGGGACGAGAGGCTTCCTTTGGCACTTCATACTGCATGGCTTGACATTTGCAGTAACTTTGGCAGCGGCCTTAGGACTGCATTCCCCAGGCTGGTGATAGTTCCAGGAGAGAAGGTAGAGGCCCATGGATTTTGTGATGCCAGCATCGACGTTTATGGAGTTTATGGCATTAGCGGGTTACTTTGCTCAAAGTCTCGAGTCTCTCCCTTAAAGACACTTACGGTTCTGAAGCTGGAAATATGTGGAGCAGAGTTACTAGCACGTCTGATGGATGAAGTAGCTGGCTTAGGCATTTTCACAGGTCAATTCCACTGCTGGTGTGACTCTACTCTCGCTTTATCCTGGATCAATGACGAACCCGGACGCTTCAATGTATTTGTTGCAAATCGCATCGCCGCGATACAGGATCTCACATCCACAATGGAGTGGCACTACGTACTGTGAGGAACAATATAGACGGGCACGTAGTGTATGTATAAGTGCATGTATTTGCTGTGCACTTATGCATATATGCGTGCCTGCATGCATTGTTCCACACAGCTACGCGAGTACGATAGTAGCGACCCTCGCTACTGGAAAGGGCGCAGAGATCGACGTAGTCTGTCTCTGTTGCTCGTATGTGTTCAGCGCATTGCTCGCGTCGCTCTCACGGCGATCATCGGCGACCGTTGGCCGAAGTACCGCTTGTGGCTGCGAGAAAGTAGTGTACACTTTCACTCGTATGCCAATAACGGTGCTTTGGCCAATGAGAGGCTGCCACGCAGATTTGGGCGATTTGGCGTCGCGCCAAATCACGTGATACTGCCGTTTTCGTGGACACGAGCGGCAGACAGGCCCCGCTCCAGAGCCGAGCCGGCGCCGTCATAGCGCGAAGCAGGGCCTGCGTCGCTGCTATAAAAAAGCGCCCGCAACTCGGCACCGGGACAGTCAAAGAAAGTAAAAGTGAAAGTATTGAGTGCCGACGAAACCAGAAACTCGAGTGGAAAAGTGACCAGCAAAGGAGCAGAAATCAAAAGGACATCGCTGCCAAGGACTTCGAGAGGAAGGACATCGCTGGAAGGATATCTACGAGGGATATCCTGGACGCCTATTGAGGACATAGGCTCGACACGCAGACACCGGAAGGACATCAGCTGCCACCAACCAGGACATTGGTGCAGCACGGCCAAATCTACAGCATTAGTGGCGGATCCTGGAGCAGGAGCGAAGGTAACGTTTGCGTAGCTGTGCGTAAGAGTGGTGACGGTAGCTTAAGAAGATCTCTAGGTGTGCTTGTGAGCGTATCCAGCCGTAGGAGTCACTGCAATAGCCGAGCGAACTGCCGGAGTATTCAGTGTGGATCCAGGCGTCACCTGGAGTGCTCAAGCGTATCCTTGGAGAACCAAGAGTGCCGTACCATTCGCCAGAGTGCGCTAAACGTCTACCTGCGAGCCTGTGGAAAGGTGTGCATTACTAAGCATTAGATTTGGTAAATAATATAAACTTGTAAATTGAGGAAATATACCCAACGCAACCATAAAACACACTGCATTGTAATTTATCGCAAGGCGCTACATATAAATTTGTTGGCACGAACGCACAGTCGGCTGAGTCCGGCCCGGCTTAAACTCGGGATAAACCGAGGTTCGTTACAGTACCTACTGAGTTAAGTCCCGCTCATATATTATCTCCAGGTTCACTGCCAATTGAGTTGAACGCATCATCTCTTTGTTTTAGCGGTCCTGACTTCATTTCTAAGCCCAGATCGCTGTGGCCAGTCTCGGTGCTTCCAGAGAAAACTTCAGTGGGGCGTCGGAAAACTGCTCTTCTCGTAGGGCGGGCAGTCCGCGACGCCTCTATGGATTGCAAGTATGCGAACTCTTTTAGTCGTCTGCAGCGTATCTTTGCATATGTATCGAAGTTTTTTCATAAAGTTCGTGGTCCAGGACTCACTATCAGAGACATCCGAACCGGCACCCATATACTGTTGCAGCGAGATCATCTTTGGGAAGAAATAAACACACTTCGAACTAAAGGAACTGCTTTATCATCCAGCAGTCTTGCCTCCTTGTCGCCATTCTTTGACGAATTTGGGCTGCTACGTGTGGATAAACTTCGATTGTCGCCATCAAATCATCTTACCCAGAAGTCATCCAGTAACTCGGGCCATTATCATGCATTACCATCAGAGGAACCTGCACGCAGGGCTCCGAGCAGTGCTAGCGTTGGTTCGATCCCAGTATTGGCAAATTGGTGGCAGAAAAGCTGTAACTAGCGTGATTCATAAATGCGTGATATGCTTTCGGGCCAAACCGCGACTAGTAGACTGGACTCGTTTTTTGCGGACCTTTCTTTAACAAGCCTGAGGCACGAAATAAGGCTCCAGTAAAATGTTACGTCTGTGTTTTTATCTGTTTTGCTACGAAGGCTATATGGTTGGAACTGGTCAAGGACTTAACCACTACTGCAACTCTGCATGCTCTACAGCGGTTCATATGCACTCGAGGAAAGCTAAGTCAAATTTGGTCTGACAATGCCACCAACTTTCTTGGTGCCCGCAACCAGCTTCAGGAGTTAAAACGTCTATTTCTGTCAGACGCTCATCAGAATTCAGTGAAGGACTTCTGTCTGGCTGACTCAATAGAATGGCATTTCATCCCTCCACGATCTCCTCACTTTGGTGGTTTGTGGGACGCTGCAGTGAAGACAGCGAAACATCATTTTTATCGAGCTGCTGGTTCTGCTATCCTGCCCTATGATGAGCTTCGCACGATGGTCTGCAACATCGCGGCTGTTATTAATTCTCGACCTTTAGTTTCGATTTCAGAGCATCCAGCAGATTTAGACTTATTGAAGCCTGCGCATTTCCTTAATGGCGGCCCTCCTTCATCCTTCAGTGAGCCTAACCTTACAGGGCTCAAATTTAATCGTTTGGATGCCTGGCAGCGTGTGAGCTATCTTCAGCAGGTATTCTGGACACGCTGGAGGGAGGAGTACTTGAACCTTTTGCGGCAGCGAGCGGAATGGAGAGTATCTCAACCTGGCTTATCGGTTGGTGATGTGGTTCTCGTAAAGGACGAGAATCTGCCACTGCTGAAGTGGCCGTTGGCCAGGATAGTCGAACTCATCCCTGGAAGCGACGGCGTCGCAAGAGTCGCCGTACTTAAAACGGAGGCTGGCGAAATTAGAAGGGCTACAAACAAGCTGTGTCTGCTGCCCATTAAAGACTCTGTTAAAGCCTAGGATTCAACGGGGGGATGATGTTGGGCGCAGCAACACCTAGTTTTACTGTAAGAGAATTTGGCATATCAGTAAGAGATTTCGGCAACTTGTGCCGTTTTGCTCTCCGCCCTTTACATGCACATTCGTTCTCACGACGCAGCCGGCTCAAGCCGGCGCTCGTAGATCAATGCTGCAGTGCAAATTTGGAAGTCTTACTTAGTTATCGTTTTTGGGCAGATACAAACATAAATACACATAGAACAATAAAATAAACTGTGAACATAGAACAATAAAATAAATTGTGAACATAGAAATAAATAAATAATAAATATATAAAAAAGCTATTCGAAAAATCTCGATAGCTCAACATTTGGTGACCCCGACATGAATCTCTCTATATATATAAATATATATATATAAGTTCTTGCAAGTTCCGTTTGCGCATAAACCGTTTTATGTCAGTTACTTTGTGCCGCTACTTATTGCATAGTCGTCAGACACACATTCGTTTCGACTTGCAATACAGTGCCGTCCATAAAAACAGTACCAGCTATTGTGCGTGCGTTCAGCTATTGTGCGTGCATTAGTTGTAATGCATACAGGCATTAAATAGTGGCGATTTAATAAAGAATTTTTAATAAACCAATTAATAAAACAATTTAAATTCATTTCTGAACTGTGATTCTCGCCTAAGCTCGCGCTCATTCTTCGATTACAGAGCGCATAAGCTCTGTGTAATTACGCTTGTGCCGTTACTGTTCTCTCGTTGCCATTGAACTCATTCCATTCGCCAGCAGTACAGTCGCTTCCAAAAAAATCCGTGTCGGTGCGCGTTAATTCATACACGTGCATTTACAGGCAGACACGTACAGCTATCAAATCATACTTCTGCAGCCATTTGCATACCAACACTTTCAAGCCATACCGTTACTTCTTGTGTGCAACGTCTACTCGTCATGGCGAATTTAGAAGCTAGTACAGTTGCGATTGAAGAGCGAGTGAGTTTTTATCAGCTCAAGGTTAAGTCGGTATTTGTGTGACTTGCGCATGGATTTCGATGACTTAATATTCGTCATACAGTCTTCAATATTGTCGGAAATTCAGAGCCGCAGCACTCAAGTGTCTCATTATTCCACGCTTAGTAGACCAATGACGCATATGCAGGCTCCCGCTCGTAAAATAGATACCGCACCTGCGCTGCCGCCATTAAACTTACCTACGTTCAGCGGTGGATATGAAAAATGGGTCGATTTCTACTCAATATTTTCAACAATTATTGATAGTCGACCCGAAGTTAACAACATGGAAAAGCTTCAATATTTACGATCCTGTCTAGACGGTGCAGCGTTGGATACAGTTCGCTCTCTGCAGATTTCAAACGATAACTATAACTATACGGAGACCATAACCCTATTGAAAGAAAGATATGATAACCGACGTTTAATTTTCCAGGCACACATCGTAAAGATCTTGGGGCTGAAGAGGGTAGAGAACGGAACTACCAGCAAGTTGCGAGAACTATCGGACAGCTTCAATGTGCATATGCGTGCACTCAGCAGCCTGGGCACAACAGAGCAGATAGCCAGCGCCATGATAGCTCAGGTGCTGCTACAGAAGTTCGATGCGGCCACACAAGCTAAGTGGGAAGAGAAGTTGGAGGATTCAGAGACGGCATCTCGTATACCTACACGCGAAGAAGTTTTTTCATATCTTGAGCTCAGTTGCCAGACCTTGGAATTGATGGAGTTTGCTATGACGAACTATTCACAGCGCACAGAGTTGTGTCTTTTGCAATACGCCAGAGCATACTATCTACAAATGCTCAAGATTTGCAAACTTGTCACCTAGTCTACGCCTGAATGAGGTCAAAAGGGCTGGACTATGTTTGAACTGCTTGAAAGTCGACCATCAGTCGCAACAATGTGGGTCGGGCGGTTGCCGAATCTGTGGAGTCTGGCATCACAGGCTTCTCCACCTATGCAACTCCAACACATCGCAAAAAGTAGCTCTGTCAAAGCAACATTCATCGTCATCAATGATGCAGGGCATTCCTACGCAACCCCCAGCCCCATCTACTACTCTCCTAGCCCAAGATCTGATCAGCGATGTTGTGCTCCTGGGGACCGCAGTGGTCCTGGTATAAAATCGGTTTGGTGAATTAGTTCCTTGTCGTGCTCTTTTGGATTCAGGCTCACAACTGCATCTTATTACAGTTAGATGCGCCCATCAATTGAAGCTCAAAAGGACAAAGTCATCCTCAGCTGTCTAAGGTTTAGGCGACTGCATGGTGGCCACTGATGGAATTACGGTTTGTGTCACTCTTCGGTCTCACGACTCCATGTATGCAAATATCTTCACAGCCACGATAGTCCCGAATGTAACTGGCAGACAGCCCTGTTCTGATGTGAACATAAGCACTTGGAACATACCGCCAAACATAACTCTGGCTGATCCAGCTTTTCATATTCCGCAGCGAATAGATTTACTTATCGGAGCTAGCCTTTTCTATGAGTTGCTCTGTGTGGGTCAAATCAAGTTGCTGCCTGGACTGCCACTTTTACAGAAGACTCGTCTTGGTTAGATTGTGCCTGGAGGCGGAATTCGCAGCCCTAACACCGTGCTCGTGACTTCGAAGGTACCTTCAGATCCAGATACAGACTCTGGTTCTGACGCCCACTTGGACAGTCTTGTTCGGCGTTTCTGGGAGGTTGAGAGCTGCAATGACTCCGTCGTAAGGATCAGCAAAGAAGACTTGGACTGCGAGGCACATTTTGTAAGGCATTATACTCGAGTAGCCAATGGCCAATACTCAGTGCGCTTGCCTGTCAAGCTTAATTGTAAGCTTCTCTGAGCTGGGTCACATATCGCGTGTTCCGCGTGAATTGTTTCAACACTGCAGATATTTTCTTCCGCATCACTGCGTCCTGAAGGAAGAAAGTGTAACCACTACGCTTCGCGTCGTTTTTGATAGGTCAGCTGCTACATAAAGTGGCTATTCACTAAATGAAGTTCTAATGTCAGGTTCTGTCATTCAGCCGAAGATGATCAACATATTATTGCGTTTCCGAGCCTATCCAGTTGCGCTCACCGGAGATATCTGCAAGATGACAGACAGATATCTACAATGTATTCTTTGGAGAAATTCACCTGACGATGAGTTAGAAGTGTTTAAGTTGGACACTGTAACTTATGGAACGAAACCGGCTTCATTCTTATCGGTGCGTGCCATGTACCAACTCGCCATAGATGAACGAGATGCGTTCCCACTCGGCTCAGAGGTGTTGCTTCGCGATTTTTATGTCGACGATTTGATCTCTGGAGGAAAATCAGTCGAAGAAGCAAAGCGTGTCATGCAGGAGACCACTGGAATTTTGGCAGGTGGAGGATTCAAATTAAGGAAGTGGTGTTCAAGCCATCCCATGGTGCTGGACGGCGTGACAGACTGCGACAAAGAATCTCTTATAAAGTTCAATGATGGCAGCGACATTACAAAGACACTTGGCATTGCATGGGATCCAGCATCTGATCAACTTTTGTTTTCATACTTGGCTCTGGACTCGAGCTGCAAGCCCTGTAGACGTTCTGTTCTTTCGTCCATTGCTCGGTTCTACGACCCCCTTGGACTGGTCGGCCCAGTAATAACAAAGGCAAAAATATTCTTACAGCAGCTGTGGAGGCATAAGCTTAATTGGGACGAGAGGCTTCCTTTGGCACTTCATACTGCATGGCTTGACATTTGCAGTAACTTTGGCAGCGGCCTTAGGACTGCATTCCCCAGGCTGGTGACAGTTCCAGGAGAGAAGGTAGAGGCCCATGGATTTTGTGATGCCAGCATCGACGTTTATGGAGTCTGTATCTACATCGTATCCAAGGGGCAACCTGGCATTAGCGGGTTACTTTGCTCAAAGTCTCGAGTCTCTCCCTTAAAGACACTTACGGTTCCGAAGCTGGAAATATGTGGAGCAGAGTTACTAGCACGTCTGATGGATGAAGTAGCTGGCTTAGGCATTTTCACAGGTCAATTGCACTGCTGGTGTGACTCTACTCTCGCTTTATCCTGGATCAATGACGAACCCGGACGCTTCAATGTATTTGTTGCAAATCGCATCGCCGCGATACAGGATCTCACATCCACAATGGAGTGGCACTACGTACTGTGAGGAACAATATAGACGGGCACGTAGTGTATGTATAAGTGCATGTATTTGCTGTGCACTTATGCATATATGCGTGCCTGCATGCATTGTTCCACACAGCTACGCAAGTACGACAGTAGCGACCCTCGCTACTGGAAAGGGCGCAGAGATCGACGTAGTCTGTCTCTGTTGCTCGTATGTGTTCAGCGCATTACTCGCGTCGCTCTCACGGCGATCATCGGCGACCGTTGGCCGAAGTACCGCTTGTGGCTGCGAGAAAGTAGTGTACACTTTCACTCGTATGCCAATAACGGTGCTTTGGCCAATGAGAGGCTGCCACGCAGATTTGGGCGATTTGGCGTCGCGCCAAATCACGTGATACTGCCGTTTTCGTGGACACGAGCGGCAGACAGGCCCCGCTCCAGAGCCGAGCCGGCACCGTCATAGCGCGAAGCAGGGCCTGCGTCGCTGCTATAAAAAAGCGCCCGCAACTCGGCACCGGGACAGTCAAAGAAAGTAAAAGTGAAAGTATTGAGTGCCGACGAAACCAGAAACTCGAGTGGAAAAGTGACCAGCAAAGGAGCAGAAATCAAAAGGACATCGCTGCCAAGGACTTCGAGAGGAAGGACATCGCTGGAAGGATATCTACGAGGGATATCCTGGACGCCTATTGAGGACATAGGCTCGACACGCAGACACCGGAAGGACATCAGCTGCCACCAACCAGGACATTGGGGCAGCACGGCCAAATCTACAGCATTAGTGGCGGATCCTGGAGCAGGAGCGAAGGTAACGTTTGCGTAGCTGTGCGTAAGAGTGGTGACGGTAGCTTAAGAAGATCTCTAGGTGTGCTTGTGAGCGTATCCAGCCGTAGGAGTCACTGCAATAGCCGAGCGAACTGCCGGAGTATTCAGTGTGGATCCAGGCGTCACCTGGAGTGCTCAAGCGTATCCTTGGAGAACCAAGAGTGCCGTACCATTCGCCAGAGTGCGCTAAACGTCTACCTGCGAGCCTGTGGAAAGGTGTGCATTACTAAGCATTAGATTTGGTAAATAATATAAACTTGTAAATTGAGGAAATATACCCAACGCAACCATAAAACACACTGCATTGTAATTTATCGCAAGGCGCTACATATAAATTTGTTGGCACGAACGCACAGTCGGCTGAGTCCGGCCCGGCTTAAACTCGGGATAAACCGAGGTTCGTTACAGTACCTACTGAGTTAAGTCCCGCTCATATATTATCTCCAAGTTCACTGCCAATTGAGTTGAACGCATCATCTCTTTGTTTTAGCGGTCCTGACTTCATTTCTAAGCCCAGATCGCTGTGGCCAGTCTCGGTGCTTCCAGAGAAAACTTCAGTGGGGCGTCGGAAAACTGCTCTTCTCGTAGGGCGGGCAGTCCGCGACGCCTCTATGGATTGCAAGTATGCGAACTCTTTTAGTCGTCTGCAGCGTATCTTTGCATATGTATCGAAGTTTTTTCATAAAGTTCGTGGTCCAGGACTCACTATCAGAGACATCCGAACCGGCACCCATATACTGTTGCAGCGAGATCATCTTTGGGAAGAAATAAACACACTTCGAACTAAAGGAACTGCTTTATCATCCAGCAGTCTTGCCTCCTTGTCGCCATTCTTTGACGAATTTGGGCTGCTACGTGTGGATAAACTTCGATTGTCGCCATCAAATCATCTTACCCAGAAGTCATCCAGTAACTCGGGCCATTATCATGCATTACCATCAGAGGAACCTGCACGCAGGGCTCCGAGCAGTGCTAGCGTTGGTTCGATCCCAGTATTGGCAAATTGGTGGCAGAAAAGCTGTAACTAGCGTGATTCATAAATGCGTGATATGCTTTCGGGCCAAACCGCGACTAGTAGACTGGACTCGTTTTTTGCGGACCTTTCTTTAACAAGCCTGAGGCATGAAATAAGGCTCCAGTAAAATGTTACGTCTGTGTTTTTATCTGTTTTGCTACGAAGGCTATATGGTTGGATCTGGTCAAGGACTTAACCACTACTGCAACTCTGCATGCTCTACAGCGGTTCATATGCACTCGAGGAAAGCTAAGTCAAATTTGGTCTGACAATGCCACCAACTTTCTTGGTGCCCGCAACCAGCTTCAGGAGTTAAAACGTCTATTTCTGTCAGACGCTCATCAGAATTCAGTGAAGGACTTCTGTCTGGCTGACTCAATAGAATGGCATTTCATCCCTCCACGATCTCCTCACTTTGGTGGTTTGTGGGACGCTGCAGTGAAGACAGCGAAACATCATTTTTATCGAGCTGCTGGTTCTGCTATCCTGCCCTATGATGAGCTTCGCACGATGGTCTGCAACATCGCGGCTGTTATTAATTCTCGACCTTTAGTTTCGATTTCAGAGCATCCAGCAGATTTAGACTTATTGAAGCCTGCGCATTTCCTTAATGGCGGCCCTCCTTCATCCTTCAGTGAGCCTAACCTTACAGGGCTCAAATTTAATCGTTTGGATGCCTGGCAGCGTGTGAGCTATCTTCAGCAGGTATTCTGGACACGCTGGAGGGAGGAGTACTTGAACCTTTTGCGGCAGCGAGCGGAATGGAGAGTATCTCAACCTGGCTTATCGGTTGGTGATGTGGTTCTCGTAAAGGACGAGAATCTGCCACTGCTGAAGTGGCCGTTGGCCAGGATAGTCGAACTCATCCCTGGAAGCGACGGCGTCGCAAGAGTCGCCGTACTTAAAACGGAGGCTGGCGAAATTAGAAGGGCTACAAACAAGCTGTGTCTGCTGCCCATTAAAGACTCTGTTAAAGCCTAGGATTCAACGGGGGGATGATGTTGGGCGCAGCAACACCTAGTTTTACTGTAAGAGAATTTGGCATATCAGTAAGAGATTTCGGCAACTTGTGCCGTTTTGCTCTCCGCCCTTTACATGCACATTCGTTCTCACGACGCAGCCGGCTCAAGCCGGCGCTCGTAGATCAATGCTGCAGTGCAAATTTGGAAGTCTTACTTAGTTATCGTTTTTGGGCAGATACAAACATAAATACACATAGAACAATAAAATAAACTGTGAACATAGAACAATAAAATAAATTGTGAACATAGAAATAAATAAATAATAAATATATAAAAAAGCTATTCGAAAAATCTCGATAGCTCAACATTTGGTGACCCCGACATGAATCTCTCTATATATATAAATATATATATATAAGTTCTTGCAAGTTCCGTTTGCGCATAAACCGTTTTATGTCAGTTACTTTGTGCCGCTACTTATTGCATAGTCGTCAGACACACATTCGTTTCGACTTGCAATACAGTGCCGTCCATAAAAACAGTACCAGCTATTGTGCGTGCGTTCAGCTATTGTGCGTGCATTAGTTGTAATGCATACAGGCATTAAATAGTGGCGATTTAATAAAGAATTTTTAATAAACCAATTAATAAAACAATTTAAATTCATTTCTGAACTGTGATTCTCGCCTAAGCTCGCGCTCATTCTTCGATTACAGAGCGCATAAGCTCTGTGTAATTACGCTTGTGCCGTTACTGTTCTCTCGTTGCCATTGCACTCATTCCGTTCGCCAGCAGTACAGTCGCTTCCATAAAAACCGTGTCGGTGCGCGTTAATTCATACACGTGCATTTACAGGCAGACACGTACAGCTATCAAATCATACTTCTGCAGCCATTTGCATACCAACACTTTCAAGCCATACCGTTACTTCTTGTGTGCAACGTCTACTCGTCATGGCGAATTTAGAAGCTAATACAGTTGCGATTGAAGAGCGAGTGAGTTTTTATCAGCTCAGCGCATGGATTTCGATGACTTAATATTCGTCATACAGTCTTCAATATTGTCGGAAATTCAGAGCCGCAGCACTCAAGTGTCTCATTATTCCACGCTTAGTAGACCAATGACGCATATGCAGGCTCCCGCTCGTAAAATAGATACCGCACCTGCGCTGCCGCCATTAAACTTACCTACGTTCAGCGGTGGATATGAAAAATGGGTCGATTTCTACTCAATATTTTCAACAATTATTGATAGTCGACCCGAAGTTAACAACATGGAAAAGCTTCAATATTTACGATCCTGTCTAGACGGTGCAGCGTTGGATACAGTTCGCTCTCTGCAGATTTCAAACGATAACTATAACTATACGGAGACCATAACCCTATTGAAAGAAAGATATGATAACCGACGTTTAGCTCAGTTGCCAGACCTTGGAATTGATGGAGTTTGCTATGACGAACTATTCACAGCGCACAGAGTTGTGTCTTTTGCAATACGCCAGAGCATACTATCTACAAATGCTCAAGATTTGCAAACTTGTCACCTAGTCTACGCCTGAATGAGGTCAAAAGGGCTGGACTATGTTTGAACTGCTTGAAAGTCGACCATCAGTCGCAACAATGTGGGTCGGGCGGTTGCCGAATCTGTGGAGTCTGGCATCACAGGCTTCTCCACCTATGCAACTCCAACACATCGCAAAAAGTAGCTCTGTCAAAGCAACATTCATCGTCATCAATGATGCAGGGCATTCCTACACAACCCCCAGCCCCATCTACTACTCTCCTAGCCCAAGATCTGATCAGCGATGTTGTGCTCCTGGGGACCGCAGTGGTCCTGGTATAAAATCGGTTTGGTGAATTAGTTCCTTGTCGTGCTCTTTTGGATTCAGGCTCACAACTGCATCTTATTACAGTTAGATGCGCCCATCAATTGAAGCTCAAAAGGACAAAGTCATCCTCAGCTGTCTAAGGTTTAGGCGACTGCATGGTGGCCACTGATGGAATTACGGTTAGTGTCACTCTTCGGTCTCACGACTCCATGTATGCAAATATCTTCACAGCCACGATAGTCCCGAATGTAACTGGCAGACAGCCCTGTTCTGATGTGAACATAAGCACTTGGAACATACCGCCAAACATAGCTCTGGCTGATCCAGCTTTTCATATTCCGCAGCGAATAGATTTACTTATCGGAGCTAGCCTTTTCTATGAGTTGCTCTGTGTGGGTCAAATCAAGTTGCTGCCTGGACTGCCACTTTTACAGAAGACTCGTCTTGGTTAGATTGTGCCTGGAGGCGGAATTCGCAGCCCTAACACCGTGCTCGTGACTTCGAAGGTACCTTCAGATCCAGATACAGACTCTGGTTCTGACGCCCACTTGGACAGTCTTGTTCGGCGTTTCTGGGAGGTTGAGAGCTGCAATGACTCCGTCGTAAGGATCAGCAAAGAAGACTTGGACTGCGAGGCACATTTTGTAAGGCATTATACTCGAGTAGCCAATGGCCAATACTCAGTGCGCTTGCCTGTCAAGCTTAATTGTAAGCTTCTCTGAGCTGGGTCACATATCGCGTGTTCCGCGTGAATTGTTTCAACACTGCAGATATTTTCTTCCGCATCACTGCGTCCTGAAGGAAGAAAGTGTAACCACTACGCTTCGCGTCGTTTTTGATAGGTCAGCTGCTACATAAAGTGGCTATTCACTAAATGAAGTTCTAATGTCAGGTTCTGTCATTCAGCCGAAGATGATCAACATATTATTGCGTTTCCGAGCCTATCCAGTTGCGCTCACCGGAGATATCTGCAAGATGACAGACAGATATCTACAATGTATTCTTTGGAGAAATTCACCTGACGATGAGTTAGAAGTGTTTAAGTTGGACACTGTAACTTATGGAACGAAACCGGCTTCATTCTTATCGGTGCGTGCCATGTACCAACTCGCCATAGATGAACGAGATGCGTTCCCACTCGGCTCAGAGGTGTTGCTTCGCGATTTTTATGTCGACGATTTGATCTCTGGAGGAAAATCAGTCGAAGAAGCAAAGCGTGTCATGCAGGAGACCACTGGAATTTTGGCAGGTGGAGGATTCAAATTAAGGAAGTGGTGTTCAAGCCATCCCATGGTGCTGGACGGCGTGACAGACTGCGACAAAGAATCTCTTATAAAGTTCAATGATGGCAGCGACATTACAAAGACACTTGGCATTGCATGGGATCCAGCATCTGATCAACTTTTGTTTTCATACTTGGCTCTGGACTCGAGCTGCAAGCCCTGTAGACGTTCTGTTCTTTCGTCCATTGCTCGGTTCTACGACCCCCTTGGACTGGTCGGCCCAGTAATAACAAAGGCAAAAATATTCTTACAGCAGCTGTGGAGGCATAAGCTTAATTGGGACGAGAGGCTTCCTTTGGCACTTCATACTGCATGGCTTGACATTTGCAGTAACTTTGGCAGCGGCCTTAGGACTGCATTCCCCAGGCTGGTGACAGTTCCAGGAGAGAAGGTAGAGGCCCATGGATTTTGTGATGCCAGCATCGACGTTTATGGAGTCTGTATCTACATCGTATCCAAGGGGCAACCTGGCATTAGCGGGTTACTTTGCTCAAAGTCTCGAGTCTCTCCCTTAAAGACACTTACGGTTCCGAAGCTGGAAATATGTGGAGCAGAGTTACTAGCACGTCTGATGGATGAAGTAGCTGGCTTAGGCATTTTCACAGGTCAATTGCACTGCTGGTGTGACTCTACTCTCGCTTTATCCTGGATCAATGACGAACCCGGACGCTTCAATGTATTTGTTGCAAATCGCATCGCCGCGATACAGGATCTCACATCCACAATGGAGTGGCACTACGTACTGTGAGGAACAATATAGACGGGCACGTAGTGTATGTATAAGTGCATGTATTTGCTGTGCACTTATGCATATATGCGTGCCTGCATGCATTGTTCCACACAGCTACGCAAGTACGACAGTAGCGACCCTCGCTACTGGAAAGGGCGCAGAGATCGACGTAGTCTGTCTCTGTTGCTCGTATGTGTTCAGCGCATTACTCGCGTCGCTCTCACGGCGATCATCGGCGACCGTTGGCCGAAGTACCGCTTGTGGCTGCGAGAAAGTAGTGTACACTTTCACTCGTATGCCAATAACGGTGCTTTGGCCAATGAGAGGCTGCCACGCAGATTTGGGCGATTTGGCGTCGCGCCAAATCACGTGATACTGCCGTTTTCGTGGACACGAGCGGCAGACAGGCCCCGCTCCAGAGCCGAGCCGGCACCGTCATAGCGCGAAGCAGGGCCTGCGTCGCTGCTATAAAAAAGCGCCCGCAACTCGGCACCGGGACAGTCAAAGAAAGTAAAAGTGAAAGTATTGAGTGCCGACGAAACCAGAAACTCGAGTGGAAAAGTGACCAGCAAAGGAGCAGAAATCAAAAGGACATCGCTGCCAAGGACTTCGAGAGGAAGGACATCGCTGGAAGGATATCTACGAGGGATATCCTGGACGCCTATTGAGGACATAGGCTCGACACGCAGACACCGGAAGGACATCAGCTGCCACCAACCAGGACATTGGGGCAGCACGGCCAAATCTACAGCATTAGTGGCGGATCCTGGAGCAGGAGCGAAGGTAACGTTTGCGTAGCTGTGCGTAAGAGTGGTGACGGTAGCTTAAGAAGATCTCTAGGTGTGCTTGTGAGCGTATCCAGCCGTAGGAGTCACTGCAATAGCCGAGCGAACTGCCGGAGTATTCAGTGTGGATCCAGGCGTCACCTGGAGTGCTCAAGCGTATCCTTGGAGAACCAAGAGTGCCGTACCATTCGCCAGAGTGCGCTAAACGTCTACCTGCGAGGCTCGCAGGCGGAAAGGTGTGCATTACTAAGCGTTAGATTTGGTAAATAATATAAACTTGTAAATTGAGAAAATATACCCAACGCAACCATAAAACACACTGCATTGTAATTTATCGCAAGGCGCTACATATAAATTTGTTGGCACGAACGCACAGTCGGCTGAGTCCGGCCCGGCTTAAACTCGGGATAAACCGAGGCTCGTTACAGTACCTACTGAGTTAAGTCCCGCTCATATATTATCTCCAGGTTCACTGCCAATTGAGTTGAACGCATCATCTCTTTGGTTTAGCCTGTCCTGACTTCATTTCTAAGCCCAGATCGCAGTGGCCAGTCTAGGTGCTTCCAGAGAAAACTTCAGTGGAGCGTCGGAAGGCAGCTCTTCTCTTAGGGCGGGAAGTCTGCGACACCTCTATGGATTGCAAGTATGCGAACTCTTTTAGTCGTCAACAGCGGACTATATGCAAGTCAAATTTGGTCTGACAATGGCACCAATTTTCTTGGTGCCCACAACCAGCTTCAGGCGTTGAAACGTCTATTTCAGTCTGACGCTCATAAGAATGCAGTGAAGGACTTCTGTCTGGCTGACTCAATAAAATGGCTGATGACAGCGAAACATCATTTTTATCAAACTGCTACTGGTCCTGCTTCGCACTTTGGTCTGCAGCATCGCGGCTGTTATTAATTCTCGACCTTTAGGAGGAACCTTTTGCAGCAGCGAGCAAAAAGGAGAGCATCTCAGCCTGGCTTAGCGGTTGGCGATGTGGTTCTCGTAAAGGACGAGAATCAGCCACCGCAGAAATGGCCGTTGGCCAGGATAGTCGATAGGATAGTCATCCCTGGAAGCAACGACATCACACGAGTCGGCGTACTTAAAACGGACACTGGCGAAATTAGAAGGGCTGCAAACAAGCTGTGTCTGCTGCCAATCACACCCATACACATTTACATACAAATATACATACATATACATACGAACATATATACACATTGAAACAATTAAATAAACAGGTGAATATCGAAAATATACTTTAGTGTTCTATATAAAAATCTATTCGAAAAATCTCGATAGCTCAACAATTACCAATATTCAAATTATATAGGTAAACAATCCCAGAATTGTTCTACGATTGATTAATGATGAAAGTTCAATAAAAAGAAGCCTACTATGCTAAGATGGTAAGCGGAGAATAGGGTCCCATTTTAGAGCAAAAAGTATAAACCATTTTTGGACAGATTCACTACGATCCTGATACAATTTATACTGTGGAGACCACATAATTGAACGAAATTCAAAAATAGTTCGTTCCAATATAAAGTGGGTTGGTTATAAAAGGATCGTTTAACTCTTTTACCCATCATTTAATAAAGCTTTTGGCTTTATGATGGTTAAGATACAAGTATTGAAGTTTTGAGTCGAAAATTACACCACTGAAAAAATACGTTGCAAGGAATCATTATTGATTGAATAATGAACAATATATGGAATAGTACGACAGAAGGTCATTGTCATACATTTCGAACAGTTTATATGCAACCCAGTAGCCACAGGAAAATCCCAAATGATCAAGATTTGTAGTAGCATATCATGGTGCACTGAGGCAAATGCTTGACTGAAATCAGTCTATACAACAACAGCTTGCATTTTATTTAAAAAACTGTCATTGACTAGGGAAGTACATACTAATAGATTAGTATAAGTAGATCGATTTGTAAGGTCGATGTTATTATTAGTTCAAATAATTTCAGAATAGCTGATAGTTTTGCAATACCTCTATAATTACAAATGTCAGACCTCCCCCCCAGCTTTTTAAACCCTGAACCCATTGAAAATGGGAAAACAGGGTATAATGGTTTTGCTTAAATGTATGTAACAGGCAAAAGGAGGCGTGGCAGGCCCCATAAAGTATATGTCGGAGCGTCAGAGGTTCGAGTGGGCTGGCGCTGTGTCAAGGCGTAACAACAGTGTGCGTTGCTGCGTCTTTGAGTACTGCGCAATATGATGAAATTGGGAAGTCCCGTTTTAGCGGGTCGACAGCGTGTCGGCGCGTATTGAGTGCATCTTAGATATTTCACAGTAGTGCACCGTTTTAGCGGGGCGACAGCGTTGCGTCGCTGTCGCCGAGTGTGGTTCGGGGGTAGGCTTGAGAGAAATAAGAGACACAAGAGTTAGTTGTGTTTGAGTTATGAGAGCGACCGAAACTTACTGCGCTAAATAATGGAAACTAATCTTAATGCTACAACATATATATATTCTTGATCAGGGGGACGCGCTGAGTCTGTCCGTCCGTCTGTCCGTATTTTTGAACACGTTGATCTCAGAATCTATAAGAGCTAGAGACTTTAAATTTTTTATGTAGGTCCGTGTATAGCACGCGCAGATTGAGTTTATTTCAAAAATTCGATTAATTTTATCGTTTTAACGTTATCGATTAAAAGCGAAATATAAATCCAGTAATAAAAATTGATTTCCTACATCTTTATAGCTTGAGTCTCCAAATTTTGCATTTAGTTTTATATGTTTTTTATACAATTTTGATTTTTATTATATTTTGGATACCACGCCCTCTTTGCCCCAAATTTGCAAAAAACGTATTTGAAGTACTAAAGACTTATGCTTTAGCAAATACACACAACTGCATCACATTATCATAATTAAGCGGTCTGTCTGACTGTAGCTCTTGCTTTTACGCCCACCTGTGCCGTTTTCGTCAAGTCTGCCTTCGTTTTCCGCCCGATTTTTATACTCATTCACAAATTGAAATGAGTATATTGGTTTTGTGCAATGTCCGTCACGCTGTCCGTCCGTCTGTCCGTCTTTTCGTATGAACGCAAACTATTTGCACAGTTTTGAAGCTAGAGAGTTGAAATTTTGAATATATACTCTTGTATACCCTCGAATTATAAAGTGTCAAGATTTTCCGATACGCTCACTAGGGGCGTGGCAAATCGGAAAATGCATTTTCCGATATCTCACTACACACTACTTCTAAAAGTTGCAATTTGGATTGTAGACTTGTGTTGACAACTCAAGATGAAAAAGCTTTGGCGGATATCTCTACGCCTCTTGGGGGCGTAGTAAATCAGGTAAAACTGTATCTTCTACAGCTTTAAAGCTAAAACGCCCAAATTCGGCATGTAGGTTACTGCTACGATCCTATGAAGATCGACTAAAAAACTATATGTCCACGCCTACTAGGGGTGTGGCAAATCGGATCTGACTATATAGTGATTTTTCAAATTCTGTAATATTTTGAGCACTATTGATGCTAGAAACTTGTAACTTATTATATATATACTCGGGTTGACAACCCAAGATGAAAAAGATATGGCGGATATATCTTCGCCCATAGGGGGCGTGGCAAACCGCAAAAGCTTATAGCTCCTACAGTTTAAGAGCTAGAAGCTTCAAAATTAGATGGTTGAGTTACTGGCGAGCTCCTCTATCGATGATTTAAAAATAATTCGTACACCCCTTTGGAGGCATGCCCGGCTAAAAAATACCCTGTAATTTTCGAATTTTTGAGTGTAAGCATCCAAACTTCACACTTACGTTACCCTTCACTACTTCTACGAACTAGCCAAAAATGATATGTCTACGCCCAGTGCGGGCGTGGAAAATGTATGTTTTTCCGATTCTCAGTGAGAAAATCAAAATTTAATGGCGATATTACTGCTGATCTCCCATATTGATTTCCAAAGAATTATGTTTGTACAAACCAATTATGGGCGTGGCAATGGGCGTGATCTGTGCGGGTGTGAATGAGTATTACGCAGTCGGTAGCGCCCGACTGCAACGTTCTCACTTGGTGTTGTTTATATTGTTACACACTTTAAGTTTTGCTATCTGTTTTTGATAGTTAAGCTTAAAATTGATCATTAAACAGCTTAGAATCAAAAAAATTTAGATTTTTTAAATATAAGGTTATTATTTTTGCACCTAAAGTCAAAAAATGTAGTTTTTTCTCAGTGTGTAGAGTGTTTCTTGACAAACTGTATGTTTAATAAGCATAGAATTCTTGGAATATCGTCTCTTCGCAGGGTTCAGGGGATCTCCTAGTCGGGTACCCCCGACTAGAGCTTTCTTACGGAAAAACAAAGGCTTCCAGCGACAAATAAAATAGTTTTAGTAATGATGACTGTAGGGAAACGCTACATTCTTTAATTACACAACTGGGAATATTATCAGCTCAAGAGAAGGATGCTTTCAATAACCGAATGGCTGAAACCAGGCGATGCAGGGGAAACATTAGAAGCATTAATAGTATTTGTTGTAGAAATTAAGAGAATTGAGAAATAAGTGGAATGGAAAAATCTGCAAAAATATCAGAGAAATCATAGTAATTACAAGTTTTCTCCTATCCTATGAGGAAGGTAAACTATAAGATTTACCCTTCAAGCTTACGAATGTTTAGGATCACGAACAAACTGCCCTTTGCAGCGTATAAGGCATTTCTCATAGCACCGAAAATTTTAAATATTAATGTTTGACTGGGCTATGGAATATTTAGACCAGTCTAAAATAGTTCCAGATATTTGTATATTTCTTAAATATTTAGACTTAATATTTTTAAACTTAGAAAGAGGGTGAGTAAGCCAAGGCGGTTTTTTAGAAACGGTCATAGGGAAACATATTGGAACATAAAATAGAGCTTAAGGTGTTATAGAAAAAAGTTTTTGCCAAATTAATGCCAACTGAGCCATAAAAAGGAGACCAATCTGTTGCAATAATTAGTTGATTAAGCAAAACAAAATTGCATTTGTTATAAAAACGACGTTGTTTTGAAAGCATAGGCGTGAAAATTGGTGGAATACTTATGTGATGATGTATATCCTCAGGTATACAAAAAAAGATGATCTAGAGACATTAATAAAAACTAGATCAAGTGACCTATTCAGATGATTTGATATTGAGTTCATCTGAAACATACAAAGCATAAATAATTCATTAAAAAGGTAATGATAAAATGTTGGAATAAAATAATTTGAATTGGGAGTGGAGGACCAATATGTGTTAGATATATTAAACTCACCCAACACAAGAAACATATCATTATCATTTACATGTCTATTTCTTTAATACAAGTTATATGTTTAGCACAAACTTGAAAATCAGAAGAGGGGGGATATATGAACAAGTAATAAATAGGGAATACGATGGAAGAGTTTTACTAACCCCAATACACTCGACATCATGATGTGATGAAAAAAGATAGGATTCAGAGAGGATATTAGATTTAAAACCTATTTAGACACTACCACCTCACTCACCACGTATCAATCGATCATGGCTGTAAATAGTAAAATCATTTGAAATAATCTCACTATTATAAGCATTCGGACTTAGCCACCTTTCTGTTAGAGCCATAATATCAAATTGAACACTGAATATACTCAAAAATAGTCTTATGAATTTAGAATTTAAGCCACGAACGTTTTGATATACCGCAAAAAAGATTGTGCAAAATTCAGTTTTTTGGTACAATGTTGGATGAAGATTGTACCGAAGTAGGATTTAACGATATAGAAGATAACCTATTTCGATTCTTATGTTGGAATTCATGCACAACTACATGATCTGGCCAAAATTTAGAGTCACATATAGCTGTGAAAATTGGGAGGATGGAGGGGAGCAGGCAAGGCAAAGCTTCTGATTGTGCTCAAATTGGTGAGTGCCAGAGTGATCCTTGCTCTTGCTCTCCTCAAGTCGACACACTACCTCCACGTGGTTCCTCCTGGATTGTGACTCAACACCCGTTGAGTTATAAACTAAAGTGCGCGGCGGGATCCTAATCCTTAAATTAGGTTTTGGCGTAGGACTTGATATCCACCCATGGAAAAACACGCATCAGTGAAGGAAGCAAGAAGAGCCTCGGATAGGAACCCGAAAAACGTTGACGACCACTGCAAACGTAAAAAGGACAATGATTTGAGAGTATGCACTTGGAATGTAAGGACATTGTACAGACCCGGTGCTGCTCAACAACTAGCGGATACCCTCAATAAGTTGAAGGCTGACATTACAGCCATCCAGGAAATGCGATGGAAAGGACAGGGACGCATGCGAAAGAGTAATTGTGACATTTACTACAGTTGTCATAATGATAGGCATGAATTTGGTTGTGGTTTCGTCGTTGGGGCCAAGTTGCGGCACCGAGCCTCGCACTTCACACCAATCAGCGAGAGGATCGCGACGATCCGAATAACTGCCAAATTTTTCAACATCAGCCTAATCTGTGCGGAAGAGAAAGACGATGCTACAAAGGATGCTTTCTATGCAGAGCTTGACCGAGCATATGGCCGTTGCCCGTCACATGACGTTAAGATCCTTCTAGGAGATTTTAACGCCAAAATAGGGCGGGAGGGCATCTTTGGAGCAACCGTTGGCCCCTTTAGTCTGCATGAGTCCACGTCGAGCAACGGACTTAGACTAATAGGATTTGCGGCCGCGCACAATATGATTGTACGTAGTACAGGTTTTCGTCACCTCAACATCCACAAGGCAACCTGGCTGTCGCCTGATCGTCTGACGCGAAATCAGATTGATCATGTTGTGATCGATGCAAGGCATGCATCTAGCATTCTTGATGTGAGATCTTGTCGGGGTCCTAACATCGACTCTGACCACTACCTACTTGCAGCGAAGGTTCGCGCACGGATGTGTGCCGCGAAAGTCTCACGTCAAGGTATGCCAAGAAAGCTGGACATCGAAAAGCTGCAATCGCAACAACATAAGGATGCCTTCTCCACTCGACTCTCGGGCCGACTCGGCCAACTCTCACCAACACCTATAAATACAACGGATATGTGGGCGTACATATCCAACGCCATAAATTCTTCTGATGTGGAAGTACTTGGATTCCAACGCCCTCCTAACCGGAATCCATGGTATGACCAGGAGTGTCGGGAGGTGACTGCAGCAAAAGACGCCGCCTACAGAAGAACGCTGCAAGCAGGAGCTACTCGAGCGGTAGTAGATATTTATAGGTTGCGGAGACGAGATGAGAAGCGCCTTTTCAGGAGGAAGAAGCGGGAGATGGAAAGGCTTGAGTGTGAGAAGATGGAGCATAGCAGAAGCAAGAACGATGCCCGTGACTTTTACCAGAGGGTCAAACGCATGACCCAAGGGTATAAGTCTGGATCGCTTGCCTGCAGGAGTGATGATGGAACCCTGGTCACAGATGCGAAGATGGTACTGAGGTTATGGCGGGATCACTTTGAGAAACTTTTGGCTGGGAACAGTGAGAATGAGCTTGACGAAGATGGTCCACTAACCCCAATCAGAGATGATGGTATTGAAGTTCCCACCCCTAGTCATACGGAAGTCGAGATAGCTACACAGCGTCTCAAAAACAATAAAGCCGCGGGAGCAGATGGCTTACCGGCTGAATTGTTTAAGGCTGGAGGCGGTGAGTTGGTAGGGTGCATGCACCAACTCATCAGCAGAGTATGGCTAACGGAAAGCATGCCCGATGATTGGAACCTCAGTATGATCTGCCCTATCCTTAAGAAGGGTGATGCAACACAACGCACCAACTACCGTGGCATCAGCCTTCTTCCCGTCGCGTACAAGGTTCTCACGAGCGTAATGTGTGAGAGACTGAAACCACACGCTGAAGCATTGATAGGTCCCTATCAATGCGGTTTTCGTCCTGGCAAGTCTACAGTTGACCAGATCTTCACATTGCGCCAAATCCTGGAGAAATCGCATGAGAACCAAATCGACACATACCATCTGTTCGTCGATTTTAAAGCTGCTTTTGATAGCCCACGGCGAGACCGCCTGTACGCTACCATGTCTGAGCTTGGTATTCCTGCAAAGTTAATACGGCTTTGTAGCATGACATTGAGCAGCACCATCAGCTCTGTCAAGGTAGGAAATGACCAATCCGAAACCTTTAATACCAAGTGGGGTCTCAGACAAGGCGACTCGTTGTCTTGTATGCTCTTCAATCTACTGATGGAGAGTATAATAAGGAAAGCTGGGGTGCATCGGATGGGCACAATACTGGGAAACAAATGTGTCCAGCTCCTTGGTTACGCTGATGATATCGATATTATTGGTCGTACCAAGCGTGATGTAACTGCGGCTTTTGGAGCTATCGAAAAGGAATCAGCCAAAGTTGGTCTTGCAGTAAACATGGGCAAAACAAAGTTTATGGTGTGCAGTAACAGAGAATCGCGGCGTCTTGACTCTCACCTTACTGCTGGAGACTATGACTTCGAGTCTGTCAAGGACTTTGTCTATTTGGGAACTGCCGTGACCAACAACAATGATGTCAGCCTAGAGATCAAGCGGAGAATTACATTAGCCAACAAATGTTACTTTGGGCTCAGTAGGCAAATGAACAGTAGAGCCCTCTCTCGAAAGACAAAAATAACACTCTACAAGACGCTCATCATTCCAGTGCTGCTTTATGGTGCGGAAGCCTGGACAGTGACGCAGTCAGATGCGGCTGCTCTTGGTGTTTTCGAGAGAAAGATTCTTCGCAAGATCTATGGACCAGTTTGCGTTGGCGAAACCTATCGTATCAGGTGGAACGACGAGCTGTACGAGCTATATGGCGATGTGGACATTGGCAAGCGAATTGACATTCAGCGTCTTCGTTGGTTGGGTCACATTGCTCGTATGGAGGGAAGCACTCCAGCTCGTTCGGTTTTTGATACGATAGTTGGAGGACAACGAAGAAGGGGTAGACCTAGAATCCGTTGGAAGGACCAAATGGAGGCAATCCTAGGAGGTGTAACCAACTGGAGAAGTCGTGCACAGGATAGAGAAGCGTGGAGGCAAATCGTGCATCAGGCTGTACTCCGATAGGGGTGTTTTAGCCAATTAATAATAATAATAGCTGTGAAAAATATAGCGGTCACATTGATTTTGAATGAAGCGATTTTCCGAGGAGTCGCAATATGTGGAGACGATATTGGTACGGAAGGAGGTACCAACAGCGATGGAGTCTCCATTTGAATACGTGGAGTATCAAAGCTATACTGATTACTATATTTTCACCAGCTTCTAGGTCACTAGATAACTGTTTTAAAATATTACTCAAATTTAAAAATTGAACCAGCACTGAATTGGAAAAATTTATTTGTTTTGCCAAGCAAATCGGACAAGAGCAGCGTAAGCCACCACAGCGAATTTTGGCAGTGGACATGATTTCATCATAGACCCGTCCGGTGAGACCAGCACATTTTGTGTGCATCATATTTAGCCACTTTCCGAATATTACATGATTTTTTTCAACATGTCATATTGGTAATTGTTAAAAAAAAACCAAAACTGAAGAACAGATCAAAATTAAAATAATAGAAAAACAAAGGGAGCAATAGTGAGTTGTAAGAGCGAGTCCAACAACAAACAGTTGATAAAGAGCTGAGTAAACAGAAAGCAGCGGGAGAATTTCTTGCACAAGACTAAATGATATTTGTGAGAAACACAAACAATACAAATGAATGTGAGTGATAAGTAGTACCAAAAACTCTCACTAATAAGTGTAAAAAGATTGAACAAAACAAAAGAGAAGAGCGCCAAAGAATAATCGTATTGAAGCCGAATTCCAAATAATAATATTTACCAACGCTCCACAAACCACACCAGTGTGGAAATTTAACAAAATATTAAATACTCAAAAATGAATACTGACTCATTCACGGCCGCACAGCTCACAGCCCATCGCAAGATATAAATTTTTCCGATATGCAACGCCCCCAATCGGCTTATATATATAAATAATTTTTGGAAAATCAATAGAGGAGGTCAACGGTAACATCGTCACAAAATTTTGAGTTTCACAATGAGAAACGGTAAAAGATACAAGATAAATTTTGGACCATCGATAAAGGAGGTAAGTCAATTATCCAATATTAAAGCTTCTGTCTCTTAAAGTGTAGGATATATAGACTTTTGCAGCTTGCCACGCCCCTTATGGGCGGAGATATATCCGCCATATCTTTTATATATCTCTGCCATCAATAGTGCTCAATATATAACAGTTTTTGAAAATTCACTATGTAGTCAGATTCGATTTGCCCCTATTGGGCATGAACATAAATTTCTAATTTCACCTTCGTGAATGAGTATAATAACGGAGCACAAACTAAGCACGTCTAACTCTTTCCAACTAATAACTCTTATTCTCTTGAGTGATTGTCTTGGGATCTTCATTCTCTGTCCGGTTCACAATAATACTAGTACCAGTGCTTCGTCTGGCTCTTCAAAAACATCTGTTCTTCATGTTATTATCAGTAGAAATTGCTGTGAAATAGTTTGATGCACTTATATATCCTCAATTTTCGTAAAGTTGACACTTGCTCATTTTGTAAATTTATTTTTTTTCGGAACCGTTCTTTGTTATTACGCTCTTGTTTTTAAAGTCCAGTAGGACGTCGCTCTCCTTCAGTAGGTTAGATCCGATTATTCCATCAAATGTTATTAGAAAAATTTTATGTTAGAGTTAAATATATGTATTTTGCATTTTTTATTTACTTCTTGATAACCATGTATTGATTTTACAGGAAAGGTTTTGGATTGTATATTGGCAAAATATTCTTTGGTTCCTTCAGTGGTTTAACATAGTTTTTGGAAGCTCATGTACTTATTAAAAATTTTATTGTTTCTGTGAACGGGAGCAGGCAGTTTTGCCTTAAAAATAGACCAGGTCACAGTTCGTCGTCTATTTCGTCCACTTCTATGAAGTATCTTCTGATGTTATTTGGTTAACCAGTATCACTTCAACCTCTCAGGAGATAAGACGTGCTGCATCAAAACCCCGCTTCGCAAGCGCATTAGCAAAAACTTAGCAGCAAACGCGCGACAAACGAATATTAAACCGAAAAGGAAAAAATCAAAACAAAAAAACCAAAAACAAACACACACTACAATCAGTTACACCGGGCTTACCCCAACAACAACAACCATGCACGAACCGCCGGACATAAGCAAATATAAAAACACACATCTAAGCGAACCCAAATACGTTGTCTTAAAACGAAACGATAATGAATCATTTGAAAAAGTGTCACCGTTCGTAATAAAAACAAGTAAGAAAGCTCTAGTCGGCGGTACCCGACTAGGAGATCCCCTGAACCCTGCGAAGAGCCGATATTCCAAACATTCTATTCTTATTTAACACAAATATACAATCAACACATGCACACACACACATGCATTCGCACGCACTCATAAGCACGCGCTCTGCTGACTGCGCAGTCAGCGCGGCGACTGCGCTCGGGCTGCAATATGCCTATTGTATGGGAAATTAAGTGTTTAATAACTTTTTTTGTGGATAGACTTTCTTAATCAAACTTTTACAGCGTAATTATGTCATTCATATGTATGTATTTGCCAAAGCACAAGTCTCTACTATTTGAAATACGGATTTTACAAGTTTGGGGAGAAGGGAAGGAAAGGGGGGATGGTATCCAAAATGTGACAAAAATCAAAATTGTATAAACTCCACATTATACTAAATACAAAATTTGGAGACTTTAGCTTCAAAGATGTAGGAGATATAAATTTATAACTGCATTTCGATAACGTTTTAAATCGATAACTTTAAAACGATCAAATTTATCGATTTTTTGAAACAAACTCGATCTGCGCGTGCCATACACGGATCTACATAAAAAATTTCAAGTCTCTAGCTCTTATAGATTCTGAGATCGACGCGTTCATACATACGGACAGACGGACAGACGGACGGACGGACGGACGGACAGACGGACAGACGGACATGGCTATATCGACTCAGTTCGTCGAGCTGATCAAGAATATATATACTTTATGGGGTCTGCCACGCCTCCTTCTGCCTGTTACATACATTTTAACAAAACCATTATACCCTGTTTTCCCATTTTCAATGGGTTCAGGGTATAAAAAACCATAGACTATGCCTGCGGAGGAGAAGTAGAAACATGCAAAAAAAACAAGAGACGGCTCCCTACTTATTAAATCCAACAACAATTTGCAAGCTACAAAACTACTCAGACTTACCAAAATGACAAATATCGACATTACTGCAACAGAACACAAAACACTAAATTTTTCCAAAGGTGTAATATACTGCAATGACCTACGCAACATAAGTGAAAACGTAATACAAGAAGAATTAAAAGCACAGAAAGTAACTGAAGTTCGCAAAATCCTAAAAAGACAACCAAACAACACAAACCATGAAGACAACATATTCGTAGAAACTGGACTCATCACAATCACTTTCGCAACACACAAACTGCCTGAAACAATAAAAATTGGCTACGAATCCGTCCGCGTGCGACTCTACATCCCCCTCCCATTGCGATGCAAAAACTGTCTCCGCTTTGGACATCCTACAACCAGCTGCAAAAGCTCTGAAACATGCAAAAACTGCTCAGAAAACAAACACACTACTGAAGGAGAACTATGCAATAATACGCAAAGCTGCCTGAATTGTAAAAACAACACAGCCCACTGGACCGCAGATGCCCAACATTCATAAAACAACAAGAACTGGTAGCAATCAAAACTACAGAGAAAGTTAACCACAAAACAACTTTATCAATTTACTACACTCGTCACAACCAGCAACTTAACAACACCTACGCATCAACATTAACCAAATCTGCAACAAATCAAGACGCTCATTCATCAACACCAAAAACAAGTACAGCTACAACAACATCGACCCCGACATATAACACAAAATCATCATCTGCCCAGCAAACGAACACCTCATCTCTACCCACAGCTTACCACGACCTACTATCAGACCACCCAAGGACCTCAGCCCATAGCACAAGCACATCGCACCAACACCGCAAAGAAGACATGGAAATGGACGTAGACTACCTCGCTAACTTAAAAAATTTAGCAAGCGAAAAAACTAACGACCTAAAATTAAGAATATTTCATAAAGAAAAAAACAACACCCTTTCAACAAATCTCAAGCCCACAAAACCCAACCTACCAAATGCAAAAACTTCAAAAAAAGCAAAACATAAAGACAACAACGACAGCGACAGTATTTAACATCCAAAATAATAATAGCCCCACACGCTGTAATTATCACAAAATAGAATCACAATACTCTCACATTTCTCTCCTTAAATATAAATAAAACCAAATGACCATTAAGATCATTCAATGGAACATAAACGGTTAAACAAATAATTACAGCGAACTACAAATATTAATTAAAAAACACATGCCCCTTATTTTATCTCTACAAGAAACACATATAATACACACCAACTGCATACCTATACCAACCAACTACACCTTAATAACAAACAAGTAAGAAAGCTCTAGTCGGCGGTACCCGACTAGGAGATCCCCTGAACCCTGCGAAGAGCCGATATTCCAAACATTTTATACTTATTTAACATATATATATACAAGCAACACATGCACACACACATACACACACACATACGCACGCACGCATAAGTGAGCGCTCTGCTGACTGCGCAGTTTACGCAGCGACTGCGTTCGGGCTGCAGTAAGAGCAGTATTATGGGAAGTTAATTGTTGAATAAGTTCCTTTGTAGATGGACTGTCTTAATCAAACTTTCACAGCGTGATTATGTCATTCATATGTGTGTAGTTGAAGCACAAGTCTCTAGCACTTGAAATAAGTTTTTTGCAAATTTAGGGCGAAGGGGGCGTGGCATCAAAAAAATAACAAAAATCAAAATTGCCAAAACTCTATATTATACTAAATACAAAATAAGGAGTCTCTAGCTTTAAAGATGTGCAAGCCATAAATTTATAACTGGTTTTCGATTTCGTTTTTCATCGATAACTTTAAAACGATAAAAGTTATCGAACTTTTGAAACAAACTCGATCTGAGCGTGCTATACACGAACCTACATAAAAAATTTCAAGTCTCTAGCTCTTATAGATTCTGAGATCGACGCGTTCATACATACGGACAGACGGACAGACGGTCAGACGGACAGACAGACAGACAGGGCTAAATCAACTCAGTTCGTCGCCCTGATCAAGAATATATATACTTTATGGGGTCTGCCACGCCTCCTTCTGCCTGTTACATACATTTTAACAAAACCATTATACCCTGTTTTCCCATTTTCAATGGGTTCAGGGTATAAAAACAGTTCACCTTCCCATGGGGGTGTAGCTCTCCTGATACACAATTCCCTACAAACTCGAGAAATTACTTTGAACGGTGACTTCGACGCACTATGCGCAGAATTCACGTCAAATCTCAAATTTAGACTAATTTCAGCCTACATTGCACCAAACAAGGGATTTTCTATGAACAATCTCCAAAATGTCTATCTAATCTAGAAGCCTTAAACATACCCGTGCTAGTCACTGGCGACTTTAACGGTTGGCATAAAAACTGGGGCTCAAACACCAATAATCGTAGAGGAAAAATACTTGAAAAATTCATAACCCAATCAAATTACATCCTACTAAATGACGGTTCAACAACACACCTTAGCACCCACAATACGCTAACAAACCTCGACATAACCTTTAGCAGCCCAATTTTACAACTTGACAGCACATGGCACACAGAAAGTGATCTCTTTGGTAGCGACCACTTCCCTATCATAATTAACCTCTTCAACTCCAATCCAACAATAGCACAACACATATCCTCCAAACCCATGTTTATCACCGACAAAGCCAATTGGGAACAATTTTCAAAACTCACAGAAGAATACTCATAACAACTAAAAACAAGTAAGAACGTTGCAGTCGGGCGCTACCGACTGCGGGATACTCATTCACACCCGCACAGATAACGCCCATTGCCACGCCCACAATTGGTTTGTACATATATAATTTTTTGGAAATCAATAGAGGAGATCAGCAGTAATATCGTCATAAAATTTAGATTTTCCCACTGAGAATCGGAAAAACGTACAGTTTTTCCCGATTTGCCACGCCCCCAGTGGGCGTAGACATATAATTTTTGGCCAGTTCTTAGAAGTAGTGAAGAGTAACGTAAGTGTGAAATTCGGATGCTTACACTCAAAAAATGCGAAAATTACAGGGTATTTTTCAGCCAGGCATGCCCCAAAAGGGGTGTAAAAATTATATTTAGCTCATCAATAGAGGAGCTCACCAGTAACTTAACCATCCAATTAACTTTTGCGGTTTGCCACGAACCCTATGGGCGTAGATATATCCGCCATATCTTTTTCGTCTTGGGTTGTCAACCCGAGATATACCAAATTTCAAGTCTCTAGCATCAATAGTGCTCAAAATATTACAGAATTTGAAAAATCACTATATAGTCAGTTCCGATTTGCCACGCCCCTAGTAGGCGTGAACATATAGTTTTTTGTTCGATCTTTATAAGATCAAAGCAGTAACCTACGTGCCAAATTTGGGCATTCTAACTTTAAAACTGTAGAAGATACAGTTTTACCCGATTTGCCACGCGCCCAATGAGCGTAGATATATCCGCCATAGCTTTTTCATCTTGGGTTGTCAACACGAGTCTACATTCCAAATTGCAACTCTCTAGCACTTCTAGAAGTAGCAGTGTTTCTGAGATATCGGGAAATGCATTTTCCGATTTGCCACGCCCCTAGTGGGCGTATCGGGAAAATCTTGACACTTTATAATTCGAGGGTATACACGAGTATATATTCCAAATTTCAACTCTCTAGCTTCAAAATTGTGCAAATGGTTTGCGTTCATACGGACAGACGGACGGACAGCGTGACGGACATTGCACAAAACCAATATACTCATTTCACTTTGTGAATGAGTATAATAAGCTCAAACATAAACAAAGAAACAGCCACAATACAACAAATAATTATATCTAGTGCACATAATACAATCCCTCAGACACACCCTATGACCAAACCACACAACGTACCTTGGTGGAACAATATTCTACAAAAACTTAGAGACGAAAAAGTTAAGAAATGGCACACTCTAAAAAGAAACATCTGTACCTAGAACATCATACAATATAAACGAGCAAATGCCAAATTTAGAAGAACCCTAAAAGAGGAAAAAAAAACATAGTATCCAAAAATTCACAACACAAATAGCACCCGACACACCTCCAAAAACAATTTGGAGTAACATCAGACGCTTCTGCGGCCTAAATCCCCAAAAACGCATTCATTGCATGTTAAACCCAGTAACAAATCAAAATACCACCAACAAAGCAGAAATAGCAGAACTCTTCTGCAAAAACTTCTCAGACACATCATCTGACCACAATTTCTCCACGACCTTTATAAACACAAAACAAGCATCACTGAACAACCTACTCAACCACACATATGTCCCCAGAAAGAGAGCTACAGAAATAGAAAAAGAAATAACACTAGTCGAATTTACGACAGCTCTAAACACATTAAAAGGAAATATACCCGGACTAGACAGAGTAAACTACGCCATGATAAAAAATTTGGACAGGAAAACAAAATGTCGAATAATTAACCTCCAAAACTCTATACTAAACAATTACATCCCCCAAGTTTACAAGAATAGTATAATAGTCCCAATCTCAAAACCCAACACAGACAAAACCGTACTATACTCCTACCGACCAATATCACTGAACTCGTGTCTATCTAAAGTCCTAGACAAAATAATAGCAAAGCGACTGTGGTGGTTTGTTTCTAACGACAAACTAATCCATAACAGTCAAACAGGTTTCAAGAAGGGGAAATCTGCTATAGACTGTCTACTGTTGATAGACCATCTACTAGCAAGATCCATCTCCAGAAGAAACCATACGTCTATAATATCCCTAGACTTTTCAAAAGCTTTTGACAGAATCGGACTACACTCAATACTTGACCAACTCACGGAATGGAAAACGGGACCTAAAATATTAGACTATATAAAAAACTTCATGACGAACAGAAAAATTACAGTACGAATAAACACCAACCTCTCCCCCTTCCACCCCATCCACAACGGCATCCCCCAGGGCTCGGCACTCTCAGTGATCCTATTTTTAATAGCATAGAACAAACTCGCTGAAAAGCTCACCCTACACCCAAATATCAGCCTAAGCGCCTACGCAGTCGACTTTAACATAATACTTACACTAAAAAATAGGAAAAACATGAATATAAACGTAAACCCAATCCTCCGAACCATACATAACTGGGCCGAATATTCAGGCGCCAAGCTAACCACCACCAAATGCAAGCACATGCACGTCTGTAGAAAGCACAACTGCAAATGCACACTATCAACAGGAAGCATACAAATCCAGAATGTCACATCACTAAAAATACTAGGACTTCACTTTAACAACAAACACAGATGGAATAAACACACGGAACAACTCACGCACGCCCTGCATCCTGCATATAATAAAATGTCTCGCAAGTAAAAAATTCAATTGTAACACATCCACACTTATAGACGTCACTAAAGCAATAGTCAACTCCAAGGCAGACTACGGGCTTCCCATCTATGGACACTTCCCAAAAACAACTTTGCGACCTATAAAATCTAAAATTAACACAGGCCTCAGAATCGCTCTCGGGGCATTCAAAACCACACCCTCCCAAAACATTCTATACGAAGCAAGAGTCCCCTCATTAGAAGACAGACGCGAACTACTAACAGCCACCCTTGTAAAAACCCTGATCACAGCAAAAAATTCCCCACTACACAAAATACTAAAAACATACCGACCTCCTAGACGGCCACAATACAATTCAACAATAGACCTAATAATAAAATATAGCAGAAACCACAATCTACCCTTTCAGCCCACAAAACTACTTACTCTGACTACTACTCCGTGGAATGTAAACCAAATAATCACAGACACGACACTAAGAAACTTTAATAATAAAAAAACACATGCCCACAAATATACATAGGCGAATTCACCCAAATTAACACCATAGACAAGCTTAAATACACATACATCTATACAGATGGATCCCAAAACAACACTACCACCACCTTTGCCATCACAAATGAAACCGATACCATCAAAACATATATCCTGCCCCACTACTCCTCCGTATTTTCCGCAGAACTCATTGCAATAGTTGAAGCACTAGAAACCCTAAAAAATAAAAGAGGTAAATTCTGCATATGCACCGACTCACTCTCTGCAATAGACGCAATTAATAACACAAACAACAATGAACATTACCCCTCATACGCTCGCAATATTATGCAGAAAACCTTCCCCAAATTCAAACTACTCTGGGTGCCCGGGCATGTAGGAATAGCAGGGAACGAGCTAGCAGACACCTCTGCTAAAAATGCAGCGAAACAGCCTCTTATAACAAAGGAAAATCTTAACATACAAGACATGCAATCATACCTAAAAAACATACACCTCACAAAACTACAATCCAACATAACCGAAACATCAACCTGGTATCAATCAAACAACCCACATAAACTTAACAACTACCACATTTTTAAAAGAAATTCACTATCCCTCTCGAGAAGAGATCAAATAATAATAACTAGACTTAGACTCGGACACTCCAAAATAACCCACATACACTTCATCGATAAATCTCCCGGTATATGCCCCTTTTGCAACGACACCATATCAATCCAACACATCCTCACCAACTGCAATACCCTAAAACTTCAAAGACAAGCAATATTTAAAAACACCAACCCTCTCCAATGCTTAGCACACCCCACATCCTCAAACATATCAAACATTCTAAAATACTTAAAAACAAAAAATCTATATCACTACATCTAAGAACATACAAACTAACTTAAATTATGAAAACCACGTTCATCACCCCATGTACATAATGTAAATAAGTAAATACAACACACAGTACTATTAAGAGAACTTATACATAAGCACATACAACTGAGAGCTGAAGGCCTCTGCTGACATAGCAACGTATTAAGCTAGCCTATAATTTCATTATTAATAAGTTAGCTCTTAAATAAATAAATAAATAAATTTGGTTGGTGTTGGTGTTATTTGTCTCAAAATGGTCGCTTAGGCTTTTGAGTGTGAAAGCTTTGCTGGGTGGGATATATGCTGAAAATATGTTGATTTTTGTTTTTGACAAGATTTCTATCGCAAGGGCTTCTAATTGTGTAGGTTGGCTTAATTGTTTGTGTTGTATGGACTTGTGGACTAATATCGATACGCCACCAAATCGATTGGAGGCTGCATTTGTGTAAATTTTAAAGTTAATGGGGATGGGAATGGGAGTGTTTTTGTTGTAACGGTTTGTCTCTTGGAGACATATGAGCATTTTTTATAATAGTTAAGAGTTCGTTATAGTTGTTGGTGTATCCTTTTATGTTCCATTGTATTATTTTTAACATTGCTATAGTTGTAAGTATTAGTGTATGCTATTGTGTATTGTGTATTGGGTATTGGTTTTTATACCCTGAACCCATTGAAAATGGGAAATCAGGGTATAATGTTTTTGTGAAAATGTATGTAACAGGCAGAAGGAGACATCGCAGACCCCATAAAGTATATACATATATTCTTGATCAGCTCGATGAGCTGAGTTGAAATAGCCCTGTCCGAACGCAGCGATCTCGTAAACCACAAAAGCTAGAGATCTGAAATTTTCTGAGAATACTCGTCTATAGCCTACGCAGTACGAGTTTTTTTTAGATTTTCGATAACTCATCCCGTTTCCTTATTATCGATAAAAATCGATAATTTTTCTTCGGTTAAGCATACCGTTAAAGCTAGAGACTCCAAATTTACTGTGTAGACCCGTGTAATGAACGCGGATATTTTGTCATTTTCGGATTTTGGATGCCACGCCCCCTTCGTCCCCAATTTGCAAAATTCGTATTTCAAATACTAGAGACTTGTACTTTAACAAAAACACACACATATAAATGACATAATTACGCTGTGAAAGTTTGATCAAGAAAGTCGATCCACAAAAAAAGTTATTAAACATTTAATTTCCGATACAATGGGCATATTGCAGCCCGAGCGCAGTCGCCGCGCTGACTGCGCAGTCAGCAGAGCGCGTGCTTATGCGTGAGTGCGTATGCATGTGTGTGTGTGTGTTGCTCGCAATATTTGTATATGTATGTAAAATAAGCATAGCATGTTGGGAAGATTGGCTCTTCGCAGGGTTCAGGGTATCTCGTAGTCGAGCCGTCTCGACTAGAGCACTCTTACTTGTCTTTTTTTAGGTTTGGGAGATTAGTTTTTGTTTTTATTTTGGAGGGCTTAAAGTTAGTAGTTAGGGTGCTAGACTTATCTTTAGTAAATATTCTTAGTTTGAGATCTTCAGTGGAGTGTGATGAGTAAGATTTGTTTTCCACGTTGGGGAGGTTGGCTTCAGTTTCCATGTCTTCTGTTATGGTTTGATGTTGTTGATGTTGTTGTTGATGTGTTTTTTGATGTGGCTTGGGTGTTGATTCTGTTGATCTGGCTGTGGTTGATTGTGTTGTCGCTGCACTATGGCCCGGGGGATTAGCCGTAGGTGGGGAGTTTCCTAGCTGTTGCATCGTGTTGGTTGGTGTGTGCATGTATTGGGTCTTGGGTAGTGTGGTGGTTGGTGTGTGTGTTGTTGTTGTGTGTGTTGTTGTTGTGTGTGGTGCTGACTGTGCCAGTGTTTCAGCGTTGGTATTTTGTTGATTATGTCTTTTGTAGTACATATCAACTGCAGTTTTGTGATCTACTTTTTCGGTTATGTTTATTGCTTCCAACTCTTGTTGTTTTAGGAATTTAGGGCATTTGCGATCGAGTGGACTGTGTTGATGGTCGACTTCTGGGTTATTTTTACAATTCAGGCATCTTTGTGTATTATTGCATAGTTCTCCTTCGGTAGTGTGCTTGTTTTCTGAGCAGTTTTTGCATGTTTCAGAGCTTTTGCAGCTGGTTGTAGGATGTCCAAAGCGGAGACAGTTTTTGCATCGCAATGGGAGGGGGATGTAGAGTCGCACGCGGACGGATTCGTAGCCAATTTTTATTGTTTCAGGCAGTTTGTGTGTTGCGAAAGTGATTGTGATGAGTCCAGTTTCTACGAATATGTTGTCTTCTTGGTTTGTGTTGTTTGGTTGTCTTTTTAGGATTTTGCGAACTTCAGTTACTTTCTGTGCTTTTAATTCTTCTTGTATTACATTTTCACTTATGTTGCGTAGGTCATTGCAGTATATTACACCTTTGGAAAAATTTAGTGTTTTGTGTTCTGTTGCAGTAATGTCGATATTTGTCATTTTGGTAAGTCTGAGTAGTTTTGTAGCTTGCAAATTGTTGTTGGATTTAATAAGTAGGGTGCCGTCTCTTGTTTTTTTTGCATGTTTCTACTTCTCCTCCGCAGGCATAGTCTATGGTTTTTATACTCATTCACAAAGTGAAATGAGTATATTGGTTTTGTGCAATGTCCGTCACGCTGTCCGTCCGTCTGTCCGTCTGTCCGTCTGTCCGTATGAACGCAAACCATTTGCACAGTTTTGAAGCTAGAGAGTTGAAATTTGGAATATATACTCGTGTATACCCTCGAATTATAAAGTGTCAAGATTTTCCCGATACGCCCACTAGGGGCGTGGCAAATCGGAAAATGCATTTGCCCATACCTCAGAAACACTACTTCTAGAAGTGCTAGAGAGTTGCAATTTGGAATATATACTCGTGTTGACAACCCAAGATCAAAAAGCTATGGCGGATATATCTACGCCCATTGGGGGCGTGGCAAATCGGGTAAAACTGTATCTTCTACAGTTTTAAAGCTAGAACGCCCAAATTTGGCACGTAGGTTACTGATACGATCCTATGAAGATCGACCAAAAATCTATTTATCTACGCCTACTAGGGGCGTGGCAAATCGGATCTGACTATATAGTGATTTTTCAAATTCTGTAATATTTTGAGCACTATTGATGCTAGAGACTTGAAACTTGGTATATATACTCGGGTTGACAACCCAAGTTGGAAAAGATATGGCGGATATATCTACGCCCATAGGGGGCGTGGCAAACCGCAAAAGTTTGTAGCTCCTACAGTTTTAGAGCTAGAAGCTTCAAAATTGGATGGTAAGTTACTGGTGAGCTCCTCTATCGATGCGCCAAAAATAAATTTTACGCCCCTTTTGGGGTATGCCCGGCTAAAAAATACCCTGTAATTTTCGCATTTTTTGAGTGTAAGCATCCAAATTTCACACTTACGTTACCCTTCACTACTTCTAAGAACTGGCCAAAAATTATATGTCTACGCCTACTGGGGGCGTGGCAAATCGGGAAAAACTATACGTTTTTCCGATTCTCAGTGAGAAAATCAGAATTATATACAGATATTACTGCTGATCTCCTCTATTGATTTCCAAAAAATTATATATGTACAAACCAATTGTGGGCGTGGCAATGGGCGTGATCTGTGGGGGTGTGAATGAGTATCCCGCAGTCGGTAGCGCCCGACTGCAACGTTCTTACTTGTTATATTTGCTTATGTCCGGCGGTTCGTGCATGGTTGTTGTTGTTGGGCTAAGTCTGGTGTAACTGTTTGTAATTTGTGTTTGTTTTTGGTTTTTTTGTTTTGATTTTTTCCTTTTCGGTTTGATATTCGTTTGTCACGCGTTTGCTGATAAGATTTTGCTGTTGCGTTTGCGTAGCGGGGTTTTTGAAGCAGCACGTCTTATCTCCTGAGAGGTTGAAGTGATACTGTTGATTGCGGAAATATTTTATCGGTTTGTCAGTAGAATCAGAAGTGTACGTTAGCGACAATTCACTCTCTACATATATTACCCTGATCAGATGGAGCATTGTCCTCTAAAGCGTGAAAGTTTTGTCTTGATAGAGCTGTAGCATAATGAAATGAGCAAATTGGTTTTGTGCAATGCCTGTCTTGCTGTCCGATCGTCTGTCCGTATGAACGCAAACCTATTCGCCGCTATTGAAGCTAGAGACTTTAAATTTGGAATATATACTCGTGCATAGCTTCCTATAGTGTCAAGATTTTCCCGATACGTTCACTAGGGGAGGCAAATCGGAAAGTGCGTCTATTATCTAGTCAAATGATTTCTGCTAGTCAGCATTACATTTTCCTACACTAAAATCTTTTTTAGTTTCTCAAAGTCAGACAAATTTTTTCGTTAAGGCTCACTGCTATTTTTGGATTGTCCGGCGTTCGACTTGCCGTTATCGCCTTCCAGTACGTCTGTTTGGTTTGGCTATTGATGCATAATCCTTTACAAAGAACTTGTAGTAGCTCGCTAATGCAAGAAATATTATGAAATGGAACAATGTGGTATTCTGTTCAAACTTAGTGATTGCCTCTACTTTGTTGGGGTTTTTTGCAATACCGCCATGAGATACCACAAATCCGAGATATTAAACTTTTAACTTAAAAAACTGAGACTTCTGTCCACTTCTCTTCTTTTTTAAATAAATACCCATGCAATGTAATTTACATGATTCTCCATATGCTCCGAGAATATGATTAAATCATTTGAACACAGCATTATTTTCCAATCTGTTCTCGAAGCACTACATCCATTACTTCCTGCAAAATTTCGGGCGCATTTTTCAAACCAAAGCGAAGTCTGCAGAATTCATACATTCCATTTCCTACAAAAAAGGCCGTTTTTTTTCTGTCTTTTTCTGCAAGAATTATTTGGTGAAATCCTGATTCCAAGTTAAATGTTGTAAAGTAGTTTGCTTTACCAAGATTTCCAAGTATAGCCATTATGTTCTGTCTCGATTATTTGTCATCAATGGTTTTAAATTTCATATTATGAAATCGAATACAAATCGATTTTCCTTGTTATTTTGTTCATTAGGATGAAGGTCAGACCAGATCTTCATTATACCCTAAACCCTTTAAAAATGGTAAATCAGGGTATAATGGCTTTGTTGAAATGTAACAGGCAGAAGGAAGCGTGGCAGACCCCATAAAGTATATATATTCTTGATCAGGACGACGAGCTAAGTCGATATAGCCATGTCTGTCTGTCCGTCTAAGTGTCTGTTCGTATGAGTGTCTGTTCGTCCGTATGAACGCGATCTCGTAAGCCACAAAGCTAGAGATGTGAAAATTTTCAAGTATACTCGTATATTCCGCATGTACAAGCTTACGCAGTACAAGTTTATCTTTGATTTTCGATAACTCATCCCATTTCGTTATTATCGATAGTAATCAATCAGTTGACTTTGCTTTTAGAGCGTAGCCTGTACCATTAGAGCTAGATATTTCATGTTTACTATGTGTGTACGTGTAATGAATACGGAGGTTTTGTAGTTTTGCAAAAAACCTATTTCAAATACTGCTTTGCCAAATACAAAATCGTCATACAGCCCATTGTGTATGTTGAACATAGCTGGAAAGCTTCTCGAAAAGCTGTTAAAGCCCAGATTACTGGAAGACTTAGTTAAAAGCTGTCAAATCCACGACGGAAGCTATCGACGAGGTGGTTCAGGCAGCCAGAGCGACGCAATGAGGGAATGCATACTCACGCCCAGTGGTTCTATTAGTAACGCTTGACGTCAAAAACGCCTTTAATAGTGTTAGGTGGTCCGATATGATGGACTCATTAGAGCAGCGTTTCCATATACCGGAATACCTAATGGGTATTGTCAGGAGTTACTTGAAATATCGAGTACTCCTGTACACTACACAGACTGGCATTAAATGGTACAGAGTGACCGGAGGAGCTGCACAGGAGTCGATCTTACGACCAGACCTGTGAAATATCAGCTACGACGGCATTCTAAGACTGGAAATGCCTGAGGATACATTCCTTATCGGCTACGCAGATGATATCGTGGCCATCATCACCGCTAGAAATACAGCAGAGGCTCCGCACATAGACATGGCTCAGCTCCCGAGGCTTGGAACTTGCTACCCAGAAAACAGAGTTACTTCTGTTTACGGGGAAGCAGATTCCAAACGAAATTGAGATGCAAGTAAGCGGAAACCTGATAAGGACTCAGAGGACAGTGAACTATCTAGGCGTTAGATTAGACAGTATGCTAATGGCAAACGTTGACGGACCAACGGCAGGGAAACGAAGACTTCTAATGGAAACAACAAATGTAATTTGATTATATGGTAGCGAAGTATGGGCGGACACCCTAAAAGCAGAAGTCAGGCGGAAATTGATGTTATCGGTGCAGACCCGAGCAGCCTTCAGGATAGCTTCGGCATACCGTACAGTCTCCGGAGCTGCTGTGACGGTAATAGCAGCAGTTATACCGGTTGACCTGCTTGCGAAAGAGCGCAAGAAGCTATGGAATCTCCGGCAAAGTGGCCAATTTACGGTGCACGCAGCAAAGATGTTTCGACTGCAGACTATAGCCTCCTGGAAGGCAAAATGGGCATGCGAAAGATATGGAATATGGACGCCAAAAATTATTCCCGATCTAGAGCACTTGATAAATAGAAAGCACAGTGAAACGTCTGTTTATTTGACACAAATGTTTTCTGGACATGGCTACTTTTGAAAGTGCCTAAATAAGATGGGAAAAACTGACGAATCCAGCAGCACTTAATGCGAAAATGTTATGGATGATGCGAAACATACTTTCCTTGACTGCGAAAGGTGGTCAGAGGAGAGAATCGACTTGGCCGACAGTTTCTGTCGGTGAAGTCAAAGTAGACCAATAGTACCTATAGATGCTTGGAAAATAAAAAGAAAAGAAAAGACTTTGCCAAAAATTTCTGGCGGCGGAAAAAACGGCAGCGCTTAGCAAGAGAATATACAAGGGCTCCACCTTGAAGGTTCCAAGTTGAATGGCAGCCCTTGTAAGAAGAGGTTTTTCTGATTCTGCACATATGCAATTTGTTAGTTGCTGGTTGTGTGAGAATATGATACACACAAAATGTGCTGGTCTGACCGGACATAACTATGATAAAATCATGTTCACTGCCAAAATTCGTTGTGGTGGTTTACGCTGGTCTTGTCTGATTTGCTTGAAAAAACAATTTAATTTTTTCGAGATGCACAATTCAGTGCGAGTAACTGAGTAATATTTCCTAACAGCTATCTAGTGACCTAGAAGCTGGTGAGATTTTATTAAATCAGTACAACTTTGATACTCCACATTCTCAAATTGTGACTCCATCTCAGTTGGTACCCCCTTCCGTAACAATATTGCTTACTAATTTATTAGAGCCTTCCTTTCTAATGACTTGTCAGACACACCTGTTGCTAGTGTTACAATAGACACAAAAGAGCCTATACAGGTTCCTATCAAAACAAGTAAGAAAGCTCAAGTCGGCGGTACCCGACTAGGAGATCCCCTGAACCCTGCGATGAGCCAATATTCCATACATTCTATGCTTATTTAATATATATATACAAGCAACACATGCACACACATATACACACATGCATATGCACGCACGCAAATGCGAGTGCTCTGCTGACTGCGCAGTTTACGCAGCGACTGTGCTCGGGCTGCAGAAGACCTATATTATGGGAAGTTAATTGTTGATTTAGTTTCTTTGTAGATGGACTGTCTTTATCAAACTTTCAGAGCGTGATAATGTCATTCATATGTATGTAATTGCCAAAGCACAAGTCTCTAGTATTTGAAATACGGTTTTTACAAATTTGTGGGGAAGGGAAGGAAAGGGGGGATGGTATCCAAAATGTGACAAAAACCAAATTGTATAAACTACACATTATACTGAATACAAAATTTGAAGACTCTAGCTCTAAAGATGTGGGAGATATAAATTTATAACTGATTTTCGATAACGTTTAAAATCGATAACTTTAAAACGATCAAATTTATCGATTTTTTGAAGCAAACTCGATCTGCGCGTGCTATACACGGATCTATATAAAAAATTTCAGTCTCTAGCTCTTATAGATTCTGAGATCGACGCGTTCAAACATACGGACAGACGGACGGACGGACGGACGGACGGACGGACGGACGGACGGACAGACGGACAGGGCTAAATCGACTCGGCTTGTCATCCTGATCAAGAATATATATACTTTATGGGGTCTGCCACGCCTCCTTCTGCCTGTTACATACATTTCAACAAAACCATTATACCCTGATTTCCCATTTTCAATGGGTTCAGGGTATAAAAACGAAAAGCTTCCCCGAATGTTGCTCAAGCAATGAACAATATTCCGACCTCTTCTCCCACTCTTACTATACCCACTTTATCTGTCGTTTCTCCTCGAAAAGAACTTTTCCTATCTAGGCTTTCATCTGACACGACATGTGAGGCTGTTCTTTGGAAATTCAATTTTGCGACCCCTCGAGAAATTGCTTCATTCAAAATCTATGTGCCCGATGAATTTTTCACAACTATATGTGACTCCAAATTTTGGCCAAATCATGAGAGTATGCATGAATTCAAACACAAGAATCGAAATAGGCTGTCTCCTATATCGTTAAATCCTACTTCGATTTAATGTTCTTCTAATATTGTACCAAAAAACTAAATTGTGCACAATTTTCTCTGCGGTTGTCTTTGATATATCAAAACGTTCGTGGCCTAAATTCTAAGCTCAGAAGACTATTTTTGAGTAGTTTTAGTATAAATTCTGAAATTAGTACTCTCACAGAAACGTGGCTAAGTCCGAATGTTTATAATAGTGAGATTCTCTCAAATGACTTCATTATTTATAGACACGATCGATTGCTACGTAGAGGTGGTGGTGTCTTGATTGGTGTTAAATCCAATATCCTCTCAGAATCTTTTATTTTTTCGTCAGTTCGTTATTTCGAGATTATTGGAGTTAAAATACCTCTTCCATCGTGTTCCTTATTTATTACTTGTTCATATATCTCTCCCTCTTCAGATGTTCAAGTTTATGCTCAAAATATAAAGAATTTTATGGACATGTTAATGATAACGACATGTTTCTTGTGTTACTCCAGTCCCAACCGTAATTTTCTTTAGATCATTAGATCATTACCTTTTCAATGAATTATTCACGCTTTCTATGTTTTAGATGAACTCTATATTAAATCATCTGAATCGGTCACTTGATCTAGTTTTTATTAATGATGACTCTAGCATTAATATTTCTAGATCATCACCTTTTTTTATACGTGAAGATATACATCATCCCACTTTTGAGATACTATTATCCATAAGCATTCCACCAATTTTCACGCCTATGCTTTCAAAACAACGTCATTTTTTAACAAATGCAATTTTGATTTGCTTAATCAACTAATTATTGCAACAGATTGGTCTCCTTTATATGACTCAGTTCACATTAATTTGGCAACACCTTTGTTTTTATAACACATTAACTCTATTCTACATGAGTGTGTTCCTATGTGTCTCCCTATGCCCGTTTCTAATAAAGCCCCCTGGTTTACTCAGACTCTTTCTAATTTAAAAAATATTAAGTCTAAATATTTTTAAAAATCTTAAAACTCTGTTTCGATTGTAGACTGGTTTAAATATTCCATAGCCAAATCAAACTTTAATATTTAAAATTTTCGGTGTTATGATAAATGTCTTATACGTTACAAAAGGCAGTTTGCTCGTGATCCTAAGCAATTTTACTCATTCGTAAACTTGAACCGTAAATCTTATAGTTTATCTTCCTCATTTTGCCTCGGATTGGACAAAACTTTTAATGATCCTGATTCCTCTAATCTTTCTGCATTTCATATCCTTAATTAATTTCTGCAACTAATATTATTAATGCTTCTAATGTTTCCCCTGCTTCTCTGGTTTCACCTACAGTCAACATTACTAAAACTATTTGTCGCTGGAAACCTCTGTTTTTCCGTCTATTTAAAAAGAGTCTTTCATCATTCCTCTATATAAAAAAGGTGGGAGGTTTGACATTTCTAATAATAGCGGTATTTTGCAAACTATCTGCTATTCCGAAATTTTTTGCAAAAATAATAACATCGACCCTACAACCTTTTTGTAAATCGATTATTTTACCTTCTTAGCATAGTTCTATTCAAAATCGATCAACCTCGACTAATCTACTAGAGTTTACTTTCTTAGTAAATGACAGTTTTTTAAATGAAATGCGAACTGATGCTATATATACTGATTTCACTAAAGCATTTGACTCAGTACACCATGATGTATTACTTCAAAAGCTTGATCACTTAGGATTTTCCCCTAAGCTTCTTTCTTGGATTTCATCCTATTTAAAGGGTAGAACCCAAAGAGTTGTGTTGAGAACAGCTTTTTCGAAACTTGTTTTCGTTTCGTCGGGTGTACCTCAGGGTAGTCATTTGGGTCCGTTACTTTTTTCCCTATTTAGAAATGATTTTCCAAACCGTATATCGAATTCAAAGATAATTATGTACGCAGATGACGTAAGACTTTATCTTTCATATTCTAATGCACTTGATCATCTATTCCTATAAGATGATCTTAATTCCTTTCAACTTTGGTGTGTGGCTAATCGGTTGCATTTAAATTGTTATACATGTATGACAATGACCTTCTGTCGTACTATTCCATATATTGCTAATTATTCAATTAATAATTATTAGTTACAACTTATTTTTGCTGCCAAAGATCTTGGTGTACTTTTTGACTCGAAACTTAATTTAAATTCTCATATCTCAACCATCATTAATAAAGCCAAAAGTATTTTTGGCTTTATTAAACGTTGGGCAAAAGAATTCAAGGGTCCCTTCACCTATTTTAGAATATTATTCAATTATTGTGTCAAGATCGTATTGAATCGGTTCAGAAACAGTTTCTACTCTTTACCTTACTAGATCTAAACTGGGACCCCAATCTTCGTTTACCGCCTTGTCATAGTAGGCTTCTTCCTATTGATCTTTCATCTTTAATCAATCGTAGAACTATCCTGGGGATTGTTTTCCTAAATAATTTGATTATTGGTAATATTGATTCGTCCTGCCTGTTATTGCAACTTAATTTTTCTGTTCCTTCCAGAACAACCAGACACTTTCGTCCGTTGTATTTACCATTGTGCACATCGGACTATACTTTCCATAGCGCGTTTCAAGTTTTATGAGTTAATTATAATCAATTTTATCACGTATTTTCCTGTGAACTCTCTCTTCCTTTAATTAAATCCTTGCTTTCAGGTCATCTTAGGGAAATCACACACAGTGCCCAGGAGTTAGCAGATGCACAAATTTGACGACCTGGAAAATCTTCAACAATGTGTAGTGAATTGTACTGAATTGACTCAGCTCGTCGCTCTGATCAAGAACCTATATACTTTATGGGCTCTGCCACGCGTCCTTCTGCCTATTACATATGTTTTAAGAAAACCATTATACCTTGATTTCCCATTTTCAATGGGTTAAGGGTATACAAATAATACAACGAACAAGAACAGTTTTTTACCAACTAGCCTCAACACAAGAAAGATTTTTATTGAAGAAACTATAAAGGGAGATTTTTTTTAAATTTTGCTGGACAAAGGATCAACAGTTAGTATCCTTAACACTGTAGGATCAGGAGCGCTTTCCAGTCCAGCATAAGATTCAAGGAATGGGCATGTTGTTCTAAAAAACCACGAGGTGTAAATTAAATTCAGCGTGTCGTAGACGCAACCGTTTATTCATAGAGTTCTCAATATACTGAGACGATTGATCTTAGGCAAAGAATTTTCAACAAGGCAGAGTTCTCACTCTGAAATTCGCTGGTCTAAATTAATAGAGCATAGGTAAATAACATCTTAACTTAAAGCTAAAATATGAGTGAACTTGACCCAACATTCCGACCCCATTGAATGACGTATTTTTTCAAGAGGCAGGAATATTATTCCCTTGGTATTGCGCACATCGACGACTCAAACTCGTTGGTCTCGTCCGGCAACTGCAAAAAACGCATTTCAAATACTAGAGATTTTTGCTTTAACAAATACACACATTTAAATGACATAAACATATCATAACCATAACCTGAAAGTTTGATTAAGAAAGTCCATCTACAACAACATTTATTCAACCATTAATTTCGCTGCGTAAACTGCGCAGATCTGCGTGCTTATGCGAGAGTGCGTATGTGTGTGTGCGTATGAGTGTGTGCATATGTTGGTCGTCATGTATATGTAAATGAAGCATAGAATGTTTGGAATATCGGCTTCACGCAGGGTTCAGGAGATTTTCTAGTCGGGTACCGCCGACTACAGCTTTCTTACTTGTTTATCATAAGTTAAATTATCTACACTCATTGCGTCTGATGGTGGTGCTCAATTGGTGGTCGATTAACATTTTGATTTTGATTGCTTATAATGTTTTGGATTTGTTGTTGTCTATTTCGGTTTTGCTAGTTATTGTTAGGTTGCTTTGTTCAGTACGTTGATTATTGTTTGTATTGTTGTTATTGTTATTTGATTGTCCGTATTTGTGTAACGTCCTGAGTTTTGATTATTTTGTTCATTAAATTGTTGATTGTTATTGAACGAATTAGAATAATTTGCGATTTAAGTTTCCGAAATTCAATCCGATAAAGTTAGCTGTTTCATTTCCGATAACGTTATTTTATTAATCATGGAAATCCCCATTGAACCACATTATCATTCTTTTACTCTATGTATTAAAAATTTTCTTCAAATATCAACTAGTCTGCTATTGTTTTCAAAGCCCTAAAAAACAGTGATTTCTTCAACAATGATTCTAATCTAGTTATCTAAATATCTAACACTAGTTACCCTTAAGTTTTTTATTTTTTTGTCAATCCTATCTGACCAGTTCTATGCCAATAGTGATGTCTCAATCAAATTTCCACTCCTCTCAATTGGTTGGTGGGCTAATATTTAATATGGTTCTGGCCTGACTTTAAATTTTGGTGTTAAAGATGGCCGTGAAGACCTGGTTATCCCCTCTTGTCCGGTGAATTCTAGTATTTATCTGGTTTCAATTTCGATGCTGTTCCTATCACTTATAGGGTTCCTCCCATCTTTCTAGTAGTCCTTTTCGGTTGGTCATGGTAATGGGAAGTGACGCTATTGGCGTAACTCGCGTACTTATATAGATACTTATTCGCTTCATTCTGTGCCTCTCACTCACTCAATTGAATTTAATTTTGCGCATGTTGTGAGTAAAGCCATGCAGACCTCTAGTATATACATTAAACTTTAAATGCTAAGTAGTTGATGTAGGAGATAGCAAAGTTAATTATCGTAGAGCGTACTTATGTAGAGGTCTCTAATGGTACAAAAGGCTTTCTTATTTGATTATTTATTATTAAAGAATAAATTCATAGCCTACAAACCATGAATGTTTGACCATAATTACTGTTCTTAGTCAAAATATTTATCATAATATTGTGAGTAAAGTATTAAGCTATTAGTTATACCTGACTTGTTTGCTTTTGTGTAAAGGGTTAAGCCAAATTTATGATTTAAAATAAAAAATAGCCATGTATGATTATATTTTTTACCTATAGCATAAAGTTGTCATATCCATATTTTGTTGCACCAAACCAGCACACAAGTCATCGAGAGAATTCGAGCTTAGCACTGCTTTGGTCGAAAAAACGTGATTAGCTAATTTAGTATCTTCCAACACGCACGCTTGCTTTAACCGATCTGTTGCTAATAAAGATTTGGGAGGCGTAACTCTGCCAAAATAAAATTGAGCTGATTGATTATCGATACCCTCATCACTACATGAGCTATCATCCAGTCCAGTGTCGTTAAGTTGATCACATGCTGCCGTCGAATTGCGATTACTTTCCATTAAACCTAGAAAATATTCAAATTGTTATTCAAGTCGTTTCAGAAAAAATAAACTATAATTACTAGCAAAGTCGATGCCGTCGAGTACATTCTAATATAATATCATATAGCATATGTGTAAGAATATACCAGGGACAATTATGACAATTGAAGAATCTATAATTTTTTTAATACCTTGGAACTATTGAAAATGGTAAATCAGGGTATAATGGTTTAGTTAAAATCTATATAACAGGCAAAAGGAGGCGTTGCAGACCTCGTAAAGTATATTCTTGATCTGGATGAAGAGCTGAGTCAATATAGCCATGTTCGTCTGTCCGTCCGTATAAACACAGCGATTTCGTAAGCCACAAAGATAGATACTTGTTTTAAATTTATTTCGATTACTCATCCTATTTTTTTCCCTTTAAAGAGTAGAAACTTTAACTTAGACAAAAACGCATATCTGAATGTCATCATTACTCTTTATAAACTTTGATTAATGAATGCTTCCTAGAAAAAAATATTAATTTTTCATAGAAAAACCCATAAGGGCTATAAAGTAAGCATGTGTTGTTTGATATTTATGTGTATAAGAAGCGTAGAATGATTGGAAGAGAAGATCTAGGCTCTTATTTCTAATGCCCCGAATTTATTAATGAAGTAAAGGAGTAACGGATATATCAGCGCCAAAGGACACGGTAAAGAGAAAAAATCAATATCTTTTTAAGCTTTCAAGCTAGAAACTTAAAAATTCGAAAATTAAGTTCACCTTTATCTCCAGCCTATCGAAGACAAAAAAATAAATTTTACACATATGACATATCGAAAATACCCTGAAATTTTTACAGTTATTGATTTGATTTGGTTGATATGGTTTCATTTTATAAATAAGATGTTCTTCAGATAAATATGTTGATTTGGCAATTCTATGCCATATACTTAGTGGCTTAGCTGTTAAGAAGAAATGAAATAAAGCACTCTCACTAAAACCACCAAAAGTGGAAGACCTACTATTCTCAACTTGCCAACAAAATAGTAAAAAAGAAAATCATTTACGGTCTTGCATTTGCATACAAACGGAGAGAACCAAAAGTTTAACTGAAGTCGTTGTGTACATAAATTTACATCTTATGAGAAAAGCATAATTTACGAATGAATTCTATCAGCTCAATGAGCTGAGTTGATATAGCTCTGTCCGTCTGTCTGTCCTTCCGTCCGTTCGTGTGATCGCAGCGATCTCGTAAACCACAAAAGCTAGAGATCTGAAACTTTCAATTTATATTCGTGTATCCCTACGCAGTACGAGTTTGTTTTTGGATTTTCGATAGGTCATCCTGTTTCCCTATTATCGATAAAAATTGATTGATTTTCTTCGTTTTGATTTGTGATTTTTGGATTTTGGATACCAAGCCCCCTTCGCATTCAATTTGCTAAAAACGTATTTCAAATACTAGAGATTTGTGATTTTACATATACTCACATATGAATGACATAATCACGCTGTAAGTGTTTGATAAAGAAAGTCCATCTACAAAAAAAGTTATTAAGCATTTATTTCCCATACAATACGCATATTACAGACCGAGCGCAGTCGCTGCGTCAACTGCGCAGTCAGCACAGCGCGTGCTTATGCGTGCGTGCGTATACATGTGTGTGTGTCGCAATGTTTGTATATGCAAAATAAGTATAGAATGTTTGGAATATTGGCTTTTCAGTGTGTAGTTATGTCATTCATATGTGTGTATTTGCTGAAGCACAAGCCTCTAGCACCTATAATACGTTTTTTTTTTTTTTGCAAATTTATTGCGAAGGGGGCGTGGCATCCAAAATATAACAAAAACCAAAATTGTGAAAACTCCACATTATACTAAATACAAAATAAGGAGTCACGAGCTTTAAAGATGTGCGAGACATAATTTAATAACTGGCTTCCGATTTCATTCATTCGATAAAAGTTATCGAATATTTGAAACAAACTTGAAATGCGCGTGCTATACAGGAACCTCCATAAAATTTCAAGTCTCTAGCTCTTATAGATTCTGAGATCGACGCGTTCATACATACGGACAGACGGACAGACAGACAGACAGACAGACAGACAGGGCTAAATCAACTCAGCTCGTCGCCCTGATCAAGAATATATATACTTTATGGGGTCTGCCACGCCTCCTTCTGCCTGTTACATACATTTTAACAAAACCATTATACCCTGATTTCCCATTTTCAATGGGTTCAGGGTATAACAAGTAAGAGTGCTCTAGTCGAGACGGCTCGACTACGAGATACCCTGAACCCTGCGAAGAGCCAATCTTTCCAACATGCTATGCTTCTTTTACATATACAAAGATTGCGAGCAACGCACATACACACACACACATGCATACGCGCGCACGCATAAGCACGCGCTCTGCTGACTGCGCAGTAGACGCAGCGACTGCGCTCGGGCTGCAATATGTCTATTGTATGGAAAATTAAATGTTTAATAACTTTTTTTGTGGATGGGATTTCTTAATCAAACTTTCACAGAGTGATTATATCATCCATATGTATGTATGTGTATTTGCTAAAGCACAAGTCTCTAGTATTAGAAATATGAATTTTTCAAATTGGGGGCGAAGGGGGCGTGGCATCGAAAATCCAAAAATTACATAATGTCCGCATTCATAACACGAATCTACACAGTGAATTTAGAGTCTCTAGCTCTCACGGTATGCTTAACCAAAGAAAAGTTATCGATTTTTATCGATAATAAGGAAACGGGATAATAAAAAAAAACTCGTACTGCGTAGGCTATAGACGAGTATTCTCTGAAAATTTCTCTCTAGCTTTTGTGGTTTACGAGATCGCTTCGTTCACACGGACGGACGGACGTACAGGGCTATTTCAACTCAGCTCATCGAGCTGACCAAGAATATATTTACTTTATGGGGTCTGCCATGTCTCCTTCTGCCTGTTACATACATTTTCACAAAAACATTATACCCTGTTTACCTATTTTCAATGGGTACAGGGTATAAAAAGATACGGCGGATATATCACCTACAGTTTTAGAAATATAAGCTCCGCTATCGATAGCCCAAAAATAATTACGCTGCAATTTTCCCATTTTCAAAGCGTAATCCCCAAATTTTAGTTAAATTACCCTAGACCCCTCGTAAAGAAATAATGATATGTCTGACCTACTGGGAGCGTGGCAAATTGGATCTGAATATATAGTGTTTTGTACATTTCTGCTTAAGCACTATTGATGCTAGATACTGTAAATTTATACCGTTTGTCCAGAACCCCTTTACACACTGAGAAAAAACTACATTTTTTGACATAAGATGCAAAAATAATAACCTTATATTCCAATAATTGAAATTTTTTTGATTCTAAGCTGTTTAATAATCAATTTTAAGTTTAATTATCAAAAGCAGATAGTAAAACTTAAAGTGTGTAACAAAATAAACGACAACAAGTTAGAACGCTGCATTCGGGCGCTACCAACTGCGGAATACTCATTCACACCCGCACAGCTCACGCCCATTGCCACGCCCACAACTGGATTGTACATATATAATTTTCTGAAATCAATAGAGGAGATCAGCACTGAGAATCGGAAAAACGTAGTTTTAATTTTTATTTTTAATTTTTGGCCAGTTCATAGAAGTAGTAGAAGGGTAACGTAAGTGTGATATTTGGATGCTTACACTCAAAAAATGCGAAAATTACAGGGCATTTTTTAGCCGGGCATGCCCCAAAAGGGGTGTAAAAATTATATTTAGCTCATCAATAGAGGAGCTCACCAGTAACTTAACCATCCAATTAACTTTTGCGGTTTGCCACGACCCCTATGGGCGTAGATATATCCGCCATATCTTTTTCGTCTTGGGTTGTCAACCCGATATATACCAAATTTCAAGTCTCTAGCATCAATAGTGCTCAAAATATAGCAGAATTTGAAAAATCACTATATAGTCAGATCCGATTTGCCACGCCCCTAGTGGGCGTGGATATATATTTTTGGTCGATCTTCATATGATCATAGCAGTAACCTACGTGCCAAATTTGGGCGTTCTAGCTTTAAAACTGTAGAAGATACAGTTTTACCCGATTTGCCACGCCCCCAATGGGCGTAGATATATCCGCCATATCTTTTTCGTCTTGGGTTGTCAACCCGAGATATACCAAATTTCAAGTCTCTAGCATCAATAGTGATCCAAATATTACAGCATTTGAAAAATCACTATATAGTCAGAACCGATTTGCCACACCCCTAGTAGGCGTGGATATATAATTTCGATCTTCATAGGATCTAAGCAGTAACCTACGTGATAAATTTGGGAGTTCTTGCTTAAAAACTGAAGAAGATACAGTTTTACCTGATTTGCCACGCCCCCAATGGGCGTAGATATATCCTCCATAGGTGTTTGATCTTGGGTTGTCAACGCTAGTATAAATTTCAAATTGCAACTTTCTAGCACTTCTAGAAGTAGTGTTTCTGAGATATCAGAAAATACATTTTCCGATTTGCCACGCCCCTAGTGAGCGTACCGGGAAAATCTTGACATTTTATAATTCGAGGGTATACACGAGTATATATTCCAAATTTCAACTCTCTAGCTTCAAAACTGTGCAAATGGTTTGCGTTCATACGGGCAGACGGACGGACGGACAGCGTGACGGACATTGCACAAAACCAATATACTCATTTCACTTTGTGAATGAGTATAAAAACTAAGATGACTCACTTTTCAAGCTGCCAAGAAACTGTTTACACATTGTGTTTCCGGATTCAGTTTTGCTCTAATTCTTGGAAACAAAGGTGCTTTTCAGTGATCTATGCTTTTTGCGTCTCTTAATACAAGTTTATTTTTGCAAATCTTTCAATTTGGCTATGATTTTTGGCTGAATACTCATCTAAAAGTGATATTTTTTTTAATTTTTATAATACCTGGCATAAGATTAAGCTTTAATGTGGTTCAACTGATTTATTATAATCCAAGTTGGAAAATCTGCTTCAGAATTAGTTGAAGAGTTATCTGTATCTAGGAAAACAATTTACAATGTTAAAAATCGCGCGGAAAAGGAAGGCAGGCTTGAAAAAAGCGGCACAGGTGGGCGTAAAAGCAAGGGTTACAGTCGGACAGACCGCTTAATTAAGCGGAAAATTGGCCAAAATAGGCAAATATCCTTAAGGAAGAATGGAAATTAGATGGGTCACTTAAAACAGTACGCTAGGTCACTCTACGCCATAGGTACACTTGAAGAGTTGCACGAAAGAAAACGGTGCTCGATGATTTACCGATATAAATGTAGAAAATACAAATACAAAATTGAAGACCCTAGCTCTAAAGATGTGGGAGGTATAAATTTATAACTGAATTTCGATAACTTTTTTAATCGATAACTTTAAAACATTGATTTACCATTTTCAATGGGTTTAGGTTTTGAAAATTACAAAATCATTGTATTCATTACACAGTAAATTTGAAATATCTAGCTCTTTCGGTGTACAAAAAACGTAAATTTATCGTTTTATCGATAATATCGAGACGGGATGAGTTATCGAAAAAATAAGGCAAGCTTACTGCATATGGTATACAAGAGTATATGTTGAAAGATCGCTGCGTTCAAACTGACGGACAGGCAGACGAAGAAGGTTAAAAAAAGAATACATACACTTTTTGGGGTCTGTCACCTCCTCTTCTGACTGTTACATGCATTTTAACAAAACCATTATTCCCTGATTTTCTATTTTCAATGGGTTCAGGGTTTAACAAGTAAGAAAGCTCTAGTCGGTGGTACCCGACTAGGAGATCCCCTGAACCCTGCGATGAACCGATATTCCAAACATTTTATACTTATTTAACATATACATATACAAGCAACACATGCACACACACATACACACACACATACGCACGCACGCATAAGCAAGCGCTCTGCTGACTGCGCAGTTTACGCAGCGACTGCGCTCGGGCTGCTGTAAGAGCTGTATTTTGGGAAGTTAATTGTTGAATAAGTTTCTTTGTAGATGGACGTTCTTAATTAAACTTTCAGAGAGTGGTTATGTCATTCATATGTGTGTATTTTCCGAAGAACAAGTCTCTAGCACTTGAAATACGTTTTTTGCAAATTTGGGGCGAAGGGGGCGTGGCATCAAAAATATAACAAAAACCAAAATTGTATAAACTCCACATTATACTAAAAACAAAATTTGGAGACTCTAGCTTTAAAGATGTGCGAGACATAATTTTATAGCTGGTTTCCAATTTAGTTTTTAATCGATAACATTAAAACGATAAGAGTTATCGAATTTTTGAAACAAACTTGATATGCGCGTGCTATACAGGAACCTACATAAAAAATTTCAAGTCTCTAGCTCTTATAGATTCTGAGATCGACGCGTTCATACATACGGACAGACGGACAGACAGACAGACAGACGGACAGGGCTAAATCAACTCAGCTCGTCGCCCTGATCAAGAATATATATACTTTATGGGGCCTGCCACGCCTCCTTCTGTCTGTTACATACATTTTAACAAAACCATTATACCCTGATTTCCCATTTTCAATGGGTTCAGGGTATAACAAGTAAGAAAGCTCTAGTCGGCGGTACCCGACTAGGAGATCCCCTGAACCCTGCGAAGAGCCGATATTCCAAACATTCTATGCTTATTTAACAAATATATATAATCAACACATGCACACACACATACACACATGCATACGCACGCACGCATTAGCGAGCGCTCTGCTGACTGCGCAGTTTACGCAGCGACTGCGCTTGGGCTGCAGTAAGAGCTATATTATGTGAATTTAATTGTTGAATAAGTTTTTTTGTAGATGGATGTTCTTAATCAAACTTTCAGAGCGTGGTTATGTCATTCATATATGTGTATTTGCCGAAGCACAAGGCTCTAGCGCTTGAAATACGTTTTTTGCAAATATGGGGCGAAGGGGGCGTGGCATCCAAAATATAACAAAAATCTAAATTGTACAAACTACACATTATACTAAATACAAAATTTGGAGGCTCTAGCTTTAAAGATGTGGAAGATATAAATATATAACCGCATTTCGATAACGTTTTAAATCGATAACTTTAAAACGATCCAATTTATCGAATTTTTGAAACAAACTCGATCTGCGCGTGCTATACACGGATCTACATAAAAAATTTCAGTCTCCAGCTCTTATAGATTCTGAGATCGACGCGTTCATACATACGGACGGACGGACGGACGGACGGACGGACGGACTGACGGACAGACGAACAGACGGACATGGCTATATCTACTCAGTTCGTCGAGCTGATCAAGAATATATATACTTCATGGGGTCTGCCACGTCTCCTCCTGCCTGTGATATACATTTTAACAAAACCATTATACCCTGTTTTCCCATTTTCAATGGGTTCAGGGTATAAAAAAAAACAGATAAGTCACTTTTCATACAAAAATCAATAAATTTAGTATGATGATGGATACTCTTTCCTTTTAATAGTCTCTACCAATCACATTGGCATTCATATGACCAATTTGTGAGAATTTGAGGCCACTCCTCCGTTAATATGTTTGGTGGACTTTTTTTTCATTTTAGGTAAGCCTTGTGGTCCATTGTAGGCTCAATGAAGTCATGTTCAATAATACTCTGATGGTTTTGTTGAAATGTATATAACAGGCAAAAGGAGACGTGGCAGGCCCCATAAAGTATCTAAATATTCAGGTATATATGATCAGGGCGACGAGTTGATTCGATTTAGCATTGTCCGTCCGTCCGTCTGTCTGTATGCATGGACGCGTCGATCTCAGAACCTAAGGGAGCTAGAGAATTAAAACTTTATGTAGGTCTATATATAGCACGCGCAGATCGAGTTTGTTTCAAAAATTCGATAACTATTATTGTTTTAATGTTATCGATAAAAACGTTGTCGAAATCTACTTATAAAGTTATATCACGCACGTCTATGGAGCTAAAGTCTCAAAATTTCTTTATTAGTTGCATGTGTATTTTAAACAATTTTGATTTGGCTATATTTTGGATATCGGCTCCAAATTTTTATTAATTGATGGTCAATTTCAAATATTGCCAATAAGTGAATGGGTTTGCATTTTTCTTCAATTGACAAGTATTTAATAGATTATGAAGATTATATGCTGAAAATGTCAATAAAATCTATTACATACCACAACAAATTTTAAACAAAACATTTAGCCAATTGACGAAAGAACGTGGCAGCAGCGCTAAGCATTGAACTGCGAACATTCTAGAAAATTCTATGAAATCGCAAATACGGTTGAATTGTTTTTGAATTATCAGCTGCTACTTTGTTTCGGATTTACTTTCAACTTCTTAAGTGCAGTGGCGGTATTAGTAGAAGCGGCGTACGGCGGTGAAATGCCTCACGTTCAATTCCAGTCGCCGTCGGATTAATTTATTTTTCAATTTTTTTTTTTACAACTATGAAGTGGCAGTATTCGGAGAGGTGATGCGCTTTGACGAGTACATAGATGTAGACTCGAATCCAAATGATGTGATGTCGGTTTTTCTTCTATTTATTTTATTTTTCGAACAATAATGCAATTTGATTGTGAAAGTGCAAATTCGAAAACTTTTTTAATTTTGTATAAGTTTGTTCTAGATACAAGCTGTGGAGCACATTTAAAAATGATCTCCTTATCGTTCACCCCCGACTAGAGTTTTCTTACTTTTATACCCTGAACCTATTGAAAATGGTAAATTAGGGTATGTTTTTCTGAAAACGTATGTAATAGACAGAAGGAGGCGTGGCCGATCCCATAAAGTATACATATTCTTGATCAGGACAACGAGCTGAGTCGATATAGCCATGTCCGTTTAGTCGTCCGTCCGTCTGACTGTTCATCCGGCTGTCCGTTCATATGAACACAGGAATCTCGTAAGCCATACACAGTACGAGTTCACTTTATTTTTTTTATCAAAACTCAGCCCGTTCCGTTATTATCGATAATAATCGATAAGCTGTTATCGTTTTTGTATACCTTAAGAGCTAGAGACCTCAAATTTACTATGTGGGCTCGTGTAATGAATATAGAGATTTTGTAATTTTTAGATTTTTGGGGGTGATCCCCTCTTGGGCACAAATTTGCAAAAAACGTATTTCAAATACTGAGGAGTTGTGTTTTTTTTGTATTTTCTTAATTAAACTTTCATAAAATGATTATGTCATTTTAATGTGTGTATTTTCCAAAGTACAAGTCTCTAGTATTTAAATTACGATTTTTGCAAGCTTTGGGTGAAGCGGGGATCATACCCCAAAATGTGAAAATTAAGAAATCTCCGTATGCATTACACGTAGCCACAAAGTAATTATGAAGTCTCTAGCTCACACGTTGTACAAGCCACGCTAAAAAAAAATAAAAATAAAATCGTATTGCGTATGGTATTCATCAATATACATTGAGAATTTCAGATTTCCAGTTTTAGTGGGTTACGTGATCGCTGCGTTCATTCGGGGGGACCCCATTTTCAACGGTCGTTATAATCTAGTATCGTAGGATTTATTATATTGGGATTTGCAATCGTTATCGTGACCATTAGGTTTTGGATTTCTGTTACTAGCATTCTGGTTTTTGCTAGCGGAGCCTCGTACAGCTGCGAAGTGACATCGAAATCCTTCTTTTTCGCCATGACTATTTTTGTTCACAGTTTTCGTAAGCACGGTCGACTTAATCCTCTCTAACTTTGCCCCATTACGCGTGCCTGCTAAAACCGTAAGTACAGTACCTAATAAATCTAATCCGGAGCGTCCTCCGGATCTTCTCCAAGTGTTCAGACGGAATGATTGTGTGTAGCTGCGGCACTCCCACGTTACCTTCGCACGTTGAAGGTGTTGGCAGCAATGTATATCAATGGTGTTAGCCTTAAGCTGAACACTGCATGATATATTAGGCCACTGGTATTCGACCAACCTGGAGTGTTCGTGCCACTGGTATTCGACCAAGCTGGAGTATTATGTACGCGGCGGAAGTTCACCGTAATAAGATTACAATTGTATTACGATGTTTGCAGGAGCAACGTTTATTAACAAAAGATGGCTTTGATTTCACAATCAGAACTAATACTAAAGAACTTAGCAAGCTAGGAAGAGGCTACAAAGCATATACTGATGAAACAACAGAATATCGCAACTTATAGCTGGCGAGCCGACTTAGCCTAAATAATAAGTGCTGAACTCAGTAGCCTGGTGGTTAGCATGACAACAATCAGTCAAACTGTTGAATGCGAGAGGCGCACGTCAACTATATATATATATATATATATATATATATATATATATATATATATATATATATATATATATATAAATTAAACCAATTAATGTTTTATATTGAATAATTTTTATTTACAACTCGTTTGAGTTGGTTGAGAATCATTCTTAAACTAAAGCTTAATGTAACTTAAAATGAATTTATAAAGCCGCCGCTGCCGGCAGACAGACCGGCAGACCGCTGAGTCGGCGCTTCTTGTCGACGATCAGACTGCTTAGGCGTGATAGTATCAAATTTCGCCTGCAACTCTGTCGTAACGACTTCTTGTCGACGATCAGACTGCTTAGGCATGATAGTATCCAATTTCGCCTGCAACTCTGTCGTAACGGCATCCGGCCCAATTGCTCTATCAGCAACTTTGGCCATGCGCGTGTTAACTCCTCCCTGGGTAGGCTGAAACCCGTCCTCGGGTTTCTCTTTGATTGTTTTGCGGCGGTATAATTTCCATGCGCTTAAGAGAAGGAGGAGAAGAGTAATGAGGATTAGGCAGCCAAACGACCTTGATGATATGTCTGATTTCAGGTCCCCGATGTGGCGGAGATTCTTCAGACTCAGATCGTGTAGGAATGGGAGGCTTAGATGTTCCCTGAAAAGGGTGATGTTAACTATGGCTGACGTAGAAACAGCGGGTTTCTTTCTTATGATGCCCCGATGATTTTCGTAACGGGTGCCGTTGATGTAGATGTATTCGTCAAAAGTGGCCAGGAAAGTTCCCGAGACTTGTTGACTGCCTCCAGCGTTGTCCACCACATTTACTGTTGCGCTGTTGATGATTATGATGCCATCTTCAATCGTCGTTATGGGCTCTAGGTGCCCGGGTCGCGTGGCGCATTGTGCGACGGTTCCTGACACCAGTTGCTGTGCACACGATGCTTTCTGTAATCTCTTGCAGAAAGTGGTGCTCACAGTAGTAGCGCAGTTGCACACGGCGAAGGTCCTTGTTCCGCAATCGGCCACTATGTTACTTTCCTCTAAATCTATTATTACATTATTATGTTGAACAGGAAAAACATCAATTTTCCTACAATTTAGCTTAGGTTGGGGATATTTTATAAGAAAATACAAAAGTTCGGAATTTTGAAAAGCCTTAATGCTAGATACCTCTAAAAGGTCCACTACACTAATATTTGTAAGATGCTCATTTAACAATTCTGTAATGTCAATGCTGTCCAAGATAAGTGGGCTAATCAAATTTATTTTTGCAAGTGTCACGGATAAAATTAGATCCTCAAGATTTGTAATTATTATTCTGTTCTTCGCTAGAATTGTTGAATAGAGATGCTTATCTTCCGCATCAGGTTTTAAAATTGCATTAAGTGCCTGTGAGACTTCGTTAAGTCGCATTTGAAATTTGTTATTGATTTCGATTTGCCTATTTTCTGAATCTATTAATTGACCCTGTTTGAACTTAATTTGCTCCCAGTCATCAAAATCTGGGGTTCCTGCGATTGCCTTAAGGGCACTACCTATCAAGTTTATGCTGCGTGATTGTCTATGGTGAACATTTAAAGTTGCAATTAATGTGGCTATGTGTTGAATGTCGGTCTTTAGTACTTGTCTCATATGGTCTTTCGGTAGGTTGTCTATTAGTTTCGTCGTCTCGTCAACGTAAGTTTCAAATGATGTCAAGTTCGTCGTGTGTCCCAAGTACCTGTATTCGTCCCAGATTGTCACGTCTCCGTCAACTATGGGTATATAGTCCGTATGTGAATAGTCGCTAAGTCTCAGTGTCGCTTCGGTCAAAGTCATCGTTGTCATTGTCAGAGCCAAAAAATATCGTAACCTACAGTGAGATATATGTAAACTTATTAGCCTAGTAAGAAAATGGATTAACCTAAAAATTCGAATTCTGTGAGGAGTTTTGTGGTCTACTTAAGACAGTCCTTATGGACCACCCTCCCTTTAATTAGAACCGTCGTACCCAGGTCCGCTTCCACTGTTGCTTCAGTGAATAGGGGCGAAAGTTTATTTCCCAATCTCTTGTTGGATTTTAACCATACCTTCTCACCCACATTATATGTCTTCTGGACCCTGTTCTTATTTTGGTGCTCTAACGATTTTTCTTGTACTTTTTGAGTGTCGAAATGTAGTTGAGGGAAATTCTTCGACCAATTTGTGTTGGATAAAGGCCAGAATGGGAAGCTCGCAAAATATTGCGTTGGTCACCTCTGCGTTCACGGCTTCTTGCAGAGTTTGGAACAGTGAGTTCCGATCGGAAAACTGTATGACATGTCTGGTTTTTGTTTTGAACAGGATGTAAGTCCTGTGTTGTGGAATGGTGCTTTCCTCCAGTATTATCTGGTTTCGGAAGCAGTTGACTGGCTTGTCTGTCGTCTCAATTGTGTAAGTAAGAGACTCTTCGCTATGGATTGTAGCGACGTCAGAATCTGCCGAATCTTCTAAAGCGAGACAAGGCGTCTGCTACAAAATTTTCTTTGCCAGGCTTATAAATGATGTTAGCGTTATGCTCATCAATGAAAGCCTTCCAGCGTTTTATCTTAGCGTTCGGATTTTTTTCCGATACGGCAAAAGTTAAAGGCTGATGATCTGTATAGATGTTTAAGTTTTTAACTCCGTACAGGTAGTTTCTGAGATTTTTCAATGCCCACACAATGGCGAGAAGCTCTCTCTCATTTGTGGCGAAATTAATCTCATTATCCCGCAATGTGCGCGAGATCATTGTAATCGGGCGGCCGCCCTGGGACAGCACTGCTCCGAGCCCGTAACCTGACGCGTCTGTTGTAAGGTCAAAAGGTTTTTTGAAATCGGGATATGATAACATCACATCCTCTGACGCTAGTATCTCCTTTAATCTGTTAAAGGCATCCAGTTGTTCTGGAGTAAGTTCGAGTTTAACCTTTCTCGAATGGTTGGCGCTTATTTTCCCGTTTTCACCTTTCAAGATCTCCGTTAGGGGTCTTGCGATGCTGGCGAAACCCGCAATAAAGCACCTATAATAACTTGCTAGTCCGAGAAATGATCGAAGGCTAAACAATGTTTTAGGTGGTTGAAAATCCTTTATGGCCTGTACTTTATCGGCCGACGTCTGGATTCCACCTCTGCATACGGTGAATCCCAAATATTCTACGCTCTTTTTAAAGAACTTAGATTTTTCTTGAGAAACCCGCATGCCTGCGTCCCTAAGGCTTTTCAAGACCCACTCAATATGATTGACGTGGTCTTCCTTATTTGGAGAGAAAATTATTACGTCATCCACATAGACATAACAAGTTTTCCCAATTTGGTCCCTGAGGACGTCGTCTATTGCCCTCTGAAAAATACTAGGGGCGTTTTTTAACCCGAAGGGAAGTCTGCAAAATTCATACTTCCCGTTGTTTACAGAGAATGCTGTTTTTTCTCTGTCCCTTTCTATCAGTTCTATCTGATGAAATCCCGATTTGAGGTCCAGTGTGGTAAAATACTGAGCCTCTCCCATATTTGCCAATATGGTAGAAATCGATGGGATAGGATATTTATCGTCGATTGTTTTTTGATTTAATTTTCGAAAATCAATTACTAGACGCTTTTTTTTATGACCGGAGTCGTCAACTCCTTTTTTGTCCACAACCCATATCGGGTTGTTATACGGTGACTTTGAGGGTCTAATTATGCCGTCCGCCAGAAGTTGTTTAACCTCTGCATTGACAAATTCAGACACGCCCATTGGGTATGGGTATAACTTAGAATATACCGGTTCGCCGTCCGTTCGGATTGTGGCGATAGTATTTATATTATAAGGCAGGGATTCGTTAACGTCTGCAAAGGCGTTAATCATCCGGTCAATCATACGATTGAAAATGGGCCTGACCGCGGCGGGAACATCCGCGTCATTTATTTGGAAGTGGTTTACCTGTTGGCATGTTGTGAACTCCATTTTTTCCATTCCCTGGTCATATTTAATGACATTGCTGTTTAGATCTATTTGGGCGTTGACTTTTTTTAACAAGTCAAGGCCAATTATGCCATCGAAGTCTTTCAATGAGTCTAGCATAAAAAAATATGATTTTTCACCGAAGAGGTGAATGAGGCATTTCTGCTCAATTTTTGTGTGTCCGTGGATCGATTTGACTTGAAATGGGCTATCGACTGGCTTCCAATGTGCCAGTTCGGGAAGGGGTTTTATGTAATTTTTAGATGCTCCTGTGTCTATCAGAAGTTTTATTTCCCGCCCTGCAACCGTGCGTCTTACAAACGGGAGCAGGGACTTTCCACTAAAAAATTGCAACTTTCAGCACCTGACAGGTCGTCTTCGACCGCCTCTGCCTCGTGTTGCGAGTATGACTCATAACCACATTCATTACTTTCTTCCTGTGGCAAGTGGTTAAGGTTTTGCTGGGTCCTCATTGATTGATTCCCATAGTTTGCATTGCCTCGATAACCCTGTGTGGGTTGTCTGAAGCGGGAGGAGGTATCTACCTCCATTGGTTCGGGGCCACGCCCCTGTGGTTTTTGGGATTGAAAGTGTTGCTTTGAACTGCCTGCTTTCTGTTGACCTTGGTTATTCTGAGTTTTTTGAAAATGGGGGTTCTTTTTCTGAAAAGCGCCGTCATTTTCCTGTTGGCCGTTTTGACGCCAGTTTTGGGTCTTTTGGCTATTATTTTTCTGAGGTTTTTCTTCGAGGTGTTTTGCAAAACTGGCTGCAAAAATGCCTCTTTCGTTGCTTGATTCGGCTTCCTGTGCCAGAGCTAAAGCAGTTGGGAGATCTCCGGGCTGTGCCGGGAAGACGGCCCATCTCAGGGACTTTTTTAGTCCAGGGACAAAAGTGTGGAGAGCATCGCTCCTAAATTTTGCATTTAAAACAGCCGCTGCGGCTGGATCATGAGTCATTAAAGTTTTGTTTGTTAGAAGTGTGAGTTTTTTCTCAACTTCGTCATAGTATTTTAACAAAGAAAGGTCACCTTGCCTTAGCGTGCTAAATTCCTGTTGGATCACATGCACTGGCGTTTTGTCAGCGAATGTGAAATCTAATCTGGCAATTATTGCTTTAAAATTTAGCACTGTGCTGAATGAGGCCAGTACTGCGTCTGCTGAACCCCTTACCTTGTTGCGTATTATAGCAACTGCCTGATAGTGTCTGGAACTGCCATTATAAGGCTCAAATACTTTGTAGGCTGCGCTAGAGGCCTGTCTCCATGAGACGTAGTTCTCCTGCTTCCCGTCAAACTCCGGGATGGACTTTACAATGTCCAGGGGTTCGTCGCACTTGGTTCCTGGCACTATTCCTATTTCTGTGTAAGTCTCAATTTGGGGGGCTGCTCCCTTAAGTTCATTTAACTGTTCTGTTAGAGCGGCTAATTTTTGTTCATAAATTTTTGTTTGATTTTCGAGGGCTTGACGCACCTGCGTTGCCAGTTCATTTACTTGTTTGTCGGTCATTTTATTATTTGTTCTATATTCAATATAGGAGGTAATGTACTCTTCCTCGCTGCTGCAATCTGAACTACTTATATCTTGCATTCAAATCGAAATCACTTTGTATCTAAAATAATTTGATTAACTTAACAAAAGTTAAATTGTTATATAAAAAAATTCTAGCGATGTAACAGAATACTTTTATTCAAGGGAAAATTTATATTTTTAGTTTAGAGAAAAAAATATTTCACACACTTATCTAAGCCAGCTGTGTAACATACACGAATAAGAATTTTTTATATTTTTATTCACTCTTTTTTTTTTATTTGTTTGAATTGTTAAAGTAAAAAAATGAGCATCTCACTTACATTTTTGTATTTTCTGTCTTTGTAAAATGATTCCTCGCTAGTGGCCGATGTGTCAGACGCTGTTGTTGTGCTGATTTCAATTCCCCCGCTGCACTCTGTCGGACGCTTGTAGTTTTTTTTATATGTTGATTTTTACTCTCTCAGCTTTTGCTGGGGTCTTATTTTTTTTATTACTTTTTTGTCACAATTGTTTTGGTGTTTTTTTTTTTTTTTTGTCTTTTAATCGGACGCTTGTAGTTTTTATATGTTGACTTTTACTCTCTCAGCTTTTGCTGGGGTCTTATTTTTTTTTTTTTATTACTTTTTGTCACAATTGTTTTGGTGTTTTTGTTCTATTCTTTTTTTTTTATACCCTGAACCCATTGAAAATGGGAAAACAGGGTATAATGGTTTTGTTAAAATGTATGTAACAGGCAGAAGGAGGCGTGGCAGACCCCATAAAGTATATATATTCTTGATCAGGGTGACGAGCTGAGTTGATTTAGCGCTGTCCGTCTGTCCGTCCGTCCGTCCGTCCGTCTGTCCGTCTGTCCGTCTGTCCGTCTGTCCGTCTGTCCGTCTGTCCGTATGTTTGAACGCGTCGATCTCAGAATCTATAAGAGCTAGAGACTTGAAATTTTTTATGTAGGTCCGTGTATAGCACGCGCAGATCGAGTTTGTTTCAAAAATTCGATAACTTTTATCGTTTTAATGTTATCGATTAAAAACAAAATCGAAATACAGTAATTAAATTATATCTCCTACATCTTTATAGCTAGAGACTCCTTATTTTGTATTTGGTTGCATGTGTGTTTTATACAATTTTGATTTTTGTTATATTTTGGATGCCACGCCCCTTTCGCCCAAAATTTGCAAAAAACGTATTTCAAGTGCTAGAGACTTGTGCTTCGGCACATACACATATATGAATGACATAATCACGCTCTGAATTTTTGATTAAGTAAGTCCATCTACAAAGGAACTTATTCAACAATTAACTTCCCATAATACTGCTCTTACTGCAGCCTGAGCGCAGTCGCTGCGCTAACTGCGCAGTCAGCAGAGCGCTCGCTTATGCGTGCGTGCGTGCGTATGTGTGTGTGTGTGTGTGTACATGTGTTGCTTGTTGTTAATAAGCACAGAATGTTTGGAATATCGGCTCATCGCAGGGTTCAGGGGATCTCGTAGTCGGGTACCACCGACTAGAGCTTTCTTACTTGTTTTTTTTGTTTTTTTCCGTGTGTTTCGGAGTTAGTTTATTTTCCGCACATTAATTTGTTTTTAATGTTTTAAAAAAAATTTTCACTATAACTTACGGCGTTGGCTCGTAAAGTTATTTTGTAAAAGTTAAAAGGATTTTATCCTTCTTTTTATACCCTGAACCCATTGAAAATGGGAAATCAGGGTATAATGTTTTTGTGAAATGTATGTAACAGGCAGAAGGAGACATCGCAGACCCCATAAAGTATATATATTCTTGATCAGCTCGATGAGCTGAGTTGAAATAGCCCTGTCCGTCTGTCCGTCCGTCCGTCCGTCCGTCCGTCCGTCCGTCCGTCCGTCCGTCCGTATGAACGCAGCGATCTCGTAAACCACAAAAGCTAGATATATGAAATTTTCAGAGAATACTCGTCTATAGCCTACGCAGTACGAGTTTTTTTTAGATTTTCGATAACTCATCCCGTTTCCTTATTATCGATAAAAATCGATAACTTTTCTTCCGCTAAGCATACCGTAAGAGCTAGAGACTCCAAATTCACTGTGTAGATTTGTGTAATGAATGCGGAGATTTTTAAATTTTTGGATTTTGGATGCCACGCCCCCTTCGCCCCCAATTTGCAAAATTCGTATTTCAAATACTAGAGACTTGTGCTTTGGCAAATACATACATATGAATGACATGATTACGCTGCGCAAGTTTGATTAAGAAAGTCCATCCACAAAAAAAGTTATTAAACATTTAATTTCCCATACAATAGGCACATTGCAGCCCAAGCGCAGTCGCTGCGTCAACTGCGCAGTCAGCAGAGCGCGTGATTATGCGTGCGTGCGTATGCATGTGTGTGTGTGTGTATGTGCGTTGCTCGCAATATTTGTATATGTAAAATAAGCATATAATGTTGGGAAGATTGGATCTTCGCAGGGTTCAGGGTATCTCGTAGTCGAGCCGTCTCTACTAGAGCACTCTTACTTGTTTTTTTTTTAGGCAGTGGTAATTCTTCCACGTTGGGCGCCAATTAAACCAATTAATGTTTTATATTGAATAATTTTTATTTACAACTCGTTTGAGTTGGTTGAGAATCATTCTTAAACTAAAGCTTAATGTAACTTAAAATGAATTTATAAAGCCGCCGCTGCCGGCAGACAGACCGGCAGACCGCTGAGTCGGCGCTTCTTGTCGACGATCAGACTGCTTAGGCGTGATAGTATCAAATTTCGCCTGCAACTCTGTCGTAACGACTTCTTGTCGACGATCAGACTGCTTAGGCATGATAGTATCCAATTTCGCCTGCAACTCTGTCGTAACGGCATCCGGCCCAATTGCTCTATCAGCAACTTTGGCCATGCGCGTGTTAACTTATATATATATATACTTTGATACCGAATAACGATCTATGTAATTGGTGCAGCCGGTAGGATAGATCGATGATGGATTTAGATCTCACTAACGGTGATTAGCTATGCCAAGTGTCGATTTCAAAATCTTTTCGGCTTTCATTTATCTTTTCTATTTATTTGTTTAGTTTTAGTTGTGTATTATAATCAGGATATCCTGCATAAATAACAAGTAAGAGTGCTCTAGTCGAGACGGCTCGACTACGAGATACCCTGAACCCTGCGAAGAGCCAATCTTTCCAACATTATATCCTTATTTTACATATACAAATATTTCGAGCAACGCACACACACACACACACATGCATACGCACGCACGCATAAGCACGCGCTCTGCTGACTGCGCAGTTGACGCAGCGACTGCGCTCGGGCTGCAATATGCCTATTGTATGGGAAATTAAATGTTTAATAACTTTTTTTGTGGATGGACTTTCTTGATTAAACTTTGACAGCATAATTATGTCATTCATATGTGTGTATTTGCCAAAGCAGAAGTCTCTAGTATTTGAAATACGAATTTTTCAAATTGGGGGCGAAGGGGGCGTGGCATCCAAAGTCCAAAAATTACAAATTGTCCGCATTCATTACACGGATCTACACAGTAAATTTTGAGTCTCTAGCTCTTACGGTATGCTTAACGGAAGAAAAGTTATCGATTTTTATCGATAATAAGGAAACGGGATGAGTTATCGAAAATCTAAAAAAAACTCGTACTGCGTAGGATACACACGAGTATATACTGAAAATTTCAGATCTCTAGCTTTTGTGGTTTACGAGATCGCTGCGTTCACACGGACGGACGGACGGACGGACGGACGGACGGACGGACGGACGGACGGACAGACGGACAGGGCTATTTCAACTCAGCTCATCGAGCTGATCAAGAATATATATACTTTATGGGGTCTGCCATGTCTCCTTCTGCCTGTTACATACATTTCACAAAAACATTATTCCCTGATTTCCCATTTTCAATGGGTTCAGGGTATAAAAATATCTGCTGGTGTTCTACCATTTGTGCTATGTTTTGTTTTGTGATTCGTCATTAATAATTCTTAATTTTTCATTTACTGTTTTATGAAATCTTTCTACATCAGAAATGCCGTTTTTGTTTGTGGTAATGTTAATATTTACATCTTCGGATTTCAACCAAGTCTGTAATGCGGAACACATAAAGGCTGAATTTTTATCTGCTTTTATTTCTAATGGTTTTCTTCTATCATTAAATATTTTCAAAAGACCTCTTTTGGCTTCTAACCAATCTCGACCATTGACTTCAATTAAAGTTGCATATTTGAAATATAAGTCTATACAGGACAGAAATTGTTTATTATCTCTAGGATTTTGACTTTCTGGTGTTAATTCAAATGCTAACTTGGTATCTCTATGTTCTGTTTTTGCTATATTACAAACCTTGCATTCGTTGATTATATTTTGAATTAGATTCTGATAGTCTGGATAGTAATAATTTTCCTTAAATAATAGAGTCAACTTTTCTATACCTCGACTTAAAAATTTTTAATGTGTTTCAAAAATTAAATCTTTAAATTCTGCATATGATTGAAGGTCTATTAATTTCTTAGTAGATCTCATTAATTTAGTAATGTTATTGGGAATAATTATTTCGACAAAAGCTTTTTGAAAAATAAGAAAATCTGCATCGTTGTTAAAGTAAACAAGTAAGAAAGCTCTAGTCGGGGGTACCCGACTAGAAGATCCCCTGAGCCCTGCGATGAGTCGATATTCCATACATTCTATGCTTATTTAACATATATATATATACAAGCAACACATGCAAACACACTTACACACACACATACGCATGAACGAATAAGCGAGCGCTCTGCTGCTCTATTCTCAAAATATAACAAAATTCAAAATTGTATTAAATACACATGAACTTAAAAACAAATTGAAGCCTCAAGCTTTAAAGATGCACTAGTTATAATTTAATTACTAGATTGCGATTTTGTTTTGTAACGATAAAAGTTAACGAATTTTTGAAACAATTTCGATCAGCGCGTGCTATATACGGAGCTGCAAGTTTCTAGCTCTTATAGATTCTGAGATCTACGCGTTCAAACATACGGAGAGACGGACAGACAGGCAGACAAACGGACAGGGCTAAATCAACTCAGCTCGTCGTCCTGATCAAGAATATATATACTTTATGGGGTCTGCCACGCCTCCTTCTGCCTGTTACATACATTTTAACAAAACCATTATACCCTGATTTCCCACTTTCAATGGGTTTAGGGTATAAAAATTTAACTTTCTTTATTAACGAACAGCTTAAGACTAACGACAATTTCAGCATAGGCTTATACCCTGAACCCATTGAAAATGGGAAATCAGGGTATAATGTTTTTGTGAAAATGTATGTAACAGGCAGAAGGAGACATCGCAGATCCCATAAAGTATATATATTCTTGATCAGCTCGATGAGCTGAGTTGAAATAGCCCTGTTTGTTGAAAACTTTATTACTTGTAAGATGTCAAAGTCATCCTCGGGTAAAATTCAAGCTAGACTGCATCCAATACCAAAGGTCAGCACACCTTGGCACACGATACACATCGACATAACAGGAAAGTTGAGTGGCAAGTCTGATCAGAAGGAATATGTTATTGTCCAAGTGGACGCTTTTACCAAATTTGTTTATTTAACACACACACTTAAGATTGATGCTGACAATTGCATAGGTGCTGTGACATCGTCTGTATCTTTGTTTGGAGTACCAAAGCGCATAATAGCAGACCAGGGTAGATGTTTTGCTAGAATATGTTATTGTCCAAGTGGACGCTTTTACCAACTTTTTTTTTATTTAACACACACACTTAAGATTGAAGCTGACAATTGCATAGGTGCTGTGACATCGGCTGTATCTTTGTTTGGAGTACCAAACCGCATAATAGCAGACTAGGGTAGATGTTTTGCTAGCTCTAAATTCAGTGAGTTTTGTTCTCAACAGAAAATAAGTTTGCATTTGGTTGCGACAGGCGCAAGTAGAGCTAACGGACAGGTGGAACGCATTATGAGCACTTTGAAAAACTAACTGACGGCAGTTGAGACTAGCAGCCGATCTTGGCAAGACGTATTGGGTGAGGTACAGTTGGCCTTAAATTGTACAGTAAGTCGAGTGACAAACTCAAGCACTTTAGAATTGTTTATTGGCAAGGTTGCTCGTCCGTTAGGGTTGCTTCCACCAGGTAAAACGACACAAGAGGTTGATTTGGCAGAATCAAGAACTCGAGCAGTGCAAAATATATCAAAGGCAGCAGTATATAGCAAGAAACGGTTTGATAAAATCAAGGCTAAGGTTGTTGGATACGAAGTAGGAGATTTTGTGTTGTTATAGAATGAAGCAAGGCATCAAACGAAGTTAAGTCCAAAGTTTAGGGGAACGTTACAAAGAGCTGAATTGTTGTCCTATTTTTATTTGTCCTAAGGTCATTGACAAATAATAGAAAATACAAATATGCTCATGACGATATAAGGAAATTGCCAGAAGGGTATGTACCAGTTGAGTTAGAAAGTAGTGAAGAGGATTTGAATAATGTTGAGAATGAAACTGTTGAAAGAGACAGTATTGGAATGATTGAGAGTGAAACTGTTGAAAGAGACAGTATTGAAACGATTGAGAATGAAACTGTTGAAAGAGACATTATTGAAACGACTGAGAGTGAAACTGTTGAAAGAGACAGTATGGATGTCTGAAGGGGCTGATAAGAAAAGTTGAAAGAATTGGTCATAATGCAAGCACAAGTGCAAAACAAATGTTTTGATCATGGCGTGTGACGCATAAGATGATGTAATGTAAAACCAGTTGAGTCTATGATGATAAAAAGGATAGTGAAGAAAGTTGAATTAAGCTAAAGATTAATTTTATAGCAGTTTAAGAACGAAACTAAAAGTTGAAGATAAAATTTTGTATGAAACCCTGAAGCAAAAATAGTTGTAATCAAAAAGGAAAATGTTAATCTTAAATAACTTTCGAAAATTTATAGATAAAATGAATTATGCAGTAAGGCATTTTTGTAAAACTACACGAGGTCGTGTTATGGTCAAGTTGGCCGTGTCGGAGCGTCAGAGGTTCGAGAGGGCTGGCGCTGTATCGGGGCGTAACAACAGTGTGCGTTGCTGCGTCTTTGAGTACTGCGCAATATGGTGGAATTGGAAGGTCCCGTTTTAGCGGGTCGACAGCGTGTCGGCGCGTATTGAGTGCATCTAAGATATTTGACAGTAATGCACCGTTTTAGCGGGGCGACAGCGTTGTGTCGCTGTCGCCGAGTGTGGTTTCGGGGTAGGCTCGAGAGAAATGAGAGACACGAGAGTAAGTTGTGTTTGAGTTCTGAGAGCGACCGAAACTCACTGCGCTAAATAATTGAAAATAATCTTAATGCTACAACATATATATATATATATATATATAGAAATATATATATGTTGTAGCATTAAGATTATTTTCCATTATTTATATATATATATATATATATATATATATATATATATATATATACAGTTTGTCAAGAAACACTTCACACACTAAGAAAAAACCACATATTTTGAGATTAGATGCCAAAAATAATAACCTTATATTCAAATAATCGAAACCGACTGCGGAATACTCATTCACACCCGCACAGCTCATGCCCATTGCCAATTGGTTTGTACACAGATAATTTTTTGGAAATCAATAGTAATATCGTCATAAAATTTTGAATTTCTCACTGAGAATCGGAAAACGTACAATTTTTCCCGATTTGTTACGCCCCCAGTGGGCGTAGACATATAATATGGCCAGTTCTTAAGAGCAGGGAAGGGTAACTTACACGTGAAATGCTTGGATGCTTACACTCAAAAAATGCGGAAATTACAGGGTGTTTTTTAGCCCCAAAAGGGGCGTAAAAATTATTTTTGGGTCATCATAATTTTGGAGCTTCTAGCTCTAAAACTTAGGAGCTATAATCTTTTGCGGTTTACCACGCCCCCTTAGGGCGTAGATATATCCGCCGTATCTTTATACCCTGAACCCATTGAAAATGGGAAATCAGGGTATAATGGTTTTGTTGAAATGTATGTAACAGGCAGAAGAAGGCGTGGCAGACCCCATAAAGTTCCTGATCAGGACGATGAGCTGAGTTGATTTAGCTCTGTCCGACTGTCTATCTGTCTGTCCATCTGTCCGTCTGTCCGTCTGTCCGTCTGTCCGTATGTATGAACACGTCGATCTCAGAATCTATAAGAGTTAGAGGCTTGAAATATTCTATGAAGGTTCCTGTATAGCATGCGCATATCAAGTTTGTTTCAAAAAATCGATAGCTTTGATCGTTTTAACGTATCGATTAAAAATGTGTGTATGTGTGTGTGTGTGTATATGTGTGTGAGTATGCGTGTGTGTATGTATATGTGTGCATGTGTTGCTTGTATGTTAAATAAGTATAAAATGTTTGGAATATCGGCTTATCCGCAGAGTTCAAGGGATCTCCAAGTCGGGTACCACCGACTAGAGCTTTCTTACTTATTTATTTATTTAAGAGCTAACTTATTAATAACGAAATTATAGGCTAGCTTAATACGTGGCTATGGCAGCGGAGGCCTTCAGCTCTAAAGTTGTATGTGCTTATGTATAAGTTTTCTTAATAGTACTGTGTGTTGTATTTACTTATTTACATTATGTACATGGGGTGATGGAAGTGGTTTTCATGATTTAAGTTAGTTTGTATTCTTAGATGTAGTGATATAGATTTGTTGTTTTTAGGTATTTTAGAATGTTTGATATGTTTGAGGATGTGGGGTGTGCTAAGCATTGGAGAGGGTTGGTGTTTTTAAATATTGCTTGTCTTTGAAGTTTTAGGGTATTGCAGTTGGTGAGGATGTGTTGGATTGATATGGTGTCGTTGCAAAAGGGGCATATACCGGGAGATTTATCGATGAAGTGTATGTGGGTTATTTTGGAGTGTCCGAGTCTAAGTCTAGTTATTATTATTTGATCTCTTCTCGAGAGGGATAGTGAATTTCTTTTAAAAATGTGGTAGTTGTTAAGTTTATGTGGGTTGTTTGATTGATACCAGGTTGATGTTTCGGTTATGTTGGATTGTAGTTTTGTGAGGTGTATGTTTTTTAGGTATGATTGCATGTCTTGTATGTTAAGATTTTCCTTTGTTATAAGAGGCTGTTTCGCTGCATTTTTAGCAGAGGTGTCTGCTAGCTCGTTCCCTGCTATTCCTACATGCCCGGGCACCCAGAGTAGTTTGAATTTGGGGAAGGTTTTCTGCATAATATTGCGAGCGTATGAGGGGTAATGTTCATTGTTGTTTGTGTTATTAATTGCGTCTATTGCAGAGAGTGAGTCGGTGCATATGCAGAATTTACCTCTTTTATTTTTTAGGGTTTCTAGTGCTTCAACTATTGCAATGAGTTCTGCGGAAAATACGGAGGAGTAGTGGGGCAGGATATATGTTTTGATGGTATCGGTTTCATTTGTAATGGCAAAGGTGGTGGTACTGTTGTTTTGGGATCCATCTGTATAGATGTATGTGTATTTAAGCTTGTCTGTGGCGTTAATTTGGATGAATTCGCCTCTGTACGTTTGTGGGCATGTGTTTTTTTTATTAAAGTTTCTTAGTGTCATGTCTGTGATTATTTGGCTTACATTCCACGGAGTAGTAGTCAGAGTAAGTAGTTTTGTGGGCTGAAAGGGTAGGTTGTGGTTTCTGCTATATTTTATTATTAGGTCTATTGTTGAATTGTATTGTGGCCGTCTAGGAGGTCGGTATGTTTTTAGTATTTTGTGTAGTGGGGAATTTTTTGCTGTGATCAGGGTTTTTACAAGGGTGGCTGTTAGTAGTTCGCGTCTGTCTTCTAATGAGGGGACTCTTGCTTCGTATAGAATGTTTTGGGAGGGTGTGGTTTTGAATGCCCCGAGAGCGATTCTGAGGCCTGTGTTCATTTTAGATTTTATAGGTCGCAAGGTTGTTTTTGGGCAGTGTCCATAGATGGGAAGGCCGTAGTCTGCCTTGGAGTTGACTATTGCTTTAGTGACGTCTATAAGTGTGGATGTGTTACAATTGAATTTTGGACTTGCGAGACATTTTATTATATTTATTGCTTGATACAGGGCGTGCGTGAGTTGTTCCGTGTGTTTATTCCATCTGTGTTTGTTGTTAAAGTGAAGTCCAAGTATTTTTAGTGATGCGACATTCTGGATTTGTATGCTTCCTGTTGATAATGTGCATTTACAGTTGTGCTTTCTGCAGACGTGCATGTGCTTGCATTTGGTGGTGGATAGCTTGGCGCCTGAATATTCGGCCCAGTTAAGTATGGTTCGGAGGATTGGGTTTATGTTTATATTAATGTTTTTCCTATATTTTAGTTTAAGTATTATGTTAAAGTCGTCTGCGTAGGCGCTTAGGCTGATATTTGGGTGTAGGGTGAGATTTCAGCGAGTTTGTTGTACGCTATTACAAATAGGATCACTGAGAGTGGCGAGCCCTGGGGGATGCCGTTGTGGATGGGGTGGAAGGGGGAGAGGTTGGTGTTTATTCGTACTGTAATTTTTCTGTTCGTCATGAAGTTTTTTATGTAGTTTAAAATTTTAGGTCCCGTTTTCCATTCCGTGAGTTGGTCAAGTATTGAGTGTAGTCCGATTCTGTCAAAAGCTTTTAAGAAGTCTAGGGATATTATAGACGTATGGTTTCTTCTGGAGATGGATCTTGCTAGTAGATGGTCTATCAACAGTAGACAGTCTATAGCAGATTTCCCCTTCTTGAAACCTGTTTGACTGTTATGGATTAGTTTGTCGTTAGAAACAAACCACCACAGTCGCTTTGCTATTATTTTGTCTAGGACTTTAGATAGACACGAGTTCAGTGATATTGGTCGGTAGGAGTTTAGTGCGGTTTTGTCTGTGTTGGGTTTTGAACTTGTGAACTTGGGGTATGTAATTGTTTAATATAGAGTTTTGGAGGTTAATTATTCGACATTTTGTTTTCCTGTCCAAATTTTTAATCATGGCGTAGTTTACTCTGTCTAGTCCGGGTGTATTTCCTTTTAATGTGTTTAGAGCTGTCGTAAATTCGACTAGTGTTATTTCTTTTTCTATTTCTGTAGCTCTCTTTCTGGGGACGTACGTGTGGTTGAGTAGGTTGTTCAGTGATGCTTGTTTTGTGTTTATAAAGGTCGTGGAGAAATTGTGGTCAGATGATGTGTCTGAGAAGTTTTTGCAGAAGAGTTCTGCTATTTCTGCTTTGTTGGTGGTATTTTTATTTGTAACTGGGTTTAGGATGCAATGGATGTGTTTTTGGGGATTTAGGCCGCAGAAGCGTCTGATGTTACTCCAAATTGTTTTTGGAGGTGTGTCGGGTGCTATTTGTGTTGTGAATTTTTGGATACTATGTTATTTTTCTTCTTTTAGGGCTCTTCTAAATTTGGCATTTGCTCGTTTATATTGTATGATGTTCTGGGTACAGATGTTTCTTTTTAGCGTGTGCCATTTCTTAACTTTTTCGTCTCTAAGTTTTTGTAGATTATTGTTCCACCAAGGTACATTGTGTGGTTTGGTCATAGGGTGTGTCTGAGGGATTGTTTTATGTGCGCTAGATATAATTATTTGTTGTATTGTGGCTGTTTCTTTGTTTATGTTTGAGCTTATTTTTAGTTGTGATGAGTATTTTTCTGTAAGTTTAGAAAATCCTTTCCAATTGGCTTTGTCAGTGATAAACATGGGTTTGGAGGATATGTGTTGTGTTATTGTTGGATTGGAGTTGAATAGGTTAATTACGATAGGGAAGTGGTCGCTACCAAAGAGATCACTTTCTGTGTGCCATGTGCTATCGAGTTGTAAAATTGGGCTGCTAAAGGTTATGTCGATGTTTGTTAGTGTATTGTGGGTGCTAAGGTGTGTTGGTGAACCGTCATTTAGTAGGATATAATTTGATTGGGTTATGAATTTTTCAAGTATTTTTCCTCTACGATTATTGGTGTTTGAGCCCCAGTTTTTATGCCAACCGTTAAAGTCGCCAGTGACTAACACGGGTATGTTTGAGGTCTCTAGAACATTTTGGAGGTTGTTCATAGAAAATCCCTTGTTTGGTGCAATGTAGGCTGAAATTAGTCTGAATTTGAGATTTGACGTGAATTCTGCGCATAGTGCGTCGAAGTCACCGTTCAAAGTAATTTCTCGAGTTTGTAGGGAATTGTGTATCAGGAGAGCTACACCCCCATGGGAAGGTGAACTGTTTTTTGTTATTAAGGTGTAGTTGGTTGGTATAGGTATGCAGTTGGTGTGTATTATATGTGTTTCTTGTAGAGATAAAATAAGGGGCATGTGTTTTTTAATTAATATTTGTAGTTCGCTGTAATTATTTGTGTAACCGTTTATGTTCCATTGAATGATCTTAATGGTCATTTGGTTTTATTTATATTTAAGGAGAGAAATGTGAGAGTATTGTGATTCTATTTTGTGATAATTACAGCGTGTGGGGCTATTGTTATTTTGGATGTTAAATACTGTCGCTGTCGTTGTTGTCTTTATGTTTTGCTTTTTTTGAAGTTTTTGAATTTGGTAGGTTGGGTGTTGTGGGTTTGAGATTTGTTGAAAGGGTGTTGTTTTTTTCTTTATGAAATATTCTTAATTTTAGGTCGTTAGTTTTTTCGCTTGCTAGATTTTTTAAGTTAGCGAGGTAGTCTACGTCCATTTCCATGTCTTCTTTGCGGTGTTGGTGCGATGTGCTTGTGCTATGGGCTGAGGTCCTTGGGTGGTCTGATAGTAGGTCGTGGTAAGCTGTGGGTAGAGATGAGGTGTTCGTTTGCTGCGCAGATGATGATTTTGTGTTATAGGTCGGGGTCGATGTTGTTGTAGTTGTACTTGTTTTTGGTGTAGATGAGTGAGCGTCTTGATTTGTTGCAGATTTGGTTAATGTTGATGCGTAGGTGTTGTTAAGTTGCTGGTTGTGACGAGTGTAGTAAATTGATAAAGCTGTTTTGTGGTCAACTTTCTCTGTAGTTTTGATTGCTACCAGTTCTTGTTGTTTTATGAATGTTGGGCATCTGCGGTCCAGTGGGCTGTGTTTAGGGTCGACTTCTGCGTTGTTCTTACAATTTAGGCAACTTTGCGTATTATTGCATAGTTCTCCTTCAGTAGTGTGTTTTTTTTCTGAGCAGTTTTTGCATGTTTCAGCGCTTTTGCAGGTGGTTGTAGGATGTCCAAAGCGGAGACAGTTTTTGCATCGCAATGGGAGGGGGATGTAGGGTCGCACGCGCACAGATTCGTAGCCAATTTTAATTGTCTCAGGCAGTCTATGTGTTGCGAAAGTGATCGTGATGAGTCCGGTTTCTACGAGTATGTTGTCTTCTTGGTTGGTGTTGTTTGGTTGTCTTTTTAAAATTTTGCGAACTTCGGTTACTTTTTGTGTTTTTAGTTCTTCTTGTATTACGTTTTCACTTATGTTCCGTAGATCATTGCAGTATATTACACCTTTGGAAAAATTTAGTGTTTTGTGTTCTGTTGCCGTAATGTCGATGTTTGTCATTTTGGTAAGTCTGAGTAGTTTTGTAGCTTGCAAATTGTTTTTGGTTTTAATAAGTAGGGAGCCGTCTCTTGTTTTTTTGCATGTTTCTACTTCTCCTCCGCAGGCATAGTCTATGGTTTTTTTTATTACGAACGGTGACACTTTTTCAAATGATTCATTATCGTTTCGTTTTAAGACAACGTATTTGGGTTCGCTTAGATGTGTGTTTTTATATTTGCTTATGTCCGGCGGTTCGTGCATGGTTGTTGTTGTTGGGCTAAGCCCGGTGTAACTGTTGTAGCGTGTGTTTGTTTTTGGTTTTTTTGTTTTGATTTTTTCCTTTTCGGTTTGATATTCGTTTGTCACGCGTTTGCTGATAAGATTTTGCTGTTGCGTTTGCGTAGCGGGGTTTTGATGCAGCAAGTCTTATCTCCTGAGAGGTTGAAGTGATACTGAGCTTTCTTACTTATTTTGTACTCTGTCACTTAAATAATGTCAGCGTTGCCGTTAGCTTGTGTCGCGGCACTAGTTCGAATCAACATTAACACAGCAAATATCTAATTGGCGCAGCCGGTAGGATAACTATAGATTGTGGGTCCTGATGCAATAGCTACGTTATGATTTCTTGTATTCCGTTTAACTGTTATTCGCTAAACAAATTACACAAAGGCAACCAAAGCGCGACGGTCATGTTTTTAATAAGCCTCGACAGTGACGTGTAAGCATATTGCCAACGCCGCAAATTATTAAAAAAAAAAAAACTTGAAAATAATTCGAAGAGAATGTAATTTAGAAACTTTTGGTTATCTCAAGGAAATTCGAAAGTGCTGTCTATGCAAACAAAAACAAAACTTATCAAGTAAACAAGTAAGAAAGCTCTAGTCGGCGGTACCCGACTAGGAGATCCCCTGAACCCTGCGATGAGCCGATATTCCAAACATTTTATGCTTATTTAACATATACAAATTATGGAATTTAATATCTTTGTCAGAGGCGTTAGCCAGCTCACTGATATAACTCCGAAAGGTTTGTGTTTAATATCGACAGCGATAGCTGGTCGAATTAAAGAGTGAGCAATAAGCGGTTAGAATTATTGCGAGCGGTACGCTGCGCGTTTATTGAATTCACACTTAAGACTAACAATTAGAGAATTAAAAACTAAGTCTGCGACCAAGCGCAGATTCGGCGCTGCCGCAGCGCTGCCGCCAGTGCACAGCCGCTGCTACCGTTGCGGGCGTCGACGTTGGTGTTCTTGGAACACCAGCGGCGTTGGTCGTTGCTAGTGCAAAGCTGCTGCCGCCGTCGCAGGCGCAGGCGCTGTCGTTGGCGTTCTTGGAACACCAGCGGCGTTGATCGTTGCTAAAGCAAAGCCGCTGCCGCCGTCGTAGGCGCAGGCGCTGTCGTCGCTATTCATGGAACTCCAGCGCCGTTGACCGTTACTGTTCTTCGAACCCCAGCGTCGTTGCTGGTGCTCCTCAGAACTGCTGACTTGCGCCTTGTGTGTGGCGCCGCATTATCACAACGGCCGCTAACATTGTTGCGATACATCCGCAGCTGCCGCTGGAGCTGCCAACATTGTTGCGACACATTCGTAGCTACCGCTGGAGCTGTCATCATTGTTGCAACGCACTCGTAGCTACCGCTGGAGCTGTCATCATTGTTGCGACACATTTGCAGCTGTGACTCTGGGCGTGGACTTCGCAAATATGATAAGTCAGCACGCGCCCAGTGTCAGTGGTTAACTACTCCCCCTCTCAAGCCCGACCGTCCTCGGTCGTGTCGTAGTTCTTGACGATCTCCGAGAGTTGTAGGGCAACACGATGTCTCCTGGTGAAGTTGTAGATTCCGGAGCCCATGGCGCATGCCACTACTAGTAATGTTGACGACGATGCTATCTCTGACCTCGTTGATGGAGCTAAGTAAGGTAAGCTCAGCGTTGTGTTGTGGACGCTAACGTTGAGGCGAGCAGATGCCGCTACAGCAGGGACACGATTCCGAATGTTGTTCGGTTTAGGAATCGAGCACTGTCGACGGTGGCGTGTGAACGGAACGTGATGGGATTCGTTCCATTTACCCTCACTGGGGCGTAATCGTCACAGCTGCTGGCGGCGCTATGATCATTCGCAATGATGATGCCGTCGTCAATTATGGTGACAGGGTCGGCGTGGCTTGGCTGTGTCTGGCAATGCGCGATATCGCCTGAGTGGAGGCCTTGCGCACAGGTGACATCCTCAGACCTCTTGCAGAATGTGGCTGTTGCTCTCTGGGTGCAAGTTGTCACTACCACAACCTTTCCTTTGCATTCGGCTACCAGGTTGTTCTGTAGCTGGAGAGTCAGCCGTTGTGTGCGACTGGGAAGATGGTGACCTTTCTGCATAGCTTGCTTATGATTAAATTTAATTATATCTATCTTACGATCTACTTTAATGCTAGACACTTTCATTAGGTGGTAATTGAGGTCCCTGTGATTTGGTCAGTGAGAATTGATTTGATGTCTGAATGGCTGGATTTATGATATTAATTTTTTCAAGTGTTAAAGTGAGCATGAGCGCTCCCAATTCGGTAATTAATATTCTATTGCGCGCAGTAAGAGTTTCAAACAGATGACCTGTGTCAACCTGTTTGTCTTTTGTAATTTTAAGAGTTTAATTCACGGTGTCCGTTGTTCGTGCTGACGTCGTTGTCAAGGTTACAAGTGTCAGGATGATAAGCCTAAGATGTTGCAAAGGAAATGATTAAAACTACAAATTATCTATGGAGGTTGTCCTTGTGGACCACCCTCCCCTTAATGCGGACCGTTGTCCCCAAGTCCGCTTCAACAACCTTTTCCTCGCAGAGGGGCGAAAGTTTGTTTCCCAGTCTGCGGTTGGTCTTTACTAGGACCGCCTCACCTACCTCGAAGACCCTGTTCTGCCGTTTTTTGTTAAGTCGGGCATTTTGCTCGAGCTGAGCTCCCTCTATCTTCCTAGCAATGTCCTGAATGCATGCCGGCGAAGCGGTATTAAAAACATCCTTGGGTCTTTGCTCTGTTACCGAGTGAATCGAACTATTATACTCAGTAGTCGCTTGTAGGATAAGGTCAACTGTATCCACGATCCCCCTTTGGAGCTTGAGGCACCTAGCTATTTCTAATAGGGTGCTATGGAAGCGTTCCACTTGGCCGTTCGATGTGCTGTGGAGTGGCGGCGCATTTACGATGTTTACATCGTAAATGTTTTTTAGAAGGGACCTTATAGTCTCAGACTTGAGTGCAGGCTCATTGTCGCAATAGATCTGCCTTGCTCGGGGAAACACGTTCATTAATATTAATAGGGGGGGTCGTAAATCCTCTATAGTCCTTGATGCAATGGGTTGTACCATTGCGAATTTGGACAGCTTGTCTATGCACGTCAGGAAATATTTCTTGTCTGTGGAAAAGATGTCGACATGTAACATCTCTCCAACCTGTGATGGAATCGGCGTCGGGCCGAGTTCCTGGTTTTTTGGGTGCCTGTCGTACTTTGCCTTTGCGCAAATTTTACAATTCAGGACCACTTCATTGGCTAACTTGGACATTTTAGGGAAATAATACTCCGTCATTATTTGCTTGACGTTTTCCTGAGCTGCCCTATGGGCTCTGTTATGCTCTTTGGTGATTATTTCCCTCCTATCACTAATGTTGAATACGTCAGCTACAAAATTTTTGCAGTGCCAGAATTTTGTGGCTGGGAAGGCCTTTACAACCTCATGTTGAATTTTGGCCAAAGTTGGCAGACTGCAGTGAAACGCGTTTACTACGCCTCGGACTATGACGGACTTGACTGTTTCTACTAAGTCATCCTTGTCAGTGAAGTTTATCTGGTGGCGGGTTTTTTCGCCGAATACAGTAAACTTGTTTTTTAATGGATACCGTGCCTCTTCCAACACTATTTGGTTACGGAAGCAGTTCAACGGTTTGTCAGTAGTGTCAATCGTGTGAGTCAGAGATAACTCACTGTGGATTGTGGCCGCATCGGACCCTTGGTTTATGTAACCGTTCTGTAGGGCATTCACGTTTTGGCGCGATAAAGCATCGGCCACGTGATTCTCCTTGCCTGGCTTGTAAAAAAGTTTGGCCCCAGTTTCGTCAATGCGCGCTTTCCAGCGCTTGATCTTGGCGTTAGGGTTGCTCTCGGATACCGAGAATGTGAGTGGTTGATGGTCGGTGAATATGTTAATATTCTTCGCACCATAAAGAAAGTGGCGGAGTTTTGCCAAAGCCCAGACGATAGCTAGCAATTCTCGCTCGTTAGTAGCGTAGTTTGCTTCTCTATCCTTTAGTGTCCGAGATATCATAGTTATCGGGCGTCCGTTCTGAGACAGTACAGCCCCAATACCATAAGCCGAGGCGTCAGTTGTGAGGTCGAATGGCTTTTGGTAGTCAGGATACATTAGTGTAACGTCCTCTGAGGCTAGAATATTTCTGAGCTTTTGAAACGCATTGCGCTGGGTTTCGTTAAACTGTACCTCTATCTTCTTGGACCTGTACTTGCTGACTGTTCCGTTTTCCCCTTTTAGGATATCGGAGATAGGTTTCGCGATTGCTGCGAAATCCTTAATAAAACAACGGTAATAGCTCGCTAAGCCCATGAATGACCTAACGCTAAATAATGTTGTAGGCTCAACGTAGTGCTGAATGGCTTTCACCTTTTCAGGGTCCGTTTTTGCGCCGTTTTTTGTCACGATAAAGCCGAGGTACTCGACGCTCTCTTTAAAAAATTGTGACTTTTCATGGGCTACCCTCATGTTTGCACTATGAAGGCTCTTTAGTACCCAATTGACGTGCTTAACGTGATCCGCCTCGTTCTCGGAGAAAACGATGACGTCGTCGACGTACACGTAGCACGACTTACCGATTTGTTCTCGTAGAACGTCATCGATAGTGCGCTGAAAAATACCTCCGGCGTTTTTTAAACCGAAGGGGAGACGACAAAATTCGTACTTCCCCCCGCTTACTGAGAAGGCCGTTTTCTCTCGATCAGATTCTGCCAGTGTAATCTGGTGATAACCTGATTTAAGATCGAGAGTGGTGAAGTATTTTGCTTTACCCAAATTTGCCAATATCATGGTGATGCTCGGCATGGGGTAAGTGTCTGGGATGGTTTTTAGATTTAGTTTCCTGAAATCTATCACTAGGCGTTTCTTCCTATTGCCCATCTCGTCAGAACCTTTCTTGTCTACTACCCACACTGGGTTATTGTATGGGGACTTAGACTTTCTAATGATGCCGTTTCGTAAAAGGTCTTTGACCTCTGAGGCCACGAAATCTTCGACACCTTTGGGGTACGGGTACAATTTCGAGTATACTGCGTTTTCGTCGGTGGTACGAATCGTAGCTACTACGTTTGTATTGTAAGGTAGCGACTCGTTAGAGTCCGCAAAAGCCCTTTTGTTACGGTGAAGCATTTTTAGAAAATCTTCTTTTACCGCAGGTGGTGCATGGATTTCTTTACCTTTGGTATAGTTGACATTAGTACATTTAAGGTACTGCAATGCCTCCGAAGTTGCACCTATTTTTAATATGCCTTCTTTAAGGCATAGTACTGCTCCTACTTGCTTTAGCAGGTCGAGCCCTATGATCCCGTCAAATGTAGATAGGGAATCTAATAGGAAAAAAAATGTGTCGTGTCCGAACATGGGAATTTTGCACTTTTGTGTAATGTTGTTCGAGCCATGAATGGAGTGCACGACGAAAGGGGTTTCGACAGGGAAGACGTCCTTTAGCCGTTTATGCGGTCTAATGAAGTTTTTGGACGCACCCGTGTCGATTAGGAATGACATGTCTGTCCCTGCTATTCTGCGCCGAATGAACGGCAGCAGGGACCTCCCCCTAAAAAATTGACGTTGCCGCTACTGTCAGAGTCGGCGTCATCGTTAGCCTCATCTATCGCTTCCTGCGCTGCTTGCGCATAGGTCGCATCTTGGCCAGTGCTGGCCTTTAAAAGATTTATCTTTTGTCGTCTTTGGCCAGTCGCTCGATCAGAGCCGGCGGGACGTTTGTTACCCTGACCTTGAGGTTTCTGGTAGTTTGTTTGTTGCCTATACTTTGAGGACGATGGATCGATCTCCATGGGTTCTGGGGCTTTTTCGCCGCTGACCTGATTTTTTTCTGTGTACTGTCCGCTCTGTTTTTTAAAGTAGGGGGTTTTCCCCTGGTTGCTTTGGGTAGCATTTTGCGCATTTTGCGTCTGCTGATGCTGACGACTTTGCTGTCGTTGGTCGGGGCGTCCCTTTTCTTCTACGCCCCTAGCATAGCTTGTTGCGAAAGCGTACCTCTCATGATTTGCTTCAACCTCCTGTGCCAATGCGAGAGCTGTTGGCATATCAGGGGGGTGAGCGGAGAAGAGCACGTCGGTCAGACTGCGCTTTAGTCCGGAAATGAACACACGGAGCGCGTCATTCCTGAACTTTTCGCACATGCCCCTAGCTAGGCTGATGTCGTAGGTCATGTTAGCTTTATTGGTTAACAAGTTAAGCTTTTTTTCTACCTCATCGTAATATTGCAGAATTGTCATTCCGCCTTGCCTCAGCGTGCCCATTTCCTGCTCTATGACATGTATGGGTCTTTTGTCATTGTAGGTAAAGTCTAGTCTGGCTATGATCGCTTCAAAATTTAGTGGCGTACTGAATGATGCCAAAACTGCATCCGCTGCGCCCCTAATCTTTGTGCGAATTATGACCATAGCTTGGTAATGACGGGAGCTTCCGTCAAATCTTTTGAAAATTTTGTACGCTGCATGGGCTGCTTGTCTCCATGCCACGTATGTCTCCTGAGTTCCATGAAACTCAGGCACGCACTTTACTGCGTCGAGGGGCTCATCACAAGTGATTCCGTCCACTATCTCGACGTCTTTATAGACTCTGACTTCTGGTACTGAGAGAGGTGGGACTGGAATTTTAGAATTTACTAATGCTATTTGTTGTTGTAGCTCTTGTTTAAGAGCTTCCTCCCTCCTAGTGTACTCTTGTGCCCGCGCCGTAAGTGCGCTTTGCACGGCAGTGTCAATTATAACTCTGAGGTGCTCAGGTTCCATGTCTGTGCTTTTGATTTGGCTGCTTGTTGTGGGTTGACTAACTTGATCTGACACTTGTAGGTCAATAAATCCTCCTATCAGACTTGCTAACGTTCTGGTACCAAGTTCGCGTCGTTTTTGTTTTTTGTTCGGTCTGTTTCTGTCCATTCGATTTTTTGAAAAAACTTGCGATAGGACTACGGCATGAGTATTCTCCGAATTAAGATCCTCAAACTCACTTTACTTTATTTAGTTTCTACTTTTAGTTGACTTAGCTAAATTCTCACTTTGCAAATCACTTACATGTTATCTAGTTTTAGAAGTATCCCGCGCAGCCGTCGGGTTGGTGCTGGAGAATCAGGTCGTCTTGCCGCAGTCGAGTTGGTGCTGTAGAATTAGGTTGTCTTGCCGCAGCCGATGTGTTGAAGTTTCACTTCTTTATGTATTTTTAATTTTATTTTTATTTTGTCTTGGTTTTGTCTTTGTTTTGTCTTTGAGCAGACGTTTTGATGTTCACTGCACTGATTTTGTTAAACAAAACACTTTTCAGTTTTCTTTTGGCAGAAAATGAAATTCACTTATTTATGTTTTTTTACGTTGGGCGCCAATTATGGAATTTAATATCTTTGTCAGAGGCGTTAGCCAGCTCACTGATATAACTCCGAAAGGTTTGTGTTTAATATCGACAGCGATAGCTGGTCGAATTAAAGAGTGAGCAATAAGCGGTTAGAATTATTGCGAGCGGTACGCTGCGCGTTTATTGAATTCACACTTAAGACTAACAATTAGAGAATTAAAAACTAAGTCTGCGACCAAGCGCAGATTCGGCGCTGCCGCAGCGCTGCCGCCAGTGCACAGCCGCTGCTACCGTTGCGGGCGTCGACGTTGGTGTTCTTGGAACACCAGCGGCGTTGGTCGTTGCTAGTGCAAAGCTGCTGCCGCCGTCGCAGGCGCAGGCGCTGTCGTTGGCGTTCTTGGAACACCAGCGGCGTTGATCGTTGCTAAAGCAAAGCCGCTGCCGCCGTCGTAGGCGCAGGCGCTGTCGTCGCTATTCATGGAACTCCAGCGCCGTTGACCGTTACTGTTCTTCGAACCCCAGCGTCGTTGCTGGTGCTCCTCAGAACTGCTGACTTGCGCCTTGTGTGTGGCGCCGCATTATCACAACGGCCGCTAACATTGTTGCGATACATCCGCAGCTGCCGCTGGAGCTGCCAACATTGTTGCGACACATTCGTAGCTACCGCTGGAGCTGTCATCATTGTTGCAACGCACTCGTAGCTACCGCTGGAGCTGTCATCATTGTTGCGACACATTTGCAGCTGTGACTCTGGGCGTGGACTTCGCAAATATGATAAGTCAGCACGCGCCCAGTGTCAGTGGTTAACTTACATATATACAAGCTACACATGCACAGACACACACACACACACACATACGCACGCACGCATAAGCGAGCGCTCTGCTGACTGCGCAGTTTACGCAGCGACTGCGCTCGGACTGCAGTAAGGCTATGTTATGAAAACTTGATTGTTGAATAAGTTTCTTTGTAGATGGACTTTTTTAATCAAACTTTCAGAGTGTGATAATGTCAATCATATGTGTGTATTTGCCGAAGCACAACTCTCTAGTACTTGAAATACGTTTTTTTCAAATTTTGGGGCGAAGGGGGCATGGCATCCAAAATATAACAAAAACCAAAATTGTATAAAATACACATACAACTTCAAACAGAATAAGGAATCTCTAGCTTGAAAAATGTGCAAGCCATAATTTTATAACTGGTTTTCGATTTCGTTTTTAATCGATAACATTAAAACGATAAAAGTTATCGAATTTTTGAAACAAACTCGATCTGCGCGTGCTATACACGAACCTACATTTCAAGTCTCTAGCTCTTATAGATTCTGAGATCGACACGTTCAAACATACGGACAAACGGACAGACGGACGGACGGACGGACGGACAGACGGACAGGGCTAAATCAACTCAGCTCGTCGCCCTGATCATGAATATATATACTTTATGGGGTCTGCCACGCCTCCTTCTGCCTGTTACATACATTTTAACAAAACCAATATACCCTGTTTTCCCATTTTCAATGGGTTCAGGGTATAAAAACAAGTAAGAACGTTGCAGTCGGGCGCTACCGACTGCGGGATACTCATTCACACCCGCACAGATCACGCCCAGTGCCACGCCCACAATTGGTTTGTACATATATAATTTTTTGGAAATCAATATTGGAGATCAGCAGTAATATCGCCATAAAATTTTGATTTTCTCACTGAGAATAGGAAAAACGTACAGTTTTTCCCGATTTGCCACGCCCCTAGTGGGCGTAGACATAAAATTTTTGGCCAGTTCTTAGAAATAGTGAAGAATAACGTAAATGTGAAATTTGGATGCTTACACTTAAAAAATGCGAAAATTACAGGGTATTATTTAGCCGGGCATGCCCCATAAGAGGCGTAAAAATTATTTATGAGTCATCGATAGAGGAGCTCACCAGTAACTCAACCATTCAATTTTAAAGCTTCTAGCTCTAAGACTGTAGGAGCTATAAGCTTTTGCGGTTTGCCACGCCCCCTATGGGCGTAGATATATCCGCCATATCTTTTTCAACTTGTATATATATTAAGTTTGAAGTCTCTAGCATTCATAGTGCTCAAAATATAACAGAATTTGAAAAATCACTATATAGTCAGATCCGATTTGCCACACCCCTAGTAAGCGTGGACATATAGTTTTTTTGTTCGATCTTCATAGGATCGTAGCAGTAACCTACGTGCCAAATTTGGGCGTTCTATCTTTAAAACTGTAGAAGATACAGTTTTGCCCGATTTGCCACGCCCCTAATGGGCGTAGATATATCCGCCGTAGCTTTTTCATCTTGAGTTGTAAACACAAGTCTACATTCCAAATCGCAACTCTCTAGCGCTTCTAGAAGTAGTGCTTCTGAGATATTGGAAAATTCACTTTGTGAATGAGTATAAAAAAATATATATATCTTAAGAAAATTAAATAAATAAATAAATAAACAATTTTTAAGTTAACAAAAAAACAAAAACCAACAAACCAACCAACAACAAGTAAGAAAACTCTAGTCGGTGGTACCCGACTAGGAGATCCCCTGAACCCTGCGAAGAGCCGATATTCCAAACATTTTATACTTATTTAACATATATGTATATATACAAGCAACACATGCACACACACATACACACATGCACATACGCACGCAAGCACGCATAAGCGAGAGCTCTGCTGACTGCGCAGTTTACGCAGCGACTGCGCTTCGGCTGCAGTAAGAGCTATATTATAGGAAGTTAATTGTTGAATAAGTTCCTTTGTAGATGGACGTTCCTAATCAAACTTTCAGAGCGTGGTTATGTCATTCATATGAGTGTAATTGCCAAAGCACAAGTCTCTAGTATTTGAAATACGGTTTTTACAAATTTGTGGGGAAGGGAAGAAAAGGTGGGATGGTATCCAAAATGTGACAAAAATCAAAATTGTATAAACCACATTATAGTAAATACAAAATTTGGAGACTTTAGCTTTAAAGATGTAGGAGATATAAATATAACTGCATTTCGATAACGTTTTAAATCGATAACTTTAAAACGATCAAATTTATCGATTTTTTTAAACAAACTCGATCTGCGCGTGCAATACACATAAAAAATTTCAAGTCTCTAGCTCTTATAGATTCTGAGATCGACGCGTTCACACATACGGACGGACGGACAGACGGACAGATGGACATGGCTATATCAACTCAGTTCGTCGAGCTGATCAAGAATATATTTATGGGGTCTGCCACGCCTCCTTCTGCCTGTTACATACATATTAACAAAACCATTATACCCTGATTTCCCATTTTCAATGGGTTCAGGGTATAAAAACAAACAAAATGGAAGGAAATGCAGTGACAGCCCTTTCCGATGCCAATATGACGGAAGTGATTAATCAACTGAAAAATGTTGAAAAATTCACTGAAGACAAGAACGCACTATACAGTTTTGTCAACCGGATGGACTACATACTGGCCGTTTACCCCATTAACGATGCTAGGCCGAGGTCACTTCTATTTGGACTCGTGGAACGTTGTGTCAGTGGTGAAGTTATGCTATCCATTGGCATAAACAACTTGACAACCTGGGCGGATCTTCGCAAACAACTGGTACTTAATTACAAAATTCAAGACAAAAAGCAAACCCTAATAGAGGAATTTAGGAGCACCTCATTCAAAGGCAAAGTGAGAGCTTTTCTGGAGGAGGCAGAACACCGTAGCCAGACATTGATGAATAAGCTAGAATTAGAAAATAATACCGAAGAAAAAACTTTGTATTCACGGTTAGTCAAAACTAGTATTGACGATCTCCTTCAAAAACTTCCAACTAATATTTTCATTTGCATAATCAATTGTAAAATTCCTGACATAAGGTCATTAATAAATATGTTGCAAGAAAAGTATCTGTACGATGTACGCTGTCTAAAAATCGTTTAAGCCGTTATATCAACCAAACCACAATTTCCAAAAGTTTCCCACATTCGATCAAAAAAACCTGATATCCCATATCGACATCATCAACCTTATTTCCAACAACCATATCGTCCACCAACACCCAATCACACTAACCATAACACTTTTCAACCTAATACGTGTTCACCTCGACCAATGCATCACGACCTAAGTCAAACCAGTACACTTTACACCAAGACCAAACTTTCGACAGAACCAATTTGACTATAATCGCACATGTAAATCCACAACAAAATCCTTATAACAGTTCTGGCGTAGCCAAACCAACCAACGAAACGTTCTCGACCTGCAGAAGCAGACAGAGTAAAATGAGCATAGATGATGAAGCTAGAAATCAAGAAGAAATTAATTTTTACGAATATATTTAACAGGAATATTATAAACAATTAGTTTCTTATCCTCAATATTATTACCAATATTAAAATTACACTGACACACAAACAGCCACAGCTGAACAAGAGAACTTATTTGAGGCTAATTTACACTGTATATATTTTGTAAGTCTAACGCTTAGCAAATGCACACCTTTACACAGGATCGAACTCTTGGGTCTCCAAGGATCTGCTTGAGCACTCCAGGTAACGCCAGCATCCACACTGTGTACTCCGGCGGTTCGCTCGGATACTACAGTGACTCCTACGGCTGGATTCGCTCACAAGCACACCTGAGATCTTCTCAAGCTACAGTCAAAACTCTTTCGCACAGCTACGCAAACTTTACCTCTACTCCTGCTCCAGGATCCGCCACTAATGCTATAGATTCAGCCGTGCTGCACCAATGTCCTGGTTGGTGGCTGCTGATGTCCTTCCTGTGCCCTTCGCGTAGAGTCTATGTCCTCAATAGGCGTCTGGGATATCCCTCGTAGATATCCTTTCCCACGATGTCGTTCCACTTGAAATCCTTTCAAGCGATGTCCTTCCGATATCGCTGCTCCTTTGGTTGATCACTTTTACTCACGTTTTGTTTCTTCGGCGCTTAATACTTTCACTTTACTTTCCACTTTGCTCGTTTTTGACTGTCCGGGCCGAGTTGCGGGTGAATTTTTATAGAAGCGGCGCAGGCCCTGCTTCGCGCTATGACGGCGCCAGCTCGGCTTTTGACGCGACGCCAAATCGCCCAAATCTGCGTGGCTGCCTCTCATTGGCCAAAGCACCGTTATTGGCATATGAGTGAAAGCATACACTACTTTCTCGCCGCCGCAAACGGTATCTCGGATAACGGTCGTCGATGATCGACGTGTGAGCGACGCGAGCCAATCGCTGAATACATAAGAGCGACAGAGACAGACTAAGTCGGCCTCTGCGCCCTTTTCAGTTGCCTGGGTCGCTCCTATCGTACTCACGTCGCTGTGTGGAGCAATACATACAGGCACGCATACATGCATAAGTGCTCAGCTTATACATGCACTCATACATATACTACGTGCCCGTCTATATTGTTTCTCACAAAACTAATCAATGATATTCCGACTTCAAGGCAAAATCATTTCCTAGCCCAACCAAATTTAGAAACAAATCAACATTTCAAAAATCCAATCAGAGAAAATCCTAAAAATCAAGAAATTGAGAACTCAAGCCCTTAACCGATTACAACACCTAAATGAAGAAGAAAAATATAATTTAACAAACTTGTTAAACAGACAATTCCAAGAAGGCGACCAACTCAGTTTCAGTAATCAAGAAAAACATTAAAACAGTAATCCACAAGCATATGAACAAGAAGTTGAAAATCAAATTAAAGACATGTTAGAACAAGGTATTATACAACCCAGAAACTCTCCCTTTTGTACCCAAAAAACAAGATGCTTCAGGTAAACGAAAATTAAAAAATTCAGAATTGTAATTGACTACAGGATATTAAATGAGGTTACAATGAGCGACAGACATCCAATATCAAATAATGACGAGATTTTAGTAAAACTAGGCAGATGTAATTATTTCACTACAATCGATCTTGCAAAAAGATTCAACTGGAAATGCACCCCGACTTCATTCCCAAAACAATTTTCTCTACTAAACAATTTTTTACGACCATTAATAATTAAACATTGTTTAGTATATCCTGACGATATAATTGTATTTTCAACATCTCTAGAGGAACACTTACACTCACTGCAACTAGTTTTCGAAAAGCTTTCAGAAGCCAATCTCAAACTACAACTTGACAAATGCGAGTTTTGAAAACAAGAAACTACATTCCAGGGACATGTCATAACCAAGGATGGAATAAAACCCAATCCTGAACAAGTAAGAAAGCTCTAGTCGGCGGTACCAGACTAGGTGATCCCCTGAACCCTGCGAAGAGCCGATATTCCAAACGTTCTACACTTCTCTTAATATGTATACATTATGAGCAAACGCATACACACACACACATACGAACGCACACAAAATCACGCGCTCTGCTGACTGCGTAGTTTACGCAGCGACTGCGCTCGGCCTGCAATAAGGCTATATTATGGGAAATTAATTGTTGAATAAGTTTCTTTGTAGATAGACTTTCTTAATCAAACTTTCACAGCGAGATAATGTTATTCATATGTGTGTATTTGTCAAAGCGCAAGTATCTAGTACTTGAAATACGGTTTTTACAAATTTAGTAGGAAGGGAAGAGGAGGGGGGATGGTATCCAAAATACGAAAAAAATCAAAATTGTATAAACAACACATTAAACTAAATAAATTTGGACCTGCAGCTCTTAAGATGTAGGAGATATAATTTTATTGTTTTTAAATCAATAACATTTAAATGGGAATAGTTATCGATTTTTTGAAACAAACTCGATCTGCGCGTGCTATACACGGACCTACATACAAAATTTTAAGTCTCTAGCTCTTATAGATTCTGAGATCGACGCGTTCACACATACGGACGGACGGACAGACGGACAGACGGACATGGCTATATCAACTCAGTTCGTCGAGCTGATCAAGAGTATATTTATGGGGTCTGCCACGCCTCCTTCTGCCTGTTACATACATTTTAACAAAACCATTATACCCTGATTTCCCATTTTCAATGGGTTCAGGGTATAAAAACGAAAGAAAATGAACCAAATTCAAACTCAACAGGTTACTACTTCATAATCATAATCAAAACGTCTACTTGGGTTGATTACCAAGATAATATAATACTAATAATATCCCAATTTATTTTCAATCCACTAATTCTGGATCATAATGGAATGGAATAATGGATCACATGGAATAAATTCCATACATATGTAAAACAGAATTGCCAGAAAAATAATATTGATATTAAGGTTCAGGGTAGCAAAATTGCCAATATAAATCATTGTATTAAGTGATAATTATTTACAATCTGAAGTTCATCTCACACCATTGTATCCACCAAAAAAAATTAATCAAGATTAAATCTGTCAAGCATAATGATTATAAAAGTTGTATCACAAAACAATGCCTCTACATACACAATACCTTGTAACCCCATTATATTAATCCATAAAAAGAAACCATAATCCATTTAAGAAACATCATGTATCCAACAAAAAAAAAAAAAGAACCCCCATTGGTTCACCAGGGAGAACAACAATAGCAAGAAACAATTATCGAGATGATACAATCAACATTGCCAAACCTTTACCCTTCAGTGTTACCTTGACTTGCACGCTCGCCACTTAAGGAGAGGGAAGTGGCATATTCATAATGATTATGTCCACAATATATAGTTGAGATTAGTTCGAAACTGAAATTTTTTGGTTTTGCCAATCCAGAGTGAACCGGATAGCCGAATCATAAACACTCGGACTGGCGCAGAGTTGGGAAACTGCCGTTGCACTTTGCTGCTGCATAACAACAATGTAGCAAAGCCCAAATTCTGAGAATAACGCGTCCGACTGACGGTAAAAGTAACGGTTGCATCGACGCGATATGTTGCTGCTGCGTTGTTTCAACAGCATATAAAAATAAGCCTATTCTGAAATTGTCGATAGTCAAGTTAATAAAGCAAGTTGTCGTGAATCAAATCATTTTGACTCCGTCTTTTAAATTATCTCAGCATTGCCGTTGGCCAGTATCGCGGCATTAGTTCGACTCAAACATTATCACAGCAAATATCTAATTATATATATATTGTTTGTATAAGTGCATGCAGTTGCTGTGTACTTCTACATAGATACGTGCATACATATATTGCTCCACACAGCGACACGATTACTGTAGGTGCGGCTGTCACGACTGGAAAGGGTCAGAGTCCGAGCCATAGTTCGTCTTTTTCGCTCCTACCAACTCGGTGATTGGCTAGCGTCACTCACACGACGATCATCGTGAAAGTGATCAGCCCCAAGCTTTGCGATAAAATGAGATCAAGCTGCAGAGTGACTTAATCTTATTCTCCCACGTTTACATATACAAATTAAGAGAAATATAATCGTAATATATAAATATATAACTATTGATATGTCACTATATATATACTTGAGAGATTCTTATATTTTGTCATTCTTAGAATGGGCAGCAATGTACGCAATTGAATGTATGCACACACGCAAAAAGACGTAAGCATGGCGTTGCTTTACACGTGATTTTTCCAGTAGGTCAAACGATTCGTTTAATAACTTATGTGCTACCACTAACCATACAACACATAGATGAGACAACTAGAACACGCGTTTTCACAACACTAGCGGCGTAGCTGACGGTCCCACACAAGCACGACTGAGCTTCGGTTGGGTTCGGTTAGCTTCAAGCAATGATATATTCAAGCATATATATCTGCAAAGTCATTGCTTATGCAAAGAAGATTTTGCTGTAGCGTGCATGCATTACAGAACAATTTTTTCTTTGATTTTTGCAATAAATGGTTTCTTATCGAACATTTTCTTAAATGTATCGAAATGAATTTTAATTAAATTGAAAAAATTGTCGGAAGGAGCTTTTAATTTAAGGTAGTGGTTTATGTAATGAAAATTTTTGTTGAGTATCAAATACTCAGACGACGATTGCATTTCATCTGATGATTTAAGAAGATTAGTGCAAAGCTCGCAATCGGTTTTCTTTAACAGCTTGTACAGAAGATACCCTGCAAAATATCGCAATGCATTTTCATTAAAAGCATTTTGAATATTAACGATAGTTGCATCTAATGATAGCTCTATTTCTGAATCTTCATCTAAAGGCTCAATATTTGTAGACAAATTCATGGCACATTGCTCATGAAATACAGATAGTTGAGCCCCACTACCTGTTATAATATTGGCTAGCATGAGGTCTTCATCTGGAAGACAATTGCCAGATACAGAAGCTGATGTCAATATTTTCATGGAAAGCATTTTTGAAATTATTGTATTAAATTCAAAAATAGTTGGGTTCATGTTTGTTGCTCCCCGACACCTAACCAAATAAAATAAGTTTTCCAATGGGTCTTGGTTTAATTTGGATGTGACAACAAAGAAATCATCTTTGTTGTCATCCCAAATATTTTCCGCCAAAGCCATTACCGATGAGATTGTAATTATCATCCCATCTATGCAATATACTTTGCGTGGGTAATGCAGATCATGGAAATAATCTCGCATTTCCTGCAGGTATTCGTGGACATTATTATTTTTTCTAAGGGCACACCTATAGGGATTTTTATCAAACAATACATGGCTATTTAAGCAATCGAACAGTTTATTAATTTTTTCAATAAATATAGCAGTTGCAACTGCACTGTTTTTGCAATCAGAAAACCTTAATCTTAATCTACGTTTACCAATATATTTCTGTTCGAAATGCCTGTTACATATTCTAGCTTTTTTCCGGTCGAAGCTATCGGGTATCGGTATCGGGCATGCTTTAATCCACTTGTTTAAATAAAATTCTTTTGCTGGAAAAGAAAATAACTTCACCGGAAAAGTAACGGAACTCTTTCTATAACTCGCACCACACGCTTTTATTATACATTTCAGATCATTTTTTCGTAAATCTTTTCTTTTTCTCTTTTCCACACCAATAATTGATTTCTTTATAACACTTGATTCAGCTATAGTTTTGATAAAAACTTATTGTATAAATTCTAACTCAAAATCGTTCAAGCAATTAAAAGTTGAGGCAGGCACTCGCCACACACGTTTCGTTGCAATAGAAAAGAAGATCAACTTTAGGTTTTCACAATTTCCAAAGGCGGCAAAGTTCCGCATACAGGCATACAAATGGTCATACATGTGAACAACTGTAACGGTATATGGCTGTGAGTGTGTGTGCATGCTCGTCACAAAAACATATTCGTTATGCGCCTCACGGTTTCATACCCTTTCAACAAATAATCATGAAAATGTCAACATTTTGCATGAGCATGCCTTTCAACAATTTGGTATACTCTACTCTCGCAAGTGAAGACATTGGACCTCAGCGAGCAAATTTTCAATTTTTGTGGGTTGCTGCTGGTGAGTTCATACATACATATATACATACATATATTTGAGAGAAGAGAGCGGAGATAAAATATATTTGAGAGAGAGGAGATCAGGGAATAAGCACACATAGTTGCGTAGAAGAGCTTTGTGTATAAATTGACCATCTCGGCTGAGCGTTCGCAGCGTAATGACTTTGCAGATATATATGCTTGAATATATCATTGCTTGAAGCTAACCGAACCCAACCGAAGCTCAGTCGTTCTTGTGTGGGACCGTCAGCTACGACGCTGTGTTGAAAACGCTTGTTCTAGTTGTCTCATCTATGTGTTGTATTGTTAGTGGTGCTACTTAAGCGAATTCAATAGAGTTTTCATCATATTGAACATTTATGAATTTAGTAAAAATGCAAACTATTTCACAATTTGCCTTTATATAAAAATGAACTTTAATTTAAAGAATATGATAAAATTTCGATCCAAAACATAGCAAAAAATCTGACTTCTACAAAATAATTGCTCAATCAAATTCAAACTTGGAGACACTATCTTCAAAGGCGTGTGAGATATAATTTAACAACTTCGATACTAATTTTAATCGATGATGTTTGTTATCGATTTTCTGAAACAAACTCGATCTGCGCTTGCTATATAGGGACACCAACCATACAACACATAGATGGTACAACTATAATAAACGTTTTGGCGCATAAAGAATAATTTTTAGCGTCCCTTGTTATTTCGTCCCTTGCTCACATGTATGAGCATTTGTGTGCCTGTATGCGAAACTTTAGCTGCCTGCAGAAATTGTTCGGGATGTGATGTTCAAAATTATCGAGAGTTGGGGATTCAGTAGTTTGGTAATTATACTCATTCACGAAGTGAAATGAGTATATTGGTTTTGTGCAAGGTCCGTCCGTCTCTCCGTATGAATGCAAAACATTTCCACAGTTGTGAAGCTAAAGACTTGACATTTGGAATATTAATTATAGTGTTGTAGAGCCTGTGGAAATCAGCAGCTAGTCCACGTTGTCTGTAGAGTGGGCGATGGTCCAGAGATTTTAGGGTCCTCTCCAGATATATTACTATTACAGTAATAATGGTTTGAGTCACTTGTTATGACGCTTAGGGTGAAGAGCTTTCACTTTCACTCCCAATCACTGGCCTTGTGGCTCAGCAATCATGATAATTATAAGACAATTGATTGACTGCTGTGAGCCGGAGCTTGGTATTTTTATTCTGCTCTGACTAAGCCTCAGATAAAAACTGAATGTGACAAATGATTGAATGCTAAGAAAAAGCTAAATACATCAACGGAAATATGGACTAAAGCTAAATACATAAAGTGTTACATAGTAGTCAAGTCCGGGCTCGTGGTCGGCAAGCCGACTCAGCATAATTGTTGCGATACAAACAATTGCGAAATAAACAGATCGTCTGGTCATTGCTCGTAAGCGATTGATCCAAGAACGCTGCATGCGGAGGCGTTGTACGCGCAATTTCTTGTATTAGCGTTTTTGGCTTGGAGCAAGGGGCGTTCGTTAACTTGCTTGTTAAGTACTCCCTCTTTAAGATGATTGCCGTCCTCGGAGATGCTTAACTCTTGGATGAACCTTCTCAGCTTGCTCGAGGAGTTTCGTCAGTACCAGCATTAAGATATGATGATGAAGCTGAGAGAAGCAAGGCTGAGTACTGCTCCGGCAATAAACTAGAATTTTGGAACCTGATCTCTGATCTCTTGATTTGTTGTGGTTGTAAAATATGGTATTTTATTATGGGTCCGACGTCTACGCTGACTTTCGCGAGTTGATCATTGATGATAATTATTACCTCGTTGACCACTGTAATTGATTAGCCTGAGTGTAGTCCGCGCGCTGAGGTATCATGCGTTGCCAGCCTGCAGAATGTTGCAAAGTTGGTTGTAGCACACTCTTTGACAGCTCGGACTCCGTCGTCGCATTCCGCTACTATGTTGTCGGGTATCTGTAGTATTGTACCGTTATGTATGTATTATGACCTTTTTACAAATAAACTTAACTCTAGGATATTCAATAAGTATATGAATAATGCTATCGGATTGAAAGACTTAACTATTAGATACAGCCATTAAACATTAAACTTTAAGTCATCGTGATCGAAAATAGTGGGATATATTATATTGCATTTAACGAACGCGAGAGTTAGCATAAGATTTTAAATTTCTGTATTTAAATCCAAACTTCGTGCTATCCTGTAGTATATCATTAAAGCGGACAATAAATTTTGAACATGTTCTATATCTACTTCTAAAAGTTTTCGCATATGCATTTGAGGTAAGAATTCTGACATTCTTATGGTGTCGTCTAAAATGTTCGTGAATTCGGTCAAGTTAGTTGAGTGTCTGATATATTTGCGCTGCTCCCACAATATCACATTACAATCTAATACGGGGATGTAATTAGCAATTAGATTAAACCAGATCTATAGTGGTTGTTTGAGTTGACGTTAGTTACGAAAAGTTTGGGTTACTTTATGTTATCCTTGTGGACCACCCTCCCCTTAACAAGTACAGACGTTTCTAGGTTTGCTTGAATGGATTTTTCGGATCACAGTGGGGATATTTTGCTATCCAATCTCCTATTATTTTTCAGGAATACTTTTTTTCCTACCTCGAACTTCCTGTTTTGCCTTTTTGGGTTCCACCTAGTCATCCGATCTTGTTGGGCTTTAACTATCTTGTCTTTGATAGCTTGTCGAAATTCATGAAATCCGTGCGTGTATAATGTCAATTGGCCTTTGTTTTGTAACTGAATGTATGGTTTTATTGTATTCTATGGTAGCCTTTATTATTGCCTGAACTGTTTCATTTATTTTCTTATCAATTTTGAGGCATTTAGCTTTTTCTATCAAAGTGGTGTGGAAACGTTCCACATGTCCATTTGAACAACTATATAGTGGAGGTGCATAAACGATATCTATGTTAAACTGATTCTTTAACAATGAAGTGATCGTTTCCGAGTTGAACGATGCTTCATTGTCACAATAAATGGTTTTTGTTTTTTTAAAGAAGATAATTAGTTGCAAGATGGGAATTTTAATGTCCGTTATTGCTCGTGATGCTATTGGATGTACAACGGCGAATTTCAAAAATTTGCAGATTTGAAACTGTTTCTGGTCAGTGGAGAAAATATCAATATGTAACATTTCGCCGATATACGATGGTATCTGTGTTTTCCCCTTTTTGGGTGACGATCGTATTTGGCCAAAGTGCACACTTTGCGATTCAAGAAAATTTCATTAGATAGATTTTCCATTTTTGGAAAATAATAACCGCGAAGGTTTGTTTCATATTTTCCTGAGCGGCTCTGTGTGCACGATTATGTTCAGTATTAATTATCTCAGTTTGTTCGTTTTATTAGTGATATCAACCACCACATTCTTACAGTGCCAGAGTATCGTTGTAGGAAAAGAAAGGAAAACTAACTCATGTTGGAAAGAAGCCAAGGTGGGGAATTCATAGAGGAATGCATTGACAACCTCAGGATTCTCTGCAAGTTTTAGGGTCTTTTGTTGCCAAATAATTTAAGTCTTCGATTAAATAACACGTTTCTTCCAGAACTACTTGGTTTCTGAAACAATTAAGGGGTTTATCGGTTGTTTCAATTGTGTATGTCAGGGATAGCTCACTGTGGATGGTGTCAGCATTCGACTGTATCTCGTCTTATAGAGCATTAACGTTTTGACGGGATAGGGCGTCTGCCACGAAATTTTCTTTCCCTGGTTTATAGTGAATTCATGCGTTATACTCTTCTATGAACGCCTTTCATCTTTTAATTTTTGCATTGGTGTTCTTTTCAGATACTGCAAATGTGAACGGTTGGTGATCAGTAAAAATGTGCAATTCTCTTGTACTATACAGATAATTCTGCAGTTTACCAAGGGCCCATACAATGACAAAATGAAATTAACTCTGCTTTAATGTTCGGGATATTATTGTGATGGGTCTTCCGCCCTGAGATATCACTGCTCCAATACCACACGCAGAAGCGTCGGTGATTAAGTCGAAGGGCTTCTGGAAAACTAGGTACATGAGAATTTCGTCTTCTGATGACAGAATGTATCTCAAACGATCAAAAGCGTCTCGTTGTGACTTTAAAGCTTCGTTTTTATACTCATTCACAAAGTGAAATGAGTATATTGGATTTGTGCAATGTCCGTCACGCTGTCCGTCCGTCTGTCCGTATGAACGCAAACCATTTGCACAGTTTTGAAGCTAGAGAGTTGAAATTTGGAATATATACTCGTGTATACCCTCGAATTATCAAGTGTTAAGATTTTCCCGATACGCCCACTAGGGGCGTGGCAAATCGGAAAATTCATTTTCCGATATCTCAGAAACACTACTTCTAGAAGTGCTAGAGAGTTGCAATTTGGAATGTATACTCGTGTTGACAACTCAAGATCAAAAAGCTATGACGGATATATCTACGCCCATTGGGGGCGTGGCAAATCGGGTAAAACTGTATCTTCTACAGTTTTAAAGCTAGAACGCCCAAATTTGGCACGTAGGTTACTGATACGATCCTATGAAGATCGACCAAAAATCTATATATCCACGCCTACTAGGGGCGTGGCAAATCGGATCTGACTATATAGTGATTTTTCAAATTCTGTAATATTTTGAGCACTATTGATGCTAGAGACTTGAAACTTGGTATATATACTCGGGTTGACAACCCAAGTTGGAAAAGATATGGCGGATATATCTACGCCCATAGGGGGCGTGGCAAACCGCAAAAGCTTGTAGCTCCTACAGTTTTAGAGCTAGAAGCTTCAAAATTGTATGGTAAGTTACTGGTGAGCTCCTCTATCGATGCGCCAAAAATAATTTTTACGCCCCTTATGGGGTATGCCCGGCTAAAAAATACCCTGTAATTTTCGCATTTTTTGAGTGTAAGCATCCAAATTTCACACTTACGTTACCCTTCACTACTTCTAAGAACTGGCCAAAAATTATATGTCTACGCCTACTGGGGGCGTGGCAAATCGGGAAAAACTATACGTTTTCCGATTCTCAGTGAGAAAATCAGAATTATATACAGATATTACTGCTGATCTCCTCTATTGATTTCCAAAAAAGCATATGTGTATAAACCAATTGTGGGCGTGGCAATGGGCGTGATCTGTGGGGGTGTGAATGCGTATCCCGCAGTCGGTAGCGCACGACTGCAATGTTCTTACTTGTTTTAAACACTGAACCCATTGAAAATGGGAATTCAGGGTAAATTGTATTTGTGAATATGTATGTTATAGACAGAAGGAGCCGTGGACTGTGGATGGCCAACTAAGCTCTTCGAGCTGATCAAGAATATATATACTTCATGGGGTCTCCCATGTCTCCTTCTGCCTGCTACATACATTTTCACAAAAACATTATACCCTGATTTCCCATTTTCAATGGGTTCAGGGTATATAAAGCGATGGTGGATATACGCCCATTGGGGGCGTGAAAAATCGGGTAAAGCTGTATCTTCTACAGTTTAGAGCTAGAACGTCCAAATTTGGCAAGAAGGGTACTGTTACTATCTTATAAAGATTAACCTATAAACTATATGTCCACGCCTACTAGGTGCGTGGCAAATCGGATCTGACTATTTTCTGATTTTTCAAATTCTGTTATATTTTGAGCATGTTAATGCTAGAGACTTGCAATTTGGTATATATACTCGGGTTGACAACCCAAGATCAACAAGTAAGAATGTTGCAGTCGGGCACTACCGATTGCTGGATACTCATTCACACCCGCACAAATCACGCCCATTGCCACGCCCATAATTGGTTTGTATATATATAATTTTTTGGAAATCAATAGAGGAGGTAAGCAGTAATATCATCATTATATTTGATTTTCTCACTGAGAATCGGAAAAACGTACAGTTTTTCTCGATTTGCCACGGCCCCAGTGGACGTAGACATAGTGAGGCGTAACGTAAGTGTGAAATTTGGATGCTGACACTCAAAAACTGCGAAAATTACAGGGTATTTTTCAGCATGGCATATGCCCAAAGTGGCGTAAAAATTATTTTTGGGTCATAGAGGAGCTCATCAGTCACTCAACGATCCAGTTTTGAAGCTTCTAGCTCTAAAACTGTAGGAGCTATAGGCTTTTGCGGTCTGCCACGCCCCCTATGGGCGTAGATATATCCGCCATATCTTTTTGATCTTGGGTTGTCAACCCGAGAATATATACCAAATTTCAAGTCACTAGCATCAATAGAGCTAAAAATATAACAGAATTTGAAAAATCACTATATAGTCAGATCCGATTTGCCACGCCCCTAGTAGGCGTGGACAATTGGTTTTTGATCGATTTTTATAGGATCGTAGAAGTAACCTAGATGCGAAATTTTGGCATTCTAGCTTAGAAACCGTAAAAGATACAGTTTTGCCCGATTTGCCACGCCCCTAATGGGCGTAGATATATTCGCCATAGCTTTTTGATTTTGGGTTGTCAACACGAGTCTACATTCCAAGTTGCAACTCTCTTGCACTTTTAGAAGTAGAGTATCTGAGATATCGGAAAATGCAATTTCCGATTAGCCACGCCCCCAGTGGGCGTAGACTTAGAAGTGGTCTGGCAGATATATTTACGCCCATAGGGGAGTGGCTAACCGCAAACGCTTGTAGCTCCTATAGTTTGAGAGCTAGAAGCTTCAAAATTGGATCGTTGAGTTACTGGTGAGGTCCTCTATCGATGACCCAAAAATAATTTTTACGCCACTTTGGGCGCATGCCATGCTGAAAAATACCCTGTATTTTTCGCATTTTTTGAGTGTCAGCATCCAAATTTCACACTTACGTTACCCTTGACCACTTCTAAGTCCACGCCCACTGAGGGCGTGGCTAATTGGGAAAAACTGTTTTTTCCGTTTTTCAGGGAGAAAAACAAAGTTTTATCACGATATTACTGCTGACCTCCTCTATTAATTTGCCAAAAATGTACAAACCAATTAGGGGAGTGGCAAATCGGAAAACGGAAATCGATATCTTGCAATATGTGTGAGCTGTGCGGGCGTGAATGAGTATTCCGCAGTCAGTAGCGCCCGACTGCAATGTTCTTACTTGTTTTGTATGGCTTTAATTGTAGAGTGACTGTCAAATGAGCTTTTATGACCCACAGCAATAATTTTGGCAATAAAGGGAATAGTTTGGCATCCTGGCATCTGTGAACAGATATGAATTACCTGACCCACTTAAATGTCTTATAGCCCATTACCCTATATATTTGAAAGAATTATTTATTATTTATGGGCCGATGTTATTAAAGTACGATATATGTAGATACATTTATATTAATATGTAAGTTAACACATCCGGCCTGACAAAAGTCAACGACTGCAATTCTACATGATCAACAATGTTTAATGCCAACTATGTCAAATTCTGCGCTACGCTGCCGTCAACATTCCATGCGCCGTTGCGACGTTGAAACATGATCCACTCAGCATAATCGCTGACACAGCGATTATAGGTCAGCGCTAGCTTGATATAAGAACATTTTGTACTTTAGCTTTTGGTTTGGATTTGACCAATGAACAAGTTACAATTTTATTTCAATGCTTTAACTTCGTGCAAAGATCACAAGTAATCAGATTGCCCAATAAATTATTAGCTGGCGCCCAATAGTGGTTTAAACCCACTCACCAGAACTCCATAAGCAAGAACGCAACATCTTTGGATCGACATCGTTGGACTTGCAGACGGACAAGAAGACAATTAAAACTATAGTTTAAAAAAAAAAACAATACGCACAACACAAAATATGTAAGTGGAGTACTTGATTTAAACAAAAAAAGAAAAAAGAGTTCAAGAAAAACTAAAAGTGCTTATAAAATAAATTTTGCGAAGCAAAATTTGTATAAAAAATAAAAAAGAACAATGAATAAATAAAACAAATCTTATGAGTGAACGTGAAGTGGAGGAATACGACTCAGAGTTAGAAGAATTAATATAAGACGTGAAAAGTAAACTAGTGACAGGTCAGATACAAAATAAAATGGCAGTGAGTGAGGAAAATTTGAAAGCGCTGCTTGAGTATGCAGTAAACACTGCACTAAAAAATGAAGCAAAGATGTTTGAAAGAAGAATGGATGAATTTCGAAACGAGTTTAAGAATTTATCAGTGTCCGTACCCTAGGTTGAAAGATGCGGAAATAATTCCAGGTGCCCGATGCGATGAAACACTAGATATAGTAAAATCGGTTCCAGACTTTGATGGAAAGCTCGAGACTGCATATAAAATTTTTGAAAATTATGTAGGGAGTTCAAAGCATTATCCGGAACTGGGTATAATTACACACAAAATAAAAGGCCCTGCTGATATGGTACTGTTGTCATATCACACGGCTAAATTTTAAAGCAATCATAAACAGACTTGATTCTACGTATGCCGATAAACGCCTCATTTATATAATAGAGCAAGAGTTGTCCGTGCTACGCCATGGAACCTTAACAATAATCCAGTACTATAAGGAAATTTAAAAGAAATTGACACTGCTTATAAATAAAACAATTATGACATATGATTCCACTTTAGCTGCTTCTCTTAATGAAAAGTACAGAGCAGATGTATTGAGAGTGTTTATCTCAGGCACAGGGAAGTCTCTTAGTGATATTCTCTTCTCAGCAAGACCCATGAATTTGCCATCAGCATTGGCTCTAGCACAGGAAGTTGAATCTAATCACGAACGCTTCCAATTCGCTAGTAGTTTCGCAAGAAATAGTGAAGAAAAAGCTCAACGTCATGAACAGAGACAGCAGAAGCAATCCACTATAGAAAGTAATTCCTAAAATCAGGCTAAAACTCCATTTTACAAGCAGAAGACCCACCACCATAGCCCAAATATAAAACAAGAACCACCCCAACCTATGGACATTGATAATTCATCTCGGTTCAGACAAACGATTCACCCAAAACCAAGGCAATTCTTGCCAATATCAAAATGAAGTGCCAAAGAGAGCAAATAGTGGAGCAGCTAGGTATACCGGTCCCAAACAACAGAGAATTAATCACTTTTCACAAGATAAAAATTCTGCAAGTCAATCGGAACAAGAGTATCAACCAGTATCGGAGTCTGAGGTATCAGATTTGGAAGATGAGGATCAGCTTCAATAGGTCAATTTTTTAGAAATAGCTCCCTGTTACCGTTTGTAGAGCGAACGATAGCAGGTAGACCAATCAAGTTACTTATAGATACAGGCGCTTCGAAAAATTATATAAAACCAATCCCAGAACTTAGAAATGTAACTAGCGTTGAAGAAAAATTTTTAGTTGTCACATCATGGCTTTAACTCCGTTCAAAACAAATGACCAATGCACCTTTTTGGCACCACAGCCACATTTTTTCTACTTCCCAGCTTATCAAGCTTCGATGGTATAATAGGGCTTGACCTATTAGAGAAAACTAATACCAATCTAGACTTTAAAAATAACATATTAAAAACCGAAACTGGATCCGAAATAATCCAATATAAAAAATGCGCAAACGTTAACTTTACTGAGGTAAAAAACATAGAAGTTCTCCAAAAAATTGAAAAAGAATTTAAAGAAATGTTAAAATAAACAAGTAAGAACGTTGCAGTCGGGCGCTTACCGACTGCGGGATACACATTCACACCCGCACAGATCACGCTCATCTTATTGATGGAGGCTCACAAAGAACCTTAATATCGGAAGAAGCCGCACAACAGCTAAAACTGCGCCGAATCAAACGGAACGTAGAAGTTCAGGGAATTTCTCAGACTGTGGAAATACTAAACAAGTAAGAACGTTGCAGTCGGGCGCTACCGACTGCGGAATACTCATTCACACCCGCACAGCTCACGCCCATCTTATTGATGGAGGCTCACAAAGAACCTTAATATCGGAAGAAGCCGCACAACAACTAAAACTGTGCCGAATCAAACGGAACGTGGAAGTTCAGGGAATTTCTCAGACTGTGGAAATACTAAACAAGTAAGAACGTTGCAGTCGGGCGCTACCGACTGCGGAATACTCATTCACACCCGCACAGCTCACGCCCATCTTATTGATGGAGGCTCACAAAGAACCTTAATATCGGAAGAAGCCGCACAACAACTAAAACTGTGCCGAATCAAACGGAACGTGGAAGTTCAGGGAATTTCTCAGACTGTGGAAATACTAAACAAGTAAGAACGTTGCAGTCGGGCGCTACCGACTGCGGAATACTCATTCACACCCGCACAGCTCATGCCCATCTTATTGATGGAGGCTTCAAAGAACCTTAATATCGGAAGAAGCCGCACAACAGCTAAAACTGCGCCGAATCAAACGGAACGTGGAAGTTCAGGGAATTTCTCAGACTGTGGAAATACTAAACAAGTAAGAACGTTGCAGTCGGGCGTTACCGACTGCGGGATACTCATTCACACCCGCACAGATCACGCTCATTGCCACGCCCACAATTGGTTTGTACATATATAATTTTTTGGAAATCAATAGAGGAGATCAGCAGTAATATCGTCATAAAATTTTGATTTTCTCACTGAGAATCGGAAAAACATACATTTTCCACGCCCCCACTGGGCGTAGACATATAATTTTTGGCTAGTTCGTAGAAGTAGTGAAGGGTAAAATTTGGAAAAATTTGGATGCTTACACTCAAAAAATGCGAAAATTACAGGGTATTTTTCAGCAGGGCATGCCCAAAAAGGGGTGTAAAAATTATATTTAGCTCATCAATAGAGGAGCTTACCAGTAACTCAACCATCCAACTCAAGCTATAAACTTTTGCGGTTTGACACGCCCCCTTAGGGCGTAGATATATCCGCCATAACTTTTTCATCTTGGGTTGTCAACCCGAGTTTATATACCAAGTTTCAAGTCTCTAGCGTCAATAGTGATCAATATAGTCAGATCCGATTTGCCACGCCCCTAGTAGGCGTGGCCATAAAGTTTTTTAGTCGATCTTCATAGGATCTAAGCAGTAACCTTCGTGCTAAATTTGGGAGTTCTAGCTTTAAAGCTGTGGAAGATACAGTTTTACCCGATTTGCCACGCCCCCAATGGGCGTAGATATATTCGCCATAGGTTTTTGATCTTGGGTTGTCAACGCGAGTATACATTTTAAATTGCAACTCTCTAGCACTTCTAGAAGTAGTGTTTCTGAGATATCGGAAAATGCATTTTCCGATTTGCCACGCCCCTAGTGGGCGTATCGGGAAAATCTTAACACTTGATAATTCGAGGGTATACACGAGTATATACTCCAAATTTCTCTAGCTTAAAAACTGTGTAAATAGTTTGCGTTCATACGGACAGACGGACAGACGGACGGACGGACAGACGGACGGACAGCGTGACGGACATTGCACAAAACCAATATACTCATTTCACTTTGTGAATGAGTACAAAAATAAATGTTTTTGCTGATCCCAATGAAGAAAAAACGCCTTGTTATTGATTTCAGGAAGCTAAATTCAAAAACCGTTGACAATAAATATCCTATACCAAACATAGTAGCTATTCTCTCAAGCCTTGGGAAGGCCAAATACTTTACGACACTTGATCTGAAATCGGGATTTCACCAAATACTTCTTGCAGAAAAAGACTAAGGAAAAACTGCATTTGCTGTAGGAAATGGGAAGTATGAATTTTGCAGACTTCCCTTTGGTTTGAAAAACGCCCCGGAGCAATCGATGATGTACTACGAGAACAAATTGGAAAGTCATGCTACGTTTATGTAGACGACGTGATCATATTCTCCGAAAATATGGAAAATCAGGGTACTAGATTAATTGTATAACGCTACCATGAGGGTATCACGAGAAAAATCTCAGTTTTTTTAAAGAAAAGGTTGAGTATCTTGGATTCGTGGTTTCCCGTGGCGGCATTACAACTAATCCCAGCAAAATTGAAGCAATTGGCAAATTTGAACAGCAAACCAACCTGTTCCAAGTCAGATCATTTCTTGGTTTAGCAAGCTATTACAGATGCTTTATTAAAGATTTTGCATCTATAGCCAAACCATTGATAGACATACTGAAGGGTGATAATGGTAAAACAAGTGCAAGACAATCAAAAAAAATTCCAGTTAGTCTTAATGAGAAACAGATATCCACTTTTGAAAAATTAAAGAATATCTTAATCTCGGAGAATGTAATGCTCCTATACCCTGATTATCAAAAGCCATTTGATTTGACGACAGATGCTTTGTCCTCTGGTTTAGGTGCTGTTTTATCAGAAAACAAAAAGCCGATCAACATGATTTCCAGGACTTTAAGAAACAATGAGCTAAATTTCGCAAATGAACGTGAGCTACTTGCGATAGTGTGGGCTTTAAAATCCCTAAGAAACTATTTGTACGGTGTAAAAAATTTAAATATTTTTACTGATCACCAGCCACTTACATTTGCACTCTCAGATAAAAATACCAATGCAAAAATTAAAAGATGGACGACCAAATTTTCTTCAAGTCGGGAAAGGAAAATTTTGTCGCCGATGCTCTATCAAGACAAAACCTTTACGCTTTAGAAAAAGATGTTCCATCAGACTTAGCCACTATGCATAGTGAATTATCATTGACATACATAGAATCTACTGAAAAACCTATCAATTGTTTCAGGAACCAAATAATTATTGAAGAAAGAATAACATTTTCTGAAAAAATTAATGTAATGTTCGGACAGAAAACGAGACATATCATATACTTTTCAAGTAAGGAGAACTCAATAGGAAAGTGTGTGATGCGGTAAAAAAAAAGACGTAGTGAATGCAATCAAATGCGACTTGCATTTATTCAAAATAAGCTAGCTGAGACTTTCCCGTCAACCAAATTTTGGCACTCCAACAAGTTGGTAATCGACGTTCATGACAAAAACGAGCAAATACAGATTATAGTTGCAGAACATGGTAGAGCTCATAGAGCTGGACAAGAAAATACAAAACAAATTTTCCAAGACTATTTTTTCCCAAAAATGACTCGTATGACATATGAAATAGTTGCAAATTGTAAGACTTGTAATAAAGAACAAGTAAGAGTGCTCTAGTCGAGACTGCTCGACTACGAGATACCCTGAACCCTGCAAAGATTCAATCTTCCCAACATGATATGCTTATTTTACATATACAAATCTTGCGACCAACGCACACACACACACACACATGCATACGCACGCACGCATAAGCACGCGCTCTGCTGACTGCACAGTCAGCGCGGCGACTGCGCTTGGGCTGCAATATGCCTATTGTATGGGAAATTAAATGTTTACTAACTTTTTTTGTGGATGGACTTTCTTGATCAAGCTTTCACTGCGTAATTATGTCATTCATATGTGTGTATTTGCCGAAGCACAAGTCTCTAGTATTTGAAATACGAATTTTTCAAATTGGGGGCGTGGCGTCTAAAATCCAAAAATTACAAAATCTCCGCATTCATCACATGGATCTACACAGTAAATTTAGAGTCTCTAGCTCTTACGGTATGCTTAACCGAAGAAAAGTTATCGATTTTTATCGATAATAAGAAAACGGGATGAGTTATCGAATATCTAAAAAAAACTCGTACTGCGTAGGCTATAAACGAGTATTCTCTGAAAATTTCAGATATCTAGCTTTTGTGGCTTACGAGATCGCTGCGTTCATACGGACGGACGGACGGACGGACAGACGGACAGGGCTATTTCAACTCAGCTCATCGAGCTGATCAAGAATATATATACTTTATGGGGTCTGCCATGTCTCCTTCTGCCTGTTACATACATTTTCACAAAACCATTATACCCTGATTTCTCATTTTCAATGGGTTCAGGGTATAAAAATACGACCGACACCCACAAAAAGAGTACATCGGCGAAACGCCAATCCCCAACCGAGTAGGAGAAATTCTTCACATTGACATTTTTTCTACAGAAAACAAATATTTTCTAACCTGTATCGATAAGTTTTCAAAATTTGCCATTGTCCAACCCATAGCCTCCAGAACAATAACAGATATTGAGCCCCCCATCTTACAGCTTATGAACTTTAACCCCAATACTACGATTATTTATTGCGATAATGAACCGTTATTAAACTCAGGAACAGTAAAGTTTCTTTTAAAAAACCGTTTTAATGTCGAAATTGTAAATTCTCCACCACTACACAGTACTTCAAACGGACAGGTAGAAAGATTCCATAGTACTCTTGCAGAAATTGCCAGATGCTAAAAATTAGAAAAACAATTAAATGACACAACTGACGTTATACTTCAAGCAGCAATAGAATACAATAAAACAATTCACTCCGTCGTTAACAAAAAACCAACCCACGCTTCCACACCTGAATTGGAAGCAGAAATAGCAGATAGAATATCTAGAGCGCAAGATCTGCTATTACAAAGACAAAATGCAGACAGAAGAAATAGTACTTTCCAAGTAGGCGACAAGGTACTCATGAAATTGAATAAGAGACTTGGTAACAAGCTAACTCCCTTATTTGAAGAAGTCATTGTGAAAGCCGATTTGGGGTCAACGGTTCTTATAAAGGGGAGGGAGGTACATAGGGATAACTTAAGATAAAAAGCAAACTATCCTTCCAGTACTTTTTCTGCTCTGTACCTTTAGGGTTTGGATTCTACGCTTTCTACTTATAGTAGCAGCAACAGCTGGGAGAATTATCAACTATTTGACTCGGACTACATCCCAATCATGGACGGAAACGCGGTCATATGGGAAGACCTTAGAATTGTAAGGCATACCTCTAATTTAACAATGTACTCGGAAATTGCCGAGGAAACTAATTCACTTATGGAAGATTTCCCACAGTCTCATATGAGACAAATTCTTGAACCCGATTTTGGGTCATATTAGATCATTACTAGAGACAGTTAATATCCACCATAGACAAGCTAAAAGTATAAATATCCTAATAACAGCCTTAAAGGTAGTAGACTCCTGATTTTGACGACTTTGAGCAACTGAAATTTCATCAGCAAAAGATAATTGACTCAGTCAACCAACAGGCACTTATAAACACTAAGGTACAGGAAAAAATTAATAACTTAACAGAATCCGTTAATAAGATAATTAGATTTGCCAAAGAGAAACAGATTGAGACAGGACACCTCTAATTTCTGAGCTCGAAACATTAATGTTGTCTATTACGCTCGCAAAGACTCAAATTATAAACCCAGCAATCCTTGACTCTAATGACCTAAGCCAAATTTTAAATGAGCACTCTACAGATTTAACCATAACAGATTTAATTGAAATAGCTTACATAAGTCTTGTTAAATCATAATTTTGTACATTTCCTCATTAAATATCCTAATCTTAGCGTAATATGTAAGAAAATAACCATGTTTCCTATTCAACATAATGGAACAATACTTGACTTCGCTGAAAATAACAACGTCGCAGATTGCAGTAATAATATTTTACCAATTGGAAACTGCTCCGCTACCCTCACCTCTACGTTTTGCAAGCAACTAAAATCAGTAACATGTGCGCAACAACTACATTCTGGAGGTATGGCGCATTGCAACACTCGTCTCAGCCACCTACAACCATTGGCGGTAATTGATGATGGTATCATAATTATAAACGAAGAGACAGTTGTAATACGAATGGACAACGGCACGGACAAAGTCATCCAAGGCACACACTTGCTAACGTTTGATGAGGAGATCTATGTAAATGAGTCCCTGTACAAAAATACAAAAAACATAGTCAGGCTCAGCAGTATCGGTTACCCTAAATATAATTGGCCACCAAGAAATTTTGACCATGCCGTATCTTCAGAGGCTGAACTTTGAAAATCTCCAATATATTGGCAACATCGAAAAGAAACGTCTGTATGGCCCATGATATTTGCAGCAGTCCTCGTCACTCTGGTCATCGGTTCCGTTGTCTTTAAGATTTATCATAAATACAAAAAGAATAAACAACAAGTCTCGATACGAGCTGTCATTGACACATTAAGGAAAACCGAGGGCGGCCTTCAAACTAGTGAGGGAGGAGTTAACACATCCGGCCTGAGAAAAGTCAACGACTGCAATTCTGCATGATCAACAAAGTTGCAACAATGTTTAATGCCAACTATGTCAAACACTGCGCAACGCTGCCGTCAACATTCCATGCGCCGTTGCGACGTTGAAACATGACCCACTCAGCATAATCGCTGACACAGCGATTATAGGTCAGGGCTAGCTTGATATAAGAACATTTTGTACTTTAGCTTTTGGTTTGGATTTGACCAATGAACAAGGTATAATTCTATTTCACTGCTTTAACTTCGTGCAAAGATCACAAGTAATCAGATTGCTTAATAAATTATTAACTTGTATATACCTTTAAGTATTTATCAATGCATGTACATACAATATGTGTGAAGTCCACAAGATCGAACGATACCCAAAATGTTTCTACAGGCAGCTAAATGCTCATATATTTGAGCAACTGTAACGGTAAGTGACTGTGTGTGTGCATGCTCGTCGCGAAAGTATATTCTTGATGCGCCTCAACGCTTTCATACCCTTCAAACAAATAATAATGAAAATATGAACATTCTGCATGAGCATGGCAAACAATTTCAATAATTTGGTATACTTTACTCTCGCAAGAGAAAACATTGGACCTCAGCGAGCAAATTTCAATGTCTGTGCGCTGTTGCTGGTGCGAGCATACATATATATTTGAGAGAGAAGAGATCGGGGAATAACCATACATAGTTGCTTAGAAGGGCTGAACAAACATGCTGTGTTGGTGATCAATAGTATATTGATTTTATTCTTCTGAGCCAGTGTTTATAATCATTCACAAAGTGAAATGAGTATATTGGTTTTGTGCAATGTCTGTCACGCTGTTCGTCCGTCCGTCTGTCCGTATGAACATAAATTTGAAATTTGGAATATATACTCTGTTATATTTTGAGCATTATTGATGCTAGTGACTGAAAATTTAGTATATATACTCGGGTTGACAACCCAAGATCAAAAAGATATGGCGGATATATCTACACCAATAGGGGAGTGGCTAACCGCAAACGCTTATAGCTCCTACAGTTTAAGAGCTAGAAGCTTCAAAGTTGGATCGTTGAGTTACTGGTGAGCTCCTCTATCGATGACCCAAAAATAATTTTTACGCCACTTTGGGCGCATGCCATGCTGAAAAATACCCTGTATTTTTCGCATTTTTTGAGTGTCAGCATCCAAATTTCACACTTACGTTACCCTTGACCACTTCTAAGTCTACGCCCACTGGGGGCGTGGCTAATTGGGAAAAACTGTTTTTTCCGTTTTTCAGGGAGAAAAACAAAGTTTTATCACGATATTACTGCTGACCTCCTCTATTAATTTGCCAAAAATGTACAAACCAATTAGGGGAGTGGCAAATCGGAAAACGGAAATCGATATCTTGCAATATGTGTGAGCTGTGCGGGCGTGAATGAGTATTCCGCAGTCAGTAGCGCCCGACTGCAATGTTCTTACTTGTTTTGTATGGCTTTAATTGTAGAGTGACTGTCAAATGAGCTTTTATGACCCACAGCAATAATTTTGGCAATAAAGGGAATAGTTTGGCATCCTGGCATCTGTGAACAGATATGAATTACCTGACCCACTTAAATGTCTTATAGCCCATTACCAGATGTATTTGAAAGAATTAAATAAACTTTTAAGTTAGAGCACTGCTATGATTTTTTCGATTTGAAAATATGTATGGGCCCATGATATTAAAGCTATTTTAATCTTATACGATATATGTAGATACATTTTTATTAATATGTATGTACATGTAAGTATTTATCAATGCATGTACATAAGTTAACTGGGAGCACCCTGCAACCACAGAACGAAACAAGTAAGAAAGCTCTAGTCGGCGGTACCCGACTAGGAGATCCCCTGAACCCTGCGAAGAGCCGATATTCCAAACATTCTATTCTTATTTAACACATATATACAATCAACACATGCACACACACACACACATGCATACGCACGCACGCATAAGCACGCGCTCTGCTGTCTGCGCAGTCAACGCAGCGACTGCGCTTGGGCTGCAATATGCCTATTGTATGGGAAATTAAATGTTTAATAACTTTTTTTGTATATCAACTTTTTTAATCAAACTTTCACAGCGTAATTATGTCATTCATATGTATGTATTTGCCAAAGCACAAGTCTCTACTATTTGAATTATGGATTTTACAAGTTTAGGGGGTAGGGAAGAAAAGGGGGGATGGTATCCAAAATGTGACAAAAATCAAAATTGTATAAACCACATTATAGTAAATACAAAATTTTGAGACTTTAGCTTTAAAGATGTAGGAGATATAAATATAACTGCATTTCGATAACGTTTTAAATCGATAACTTTAAAACGATCAAATTTATCGATTTTTTTAAACAAACTCGATCTATACACGGATCTACATAAAAAATTTCTCTAGCTCTTATAGATTCTGAGATCGACGCGTTCATACATACGGACGGACGGACAGACGGACGGACGGACGGACGGACAGACGGACAGGGCAACGACGCCGCCGGTCAGCAGAACCAAGTCAGCGGCCCACAATGCTGATGCGCAAACATCCGCCGGGTAATTCGATTCCCCTGCACGAGGCGCTAACGTTGCAGTTCTTGGACGCGACTATCAAGAACCCAGCGGCGGCAGTGATGACGCTGTCGGCATCATAGCTTAGATATTAAGTTTTCATTCTTTTGTAGACTTAGATTATTTCTGAAGTTGAACGAGACGCATCGCCCGTAATAAATTGAGAAAATTATATCTCGCTTGGTGTTCTTTAATTTCGAAAGGAGCATCATTCTAAAAAATTAATAAATAATTCATACAATATGTGCGAAGTCTACAAGATCGAATGAAACCTAAAATGTTTCTACAGACAGCTAAATGCTCATATATGTGAGCAACTGTAACGGTAAGTGACTGTGTGTGTGCATGCTCGTCGCGAAAGTATATTCTTGATGCGCCTCAATGCTTTCATACCCTTTAAACAAATAATAATAAAAATGTGAATATTTTGCATGAGCATGGCAAACACTTTCAATAATTTGGTATACTCTACTCTCGCAAGAGAAGACATTGGACCTCAGCGAGCAAATTTCAATGTTTGTGCGCTGCTGCTGGTGCGAGCATACATATATATTTGAGAGAGACGAGAGCGGAGAGTAAATATATTTGAGAGAGAGGAGATCGGGGAATAAGCATACATAGTTGCATAGAAGGGCTGAATAGACTTACTGTGTTGGTGATCAGTAGTATATTGTTTTTATTCTTCTGAACCACCGTTTTTATATGCATAATTTCAACCCTTATATCTAGCTTAAATCTAGCTATGACTGGTCAAATTCTATTGGTATTTTCCTTGATATATGCTTGGTAACGTTGTCGTTCTCGCCCTTAAGTAAATTGGTCAAGAGTCTTGCTATTGACGAAGTCTTTGGCGATTACTCTGTAATAGCTGGAGGGCCCAAAAATGACCTTAGCGCAGACAGGTTTTTTGGCTCAGAGTATTCTTGAATTGCTTGGACCTTTTCTGGGTCTGTTTTCGCACCCCTGATGGTGACAGTAAAGCCTAAATACTCAAAGCTTTTTTAAAGAATTAGGTTTTCTCCTTAGATACTCTTATGGTAGCATCGTATAGCTGTTGAAGTACTAAGTCGATGTGTTTGACATGATCGACTTAATTTTTAGAGAATATTATTACGTCATCAACATAGACGTAACATATTTCGCCGATTTGTTCTCTGAGAATATCGTCAATGGATCTTTGAAAGATGCTTCCTGCATTTTTCAGGCCAAAAGGCAATTGAAAAAATTCGTATTTGCCTATCGTAGATTCGCAAGAATCATTGGAATACTTGGCGTGGGGTAACGATCGGCGATAGTCTACTCATTTAACCTCATGAAGTCAATGGCGAGTCTGTTGTTTTTATTGCCGTTGGCATCTACACCTTTCTTGTCAACAGCCCAAACCGGGCTGTTGTATGCAGATCTTGATGGTCTTACAATGCCGTCTTTTGTGAAATTGTGAAATTTCATTGTTCACAAAGTCTGCTACACTCATAGGGTATGGATGTAGCTTTGAATAAATTTCTTGCTCGTTACTTGTACGAATTGTGGCGACAACTGAAGTGTTGGAGGGTAATGCCTCGTTAGAGGTCGAAAATACCTTAATTCTATTTAGTATAATTTTCTTGAATTCGACTTTTACGGAGTCTAGGACTACGATATCGTCCACACGTGTAAAGTTTACGTTATCGCAAGGATGCTATTTTAATACCTCCGAATTTTTACCGTAAGCTATGCTATTACCGAGTAAATCTGCCTGCGTAAGCAGGTCGAAACCTTTTATGGCGTAAAAAGTATCAAGGGAATTATAATAAAGAATGTGGCAATTTTCCCAAAGATTACCATACAAAATTTTTGATTAATTTTACTGCACCCATGAATGGAATTCACAGTAAATGGGGAGTCGACATGTGTTACGTTCTTTAGCTCCTTTACGGGCTTTACGTAGTTTTTTGCCGCCTCAATGTCGATAAGAATCTTTAATGTTCTTCCAGCCGATTGCCGCTCGACATATGGCGATTGGGAGCGTTCTCTAAAAAATAAAAAAAATAGGTGTCAGGTGATGAATCGCTTTCGTCATCAATTTCTTCCACCGTGTCCTCGCTTGCGTTAGCATACTGCTGGTCCTCTTGCACAGAACCTTGATGAACAACGTTGTTGATTCTTTGCCATCGCTGGCCTGAAATGCGCTATGAGGTGTTTTGCCTTTTCTGAACTTCGGTATGCGCGGTGTTACCATGCGGCTTTCCCAATTTCCAATGACTTAGACATTGATTGGTCAACATCCAGCGGTTGCACCTGGTTCTGGGACGATGTGTCTTTATAATTGGCTCTTGGCCCATATTCGCCCTGTTGCGGCCTGTTCTTTCCCTGTTTTCCTACAAAGTGTGGCCTCTGCCTTGTCTAGGCTGTGGACGGTTTCTCTATCTGTTACCATCGCCTAAGTGATTTCTGTCTTCGATTGTTCTTGCATACGAATACTATTTTTAGCCTCACGTGCCAACGCTAAAGCGAATGCCAAGTCTTTTGGCTGTGCTGGGATAGCTAAAGACATTAGTTAGCTCTTAAGGCCGGCCATGAAGGCGTGTAGGGCATCGTTCTTAACTTCAGCATTAAGGACTGTTGCTGCGTTTTCGTCGTGTGTCATGACAATTCTGTTTGTGACGAGAGTGAGTTTTTTCTTAGGTTGGTCATAATACGTCATTAGGTCTAGGCCGCCTTGCCTGACAATTTCAAATTGCTGCTTTAGCACACGGACAGATGTTTTGTCTGCATATGTGCAGTCAAGCCTAGCAATTATCGCGTCGAAGTTTTGAAGACCTCGTAAGCGTTTATGGTGCTTGCCTTCCTCGTGGTTCCCGCTGAATGTCGGGACTGATTTAACAATATCAGGCCTAACTTCACATTTTATGTTAGGATTGATTGCTATTCTTTGGTATACCTCTATCTGTGGTGTTTCTATTCACAGCGAATTGAGTTGGTCTCTATGATTATTTTAATATTCTAATGTTCTCTCTCGCGCTTCCACTTTTAAGTTTCGTTTTTTAAAGTACTGAACCCATTGAAAATGGGAAATCAGGGCATAACAGACAGAAGGAGGCGTGCCAGATCCCAAGCTCGATGAGCTGAGTCGATATAGCCATGTCCGTCTATCCGTCCATCCGTGCGACTGTATGAACGCAGCGATCCCGTAAACCACAAAAGATAGAGTTTTTTTTAATTTTCGATAACTCATCCCCTTTCATTATTCCTTCGTTCTTGTATACCGTAAAAGCTAGAGACTTCAAATTTACTGTGTAGATCCGTGTAATGAACACGAAGATTTTGTATTTTTTGGATTTTGGATGCCACGCCCCCTTCGTCCCCAATTTTAAAAAAATATATTTCAAATACTAGAGACTAGTGCACATACATATGAATGACATAATCTCGCTGTCAAAGTTTGATTTAGAAAGTCCATCATTTCCATAATTTCCCATACAACAGGCATATTGCAGCCCAAGCGCAGTCGCTGCGTCAACTGCGCAGTCAGCAGTGCGCGTTCTTATGCGTGCGTGCGTATGCATGTGTGGATGTATGGCGTTGCTCGCAATATTTGTTTATGTAAAATAAGCATATCATGCTGGGAAGGTTGGCTCTTCGCAGGGTATCTTATAGTCGAGCCGTCTCGATTAGAGCACTCTTACTTGTTATATACTGACATGCATAATTTCAACCCTTAAATCTAGCTTATCTATTGTTGAGTTTTTAAGGCTCAGCGTTGGTGTTTATCTATTATTAGCCTACCGCAGAGTTTGTAAGGCTCAGCGATTGTGTGTTTGCGTACTCTTAATTTATCGCAGAGTTTGTAAGGCTCAGCGTTGGTATTTGTGTACTTAGCCTCTTTATAGATTCAAAACATGTGACCCTTATCATTTCTACGTACTTCAACCTAGCCGTTGAGTGCGTAGATGACATGTTTATGATCTTCGGCTCTTTTTGTATGTTCATGCCTGAAAATTCTGCGGGAGGCCAGAAAATGTGACAGCCAGCAATTGTTATCTTTGGCTTCTTCTCTTAATTATATACAGGAAAATTAAAACTATTATAATTATTATTAATCCTAACGAGATTTGTCCATTCATAGTGTGCAAGACCAGATCCTCAATGTGTATCTTTTGACGGTATAACTCCTTTATGTTTTGTTGTAACCGTTGTAGTTCCACTGAGTTGTTGTCTTCTTTAATCCCAGCAATGATCCTGTCATCATTTGATACCCATTTTCTCAAATGCATGCCAGCCTCTTCCATGATGCTCCTAAGTGCTGTTTGCGTGTTGATGCAATCGCCTATTAAAGTCTTCTTAGATTGCTATCATCAGTTGCTTCTTGCCTTGGCAGTAATGATTTGCCAATTCTTGAAGACAGCGGACAGCTAAAAATGACGCAGCTGACGTCCCGTATGTTACTGTAGTCAGCTGGAACTGCTTGATTTGCATTTTTTGGTCGTCTCTCCAGAGGATGTATTGATATTCCTGATCTTATTTGGCGATTTTAATCTGACGATACGTTTTCTCGATGTTAGCTGTCATTACATATTTCCATTGTCGGTACTTGATCAAAATATCGAAGATATCTTTTTGAATTTAGGACTGACTAGCATCACATCATTTAGACCTAGTCCATGCGAAGTTTCTGCTGAAGCGTCAAGCACTGCTCTTAATTTAGTAGTAAGGCTATTTGATCTGATTACCGCTTGATGTGGCATGTTGTATTTGCCTTTGCCAATAGTGTCTACCGGTTCCATGTGTCCTAGCATCAGGTATTGTTTCATGAAAGCACTGTATTCCGTGAAGATTTGCGGATGCTTACTGAATTTATTCTCCATTTGCAGTAAACTTGCCATAGCATGTTTTCGAGAGTTTTCTAACTCGAAATTTTTTCGGAATGGTATGGAGACTACTCCGGCCTTCTTCATCTCTTGTGGTTGTCTCTTGGAACACCGTTTCGCAATCAGTGCTATCTTCTGAATCGCTGGTGTCACTTTCAAGTTCCCAGAAGCGCTCGAGGTTGTCCAGGAATATCGTTGTTGCTGCGCTGATTACCTTTTTGCTTGGTGATCTGCCGGAAACAATCCATCCAAATTCTGTCTTTTGTCCCAGAGTTTTGATTACGTCAATGACAACATCAATCCTACTGGGTTCGTTAAAATATGGGTCTGCTTGCTCGCAGCCCATTCAATATTTATTGACATCCATGTCAATTTTCTTGATCGGTAGAGGTTTCTGTAGTTTAGGCATAACCAGTGCCTGGGTTGTGGTAACGATTTTGCTTTTAACTCTTGGTTTTATAGTTAAACAAACGCTCTTTTTTAGTATTTCCACAGTCTGAGAAATTTCTTGAACTTCCACGTTCCGTTTGATTCGGCGCAGTTTTAGCTGCAGTCCGTAGCTGCTCGTACTTTCCAAATTTATTTTGAGTCCGAATGAGCGCAGTTGCCAGCAGCGTATCTTGCCCTTTATTTTCTTTAAGACAATTGCTGCTGACGTTCTCTTTTTTGTTTGCATCCTCGTGAAGCAAACTGTTGTGTGCTCTGGAGCATCGGTTGCAAGTCCAATCCTTTTTGCACTCTTTGAAGCCATGAGTGCCAAGACATTTAAAGCACAGCGCATTTTTGGACACAAATTCCTTACGCTTTTTAACAGTGTTGGCTCTAAGCTTCTGACATCTTGTTATTTCATGCCCATCCAGTTGGCAAAAACGGCATCTTTTGTTGCTCGTGTTATTCGCTTCCATTGACGTATGGACGGCACTCTTTTGCACTGAGTCTACTGAGTTATACAGTTGCTCAAAAAACTCCAGCACATTGTCCAAGGACTGGATTTCTCTTGCCTTCTTTACATGTTGCTCGTAAAGTTGTGGGACTTCTGGCGAGAAACGTTGAGCAAAATTTAGGCTAACAAAATTTCGTTATTACCCATTTGGACTTTTTCTTTGACGATAAAGATGCACTCAGTCGCTGTGTCCAAGAACTTGCAGATACTGCCTTCATCATTGTTCTCCAGCAGTTCCATGTACACTAGCTGGTTAACGGCATTAGCAAAAATTTTGCGACTATTTTAGTAGCGCTTGCATATTAGATCCCACGCTCCATTATAACTAGCAGACGATCCGATTAATAAATGGCCTACTACCATTTTGGCGTCTCCTTTGAGGCAAGATTTCAGATAGTTCAGCTTCCTTGTATCGCTGATATCCTTCCTGCTGTGAATTACCTCGGAGAACAGCTCGAAGAACGTTGGCCATTCTTTGGAATTTCCATTAAAGTGGGGAAGATACACTTTTGGCAGCTCTGGGACGTCTTCTTTTATGTTGTGCAAGTCACCTATTTTTCTGTTCAGCTTCTTTGTCAGTAGGATGACATTGCACTCCAGTTCATCGATTTCTTCGATGTCGAAGGCAAATTTTTCATTCTTTGCTTCTAAATCCGTGAGCGTCGACTGAACTTTGTTCCACAGGAAATTTAACTTGTCTTTGTAGTCCAAGATTTCTTCCTGGTTACTGAGCTCAAGGTTGGCATACACTTCTGCAATGTGCTGCCTTACTTTTAGAGCTCTTTTATCTGCAAGTTCTACCATCACATCCATTGGGCTGGCACTTCGTCGTGGAGGCATTTCTTCCTGCTGAATGTTAATTGCCTTGAATGTTTCCGGTTGCATTTTCTTAGTAGATCCTGGTTGGTCGGTGTCCATGGCGAGGTCGGCAGCTTTAAATTGGTAAGCCAAAGAGAAACAAAGAAATTTGAAAAACAATTTAACACTTGTCACAAAAATTATGGTAGACTTTGTAGGTTGGATCGAAGGACCATGAATAGACTTGCTGTGTTGGTGATCAGTAGTATATTGATTTTATTCTTCTGAGCCAGTGTTTTTATATACTGACTCATGCATAATTTCAACCCATTAATTTAGCTTATCTATTGCTGAGTTTGTAAGGCTCAGCGTTGGTCTTTATTCTTAGCCTATCGCAGAGTTTATAAGGCTCAGCGTTGGTATTTGTGTACTTAGCCTGTTTATAGATTCCAAACATGGGATCCTTATCATTTCTACGTACTTTAACCATGTCGTTGAGTGCGTAGATGACATATTTATGATCTTTGGCTATTTCTGTATGTTCATGCCTGAAGAAGGGATTTGTACATAGATCGACCATTACGGCTGAGCGTTTGCAGCGCACTGATTTTGCAGTCATATATGTTCGTTGTTCGAAGCTAACCAAAGTGAACCGAGAAGACCGAAACATCGGTCGTGGAAATTGGAAAATTTCTCTATAAAGTTGATGTGTTGAAAACGTTTGTTCTAGATGTCCTATCTATGTGTTGTATAGGTAGTGGTATAGTGCACAATCAATTCTCTAGCTTTTCAACTTTCTTTTTAAGCAAAGAGACAAGTCAAACGACTAGTAATCAAACTGCAAACTTTTTCGGGAAAAAAAATTGAACGAAATAGGGCAGGCAAAAATCAAATCTTGCAGTCCCGAGTTAAAACAGAGGCATAAAAACACAATAAGAAAGGTCTAGTCGGCGGTACCCGACTAGGAGATCCCCTGAACCCTGCGAAGAGCCGATACTCCAAACATTCTATGCTTATTTAACATATACACATATATACAAGCAATACATACACACACACATACACACATGCACATAAGCACGCGCTCTGCTGACTGCGCAGTTAGCGCAGCGGCTGAGCGTGGGCTGCGCTCATAGGCTTTACTATGGGAAATTAAATGTTTAATAAGTTCTTTTGTAGATGGACTTTCTTAATCAAACTGTTAGAGCGTTAATTTGTTATTTATATGTGTATATTTTAAAAGCAGAAGTCTCAAGTATTTGATTTACGGTTTTTACGGGGGAAGGGAAGGAAAGGGGGGATAGTATCCAAAATGTAATCAAAATTAAATTGTGTAAACTACACATTATACTAAGTGGAGACTCTAGCTCTAAAGGTGTGGGACATATAAATTTATATCAGCATTTCGATAACGTTTTAAATCGATAACTTTATAACAATCAAATTTATCGATTTTTTGAAACAAACGCGATCTGCGCGTGCTATACACGGATGTACATAAAAAATTCAAGTGTCTAGCTCTTATAGATTCTGAGATCGACGCGTTCAAACATACGGACATACGGACGGACGGACAAACGGACATGGCTATATCAACTCAGCTCGTCACCATGATCAAGAATATATATACTTTATGGCGTCTGCCACGCCTCCTTCTGCCTGTTACATACATTTTAACAAAACCATTATACCCTGATTATACCCATTATACCCATTTTCAATGGGTTCAGGGTATAACAAGTAAGAACGTTGCAGTCGGGCGCTACCGACTGCGGGATACTCATTCACACCCGCACAGATCACGCCCATTGCCACGTACAAAATTCGTTTGTACACATATAATTTTTTGGAACTCAATAGATCAGCAGTAACATCGTCATAAAACTTTGATTTTCTCACTGAGAATCGGAAAATCATACAGTTTTTCTCGATTTGCCACGCCCCCAGTAGGTGTAGATATATAATTTTTGGCCAGTTCTTAGAAGTAGTGAAGGGTAACGTAAGTGTGAAATTTGGATGCTTACACTCAAAAAATGCGAAAATTACAGGGTATTTTTTAGCCGGGCATGCCCCAAAAGGGGCGTAAAAATTATTTATAAGTCATCGATAGAGGAGCTCACCAGTAACTGAACCATCCAATTTTGAAGCTTCTAGCTCTAAAACTGTAGGAGCTATAAGCTTTTGCGGTTTGCCACGCCTCCTATGGGCGTAGATATATCCGCCATATCTTTTTCATCTTGGGTTGTCAACCCGAGTATATATACCAAATTTTAAGTCTCTAGCATTCATAGTGTTTAAAATATCTCAGAATTTGAAAAATCACTATATAGTCAGATCCGATTTGCCACGCCCCTAGTGGGCGTGGATATATAACTTTTTAGTCGATCTTCATAGGATCATAGCAGTAACCTACGTGTCAAATTTGGGCGTTCTAGCTTTAAAACTGTAGAAGATACAGTTTTACCCGATTTGCCACGCCCCCAATGGGCGTAGATATATCCGCCATAGCTTTTTCATCTTAAGTTTTCAACACAAGTCTACATATCAAATTGCAACTGTCTAGCACTTCTGGAAGTAGTGTTTCTGAGATATCGGAAAATGCATTTTCCGATTTGCCACGCCCCTAGTGGGCGTATCGGAAAAATCTTGACACTTTATAATTCGAGGGTATACACGAGTATATATTCCAAATTTCAACTCTCTAGCTTCAAAACTGTGCAAATGGTTTGCGTTCATACGGACATGGGGTTAGTTAGAAAGCTCTAGTCGGGGGTACCCGACTAAGAGATCCCCTGAATTCTAAAAGAAAATTTGAAGCCTTAAGCTTAAAAGATGCACGTGCTAAAGTTTTTTAGCTGGATAATGACTTCGTTTTTAATAGATTTAATAACATTAAAACGATCAAATTTATCGATTTTTTTAAACAAACTCGATCTGCGCGTGCTGTACACGAATCTACATAAAAAATTTCAAGTCTCTAGTTCTTATAGATTCTGAGATCGACGCGTTCAAACATACGGACGGACAGGGCTAAATCGACTCGGCTTGTCACCCCGATTAAGAATATATATACTTTATGGCCACGCCTCCTTCTGCCTGTTACATACATTTTAACAAAACCATTATACCCTGTTTTCCCATTTTCAATGGGTTCAGGGTATAAAAACACCTCCTACGCTCTAAAGACCAGAATAAAAAACCTCTTCAATAATATTTTCAACAGCCACATCCCTCAATCCTTCAAAACCAGCCTAGTCATCCCTATCCTAAAACCCAATTCAAATAAAACAATAATAAATAACTATAGACCAATCTCCCTCAACTGCTGCCTATCAAAAACACTTGAAACAAGTAAGAAAGCTCTAGTCGGTGGTACCCGACAAGGAGATCCCCTGAACCCTGCAAAGAGCCGATATTCTAAACATTTTATACTTATTTAACATATACATATGTATGTATATATACAAGCAACACATGTACACACACATACATACACGCACATACGCACGCATAAGCGAGCGCTCTGCTGACTGCGCAGCGACTGCGCTCGGACTGCAGTAAGTTAATTGTTGAATAAGTTCTTTTGTAGATGGACTTTTTTAATCAAACTTTCAGATCGTAGTTACGTCATTCATATGTGTGTATTTGCCGAAGCACAAGTCTCTAGCACTTATAATACGTTTTTTGCAAATTGTGAAAACTCCACATTATACTAAATACAAAATAAGGAGTCTCTAGCTTTAAAGATGTGCGAGACATATTTTTATAACTGGTTTCCGATTTCGTTTTTAATCGTTAACATTAAAACGATCAAAGTTATCGATTTTTTGAAATAAACTTGATATGCGCGTGCTATACACGGACCTACATTTCAAGTCTCTAGCTCTTATAGATTCTGAGATCGACGCGTTCAAACATACGGACAGACGGACAGACGGACGGACGGACAGACGGACAGGGCTAAATCAACTCAGCTCGTCGCCCTGATCAAGAATATATATACTTTATGGGGTCTGCCACGCCTCCTTCTGCCTGTTACATACATTTTAACAAAACCATTATACCCTGATTTCCCATTTTCAATGGGTTCAGGGTATAAAAATAATAGCCAAACGCCTATGGTGGTTTGTCACCCAAAACAGACTGATACACCCAAACCAGACAGGTTTTAAGCACGGCAAGTCAGTTGCAGACGGTCTGCTCCTCGCAGACCACCTGATAACTAAGTCGCTGCAAGCCAAGAAGCACACCTCCGTCATTGCACTTGACTTTTCAAGAGCATTCGACAGAGTTGGAGTGCATATGGTTTTGGACCAACTCATCAGGTGGAAAATTTTCCCAAAAATATTCACCTTTATTAAAATTTTCATGAATAATAGAAAAATAAAAATTAAAATTAAAAGTATAATAACCCGCCCCTATCCACTCTTCAACGGCATCCCTCAGGGATCCCCAATATCCGGCATCCTTTTCCTAATTGCCTAAAACAACCTTTCCAACATCATCGGCTTACATAGGGAGCTGCAATTCTGCGCCTATGCCGATGATTTTTTTCTATTTATCCCCCTCAATAAACAAAAAAACCTATCCCATAACCTCGACAGCCTCCTGGCCCAAATCCACGAATGGTGCTCATATTCAGGAGCATCATTCGCACTATATCACTCGCACCATATCGTCCAACAACACCCCCACTCCCTCAGTCTCCAGCCTAAAAATCTTAGGACTAACCCTAAACAGTAAATACGGATGGGACTCCCACATTAAAGGAATCCAACCGGCTTTGATTAAAAAACTTAATATAGTAAAATTCCTAGCCAACCCCAAACAAAATTGCAGTACACATACCCTTATAAACATAGCAAAAGCAACGCTCATATCAAAAATAGAATACGCGATTTTCATGTACGGCCATGCCCCCAAATCAACCCTCAATAGACTCACAACTTTATTCAACGCCGCAATCCGTATATTTCTTGGAGCACTAAGCTCAACCGCAATCCCCACTTGCTTCTTGAGTCAAATATACCTAAAATAGATCAAGAAAGAGACCTCATCACAGCCAAAACCTACAAAACACTCCTAAATAGCTCAAACTCACCACTCCATAATTATCTCAAACGAAACTGCAACCAAAGAAACAGCAAATTAACTTCAACATTACAAAAATTTTTAACTTCATGCAAAGAACATAACATCCACTACCTTCCACCTCCAAACAAAGCAATCAAAAATGAATTAGATAAAAAACTCAATCACAACATAGAATTCTGCAACAGATGGTACCAAAAACTGAACGACCTGACACACACAACGCCTTACTTTAAAAATATAAAACAAGAAAGACCAAATAAAAGTACTATGACTCCGACTAGGACACACAAGACTTACAAAACAACAATACATTGATCCCGACAACATAACCCCATGCCCTAACTGTAACACAACAACAGACCTCACCATCTAACATATTTTCTTTAACTGTCCCGCAACTTCCCACCTTAAGACCCAAATCTTCCATAACAGTTGCCTCCTATCCTTATTTTCAAACCCAGCCCCGAAAAACATCTGCATAATAATTAAGTTCCTGAAAATAACCAATTTATACCACCTCATCTAGTCCCCAACAAAAATAAATGTGAATATGTATATATATGTAAACATATAGGATAAGTTAAAGCCGAAGGCCCTAGTAGCCAGTGCTGTAAAAATAAGTTAGACTTTAATTTTAATTATATCTAACTTTATAAAATAAATAAATAAAACTGTTTTTCATCGGTAAGGCTGTTTATTTCTCGCTTAATACATATATATATTTTTGGTTCCCAAAGAAAAATGTTGCTGCTGTACGAAGACATTATTGGTGCACTGTATAAGGGCTACAAAGATAGTCTACGCCATTATACGGCAGTCTTAATCGTAAGGAATAAAATATATGGTGCAGCCGACGGTGTTTTAACGTCTTTTTATACTGAATATAGCTTCGAAGCTGTAATGGACATAATGCTATAATGGACAGAATCTATGCGTTTCGAAATTCTACGACGAGGTAGATAAGAAACTAACTCTCCTAACAAAGAAGACAGTGATATCATATGCTTAAATGTTTCTCTACAGTCACCATTATTAAAATTGTTTAATTTATCCCTGTAAACTTCTATTTGCCCTTCATTTCTCTATATAAATCAGTAAGAAAACTCTAGTTGGGGGTGCCCGATGAAGAGAACCCCTGAACCCCGTCGGATCTGCATTTTTAAATGTGCTCCATAGCTTATACCAAGCAATAACTTATACAAAATTAAATTAAGTTTTTGAATTTGCACTTTCACAATCGAATTGCATGTTTGTAAAAAAAAAAAAAAATAGAAGAAACAGCGACATGGCCTCGAACATACATTTATGGACTCGTCCAAGGGGATCACCTCTATGAGCACCACCACTTCGTTGATTTAAAAAAAAAAATTGAATAATAAGTTAATCCGACGGCACCTGGAATCGAACCCAGGACATTTCGCCGCTTCTACTAATACCGCCACTGCACTTAAGAAGTTGAAAGTAAATCCGAAACTAAGTAGCAGCTGATAATTCAAAAACAATTCAACCGTTTGCGATTTCATAGAATTTTCTAGAATGCTCGCAGTTCAATGCTTAGCGCTGCTGCCACGTTCTTTTGTCAATTGGCTAAAAGTTTTGTTTAAAATTTGTTGTGTTATGTAATAGATTTTATTGACATTTTCAGCGTATAATCTCCATAATCTATTAAATATTTGACAATTTAAGAAAAATGCAAACCCATTCACATATTGGCAATATTTGCAATTGACCATCAATTAATCAAAATTTGGAGCCGATATCCAAAATATAGCCAAATCAACATGCAACTAAATAAGAAATTTTGAGAATTTAGCTCCATAGACATATGTACGTGTGTGTGCATGTGTTGCCTGTATACATATGATAAATAAGCATAGAATATTTGGAATATCGGTTCTTCGCAGGGTTCAGGGGATCTCGTAGTCGGGTACACCCGACAAGAGCTTTCTTACTTGTTTTTATTTTAAAAACTAAAAAATTAACGGATTTCGGCACAGAAAAAGTATGCGTACAAGTTAACATTAGCCAAAACAAAACCAACTGTGGTTAAGTTAAATTGGGCATCCGGCATTATTTGTGTTACGACAATGCTGACGATGCACCCAGATCATTGACTCCCTGTCCCACGAGCATGAAATGCGACACTTGCGCAATGTGCAAGGTCAGCATTTCTCACCAGCGACGTCCGGCTCGGCGACAAGTTAGGGCTAGCCTATAAGAATCAAATTGTCTTTAGTTTTAGTTTTTGATTTGAATTCAACCACACGCGAACGCGCTGCTCAAATAAAGCTCATTTGAATAAATCCGATTGTTTCATTCTTAACATTTCGGTCTCACCTTAATCCGATCAAATAGATTGGAATAACTGGCGCCCAACTAAAAATCGAACTCACACCGGTTTAAGTGCAGTGCAAAATAAATTTTTAAAAAATATATAAATTAACTGTGTTAAGCCAAACCACAGTCTTTTTAAAGGCTAATAAAATATTAAATGCCAATCCAATGGCTAAAAACAGCAAAGTTGCAGCCACGATTGTAAGAACAGGCAACTGAAAAATTCATTTGTTACACCAAACGGTCGGTTTGGGCAGCGGAGAAGAAGACCAAGGTCAGAAATCCCCACACCTTGGCAGACGACGTTAACCAAATTCCACTGGAAGAAGTCGACAGCGATAAACAAACGAAAAAAGAGAAAGAGGAAAATCATGTAAGTGAAATCCTTGTTTAAAAAATATACATGTGGTCACTAAGTAATAAAGAAAAAAATTATTTGAAAACATTAAAGTTAACTTAAAACATATCTAATAAATGCGCAGTGAAATCAGACCCGCCAAATTTTCAATACATTGTATATGAGCGTGTTGGCTACCAACGGACAGCTTATCTCTAGAAATAAAATTCCATTTGTTTATTTGGTTTTGGTTATTATATGCAAAACGCAAATTCGATTTATATGTTGCTTTTGATTGTGAGCGCGTTATTTGTTTTTGATTACTTTTTATATACAAAAAGACGCACAGTGGTCTTGAGTTAGATGAACAGTAACGAAACTGACTCATTGGACTCACTTGACGAAATACTTGGGAGCTTGGACAGATTAGTTTTAACAGAGAGACACTCAAAACAAAAAACAGACATGGACCCAGAACAGTTAAACGCGTTCCTAAACGCAGCAATTAACGCTGCATTGCGAACGCAAAAGGCTGAATTTGAAGCACAAGTTCGTGAGATAACACACAGATTAAAGTATATGAAGAAGTCAAAATCGTACCGGGTAGAAATTGCGACGAGCCGCTTGATGCGGTTAAGTCGGTCCCAGAGTTTAGCGGCGTACAAGAACAATATGTGTCTTGGCGCCAAGCGGCAAAAGCTGCTTACAGGCTCAACCGCCATTATCAGGCGGTTTTAGTATTAAGAAACAAAATCAGAGGTCAAGCAGACCTCACATTGTCTTCGTTTAACACGAAGCTAAACTTTGATGCCATCACAGATAGATTAGATTTTACATATGCGGACAAGCGTCCTGTTCACCTGGTCGAACAGGAAATGAGTACCCTAAGGCAGGGCAAACTAACAATAGTATAGTTCTATTATGAAGTGGAAAAGAAGCTCACGCTTCTTACCAATAAGACTATTCTGTCATATGACACGGCCATTGCGAACCATATGAACGAGAAGTACAGATCGGACGCGCTCCGAATCTTTATCTCAGGTCTCAAAAAAAGCCTTACCGATGTATTATTCGCGGCTCAACCCAGCAGTTTGCCAGCTGCACTGACACTGGCACAAGAGGTTGAAGCCAACCACGACAGGTATGCTTTTGCGTCAATTTATGCCAGAAGTATAGAAAAAAGGGATAAAAGAAATAATGGTAGTCAACAATACCAAAAGCAGGGTGAACAGAAAGATAAAGGAAGTAAAGGAAAAAACCCTTATTTCAAAAAGGAGCAGGGGGACAAGCTGCGGCAAGACCCCGTTGAAAAAATGGATGTTGACCCGTCATCATCCAAGTTTCGACAGTCCACCAATTTCCAAAAACAACAACAAAGCCAGTCAAACGGCTTCTCGCGATCTGGTCAGAATGGGAGCCAGCCTAACCTCAAGAGGTCAAACACCTCTGAGAGGCACTCCGACCAGAGGAGACAGAGGGTGAATCACCTGTCCCAAGATGACTCATGTCAGCAGGACGAAGAGTATGAGCGGACCGCCTCCACTGCCGTTGAGGAAATAGAGGATAACGAAGACGACTACAGTACCGAAAACGTTAATTTTTTAATGGTGCGTGCCTGCTCCCAGGGGTCAGGGGTCAGTCTGAAGTTCCTAGTGGATACGGAAGCCTCGAAAAACTACTAGCGCTCCGGTAGCCTCGAGCATATTCGCACTAGTCCCGTACAAACTCCTTTCAGTGTCAAATCGATACATAGCGTAGAAAGCATAACTCACTAATGTACCCTGTCCGTTTTTGGGATCGAGTGCCGATTTTTCATTTTACCAACATTGTCCACATTCGACGGCATAATTGGGTTGGACTTCCTAACTCAGGCTATTGCCACTATCAACCTAAGAAACAAGGTCATAGAACACAAAAATGGAGTTAAAAAAATCCAATTCCATAAATGTCACAATGTTAATTTCACTAAGATTGAAGCGATCGAGGTCCCTTTGGTCATGAAAAAAGAGTTCACAGCCATGATAAAAAAAACACATAAAGGCTTTTGCAGACCCAGACGAGCTGCTGCCTTATAATACGTCGGTTGTCGGAACAATCCGAACCGAAGATAGTAAGAAAGTTTGTTCGAAGCTTTACCCGTTTCCGATGGGCGCGGCCGACTTCGTCAATAAAGAAGTAAAGGAGTTGTTGAAAAATGGCATCATATGGCCATCTCGCTCTCCGTGTAACAACCCCATCTGGGTCGTCGGCAAGAAAGGGGTCGATGACTCAGGAGCTGGGAAAAAAAGATTGGTCATAGATTTTCGTAAACTTAACGAAAAAACGATCGCTGATAAGTACCCTATACCTAGTATCAATATGATACTGACAAACGTTGGTAAGGCCCAGTATTTCACGACGTTGGATCTGAAATCAGGCTACCACCAAATCTGCCTAGCGGAGCAAGATCGGGAGAAAACATCCTTCTCCGTAAATGGAGGGTAAAGTTAGCAAACAGAGGTCCAAGAAAATCCCCGTAGAATTGACTGAAAAGTAGTTCAATGCTTTCGACAAACTCAGAAATATCTTGGCTCCGGAGGATGTAATCCTTCATTAACCGGACTTTAAAAAACCGTTTGACTTCACAACGGACGCTTCTTCCTCCGGTATCGGAGCTGTACTGTCCCAAGGAGGGAGGCCCATAACTATGATCTCCAGGACACTCAAAGACAAAAAGAGATAAACTACGCAACGAACGAAAGAGAGTTGCTAGCTATAGTTTGGGCATTGGGCTATTTACGCCATTATCTGTGTGGTGTAAACTTAAACATTTATACCGACCATCACCCTTTGACGTTCGCCGTGTCGGATAGAAATACAAATTCTAAAATTAAGCGCTGGAAAGCGATCATCGATGAACACGGGGCCAAAGTTTTCTACAAACCTGGTAAAGAGAACCATGTGGCAGATGCCTTGTCCAGGCAAAATATAAACTCCATTGAAAACTTGCCACAGTCCGACAAAAGCACAATTCATAGTGAGCAGTCTTTATCTTATACGATCGACGCCACTGAAAAGCCCGTAAACTGCTTTAGAAACCAGATTATTCTGGAAGAGGCAGAACATCCGTGGCAACGCACATCAGTGCTTCAAGCAAAAAATCCGACATGAAATCCTTTTCAAAAACTGGAACACGCTTATTGATGTAGCCAAAGAGGCCGTTAGCCCAGAGGTAGTAAACGCTATTAACTGCGAGTTACCAATTTTAGCATGCATACAGCATGCGCTTGTCGAAACTTTCCCTTCTATCAAATTTTGGTACTTCAAAAGCAGAGTGACGGACATTTTTAACAAGGATGAACAGAAGGAAATAATCGTAGCTGAGCACAATCGAGCTCACAGAGCAGCACAAGAAAATGAAAAACAGGTGCTTAGGAAATATTTTTTTCCTAATATGAACAAAATTGTGGGGGAAGTCGTTGTAAATTGTAAAATTTGTGCTAAGGCCAAGTATGATAGGCATAACCGATCATTCCACTCGGTCATGGATAGAGTCCCGGTCGACGTCATCCATTCATCATTGGATGAATTAAAACAAGACATAATAAACAAACTGCAAAAATCACAAAATATACAGCTAGACAGAAATAACCCGTCAAGACAGAATAGGGTATTTGAAGTAGGTGAGGTGGTATTAGTTAAGGCAAGTAAGCGGCTAGGTAATAAGCTAAGCCCCTTATATGTAGAAGAAAAACAAGTAAGAACGTTGCAGTCGGGCGCTACCGACTGCGGAATACTCATTCACACCTGCACAGCTCACGCCCATTGCCACGCCCCCAATTTGCGAAATCAATAGAGGAAATCAGCAGTAATATCGTCATAAAATTTTGATTTTCTCACTGAGAATCGGAAAAACGTACAGTTTTTCCCGATTTGCCACGCCCCCAGTAGGTTTAGACATATAATTTTTGGTCAGTTCTTAGAAGTAGTGAAGCGTAACGTAAGTGTGAAATTTGGATGCTTACACTCACGCTTTTTTAGCCAAGCATGCCCCAAAAGGGTCGTAAAAATTATTTTTAGGCTATCGATAGAGGAACTCACCAGTGACTCAACCATCAAATTTTGAAGCTTCTAGCTCTAAAACTGTAGGAGCTACTAAGCTTTTGCGGTTTGCCACGCCTCCTTAGGGCGTAGATATATCCGCCATATCTTTTTCATCTTGCGTTGGCAACCCGAGTATATATACCAAAAGTCTCTAGCATCAATATTGTTCAAAATATTACAGAATTTGAAAAATCACTATATAGTCAGATCCGATCTGCCACGCCCCTAGTAGGCGTGGATATATAGTTTTTTAGTCGAACTTAATAGGATCGTAGCAGCAACCTACGTGCCAATTTTGGGCATTCTAGCTTTAAGACTGTAGAAGATACAGTTTTACCCGATTTGCCACGCTCCCAATGGGCGTAGATATATCCGTCATAGCTTTTTCGTCTTGAGTTGTCAACACAAGTCTACATTCCAAATTGCAACTCTCTAGCACTTCTAGAAGTAGTTTTTCTTAGATATCGGAAAATGCATTTTCCGATTTGCCACGCCCCTAGTGGGCGTATCGGGAAAATCTTGACATTTTATAATTCGAGGTTATATATGAGTATATATTCCAAATATCAACTCTCCAGCTATAAAACTGTGCAAATGGTTTCCGTTCATACGGACAGACGGACGGACAGCGTGACGGACATTGCACAAAACCAATATACTCATTTCACTTTGTAAATGAGTATAATTAGAAGCAGATTTGGGAACGACAGTTCTCATAAAAGGGATGGTGGTCCATAAGGACCTAAGGTTGTCCTTATGGACCACCATCCCTTTTATGAGAACTGTCGTTCCCAAATCTGCTTCTAATTATGCTCATCGGCGACCGTTGGCTGAAGTACCGTTTGTGGCTGCGGGAAAGTAGTGTACATTTTCACTCGTATGCCAATAACGGTGCTTTGGCCAATGAGAGGCTGCCACGCAGCGTGATGCTGCCGTTATCGTGGATACGAGCGGCAGACAGGCCCCGCTCCAGATCCGAGCTGGCGCCTTCATAGCGCGAAGCAAGGCCTGCGTCGCTGCTATAAAAAGGCGCCCGCGACTCGGCACCGGGACAGTCAAAAACGTGAAAGTAAAGAGAAAGTGGAAGTACTAAGTGCCGAAGGAACAAGAAACGCGAGTGAAAACGTGATCAGCCAAGGAGCAGTGCCAAGGACTTCGAGTGGAAGGACATCGTGGGAAGGATATCTTCGAGGGATATCCTAGATGCCTATTGAGGACATAGGCTCGACACGCGGACACAGGAAGGACATCATCTGCCACCAACCAGGACATTGGGGCAGCACGGCCAAATCTACAGCATTAGTGGCGGATCCTGGAGCAGCAGCAGAGGTAACGTTGCGTAGCTGTGCGAAAGAGTGGTGACTGTAGCTTGAGAAGATCTCAAGGTGTGCTTGTGAGCGTATCCAGCCGTAGGAGTCACTGCAATGGCGCTAGATTTGTAAAGAACATAAAACGTGTAAATTGGCCTCAGAGAAGTGAGAAAATATACAGAACGCAAACCATAGAAACATTGAATTATAATTTATCGCAAGGCGCTACATATAAATTTGTTGGCACGAACGCACAGTCGGTTGAGTTCGGCCCAGCTTAAACTCGGGATTTGTTTAAAATTAAACAAATCACAGCAAATCGATTCGGCACACTTATATGAGACCCTTTTAGCAATAAATAGGATACTAACCTTGGAAATTGAAAACCTTATAATTGCGATCACTTTGGCTGCCACTAACGTAATAAACCCTGTAATTATCAATGACAGTGACTTAAAGGTAATTTTAAGCAAAGATTTCACAGAAGTTAGCGTAACTCAAATTTTAAATGTCTCTAGCGTTGTTCAGGCATGAACATAAAGAAATAGCCGAAGATCATAAGCATGTAATCTACGCACTCACGACTAGGTTGAAGTACGTAGAAATGAAAAAATAGGCTAAGTACACAAACATTAACGCTGAGCCTTACAAACTCTGCGATAAGTTAAGAGTACATAAGCACCAACGCTGAGCCTTACAAACTCAGCAATAGATAAGCTAGATTTAAGGGTTGAAATTATGCATGAGTCAGTATATAAATACACTGGCTCAGAAGAATAAAATCAATATACTACTGATCACCAACACAGCAAGTCTATTCAAGCGTTAATGGCTTTGCAAACGATCAAGAAACCCACTTAATAATTAAATTCCCTAAACCTAAGCTAATATGTAAGAAGGTCATAGTTTTAACCGTCGCTTATGCCGGAATATTACTGCAAATTCCTGAGAACACCGTAGCTGACTGCGATGGAAAAATCATTGCAATACAATCATGCCGTGGATCGTCACACATGCCCTTCTGCAAATAGTCAGCGGTTAACACGTGCGCTCAAGAACTACACGCGGGCACCACGGCCCATTGCAATACGTAGCCATCTAGCCCCAATATCGGTAATTGAAGAGGGGATCATCATAATCAATGACAGGCCAGCCCGAGTAAGCATCGACGACGGGCCCGAAGTCAAAGTCACTGGAACCTATCGTGTCATGCTCGAACGTACTGCTTATCTCAATGGCACCAAGCTCACCAACTTCAACGGTGCCATCAGGAAAATTCCCGGCACCTCTTCATCACCGGTGCTTCACGTCATCGAACACCAGAAGATATTGAGCATGCCTTTCCTGCACCAGATGAGTGAAGACAACCTAAGGCACATCAATAAATTAAAGACTCAACTAAATGAAAGACCAATTGTAGCTTCGTCCATCTGTCTCATGATATGCGGAACGGTGGCTGTCATCGCATGGCTGATTCACTACAGAAAGAAACAAGTAAGAAAGCTCTAGTCGAGGGTACCCGACTAGGAGATCCCCTGAACCCTGCGATGAGCCGATATTCCAAACATTCTATGCTTATTAAACTATAGTATATACAAGCAACACATGCACACACACACACACAAAAACATACGCACGCACGCAAAAACGAGCGCTCTGCTGACTGCGCAGTTTACGCAGCGACTGCGATCGGGCAGCGGTAAGGCTATATTATGAAAACTTAATTGTTCAATAAGTTTCTTTTCATATAGACTTTCTTAATCAAACTTTCAGAGTGTGATAATGTCAATCATATGTGTGTAGTTGCCAAAGCACAAGTCTCTAGCACTTGAAATACGTTTTTTGCAAATTTGGGGCGAAGGAGGCGTGGTATCCAAAATATAACAAAAATCAAAAATGTATAAAATACATATAAAACCAAATGCAAAATATGGAAACTCTTGCAAAAAAGATGTAGGAGTTATAATTTAATTACTAGATTTTAATTTCGTTTTTAATCGATAACACAAAAACCATCAAAGTTATCGATTTTTTTAAACAAACTCGATCTGCGCGTGCTGTACACGGACCTACATAAAAAATTTTAATGGTTTTGTTAAAATGTATGTAACAGGCAGAAGGAGGCGTGGCGAACCCCATAAAGTACATATATTCTTGATCAGGGCTGAGTTGATTTAGCCCTGTCCGTCTGTTTGTCTGTCTGTCTGTCTGTCTGCCCGTCTGTCCGTATGTATGAACGCGTCAATCTCAGAATCTATAGGAGCTAGAGACTTGAAATTGTTTATGTAGGTCCGTGTATAGCACGCGCAGATAGAGTTTGTTTCAAAAATTCGATAACTTTGATCGTTTTAATGTTATCGATTAAAAACGAAATCAGAAACCAGTTATAAAAAAATGTCTCGCACACCTTTCAAGATAGAAACTTCAAATTATGAATTTAGTTTCTTGTGTATTTTATAAAATTTTTGTTATATTTGGTTGCTGCGCTAACTGCGCAGTCAGCAGAGCGCGTGCTTATGCGTATGTGTATGTGTGTGTGCATGTATTGCTGGTATATATGTGTATATGTTAAATAAGCATAGAATGTTTGGAATATCGACTCTTCGCAGGGTTCAGGGGATCTCCTAGTCGGGTACAGCGGACTAGAACTTTTTTACTTGTTATTATGTGCTTTAATAATATTTCAAACACACAAAAACAGTAAGAAGACTTTATTATTTATCGTTTATTTCCAAATATCAACTGTGTTACGTTTTCCAAGTATTTATAAAGTACGTTCTAATGTTTTTATACCCTGTTCCCATTGAAAATGGGAAAACAGGGTATAATGGTTTTGTTAAAATGTGTGTAACAGGGAGAAGGAGGCGTGGCAGACCCCATAAAGTATTTAAATTATGGAATTTAATATCGTTGTCAGAGGCGTTAGCCAGCTCACTGATATAACTCCGTTAGTTATGTGTTTTATATCGACAGCGATAGCTGGTCGAATTAAAGAATAAGCGTTAAGGAATTAGAATTGTTGCGAGCGGTACGCTGCGCGTTTATTGATTTCACACTTAAGACTGACAATTAGGGAACTCCAGCGTCGTTGACCGTTGCTAGTGCAAAACCGCTGCAGGCGTCGCCGTCGCTGTTCTTGGAACTCCAGCGTCGTTGCTGGTGCTCCTCAGAACTGCAGACTTGCGCCTCGTGTGTGGTGTCGAATTATCACGGCAGCCGCTAACATTGTTGCGACACATTCGTAGCTGCCGCTGGAGCTGTCAACATTGTTGCGACACATTCGTAGCTGCCGCTGGAGCTGTCAACATTGTTGCGACACATTCGCACTGCCGCTGGAGCTGCCCACATTGTTGCGACACATCCGCAGCTGGGCGTGGACTTCACAAATATGATAAGTCAGCACGCGCCCAGTGTCAGTGGTTAACGACTCCCCCTCTCAAGCCCGACCGTCCTCGGTCGTGTCGTAGTTCTTGACGATCTCCGAGATTTGTAGGGCAACACGACGTCTCCTGGTGAAGTAGTAGATTCCGGAGCCCATGGCGCATGCCACTACTACTAGTGTTGACGACGATGCCATCTCTGACTTCGCTCAGCCGGTGAATGTAAGATAAGCTCAGCGTTGTGTCGTGGCCGCTAACTTTGAGGCGAGCAGATGCCGCTACAGCAGGGACACGATTCCGAATATATTTCGGTTTAGGAATCGAGCACTGTCGACGGTGGCGTGTGAACGGAACGTGATGAGATTCGTTGCATTGACCCTCACTGGGGCGTAATCGTCATAGCTGATGGTGGCGCTACGATCATTCACAATGATGATGCCGTCAACTATAGGGACAGGGTCGACGTGGCTTGGCTGTGTCTGGCAATGCGCGATATCGCCTGAGTGGAGGCCTTGCGCACAGGTGACATCCTCAGACCTCTTGCAGAATGTGGCTGTTGCTGTCTGGGTGCAAGTTGTCATTGCTACAACCTTTCCTTTGCATTCGGCTACCAGGTTGTTCTGTAGCTGGAGAGTCAGCCGTTGTGTGCGACTGGGAAGATGGTGACCTTTCTGCATAGCTTGCTTATGATTGGGAATTGAATAATAAAATTGATTATATCTATCTTACGATCTACCTTAATGCTAGACACTTTCATAAGGTGGTAATCGAGGTCCCTGTGATTTAGTCAGTGAGAATTGATTCGATGTCTGAATGGTCTATGATGGCTGGACTTATGATGTCAATTTTTTCAAGTGTTAAAGTGAGCATGAGCACTCCCTAAGGGTTTCAAACAGATGACCTGTATCAACCTGTTTGTCCTTTGTAATTTTAAGAATTTTATTCACGGTGTCCGTTAGTTGGTTGATTTTTTTCTGAGCTCTAGTATTTATGTCAATTTGTCTATGATAGGAATATAGTTCGCGTGTGAGTAGTCTGTTATCCGTGCTGTCGTCGTGGTCAAGGTTACAAGTATCAGGATGATAAGCTACAAATTATCGATGGAGGTTGTCCTTGTGGACCACCCTCCCCTTAATGCGGATCGTTGTCCCAAGTCCGCTTCAACAACCTTTTCCTCGCAGAAGGGCGAAAGTTTGTTTCCCAGTCTGCGGTTGGTCTTTACTAGGACCACCTCACTTACCTCGAAGACCCTGTTCTGAAGTTTTTTATTAAGTCTGGCATTTTGCTCGATCTGAGCTCCCTCTATCTTCCTAGCAATGTCCTGAATGCATGCCGGCGAAGCGGTATTAACAACATCCTTGGGTCTTTGCTCTGTTACCGAGTGAATCGAACTGTTATACTCAGTAGTCGCTTGTAAGATAAGGCCAACTGTGTCCACGATCCCCCTTTGGAGCTTTAGGCACCTAGCAATTTCTAACAGGGTGCTATGGAAGCGTTCCACTTGGCCGTTCGACGTGCTGTGGAGTGGCGGCGCGTTTACGATGTTTACATCGTAATTGGTCTTTAGAAGGGACCCTATAGTCTCAGACTTGAGTGCAGGCTCATTGCCTTGCTCGGGGAAACACGTACATTAGTATTAATAGGGGGGGTCGTAAGTCCTCTATAGTCCTTGATGCAATGGGTTGTACCATTGCGAATTTGGACAGCTTGTCTATGCACGTCAGGAAATATTTCTTGTCTGTGGAAAAGATGTCGACATGTAACATCTCTCCAACCTGTGATGGAATCGGCGTCGGGCCGAGCTCCTGGTTTTTTGGGTGCCTGTCGAACTTTGTCTTTGCGCAAATTTTACAATTCAGGACCACTTCATTGGCTAGCTTGGAAATTTTCGGGAAATAATACTCCGTCATTATTTGCTTGACGTTTTCCTGAGCTGCCCTATGGGCTCTCTTTGGTGACTATTTTCCTCCTATCACTAATGTTAAATACGTCAGCTACGAAACTTTTGCAGTGCCAGAATTTTGTGGCTGGGAAGGCCTTTAAAACGTCATGTTGAATTTTGGCCAGGGTTGGCAAACTGCAGTGAAACGCGTTTACTACGCCACGGACTATGACGGACTTGACTGTTTCTACTATGTCCTCCTTGTCAGTGAAGTTTATCAGGTGGCGGGTTTTTTCGCCGAATACAGTAAACTTGTTTTTTAACGGATACCGTGCCTCTTCCAACACTATTTGGTTACGGAAGCAGTTCAACGGTTTGTAAGTCATGTCAATCGTGTGAGTCAGAGATAACTCACTGTGGATTGTGGCCGCATCGGACCCTTGGTTTTTGTAACCGTTCAGTAGGGCATTCACGTCTTGGCGCGATAAAGCATCGGCCACGTGTTTCTCCTTGCCTGGCTTGTAAAAAAGTTTAGCCCCAGTTTCGTCGATTCGCTGTTTCCAGCTCTTGATTTTGGCGTTAGGATTGCTCTCGGATACCGAGAATGTGAGTGGCTGATGGTCAGTGAATATGTTAATTTTCTTCTTCTTCTTTCTTTTCTTCTTTCACCCTTTCTGCCCATTTTTGCGCCGTTTTTTGTCACGATAAAGCCGAGGTACTCGACGCTCTCTTTCAAAAATTGTGACTTTTCATGGGCCACCCTCATGTTTGCACTATGAAGGCTCTTTAGTACCCAATTGACGTGCTTAACGTGATCCGCCTCGTTCTCGGAGAAAACGATGACGTCATCGACGTAAACGTAGCACGACTTACCGATTTGTTCTCGTATAGCGTCATCGATAGTGCGCTGAAAAATACCTCCGGCGTTTTTTAAACCGAAGGCGACAAAATTCGTACTTCCCCCCGCTTACTGAGAAGGCCGTTTTCTCTCAATCAGATTCTGCCAGAGTAATCTGGTGATAGCCTGATTTAAGATCGAGAGTGGTGAAGTATTTTGCTTTACCCAAATTTGCCAATATCATGGTGATGCTCGGCATTGGGTAAGTGTCTGGGATGGTTTTTAGATTCAGTTTCCTGAATTCTATCACTAGGCGTTTCTTCCTATTGCCCATCTCGTCAGAACCTTTCTTGTCTACTACCCACACTGGGTTATTGTATGGGGACTTAGACTTTCTGATGATGCCGTTTCATAAAAGGTCTTTGACCTCTGAGGTTACGAAATCTTCGACACCCATGGGGTACGGGTACAATCTCGAGTATACTGCGTTTTCGTCGGTGGTACGATTCGTAGCTACTACGTTTGTATTGTAAGGTAGCGACTCGTTAGAGTCCGCGGAAGTCCTTTTGCTACGGTGAAGCATTTTTAGGAAATCTTCTTTTACCGCAGGTGGTGCATGTATTTCTTTACCTTTGGTATAGTTGGCATTAGTACATTTAAGGTACTGCAATGCCTCCGAAGTTGCACCTATTTTTAATACGCCTTCTTTAAGGCATAGTACTGCTCCTACTTGCTTTAGCAGGTCGAGCCCTATGATCCCGTCATATGTAGATAGGGAATCTAATAGGAAAAAAAATGTGTCGTGTCCGAACATGGGAATTTTGCACTTTTGTGTGATGTTCTTCGAGCCATGAATGGAGTGCACGACGAAAGGGGTTTCGACAGGGAAGACGTCCTTTAGCCGATTATGCGGTCTAATGAAGTTTTTGGACGCACCCGTGTCGATTAGGAATGGCATGTCTGTCCCTGCTATTCTGCGCCAAATGAACAGCAGAACAGCTCCCCCTAAAAAATTGACGTTGCCGCTATCTGAGTCAGAGTCGGCGTCATCGTTAGCCTCATCTATCGCTTCCTGTGCTGCTTGAGCTGCTTGCGCATAGGTCGTATCTTGGTCAGTGTTGGCCTTTAAAATATTTGCCTTCTGTCGTCTTTGGCCAGTCGCTCGATCAGAGCCGGCGGGACGTTTGCTACCCTGACCTTGAGGTTTCTGGTAGTTTGTTTGTTGCCTATACTTTGAGGACGATGGATCGATCTCCATGGGTTCTGGGGCTTTTTCGCCGCTGACCTGATTTTTTTCTGTGTACTGTCCGCTCTGTTTTTTAAAGTAGGGGGTTTTCCCCTGGTTGCTTTAGTTAGTATTTTGCGCGTTTTGCGTCTGCTGATGCTGATGACTATGTTGTCGTTGGTCGGGGCGTCCCTTTTCTTCTACGCCCCTAGCATAGCTTGTTGCGAAAGCGTACCTCTCATGATTTGCTTCAACCTCTTGTGCCAATGCGAGAGCTGTTGGCATATCAGGGGGGTGAGCGGAGAAGAGCACGTCGGTCAGACTGCGCTTTAGTCCGGAAATGAACACACGGAGTGCGTCACTCCTGAACTTTTCGCACATGCCCCTAGCTAGGCTAATGTCGTAGGTCATGTTAGCTTTATTGGTTAACAAGTTAAGCTTTTTTTCTACCTCATCGTAATACTACAGAATTGTCATTCCGCCTTGCCTCAGCGTGCCCATTTCCTGCTCTATGACATGTATGGGTCTTTTGTCACTGTAGGTAAAGTCTAGTCTGGCTATGATCGCTTCAAAATTTCCGCTGCGCCCCTAATCTTTGTGCGAATTATGATCATAGCTTGGTAATGGCGGGAGCTTCCGTCAAACCTTTTTAAAATTTTGTACGCTGCATGGGCTGCTTGTCTCCATGCCACGTATGTCTCCTGAGTTCCATGAAACTCAGGCTCACACTTTACTGCGTCGAAGGGCTCATCACAAGTGATTCCGTCCACTATCTCGACGTCTTTATAGGCTCTGACTTCTGGTAGTGAGAGAGGTGGGACTGGAATTTTGGAATTCACTAGTGCTATTTGTTGTTGTAGCTCTTATTTAAGAGCTTCATCCCTCCTAGTGTACTCTTGTGCCTGCACCGTAAGTGCGCTTTGCACGGCAGTATCAATTATGACTCTGAGGTGCTCAGGGTCCATGTATGTGCTTTTGATTTGGCTGCTTGTTGTGGGTTGACTAACCTGATCTGACACTTGTAGGTCAATAAATCCTCCTATCAGACTTGCTAACGTTCTGGTACCAGGTTCGGGTCGCTTTTGTTTTTTATTCGGTCTGTTTCTGTCCATTCGATTTTTGAACAAATTTGCGCAGTCGATGTGTTGAAGTTTCACTTCTTTATATTTTTATTTTTATTTTTATTTTGTTTTGTTTTGTCTTTGAGCAGACGTTTAGAATTAGAATTGTTTATTGAATTCACACTTAAGACTGACAATTAGAGAATTAAAAACTAAATCCGCGACCAAGCGCAGAGTCGGCGCTGCCGCCAGTGCACAGCCGCTGCTGCCGTTGCGGGCGTCGCCGTCGCTGTTCTTGGAACTCCAGCGTCGTTGACCGTTGCTAGTGCAAAACCGCTGCAGGCGTCGCCGTCGCTGTTCTTGGAACTCCAGCGTCGTTGCTGGTGCTCCTCAGAACTGCTGACTTGCGCCTCGTGTGTGGTGTCGCATTATCACGGCGGCCGCTAACATTGTTGCGATACATCCGTAGCTGCCGCTGGAGCTGTCAACATTGTTGCGACACATTCGTAGCTGCCGCTGGAGCTGTCAACATTGTTGCGACACATTCGCACTGCCGCTGGAGCTGCCCACATTGTTGCGACACATCCGCAGCTGGGCGTGGACTTCACAAATATGATAAGTCAGCACGCGCGCACTGTCAGTGGCTAACTTATATATTCTTGATCAGGGCGACGAGCTGAGTTGATTTAGCCCTGTCCGTCTGTCTGTCCGTCTGTCCGTATGTATGAACGCGTCGATCTCAGAATCTATAAGAGCTAGAGACTTGAAATTTTTTATGAAGGTTCCTGTATAGCACGCGCATATCAAGTTTGATTCAAAAACGATAAATTTGATCGTTTTAATGTTATCGATTAAAAACTAAATCGGACACCAGTTCTATAATTATATCTCGCACATCTTTAAAAATAGAGACTCCTTATTTTGTATTTAGTATAATGTAGAATTTATACAATTTTGATTTTTGTTATATTTTGGATGCCACGCCCCTTTCGCCCCAAATTTGCAAAAAACGTATTTCAAGTGCTAGAGACTTGTGCTTCGGCAAATACACACATGAATGACATAACTACGCTCTGAAAGTTTGATTAAAATGTCCATCTACAAAGGAACTTATTCAACAATTAACTTCTCATAATACTGCTCTTACTGCAGCCCGAGCGCAGTCGCTGCGTAAACTGCGCAGTCAGCAGAGCGCTCGCTTATGCGTGCATGCGTATGTGTGTGAGTATGTGTGTGTGTATGTGTGTGTGTGCATGTGTTGCTTGTATGTTAAATAAGTATAAAATGTTTGGAATATCGGCTCATCCGCAGGGCTCAGGGGATCTCCTAGTCGGGAGACTAGACCACCAAATGGTGGATATTTACTGTAGCTTTTATGTATGTCGGCGTCTAGTATTTGTCTCATGTGTGATATAAGTATAGCGTTAAGTTAGTTGAATGTTTTACGTATTGAAAGTCCGTCCAAATAGTTACGTCCCCGTCCATAATTGGTATATAGTTAGTGTTACTATAGTCCATTAGTTTCGCTGTAGTCATTGCTGCCAAGAGAAGTATAGCCCAAATCCTAAGAGGGTAAAGAATGGTTAGTGTTAGTGTTTATCTTAAATTATCTTTATGGACCACCTTCCCTTTATTAAGACTGTTGTCCCCAAGTCTGCATCTATTTTATTTTCGGTGTACAAAGGTGTTAGTTTGTTCCCTAGCCGTTTGTTTTTCCTTACGAGAACTGTGTTGTCTACTTGAAACTGTCTGCCCTGTCTTGTTTTGTTGAGTCTATTCATTTGAAGCTGTTGTGCTTTATGAACTTTATTTCTGGTGTTTGTTTCAAGTTCTGGAGAGGATGAATAATTTACGTCAATTGGGCGTCTATCAGTTGCAGAATAACCTGTGTTGTTGTACTCAATAGTTTATTGAAATATTGTTTCAAATGTATCGGTAAGTTTCCTTTGCGCCGTTAGACATCTTGCTATATCGCTAAGGGTGCTATGGATCTTGTGCTATGAAGTGGTGGTGCATTAATTATTTGGATGTTATATTGGTTGCTTAGAAGTGTATTAACTGTCTCGGATTTTATGGAAGGTTTTATCGGTTGAATATGTGTCAATATGCAGCATTTCATAAGTGTTTCCCCAAGTATTTGTCTTTGTGGGTGTCTGTTGTACTTGGCTGTTTGCCAATTTTGCAGTTTGAGACAACCTCAGTTGCTAATTTGAACATTTTTGGGAAAAAATAGTCTTCTAAACTTTGTTTTACATTTTCTTGGGCTGCCCTATGGGGTCTATTATATTCAATAATGACTATTTCTTTTTGTTCGTTCTGGTCGGTAATGTCGTTTACTATACGTTTCGTGTATCGGAATACAGTTGTTGGGAATTTTTCAATTAATTTGTGTAGTAAGAATGCTAATATAGGTAGTTCACAGTGAATCGCATATACAACGTCTTTCTTTACTAGGGCACATACCCTCTCAATTAATGAATCCCTGAGTGAAAAATGTACTATATGACGGATTTTTTTGCCAAACCGAATAAATGTGCGTTCTTTTTCTTCTATAACTATTTAATTTCGGAAGCAATTTATGGACTTTTCTGTTGAGTCTATAGTATACGTAAAAGATATTTCACTGTGCATTGTGGCCTATCAGACTGTGCATCATCTTCTATTGTATGAATTTTGTGTCGTGATTATGCATCAGGGACATCATATTCCTTCCCCGGGGTTTGTAGAATATGTTTGCGTTGTACTCGTCTATAAAGGCTTTCCAACGTCTTATTTAGGGTTACGGTCGGAAACTGCAAACGTCAGAGTCTGATGGTCTGTGAATATATTTAAGTTTTTTACCCCGTACAGATAATTCCTGAGATGATGTCACTGCTGTTGTCGTCGAGTCTTCCTTCGTCGTTCATATTCCCAGAGCTGTCATCTGCGGATCCCACGTCGTTCCCGTTGCCGTCCTGGTGGAATGGTTTCAGCTGCGCTATGTTGGCCACCCTCCGCTTGCGTTCGCCCTGCTTGGCGAGACGCACGATGTTGGGGGAGATAAACTTGATGACCCTGTAGAGACCGTGAAACTTGGGTGCCAACTTTGCAGCAAACCCCTCCGCTGCGTTAGAGAGTTGGTGATGCCGCAACAGAACCGATGACCCTATTGTGAGTCTCCATTCCCGTCGACGCAGGTTGTTGTGACGTCCTTGGTCCCTCTCGGGCAGCAGTTCGCCCCATGAACTTTGATGACCCTCGATGAACTGCGCTATCATGGTTTTCACCGTGCGATTCGTCCTCTCTGTTGGATTTTCCTGCGGAGAGTATATAGCCGTGTGCTGGAGCTCCACCCCTAAGGATTGCATGAAAGAGTGGAAACTCCTACGTGCGCGAAATGCACTCCTTTATCGCAGACAAATGTTCAGGATACACTCTCGAAACGCCACCTGTAGGAGCGCGGTCGTCGCTCTTTTCAGAGGTACCAACTCGAACAGCATGATATTGCCCCGTTTCGAACGCGGCAAACGAACGAACGCGGGACCCACAAAATCGGCACACAATGGCATGTTTTGCAGCGCCTCATGTACTTGGTGGCATCTCGAAACATACCCGGACAATAAAATCTTTAGGCCAGCCTGGCTGCCGTCTCCCTCACGAATTGATGTCCAGCCATGGGAGCGTCACCGTGCCCCTCTGACCGACGGGGACGCAGAGTTTCCAGGGTATGTAGTCTTCTTTATCTGTGAGGTGTCCTAGGTTACGATACAGCTGTCCTCAACGTAGTCTGTGAATTTCGCTGGCTCTTTGGCGATCCTTTCGTACATCCTCGCGATCCATTTGCAGGGGAGCTCCTCTACCACTGCTTGTTGACAGATCTCTAGAGGTTGCCGGGAGGGAGCGTCGGCCACCACATTCAACTTCCCTCGTCGATAATGGACATCGAATTGGTACTGCTGCAATTCCTCTCTATCGAGCTTAGCTACTTTAAAGCTAGGTGATCCGTCACCACATCGAACCTGTAGCCTTCGAGGTAGCATCGCATCTTCTTAATTGCCCATACGATTGCAAGGCACTCTGTGGGCGAATAGTTCACCTCCGCCTTCAGTAACTTGCGACTGGCGTACGCTATCACCCTCTCCTGATCCTCGACTGTCTGCGTCAACACTGCCCCAAGTCCGTAAGCGCTGGCATCTGTTTGCAGCACAAACTTGGCCGAGAAGTCAGGACACGCCAAGACGGATGTCGTCGTCAAGTTCTCCTTGAGTTTGCTTCTTCCTGATCCTCACCCCATAACTACTTCTGGCCCTTCTTGAGAAGTGACGTCAATAGCTGGACCAGCGATGCGAAGTTCGGCACGAACCGCCGGTACCAGGACGCCATCCCCAAACATTGCCGCAACTCTTTTAGATTGGTAGGAGCTGGGAGTCTCTGTATCACCTCTACCTTTGCCGAATCGGTGCAAATTCCATCTCCGCTAATTACGTGTCCCAGATACGCCAGCCTTTCTCTGAAGAAACTGCACCTTGAGATTTGCCGCCCTCAAACGACGGAGCACCTCCTTTAAATTAGCCACATGTTCTTCTTTTGTGGCTCCGATCACCACGATGTCGTCCAGATAGGCGAATGCATGTTGCTCCATTTCGGGTCCGATGACCGTATGACTGTCGCACCAGCCGAATGCAAGCCAACTGGCATCACCCGGCATTGAACCTGGGCACGGTGAAAGCTGTGCATTCTCGGCTATCCGCCGCATTGGGGATCTGCCAATAACCGCTCTTGAGGTCCAACGTCGAGATGAAACGAGCATGGCGCAACTTCTCGAGGATGTGATTGATCCAGGGAACAGGATAAGCATCCAGAATCGAGTGTGCATTAAGCTGTCGGTAGTCCACGCACATGCGCCAATCTCCTGTCTTCCTCTTTACTAAGACTATTGGTGCACTGTGCTGACTTCGCGACGCCTCAATGGCCCCCGCTCGAAGCAGCTCATCTACCTGTTCATCAATAACCTTCCGCATAGTCGGTTTCTTGGGATAATACCTCTTTTTCAGCGGCTTGTTGTCCCTCATCCTGATGCTATGCTCCGATATATGAGACATCCCTTCAAGGTTCAAGGTTCCCAAAGAGCGCCACCTCCGTCTCCAAGAACTCCTTGAGTTCGTCCCCCAGGTCCTCTGGCCATTCCATTTTTTCTAACTCACCTTTATTTCCGGCTGACGCTCCCCGGTCACCGCAATCCTTCCTTCGTCGTCCATCGACTCCAACTTCTTCACTCCTGTGTCCTCATGCCGCGCCTCCTTCTTGAGATCCTTCCTTGATCGAGCTCGTCGTCGATAGTCGCCCTCTATCGTCTCGAGGAGGTCGAGTCGACGCCTTCACTTGCTTCGTCGAAGGCTCTCCGCACGGCACTCCAGGGTTCAATCCTCTCTTCCCTGCTAGAGTTTACCGTTGAGCGAGCATCTCCTGTCCTCCAGACGTGGTGCCTTCTATTAACGCCTCTCTTGCAGTGGATTTCAACTTTTTTCCAGTCGGTCTCTCTTTCGTCCTCATAACCAATTCTGCCTATGGCGCACAGAAAATCCATTTATCATCCGATCATCAACATCATCCTATGGACCGCCTCCGCTGACTTCGCAGCTGGTGCCACCGGGACGTTCGGCACCGACTCTGCCGGACGGTATTCCTTTGGTTGCGAGCGGAACGGGTTGTTGGGTCGACTATCCTCTGGTTTCGTCCAGGCAGGTTTCGCTCGGCCAGCCGTGGCGCTCTTCTCTAGATCCTTTCCCTGGTCCCAAAAATTCTCATACTCCGCCGCCCTCTGAGTTAACTGTGCGAGAGACGTATAGTCATGGCACTTCACATACAGTCTGTACTCAGGGGCGGCTTTCTCGTATACTCGGTACAGCTCCTGTGCCGAACTATAGATTGCGTGACGCATTAGCAGCCAAATCTCTACGAGATAGTCTTTGAAGTTCTTTCCTGATCTAGGCATACGGTCGAGACCGATGTCGTATGTGATGGCCCGATTTTTAAAAAACTGAGCGGGTCCGACTGACCGTCATATCTTATGCCCCACTTCATGACCTGCTCTGCTACGCATCTGAGCGGGCTCCTTTCAGACTGTAATTGGTGCGTAGGAACATATTGGCAGACCTTGAGAGTCGGAGGCGGCTCTTTGACCTCGCCGTCGACTCTCGAATCCTCCCGTGCCCCGCAATTTCGGCCCTCGGTCATCCTGCCGATCGTCGGAACGGTCAGCTTTAGCTGGTAGCTGAGCTTCACGCAGATCCGGTTCGAACTTCTGGTAAGCTCGACCACCGACGCAAGGCGCCGTGCCCCCAGAAAAGGCTCTGGTATCTTGCCTGTTTGCGTCCTCGTTGTACCGCTGGCTCTATTGCTCAATTCTTACTCGTTTAATTTTCTCTTTTTTTATATTTTTATACCCTGAACCCATTGTAAATGGGAAATCAGGGTATAATGGTTTTGCTAAAATGTATGTAAGAGGCAGAAGGAGGCGTGGCAGACCCCATAAAGTATATATATTCTTGATCAGGGTGACAAGCCGATGTAGCATGTTACATGCCAGATAAGCACATGCCCACCGTATTGTAGTGTATACAATATGTAAAGTGGTCATATGCTCATCCTCAAAGATAGAGTATCAAGCGCACATACATAGTGACACTTTGTCGCTTCGTTTACCGTACTTCATTTACCGTACTTCGTTTACCGTACAGCCACTTATACATACATATGTGGACTGGCCTGTAGCGTGCGTGAGATCTGCAGCGTTTACGGTTAGGAAATTCGTTACTAAGCGCATTCCAATGTATGTGCATTCTGCATGTATATATACATATACAAATATATACGGCATGCTATATACTCCCGTTCTGCCGCTGCTTTGAGCGACAGAACTCCAAACCTTTTATGTACATTAGGCTAAGGCGATAAGAAATAAAGAAAGAGCAGATCATTACGATTCTAACTCTGAACCTGTACAGAACGTGTTTCTTTTATTCTCTACACATTCTGATTCCAACTCTGAACCTGAACAACACGTGTTTGATCTATTCTCTACATGGCGACCGTGACACGTGAACAAGCCTGCAATGAGTTACAGCTATGAATGCAATACTGTACAAAAGTGGTATTTGTGAAAAAGCCTCCCAAAACTAGTCGAAGGCAGGCAAAGCAGAACAACAGACGAGAACAAGGAACGATTTGGGCTTGAACAGTACATTCTGGAGGAATGAATACAAAAATATAATGAAAATGTCTGAGTGAGTAGAGGTTAATTGAGTGCTATTAACAAAAAAAAAAGCCGGCAGAAGCGGCATACGTGTACGCCTCCAAAAGAGGAAGGCGGAGATTTTAAAAAAAATTATTCGCCACCAACCAACCATTACGTTGGGAGGCAACAATAGCATTACATGCCGAGCTAGCTCAGATTGATCAAGCTCAGAAGGCAAAACAAAAGCACTCAACCTCTGCCACTACAAAAACAAACATCAAAGTACTCGATAAAACCATTTCTATCAAAGAGCCCCAAGCACCAAAAATCCACCTGACGAAGCCGACGAAGAAGTGCCCAGACGACTGCGAGGGACCCTTATATAGCCCATTCTGCGAGTACACGTGCAAGCATTGCAAGGCAGCGGATACACCAAGCGCAAGAGGTACCCAAGCGGCGGAACGAGGAACGAGGGAGCGCCAGCGTGCCGGACCCGGCGACGCCTAGCTGGTGCAGAGGGATGATCACCATCCAGAACATATATATATAAGAATATCAAAATTTAACAAGTAAGAAAGCTCTAGTCGGCGTTACCCGACTAGGAGATCCCCTGAACCCTGCGAGGAGCCGATACACCAAACATTCTATGCTTATTTAACATATACATATATACAAGCAATACATGCGCACACATACACACATACACACATACACATACGCATAAGCACGCGCTCTGCTGACTGCGCAGTTAGCGCAGCGACTGAGCATGGGCTGCGCTCATAGGCTTTACTATGGGAAATGAATTGTTCAATAAATTCTTTTGAAGATGGACTTTCTTAATCAAACTTTCAGAGCGTGATTATGTCATTTATATGTGTATATTTTCTAAAGCACAAGTCTCTAGTATATGAAATACGGCTTTTACAAATTTGGGGGGAAGGGAAGGAAAGGGGGCGTGGCATCCAAAATATAACAAAAATCAAAATTGTATAAACTCCACATTATACTAAATACAAAATTTGGAGACTCTAGCTCTAAAGATGTGGAAGATATAAATTTATAACTTATTTATAGCATTTCGATAACGTTTTAAATCGATAACTTTAAAACGATCAAATTTATCGTTTTTTTGAAACAAACTCGATCTGCGCGTGCTATACACGGATCTACATAAAAAATTTCAGAGAAGTCAGGACACGCCAAGACGGATGTCGTCGTCAAGTTCTCCTTGAGTTTGCTTCTTCCTGATCCTCACCCCATAACTACTTCTGGCCCTTCTTGAGAAGTGACGTCAATAGCTGGACCAGCGATGCGAAGTTCGGCACGAACCGCCGGTACCAGGACGCCATCCCCAAACATTGCCGCAACTCTTTTAGATTGGTAGGAGCTGGGAGTCTCTGTATCACCTCTACCTTTGCCGAATCGGTGCAAATTCCATCTCCGCTAATTACGTGTCCCAGATACGCCAGCCTTTCTCTGAAGAAACTGCACCTTGAGATTTGCCGCCCTCAAACGACGGAGCACCTCCTTTAAATTAGCCACATGTTCTTCTTTTGTGGCTCCGATCACCACGATGTCGTCCAGATAGGCGAATGCATGTTGCTCCATTTCGGGTCCGATGACCGTATGACTGTCGCACCAGCCGAATGCAAGCCAACTGGCATCACCCGGCATTGAACCTGGGCACGGTGAAAGCTGTGCATTCTCGGCTATCCGCCGCATTGGGGATCTGCCAATAACCGCTCTTGAGGTCCAACGTCGAGATGAAACGAGCATGGCGCAACTTCTCGAGGATGTGATTGATCCAGGGAACAGGATAAGCATCCAGAATCGAGTGTGCATTAAGCTGTCGGTAGTCCACGCACATGCGCCAATCTCCTGTCTTCCTCTTTACTAAGACTATTGGTGCACTGTGCTGACTTCGCGACGCCTCAATGGCCCCCGCTCGAAGCAGCTCATCTACCTGTTCATCAATAACCTTCCGCATAGTCGGTTTCTTGGGATAATACCTCTTTTTCAGCGGCTTGTTGTCCCTCATCCTGATGCTATGCTCCGATATATGAGACATCCCTTCAAGGTTCAAGGTTCCCAAAGAGCGCCACATCCGTCTCCAAGAACTCCTTGAGTTCGTCCCCCAGGTCCTCTGGCCATTCCATTTTTTCTAACTCACCTTTATTTCCGGCTGACGCTCCCCGGTCACCGCAATCCTTCCTTCGTCGTCCATCGACTCCAACTTCTTCACTCCTGTGTCCTCATGCCGCGCCTCCTTCTTGAGATCCTTCCTTGATCGAGCTCGTCGTCGATAGTCGCCCTCTATCGTCTCGAGGAGGTCGAGTCGACGCCTTCACTTGCTTCGTCGAAGGCTCTCCGCACGGCACTCCAGGGTTCAATCCTCTCTTCCCTGCTAGAGTTTACCGTTGAGCGAGCATCTCCTGTCCTCCAGACGTGGTGCCTTCTATTAACGCCTCTCTTGCAGTGGATTTCAACTTTTTTCCAGTCGGTCTCTCTTTCGTCCTCATAACCAATTCTGCCTATGGCGCACAGAAAATCCATTTATCATCCGATCATCAACATCATCCTATGGACCGCCTCCGCTGACTTCGCAGCTGGTGCCACCGGGACGTTCGGCACCGACTCTGCCGGACGGTATTCCTTTGGTTGCGAGCGGAACGGGTTGTTGGGTCGACTATCCTCTGGTTTCGTCCAGGCAGGTTTCGCTCGGCCAGCCGTGGCGCTCTTCTCTAGATCCTTTCCCTGGTCCCAAAAATTCTCATACTCCGCCGCCCTCTGAGTTAACTGTGCGAGAGACGTATAGTCATGGCACTTCACATACAGTCTGTACTCAGGGGCGGCTTTCTCGTATACTCGGTACAGCTCCTGTGCCGAACTATAGATTGCGTGACGCATTAGCAGCCAAATCTCTACGAGATAGTCTTTGAAGTTCTTTCCTGATCTAGGCATACGGTCGAGACCGATGTCGTATGTGATGGCCCGATTTTTAAAAAACTGAGCGGGTCCGACTGACCGTCATATCTTATGCCCCACTTCATGACCTGCTCTGCTACGCATCTGAGCGGGCTCCTTTCAGACTGTAATTGGTGCGTAGGAACATATTGGCAGACCTTGAGAGTCGGAGGCGGCTCTTTGACCTCGCCGTCGACTCTCGAATCCTCCCGTGCCCCGCAATTTCGGCCCTCGGTCATCCTGCCGATCGTCGGAACGGTCAGCTTTAGCTGGTAGCTGAGCTTCACGCAGATCCGGTTCGAACTTCTGGTAAGCTCGACCACCGACGCAAGGCGCCGTGCCCCCAGAAAAGGCTCTGGTATCTTGCCTGTTTGCGTCCTCGTTGTACCGCTGGCTCTATTGCTCAATTCTTACTCGTTTAATTTTCTCTTTTTTTATATTTTTATACCCTGAACCCATTGTAAATGGGAAATCAGGGTATAATGGTTTTGCTAAAATGTATGTAAGAGGCAGAAGGAGGCGTGGCAGACCCCATAAAGTATATATATTCTTGATCAGGGTGACAAGCCGATGTAGCATGTTACATGCCAGATAAGCACATGCCCACCGTATTGTAGTGTATACAATATGTAAAGTGGTCATATGCTCATCCTCAAAGATAGAGTATCAAGCGCACATACATAGTGACACTTTGTCGCTTCGTTTACCGTACTTCATTTACCGTACTTCGTTTACCGTACTTATACATACATATGTGGGCTGGCCTGTAGCGTGCGTGAGATCTGCAGCGTTTACGGTTAGGAAGTTCGGTACTAAGCGCATTCTAATGTATGTGCCTTCTGCATGTATATATACATATACAAATACATACGGCATGCTATATACTCCCGTTCTGCCGCTGCTTTGAGCGACAGAACTCCAAACCTTTTATGTACATTAGGCTAAGGCGATAAGAAATAAAGAAAGAGCAGATCATTACGATTCTAACTCTGAACCTGTACAGAACGTGTTTCTTTTATTCTCTACACATTCTGATTCCAACTCTGAACCTGAACAACACGTGTTTGATCTATTCTCTACATGGCGACCGTGACACGTGAACTAGCCTGCAATGAGTTACAGCTATGAATGCAATACTGTACAAAAGTGGTATTTGTGAAAAAGCCTCCCAAAACTAGTCGAAGGCAGGCAAAGCAGAACAACAGACGAGAACAAGGAACGATTTGGGCTTGAACAGCACATTCTGGAGGAATGAATACAAAAATATAATGAAAATGTCTGAGTGAGTAGAGGTTAATTGAGTGCTATTAACAAAAAAAAAGCCGGCAGAAGCGGCATACGTGTACGCCTCCAAAAGAGGAAGGCGGAGATTTTAAAACTATTATTCGCCACCAACCAACCATTACGTTGGGAGGCAACAATAGCATTACATGCCGAGCTAGCTCAGATTGATCAAGCTCAGAAGGCAAAACAAAAGCACTCAACCTCTGCCACTACAAAAACAAACATCAAAGTACTCGATAAAACCATTTCTACCAAAGAACCCCAAGCACCAAAAATCCACCTGACGAAGCCGACGAAGAAGTGCCCAGACGACTGCGAGGGACCCTTATATAGCCCATTCTGCGAGTACACGTGCAAGCATTGCAAGGCAGCGGATACACCAAGCGCAAGAGGTACCCAAGCGGCGGAACGAGGAACGAGGGAGCGCCAGCGTGCCGGACCCGGCGACGCCTAGCTGGTGCAGAGGGATGATCACCATCCAGAACATATATATATAAGAATATCAAAATTTAAAAAGAAAACCCCATATATGTTATTCAAACTAAGCAAACTTACTTATATAAACTAAGAAAGAAGAAGCGATAATTGCATTGCCCGCTAGAGTATGGCCCGTGAAGCTATACGAAACTTTAGGTAGGAGATCACTGTTGATCAAAATATGAAACATTAACAAAGATCCAATAGAAATATATGATATATGCATATATATGTATATAAAAATGTTTTTAAATTAAAATATATACAAGCAAGAAAAATTAAAAAAAAAAAAAAAAAAAAACGAATGAACAATCAAATTAGTAAAACAGAAGACATAGGTAATATAAGATTTTTTGAGAAATTGGCACATTACAAAATGCCTCTTATAGAGTCAAAAACAGTGGATTCGACAAAACAAAATATAACAAAATGGATACAAAAGCTTGTATCAGAAAAACGCTCGAAAAAGAGCCAGATTTTGAAAAGAGGGTACTTTCCATAATCAGATTAGATTAGATTAGAGCCTTCAAACATTTACGATTTTGAATATGAATATATGGAAAGATACAACTTAGACCACTCCCCACTATACCAATTACAATATATTTAATGGAATGGAATGAAATTGTTTCCATAATTAAACAACAACGTGCTGAGTTTGATAGATCATTCAAGTGCCTTAACAAAAGTGCACCCATATCAAACCAGACAAAAATAAAACACGTTCAAGTTCTTATAGAATCTTATAACAAAGTACGTGACATTGTAAATATCAATGAGCGTAAGTTAAGCGATTTGCAATTGTTACAGTCAATAATTTCGGAAAGACATAATTTTCAAATAGAGTTTGATGGCAAGGCTGAAAACTTAAAACGCTTCATAGACGCCTTGAATCTAGTAGATTCTCTTAAAGAAACGCACGAAGCACTTGCTGTAAGTCTTATTAAGACAAAAAAATAACGGGTCATGCTAGAAATTTGATAAGTGATGAGAGCACGATTGTAGCTCTCATAGCAAAACTATCAGACAAAGTAAAAGGAGAGTCAGTAGAAGTTATTTCCGCTAAACTCTTAAATTTACAACAAAGAAGTAAAACGGCTAATCAATATACCCAAGAGGTAGAAAAATTGACTAAGTCTCTTGAGGGAGCTTATATCGGTGACGGATTGTCACCTGATTTAGCCACTAAATACAGCACAACACTAGCTGTCAAGGCCATGACACAGAACAGCGCTTTAGATAAGGTAAAACTTATCATGCAGGCAGGCACATTCAATAATATGAATGATGCCATATCCAAGTTTGTAAACAGCTGAACCGAAGCAACAGGACAGTCAAATACTGTACTGTAATCGAGGCAACCGAGGTAATTACCGAGGAAAAGGTAATTACCAAAACAACGGTTACTGTTGGGCGCAGCAACACCTAGTTTTACTATTTAAGAGAACTTTGCATATCATTAAGAGATTTCGGCAACTTGTGCCGTTTTGCTCTCCGCCCTTTACACGCACATTCGTTCTCACGACGCAGCCGGCTCAAGCCGGCGCTCGTAGATCAATGCGGCAGTGCAATTTGGGAAGTCATACTTAGCTAATCGTTTTTGGGCAGATGCTCGTGCGCAGCAGCTCTGCAGTTACATACATACAAACATATATACGCATAGAACAATAAAATAAACTGTGAATATTGAAATAAATAAATTATAAATATATAAAAAAGCTATTCGAAAAATCTCGGTAGCTCAACATTTGGTGACCCCGACGTGATTCTTCTATATATATATATATAAATATATATAAGTTCTTGCAAGTTCCGTTTGCGCATAAACCGTTTTATGTCAATTGCTTTGTGCCGCTACTTATTGCATAGTCGTTAGACACACATTCGTTTCGACTTGCAATACAGTGCCGTCCATAAAAACAGTACCAGCTATTGTGCGTGCATTAGTTGTAATGCATACAGGCATTCAATAGTGGCGATTTCATAAAGAACAATAAAATAAACTGTGAATATTGAAATAAATAAATTATAAATATATAAAAAAGCTATTCGAAAAATCTCGGTAGCTCAACAGTTACCATAATAACAATTTCAGAAATGGCAGAGGCCGAGGCCAACATAGAGAAAACTCTAGAGGCCGTGGTAACTCGAATAGAGGACATAGCAATTCCAATAATGGAAATGCAAATGTACGAACTACTGAAAGTAGTTCGGAAAACCAGTAAGACCCTTTAGATATTCACGTGCGATAGTATACAATATCAATCTTAGTTCAAGCATATTTATAAAATTAACAAATATAAAAACAAACAATACTTATACCTTATTAATAGATACTGGTGCAGACATTTCAATAATTAAAGAAAATGTCATATTTTAGTTTAGCATTCGTAGAATTATCTACAGGAAAGTTTATAATACCCCATAATTATCATTTAATAGAACAAAACTTTCCAATCCCTAGTGATGGCATTATAGGTATAGATTTCATTAAAAAATTCAATTGCCTATTAGACTGTACACATACTAGTGACACTCTAATATTAAGGGCAGATAACTTAAATTTCCCAATAAATATACCTATCGCACATACCTGTCATAATAATGCCACAATACTTCCAGATCGCGCTGAAGTATTCCGACAAATCAAATTAGAATCGACAGAACAAACTGTCCTAATTCCGAATCAAGAAATTGAGGAAGGAATATTCATTGGAAATACTATTTCCAATAAAGAAAATATTTTTGTCCGAATATTAAATACAACAGATTCAACCAAAATTTTAAGTATTGATAAAATAAAAACCGAAACGCTAAGTGACTATGATATAGTCCAAGAAATTAGTAAAGACCGACACGAAGATGTCATGAAAAAACTAACAAAAAACTTTCCGCCACAGTTCAAAACAAAACTCAAAGAGTTATGCAATCAGTACACAGACATATTCGGACTTGAAACCGAATCAATAACAACAAATAATTTTTATAAGCAAGAATGAAGATTGAAGGATAATAATCCAGTATACACCAAAAATTATAGAATTCCGCAAGCACACAAAAATGAAATCAATAAACAAGTAGAAAAGCTCATTCCAGACAAAATAGTTGAACCTTCAACTTCAGAGTACAATAGTCCAATACTACTTGTACCCAAAAAAGGTCTACCTGGATCTGTAAACAAAAGATGGCGATTAGTAATAGACTATCGTCAATTAAACAAAAAATTACTGTCCGACAAATTTCCACTTCCAAGAATAGATGATATTCTTGATCAGTTGGGTAGAGCCAAATACTTTTCATGTCTAGACTTAATGTCTGGATTTCACCAAATAGAATTGAAACAAAACTCAAGAGAGTTAACGTCTTTTTCAACGAGCAATGGTTCGTACCAATTCACAAGACTACCATATGGACTTAAAATAGCGCCAAATTCTTTTCAAAGAATGATGACAATAGCTTTTTCTGGACTTAATCCTTCACAAGCATTCTTGTATATGGATGACTTAATAGTCATCGGTTGTTCCGAAAATCACATGATTAAAAACTTAACAAACGTTTTTGATCTATGTAGGAAACACAACCTCAAATTACATCCAGAAAAATGCAATTTCTCCATGCACCAAGTGACTTTTCTAGGTCACAAGTGTACTGACCAAGGCATATTGCCTGATGATAAAAAATATGACGTCATCGAAAAATATCCAGTCCCTACAGACGCGGATAGCGCTAGAAGATTCGTTGCATTTTGCAATTACTATAGACGTTTCATACAAAATTTCGCCGATTATTCGCGGCACATAACACTATTATGTAAAAAGAATGTCAGTTTTCAATGGTCCGATGAATGCCAAAATGCATTCGATTATTTAAAAAATTAAACCCATATTATTGAAATACCCGGATTTCGATAAAGAATTTTGCATAATCACAGATGCAAGTAAACACGCCTGTGCAGCTGTTCTAACACAAAAATATGGAGATAAACAACTCCCAGTTACATACGCTTCACGCTCATTCACCAAAGGTGAAAGCAACAAATCAACAGCAGAACAAGAGTTAGCAGCCATCCACTGGGCAATTACACATTTCAGACCATATATTTATGGCAAACATTTTTCAATAAAAACAGACCACAGACCATTAACTTATTTGTTTTCAATGACAAATCCAAGTTCAAAACTAACTAGAATGAGACTAGATCTAGAAGAATATGATTTCACAGTAGAGTATCTCAAGGGAAAAGACAATTTCGTTGCAGATGTCCTTTCTCGGATTACAATATCCGATCTAAAAGATTTAAATAACAAAGTCCTGAAAGTCACTACCAGGCAACAGTATAGACAGAAAAAATCCTGCGCAGGGAATGTTCAAGAAGATTTGCCAACGCAAACACTGGACAACGCTTCTAAGCCCACCGTATATGAAGTCATTTGTAATGACGAAGTATGAAAAGTAGTGGCCTTGCTAATAAAAAATCAGATTTGTTTTTTGAAACATGGAAGAAAAATTATAGCAAGAATTGATGTTAGCGATCTGTACACCAATGGAAATCTTGACTTAGGTCAGTTCTTCCAAAGGCTTGAAATGCAAGCCGGAATATTTAAGATTAGCCAACTCAAAGTGGCGCCGAGCGAAAAGATATTTGAATTAGTTTCAATTGGATCTTTCAAAAATATGGGCAATAAAATATTGAATATTTTAAGAGTAGCGCTACTCAAGCTGGTGACCCTAATAGTTAAAGAAAAAGATCATGACGACCCAATTCAAGGAGGTCATAATAGCATTACAAGAACGCTAGCTAAAATAAAAAGACATTACTACTGGAAAAACATGACTCGTCATGTCAAAGAGTACGTACGTAAATGTAAAAATGTCAAAAATAAAAAACAACAAAACATATAAAGACCCCATTGACATTAACTGAAACACCAATTATAGCTTTTGATAGGGTGATAGTAGATACTATAGGTCCACTACCACTCTCAGAGAATGGCAATGAATATGCAGTTACGCTAATATGCGATCTAACTAAGTATTTAGTAACCATTCCAATTTCAAACAAAAGTGCAGCAACCGTTGCCAAAGCTATATTTGAAAACTTTATTCTAAAGTACGGTCCAATGAAGACGTTCATTACGGACATGGGAACAGAATATAAGAATTCAGTAATAAATGATTTGTGCAAATATTTAAAGATAGACAACATAACGTCTACTGCACATCATCACCAAACTTTAGGTACAGTAGAACGAAGTCATAGAACATTTAATGAATACGTTCGTTCTTATATATCAACAGACAAAACCGATTGGGATGTTTGGATACAATACTTTACATATTGTTTCAACACAACACCCTCGGTAACACACGGCTATTGTCCATACGAACTAGTATTTGGAAGATTACCAAGACAGTTCACAGATTTTAATAAAACAAATAGAATAGAACCATTATATAATGAAGAGGATTACGCTAAAGAAATTAAGTTTAGATTAGAAATAGCATATAAAAGAGCAAGAATAGCACTAGAGAATAGTAAAGCTAGAAATAAAAAACTGTATGACAATAAAATATCAGATGTAAGCATAGAAATAGGAAATAAAGTTTTGTTAAAAAATGAAGCAGGACATAAACTAGATTCTTCATATATAGGACCATTTGAGGCCATAGATATAGATAGTAAAGATAATATAACAATTAGGGATAGTAAGAATAAAAAACAAAAAGTTCATAAGAATAGGTTAAATATTCAAAAATAATTTTCGAAATAATTCATTAAATGGTCTGATCAACCATTTATGACAATATATACAATTGAAAAAAAAAACATACCTATATATGCATATATCAACAAACTTTTATTGAAAAAAAAAATAATAATAAAAATAAATATATAAAATATAAATTCGAATACACATTAAATATATAAAAACAAAACAAAAATATATATATATATATATGTTACACTATATAAATTAAATATAATTTTTAATAATTAAACAATATAATACTAATAACTACATAATAATATTACGTTATTTCTCTAAAAAGGGAGGTGTAGCATGTTACATGCCAGATAAGCACATGCCCACCGTATTGTAGTGTATACAATATGTAAAGTGGTCATATGCTCATCCTCAAAGATAGAGTATCAAGCGCACACACATGGTGAAACTTTGTCGCTTCGTTTACCGGACTTCATTTACCGTACTTCATTTACCGTATTTCGTTTACCGTACAGCCACTTATACATAAATATGTGGACTGGCCTGTAGCGTGCGTGAGATCTGCAGCGTTTACGGTTAGGAAATTCGGTACTAAGCGCATTCCAATGTATGTGCATTCTGCATGTATATATACATATACAAATACATACGGCATGCTATATACTCCCGTTCTGCCGCTGCTTTGAGCGACAGAACTCCAAACCTTTTATGTACATTAGGCTAAGGCGATAAGAAATAAAGAAAGAGCAGATCATTACGATTCTAACTCTGAACCTGTACAGAACGTGTTTCTTTTATTCTCTACACATTCTGATTCTAACTCTGAACCTGAACAACACGTGTTTGATCTATTCTCTACAACGAGTCGATTTAGCCTTGTCCGTCTGTCCGTCTGTCCGTATGTATGAACGCGTCGATCTCAGAATCTGTAAGAGCTAGAGACTTGAAGTTTTTTATGTAGATTCGTGTATAGCACGCGCCGATCGAGTTTGTTTCAAAAAATCGATAATTTTAATTGTTTTAAAGTTATCGACTTACAACGTTATCGAAATTCAGTTACATATTTATATCTCCCACATCTTTAGAGCTAGAGTCTTCAAATTTTGTATTTAGTATACAATTTTGATTTTTTACACATATTGGATATTTGCTTTGGCAATTACACACATATTTAAGACATAATCACGCTGTCCAATGTCTCCAGCTCTTATAAATTCTGAGATCGACGCCTTCACACATACGGACGGCCGGACAGACGGACAGACGGACATGGCTATATCAACTCAGTTCGTCGAGCTAATCAAGAATATATATACTTTATGGGGTATGCCACGCCTCCTTCTGCCTGTTACATTCATTTTAACAAAACCCATATACCCTGTTTTCACATTTTCAATGGGTTCAGGGTATAAAAACTCTTTGTACCACTGATCACTTGATCTTCTTATTCTCGTTGCCGTTGTCTCGTATCTTCTTTTTTTTCCTTAAAAAAAAAAATCACTCAAAAAACATCGCTTTGTACCATTGTTTACTTGTTCTTGTTCTCGTTGTCTCCTCTCTTTTCTTGTTTCTTCTTTCCTTTTTTGTTTTTCTCAAAAAAAAAAAACTCACTAAAAACAAGTAAGAGTGCTCTAGTCGAGACGGCTCGACTACGAGATACTCTGAACCCTGCGAAGAGCCAATCTTCCCAACATTATATTCTTATATTACATATACAAATATTTCGAACAACGCACACACATACACACATGCATACGCACGCACGCATAAGCACGCGCTCTGCTGACTGCCCAGTCGACACAGCGACTGCGCTTGGGCTGCAATATGCCTATTGTATGGGAAATTAAATGTTTAATAACTTTTTTTGTGGATAGACTTTGTTAATCAAACTTTCACAGCGTAATTATGTCATTTATATGTGTACATTTGCCAAAGCACAAGTCTCTAGTATTTGAAATACGATTTTTACAAATTGGGGGCAAAGGGGGCGTGGCATCGAAAATCCAAAAATTACATAATGTCCGCATTCATAACACGAATCTACACAGTGAATTTAGAGTCTCTAGCTCTCACGGTATGCTTAACCGAAGAAAAGTTATCGATTTTTATCGATAATAAGGAAACGTGATGAGTTATCGAAAATCTAAAAAAAAACTCGTATTGCGTAGGCCACACACGAGTATACTCTGAAAATTTCAGATTTCTAGCTTTTGTGGTTTACGAGATCGCTGCGTTCACACGGACGGACGGACGGACGGACGGACAGATGGACAGGGCTATTTCAACTCAGCTCATCGAGCTGATCAAGAATACTTTATGGGGTCTGCGATGTCTCCTTCTGCCTGTTACATACATTTTCACAAAAACATTATACCCTGATTTCCCATTTTCAATGGGTTCAGGGTATAAAAATCTTTGTGTGCCACTGTTCACTCGTCGTCGTTGCCGGTGTCTCTCTTTATTTTTATTTTATTTTTTTTTTTAAACTCACATTAAAAAAAAAATTTGAGTACCACTGTACATGGCACACACTCGTTCTGAGCTTTTGGCTCTCGGCCCGCAGTTCACTCGACTTCGCTCGAAGTTTCTGGCTTTCGGCCCACTGTTCACATTCGCTTGTTTCGCATTTTCTCGTTGCGTGCTGCACTTTTTCGTGGCGATCAATTTTCGCGACGGCTAATCACGTCGCGCCAAAAGAGTAAGGTAGGGTATCGCCGACTACACATATATTTTGCAACATTCACCGACTGACACCTTCATTTGGACATATGCGCGGGTTTTTATGCCGCGAAAATGCCACTCCCTCTTTTAGTCCCAGGTAAGGTTACAATTCTGGCCGGGGTGTAGACAGAGTTACCCACGACCAGCATTCACAAGAAAATTTGTTGAGTGCGGGGACGGGGACTTAAGGGAGAGGAATGGGGGTTGACTTGGTTAATACAAACTGTACTTTGTACATGCGGAAGCTTGCGGGTAACCGAGAAGCGTGCCAGGAGTACGCCGGCGCTCTCGAAGCCATCTACGAGTGCTATGTCGGGGTTATCCACACGACAAACGGAACTTTGCCTCGTCTTTACTACTTGTTAGTGTGATCTCTGTGCGGTAGAACTGCTGGCCGAGTAACAAGTGCAGCGTCGCCACCGACGTTCTCTCAAGTCCACGCAGTTTTTCCTTGCCGGGGTTAATCCACGCGGCGAACGGGACTTTGCCACGACCAAACTACCGATCAGAGTTACAGGGTTAATTATTACAAGACTATTTACGGTCCTTTCGTCTTAAGCATATCTTATCACTAATTCTTATTGTTAAACATTACAAACTATTTGCGCTCCTTGAGTCTTAAACCTTATTATTAACTATTACAAACTATTTGCGCTCCTTGCCTTTTAAGCCTATCTTATCACTAATTCTTATTATAAACTACTACAAACTATTTATTAATTAGATATACTGCCCCAGGCAATGCGAGGCGGCTATTCTGGCAGCCGCCTTTTAATACACTTTTTGTCAGTGTCATTGTAGCCGAGGATTAACTTCACTCGAAAAGGCTTATTTACTATAATAACGTGCTTCAAAAGAATTGAATAGTTTTATATAATTTTTTGATGCCCCTGTATCCAAAAGTAATTTAATTATTTTCCCTGTTATTGTTCTATTTATTTATTTATTGTTTTATTTATTTAAAAAATAAACATTGACTAAACGGGAGTCAACTTAAAGATAAATTAAACAAAAAAGTTAAATAGCCTAAAATAACAAAAAAAATATTTAAAGAAGTAAGAAAGCTCTAGTCGGCGGTACCCGACTAGGAGATCCCCTGAACCCTGCGAAGAGCAGGTATTCCAAATATTCTATTCTAAAAGCAAACATGCACACACACATACACACAAACACATACATACTGCGCAGTTAGCGCAGCGTGATAATGTCATTCATATGTATGTAATTACCAAAGCACAAGTCTTTAGTATTTGAAATACGGCTTTTACAAGTTTGGTAAGAAGGGAAGGAAATGGGGGATGGTATACAAAATGTGACAAAAATCAAAATTGTATAAACTCTATACCATACTTAATACAAAATTTGGAAACTCTAGCTCTTAAGATGTGGGAGATATAAATTTATAACTAAATTTCGATAACGTTTTAAATCGATAACTTTAAAACCATCAAATTTATCGATTTTTTTTAAACAAACTCGATCTGCGCGTGCTATACACGGATCTACTATTTCAAGTCTCTAGCTCTTATAGATTCTGAGATCGACGCGTTCAAACATACGGACAGACGGACGGACAGACAGATAGGGCTAAATCAACTCAGCTCGTCGCCCTGATCAAGAATATATATACTTTATGGGGTCTGCCACGCCTCCTTCTGCCTGTTACATACATTTCAACAAAACCATTATACCCTGATTTCCCATTTTCAATGGGATCAGGGTATAATAATACCACCAACTCGATGGGGGTATTTTATTTGCCAGTCCGGCCAACTATGCATCAATTTATAGCCATGTCAAGTCAGTGATATTATTGAACTATAAAATATAGAAAGGTTTAATATAAACTTATTGTTGAGCTACCGAGATTTTTCGAATAGCTTTTTTATATATTTATAATTTATTTATTTCAATGTTCACAGTTTATTTTATTGTTCTATGTTCACAGTTTATTTTATTGTTCTATGCGTATATGTTTGTATGTATGTAACTGCAGAGCTGCTGCGCACGAGCATCTGCCCAAAAAACGATTATCTAAGTATGACTTCCCAAATTGCACTGCCGCATTGATCTACGAGCGCCGGCTTGAGCCGGCTGCGTCGTGAGAACGAATGTGCGTGTAAAGGGCGGAGAGCAAAACGGCACAAGTTGCCGAAATCTCTTATTGATATGCAAAGTTCTCTTAAATAGTAAAACTAGGTGTTGCTGCGCCCAACATCCTCCCCCCGTTGAAGCCTAGGCTTTAACAGAATCTTTAATGGGCAGCAGACACAGCTTGTTTGTAGCCCTTCTAATTTCGCCAGCCTCCGTTTTAAGTACGGCGACTCTTGCGACGCCGTCGCTTCCAGGAATGAGTTCGACTATCCTGGCCAACGGCCACTTCAGCGGTGGCAGATTCTCGTCCTTTACGAGAACCACATCACCAACCGATAAGCCAGGTTGAGATACTCTCCATTTTGCTCGCTGCTGCAAAAGGTTCAAGTACTCCTCTCGCCAGCGTGTCCAGAATACCTGCTGAAGATAGCTCACACGCTGCCAGGCATCCAAACGATTAAATTTGAGCCCTGTAAGGTTAGGCTCACTGAAGGATGAAGGAGGGCCGCCATTAAGGAAATGCGCAGGCGTCAATACGTCTAAATCTGCTGGATGCTCTGAAATCGAAACTAAAGGTCGAGAATTAATAACAGCCGCGATATTGCAGACCAACGTGCGAAGCTCATCATAGGCCAGGATAGCAGGACCAGCAGCTCGGTAAAAATGATGTTTCGCTGTCTTCACTGCAGCCTCCCACAAACCACCAAACTGAGGAGATCGTGGAGGGATGAAATGCCATTCTATTGAGTCAGCTAGACAGAAGTCCTTCACTGCATTCTGATGAGCATCTGACAGAAACAGACGTTTCAACTCCTGAAGCTGGTTGCGGGCACCAAGAAAATTGGTGGCATTGTCAGACCAAATTTGACTTGGCTTTCCTCTAGTGCATATGAACCGCTGTAGAGCATGCAGAAATGCAGTAGTGGTTAAGTCCTTGACCAGTTCCAACCATATAGCCTTCGTAGCAAAACAGATAAAAACACAGACGTAACATTTTACAGGAGCCTTATTTCGTGCCTCAGGCTTGTAGAAGAAAGGTCCGCAAAAATCGATTCCAGTGACCCAAAACGCACGACAGCCTTCGACGCGATCCTTGGGAAGATCTGCCATTATGTGCTCTACTAGTCGCGGTTTGGCCCGAAAGCATATCACGCATTTATGAATCACGCTAGTTACAGTTTTTCTGCCACCAATTGGCCAATACTGGGATCGAACCAACGCTAGCACTGCTCGGGGCCCTGCGTGGAGGTTCCTCTGATGGTAATGCATGATAATGGCCCGAGTTACTGGATGACTTCTGGGTAAGATGATTGGATGGCGACTATCGAAGTTCAATGTAGAGTTTTTGAGCCGACCATCCACACGTAGCAGCCCAAATTCGTCAAAGAATGGCGACAAGGAGGCAAGACTGCTGGATGATGAAACAGTTCCTTTAGTTTGAAGTGTGTTTATTTCTTCCCAAAGATGAGCTCGTTGAATCACCCGCAACAGTATATGGGTGCCGGTTCGGATGTCTCTGATAGTGAGTCCTGGACCACGAACTTTATGAATAAACTTCGCTACATATGCAAAGATACGCTGCAGTCGACTAAAAGAGTTCGCATACTTGCAATCCATAGAGGCGTCGCAGACTGCCCGCCCTACGAGAAGAGCCGTCTTCCGACGCTCCACTGAAGTTTTCTCTGGAAGCACCGAGACTGGCCACTGCGATCTGGGCTTAGAGATGAAGTCAGGACCGCTAAACCAAAGAGATGATGCGTTCAACTCAATGGGCAGTGAACCTCGAGATAATATGTCAGCGGGATTTAACTCAGTAGGTACGTAGTGCCACTCCATTGTAGATGTGAGATCCTGTATCGTGGCGATGCGATTTGCAACAAATACATTGAAGCGTCCGGGTTCGTCATTGATCCAGGATAATGCGACAGTAGAGTCACACCAGCAGTGAAACTGACCTGTGAAAATGCCCAAGCCAGCTACTTCATCCATCAGACGTGCTAGTAACTCTGCTCCACATAATTCCAGCTTCGGAACCGTAAGCGTCTTTAAGGGAGAGACTCGAGACTTTGAGCAAAGTAACCTGCTAATGCCAGGTTGCCCCTTGGATACGATGTAGATACAGGCTCCATAAGCGTCGATGCTGGCATCACAAAATCCATAGATCTCTACCTTCTCTCCTGGAACTATCACCAGGGGAATGCAGTCCTAAGGCCTCTGCCAAAGTTACTGCAAATTTTTAAGCCATGCAGTATGAAGTGCCGAAGGAAGACTCTCGTCCCAATTAAGCTTATGCCTCCACAGCTGCTGTAAGAATATTTTTGCCTTTGTTATTACTGGGCCGACCAGTCCAAGGGGGTCGTAGAACCGAGCAATGGACGAAAGCACAGAACGTCTACAGGGCTTGCAGCTCGAGTCCAGAGCCAAGTATGAAAACAAAAGTTGATCAGATGCTGGATCCCATGCAAGGCCAAGTGTCTTTGTAATGTCGCTGCCATCATTGAACTTTATAAGAGATTCCTTGTCGCAATCTGTCACGCCGTCCAGCACCATGGGATGGCTTGAACACCACTTCCTTAATTTGAATCCTCCACCTGCCAAAATTCCAGTGGTCTCTCGCATGACAAGCCTTGCTTCTTCGACTGATTTTCCTCCAGAGATCAAATCGTCGACATAAAAATCGCGAAGCAACACCTCTGAGCCGAGTGGGAACGCATCTCGTTCATCTATGGCGAGTTGGTGCATGGCACGCACCGATAAGAATGAAGCCGGTTTCGTTCCATAAGTTACAGTGTCCAGCTTAAACACTTCTAACTCATCGTCAGGTGAATTTCTCCAAAGAATACATTGTAGGTAGCTGTCCGGTTCAGGCACCTTCACGCAGCGATACATCTTGCAGATATCTCCGGTGAGTGCAACTGGATAGGCTCGGAAACGCAATAATATGTTGATCATCTTCGGCTGAATGACAGGACCTGACATTAGAACTTCATTTAGTGAGTAGCCACTTGATGTAGCAGCTGACCCGTCAAAAACGACACGAAGCTTAGTGGTTGTACTGTCTTCCTTCAGGACGCAGTGATGCGGAAGAAAATATCTGCAGTGTTGAAACAATTCGCGCGGAACACGCGACATGTGACCCAGCTCAGAGTACTCTTTCATGAATGCTGAGTATTGAGCCTTTATATGAGGCAAGCGACTTAATTTTCTCTCCAAATTGAGAAATCTGCGCCGCGCCTGCTGATAAGACTCACCGAGAAGCTCACAATTAAGCTTGACAGGCAAGCGCACTGAGTATTGGCCATTGGCTACTCGAGTATAATGCCTTACAAAATGTGCCTCGCAGTCCAAGTCTTCTTTGCTGATCCTTACGACGGAGTCATTGCAGCTCTCAACCTCCCAGAAACGCCGAACGAGACTGTCCAACTGGGCGTCAGAACCAGAGTCTGTATCTGGCTCTGAAGGTACCTTCGAAGTCACGAGCACGGTGTTAGGGCTGCGAGTTCCGCCTCCAGACACAATCCAACCAAGACGAGTCTTCTGTAAAAGTGGCAGTCCAGGCAGCAACTTGATTTGACCCACACAGAGCAACTCATAGAAAAGGCTAGCTCCGATAAGCAAATCTATTCGCTGCGGAATATGAAAAGCTGGATCAGCCAGAGTTATGTTTGGCGGTATGTTCCATGTGCCTATGTTCACATCAGAACAGGGCTGTCTGCCAGTTACATTCGAGACTATCGTGGCTGTGAAGCTATTTGCATACATGGAGTCGTGAGATCGAAGGACGCAAACCGTACTTCCATCGGTGGCCACCTTGCAGTCGCCTAAACCATAGACAGCTGAGGATGACTTTGTCCTTTTGAGCTGCAATTGATGGGCGCATCTAGCTGTAATAAGATGCAGTTGTGAGCCTGAATCCAAAAGTGCACGACAAGGAACTAATTCACCAAACCGATTTTTTACCAGGACGACTGCGGTCCCCAGGAGCACTACATCGCTGATCAGATCTTGGGCTAGGAGAGTAGTAGATGGGGCTGGGGGTTGTGTAGGAATGCCCTGCATCATTGATGACGATGAATGTTGCTTTGACAGAGCTACTGCTTGTGATGTGCTGGAGTTGCCGAGGTGGAGAAGCGTGTGATGCTTGACTCCACAGACTCGGCAGCCGCCCGAGCCACATTGTCGCGACTGATGGCCGACCTTCAAGCAGTTCAAACATAGTCCAGCCCTTTTGACCTCATTCAGGCGTAGACTAGGTGACAAGTTTGCAAATCTTGAGCATTTGTAGATAGTATGCTCTGGCGTATTGCAAAAGACACAACTCTGTGCGCTGTGGTCCGTTACATGCAATGCTGACCTGTTGGTGGCAAATTTGCTACTACTATTCACAGGCTTGCTGGATGAATAGTTCGTCATAGCAAACTCCATCGATTCCAAGGTCCGGCAACGGAGCTCAAGAAATGAAGAAACTTCTTCGCATGTAGGTATACGAGATGCCGTCTCTGAATCCTCCAACTTCTCTTCCCACTTAGCTTGTGTGGCCGCATCGAACTTCTGTAGCAGCACCTGAGCTATCATGGCGCTGGCTATCTGCTCTGTTGTGCCCAGGGTGCTGAGTGCACGCATATGCACATTGAAGCTGTCCGATAGTTCTCGCAACTTGCTGGTAGATCCGTTCTCTACCCTCTTCAGCCCCAAGATCTTTACGATGTGTGCCTGGAAAATTAAACGTCGGTTATCATATCTTTGTTTCAATAAGGTTATGGCCTCCGTATAGTTATCGTTTGAAATCTCCAGAGAGCGAACTGTGTCCAACGCTGCACCGTCTAGACAGGATCGTAAATATTGAAGCTTTTCCATGTTGTTGACTTCGGGTCGACTATCAATGATTGTTGAAAACATTGAGTAGAAATCGGCCCATTTCTCATATCCACCGCTGAACGTAGGTAATTTTAATGGCGGCAGCGCAGGTGCGGAATGTAGTTTAGAAGCGGGAGCCTGCATATGCGTCATTGGTCTACTAAGCGTGGAACTATGAGGCACTTGACTGCTGCGGCTCTGAATTTCCGACAATATTGAAGACTGCATGACCAATATTAAGTCATCGAAATCCATGCGCAAGTCACTGTGCATCTCATCAAAATCAAGCTCCTCTAGGTGGTCGTGGGCTTCACCAAAGTAACTGCTTAACTTGCCAATATGCTCCAATAAAACTGTTAAGGTGCTGTCACTGTGATCGGTAAGCGCCTCCGCTTCAACTTTAATTTGCAACCTTTTTAAACGCTCAAATACCGATTTAACCTTGAGCTTATAAAAACTCACTCGCTCTTCAGGCGCAACTGTACTAGCTTCAAAATTCGCCATGACGAGTAAACGTCGCACACAAGAAGTAACGGTATGGCTTGAAAGTGTTGGTATGCAAATGACAGCAGAAGTATGAGTTGATAGCTGTACGTGTTTGTCTCTAAATGCACATGTATGAATTAATGCGCACCGACACGGTTTTTATGGAAGCGACTGTACTGCTGGCGAACGGAACGAGTGCAATGCCAACGAGAGAACAGTAACGGCACAAGCGTAATTACACAGAGCTTGTGCGCGCTGCAATCGAATAATGAGCGCGAGCTTAGGCGAGAATCACAGTTCAGAAATGAATTTAAATTGTTTTATTAATTAGTTTATTACAAATTCTTTATTAAATCGCCACTATTGAATGCCTGTATGCATTACAACTAATGCACTCACAATAGCTGGTACTGTTTTTATGGACGGCACTGTATTGCAAGTCGAAACGAATGTGTGTCTGACGACTATGCAATAAGTAGCGGCACAAAGCAATTGACATAAAACGGTTTATGCGCAAACGGAACTTGCAAGAACCTATATATATATTTATATATATATATAGAAGATCACGTCGGGGTCACCAAATGTTGAGCTACCGAGATTTTTCGAATAGCTTTTTTATATATTTATAATTTATTTATTTCAATGTTCACAGTTTATTTTATTGTTCTATGTTCACAGTTTATTTTATTGTTCTATGCGTATATGTTTGTATGTATGTAACTGCAGAGCTGCTGCGCACGAGCATCTGCCCAAAAAACGATTATCTAAGTATGACTTCCCAAATTGCACTGCCGCATTGATCTACGAGCGCCGGCTTGAGCCGGCTGCGTCGTGAGAACGAATGTGCGTGTAAAGGGCGGAGAGCAAAACGGCACAAGTTGCCGAAATCTCTTATTGATATGCAAAGTTCTCTTAAATAGTAAAACTAGGTGTTGCTGCGCCCAACACTTATCAAACATTTATTATAAAGTCTTAAGTATGATTATTAAATAATAACAATAAAAGTAGAGATTTAAAACAGAATAAGAAGAAGAGAGAGAAAAACAAAGAATAGAAAAGAAAGGATTGGGAAATCACTACACAATTTTGAAGATTTGCCAGGTCATCAAATTTATGCACTTGCACACTCCTGGGTACTGTGTGTGATTTCCCTAAGATGATTTGAAAGCAAGGATTTAATTAATGGTAGAGAGAGTTCACAGGAAAAAACGTGCTAAAATTGATTATATATATAAAGAAAAATTCGAAATGCACAATGGTAGAAGAAGCCTACTATGACAAGACGGTAAATGAAGATTGGGGTCCCAGTTTAGATCTCGGAAGGCAAAGAGTAGAAACTGTTTCTGGACCGATTCAATACGATCCTGATACAATTTATGCTGTGGAGACCATATAATTGAATATTCTAAAATAGGTCGTACCAGCGAAACATAAAGAAGTTTTGATATGAAAGGACCCTTGAATTCGTTTGTCCAACGTTTAATAAAGGCAAGAATACTTTTGGCTTTATTTATGATGGTTGAGATATGAGAATTGAAATTAAGTTTTGATTCAAAAAGTACACCAAGATCTTTGACTGATAAAATACGTTGCAAGGGATAATTATCAATTGAATAATTAGCAATATATGGAATAGTACAACAGAAGGTGATTGTCATACATTTAGAACATTTTAAATGCAACCGATTAGCCACACAACAAAGTTGAAAGGAATTAAGATCATCTTGTAGGCGTAGATGATCAAGTGCATTAGAATACGAAAGACAATGTTTTACGTCATCAGCATACATAAATATTTTTGAATTCGCTATACAGTTAGGAATGTCATATATAAATAGGGAAAAAAGTAACGGACCCAAATGACTACCCTTAGGTAGACATTCTTTCAATGAACGGAAGCTGGGAACTATGCCTAAATAATTAGCCTGGTCATAGTTCAAAATGTCACTATTTTTGTTTATCTTCTGTTAAAGTCTGATATTCTTCTTGTTCGGTTATCGGGATATCTTCAGCTTCTATGTGATTACATCTTTGTTACTTCGGTCCCGTGAACCGTGCCCCACTATCTAATAGTAGTGTCATATTTCCATGCTGAAACGTTGACATCTCTTAATCGATTGAGTGTATTGGTCGTTTGTCCGAGTACGTAAAGTCTAAACGATCTATAATAGCCTTAAAGTTGAGAGGAGTGTCGAAAGAGGAAAGTAAAATACCCGCAGAGCCCTTAATTTTGTTTTTCATTATTCCTAGAGCCTGGAAATTTGCGCTACCGAGAAATATCTCGTATACCTTGTGTGGGGTACGCATTGTGAATAGACTTGCTGTGTTGGTGATTAGTAGTATATTGCTATTATTCTTCTGAGCCAGTGTTTTTATATACTGACTCATGCATAATCTCAACCCTTAAATCTAGCTTATCTATATCTGAGTTTGTAAGGCTCAGCGTTGTTCTTTATCTATTCTTAGCCTATCGCAGAGTTTGTAAGGCTCAGCGTTAATGTTTGTGTACTTTGCCTATTTATAGATTCTACATGTGTGACCCTTGTCATTTCTACGTACTTCAACCTAGTCGTGAGTGCGTAAATTATATGTTTATGATCTTCGGCTATTTCTTTATGTTCATGCCTGAACATTCTGCGGGGGGCCAGAAAATGACAGCCAGTGGTCTGTTTACCATGGAACTTTCTCCATCAGCAGTCGAACCTACTCGCCTTTTGAATTTGTGTGCCGATGACTTCTTGGGTGCGTCCATTACCTTCCGTATAAACTGGAAGGGATCGCTTACGCTTTGCATCCAGGTATAGCACAGCGTCACTTGACCACGTCTCGAACGACGTACCCCAGTTGTGTTAGCATCGGCTGCATGCTCATCCGGTCGCAGCATCTCGTTACATTGCTTCTTGGCGATCGAGCTGTTGGCTTCTTGAAGATGTCTTCTGGCGGTGCTTGCTTTAGCAGTTGCATCGGGTTGTTTTGGTTTGTTTCTCCCTCTGCTTTTGATCTTCCTTTTCCAATTGCCATTTTTTGCTTTCTAGTTTTTCCTCCTTCTCTCCTTGATGTTGTTATAGCTTCTCCTGCAGCTCCTTTTGCTGTAGTTTTACCAGAGCCTTTTTCCTTTGTCCAAGGACTGAATTTCTCTAGCCTTCTTTACATGCTGCTCGTAAAGCTGCAGGACTTCCGCCGAGAATCGCCTCAGCAAAATCTGAGCGAATAAAGCATCAGCATCATTACCAATTTTTCCTTTTACTTTGGTGATAAAGATGCACTCAGTTGCTGTGTCCAAGAACTTGCGGATACTGCCTTTATCATTGTTCTTCAGCAGTTCCATGTACACTAGCTGGTTAACGGCATTAGCAAATATTTTGCGACTATTTTAGTAGCGCTTGCATATTAGATCCCACGCTCCATTATAACTAGCAGACGATCCAATTAATAAATGGCCTACTACCATTTTTGCTTCTCCTTTGAGGCATGATTTCAGATAGTTCAGCTTCCTTGTATCGCTGATATCCTTCCTGCTGTGAATTACCTCGGAGAACAACTCGAAGAACGTTGGCCACTCTTTGGAATTTCCATTAAAGTGGGGAAGATACACTTTCGGCAGCTCTGGGACGTCTCCTTTTATGTTGTGCCAGTCAGCTATTTTTCTGTTCAGCTTCTTTGTCAGTAGGATGACATTGCACTCCAGTTCATCGATTTCTTCGATGTCGAAGGCAAATTTTTCATTCTTTGCTTCTAAATCCGTGAGCGTCGACTGAACTTTGTTCCACAGGAAATTTAACTTGTCTTTGTAGTTCTTCTTCCTGGTCACTGAGCTCAAGGTTGGCATACACCTCTGCAATGTGCTGCCTTACTTTTAGAGCTCTTTTATCTACAAGGTCTACCATCACATCCATTGGGCTGACACTTCGTCGTGAAAACATTTCTTCCTGCTGACTGTTTTTTGCCTCGGATGTTTCCGGTTGCATTTGCTTGCTAGATCCTGGTTGGTCGGTGTCCATAGCGTGGTCGGAAACTTCGACCTTCATCAGGGACTCTTTATACGTCCTGATGTTTTCCATCATGCCATCATATATTTTGTCCTTAAAATATTGATGTGTCGACCAGCACCAATTTTTACCAGTGATAAGTGATTGGCAGTGAGTTCTGCTGCCAACTTATCAAGCACTGATATTACATCCTTTCTTGCAATGGCCTGCTGGATGTTTTCGTGGATCTTTGCTTGCTTCTTTAGCATCTCGACCACTTTTGACGACAGCATCTTGTTAGTTTTGTTGTTGTTGTTGTCTTTTGCTTGACTCGTTGGAGGATTTTTTTTTTTTTTGATCGCCTGGTTGATTGTGTTGTGCCTCTACTCACAGCTTAAATTGGTAAGCCAAAGAGAAACAAAGAAATTTGATAAAACACTTTAACACTTGTCACACAAAGAAGGAAGGACCATGATTTCACTTAGATCATGAATACACTTCAATCTTCGGTTCGAAGGACCATGAATAGACTTGATCTATCCGGCTCGAAGGACTTAGATCAGTTTTTATACCCTGAACCCATTAAAAATGGGAAAGCAGGGTATAATGGATTTGTTAAAATGTATGTAACAGGCAGAAGGAGGCGTTTCAGACCCCATAAAGTATATATATTCTTGATCAGCTCGATGAGCTGAGTCGATACAGCCCTGTCCGTCTATCCGTCCGTCCGTCCGTTCGTCCGTGTGAACACAGCCAACTTGTAAACCACAAAAGCTTCTCTAAAATGCCCGACGCATTGTAGAGAATCCTTCATACTAAAGCGTCATATACCCGACACATAGTAGTGTATACTACATGTGCACAATGTGACACTTTGTTGTTACGTATACAAGATGCGATCAAGTAAACATAAATGCCCTTGATATATGATCGGCCACTTATGTGTGGACCGCTCATATACAAGGCGCGTGAGAATAGCCGCGTCAACACTTGACCGCCTCGCAAGCCAACGGCTGCCTCTTGCATACTTCTAATATACATGCCCGCTGCTGCCTTCAGCGACGGAGGCACATAATACAAACTAATGTATATGCCCTTTGCATATGCATATATACATACTACGCTCTCTCGCTCTGTTGCCTTCTGCGGCAGAGATAGGTTTAGGTTAGAGCTTCTTTTTGATTTTCATATAAAGACATTGAATAAATACATTTCATCCAGAGCACACGCGCACGGATCCATCCTTTACATGGCGACCGTGACAAGTGTCACGAACTGTGCTCGTATTTAAAAAATCACAATAAAAGAAAATAAAAATCTTTTAAGTGAAACCGCGAGTTAGTAAATGTGCTAAAATTTATAACAAGAAACAAATATAGAAAACGACTCATGAGTATAGTGCGATGAAATAAGAAGAACAGATGCAAGCGGCGCTAAGCATAACTGTACCATCGCATGATCTTCGTAATTTAACCGCTTTCAGTACAATCGTATGATCTTTGTACATCTAAAGCTATTGCGAATGCTAAGACAAAAGGAAGAATGCCAATAAAACTCAGTTCGAATGAATAACATTTATGAACAACGCTGAAGATATTCCCTTGGAGGAATCTGCTCCTATCGAGCAAAGGGACGCACCAACGCTAGAAGAAGCGTTTGAGTTGCATCCCACCGATGGACTGCGCCCACTCACACTTAATGTGTATAGGGCACGTCAACAACAGAAGCCACGCAAGAAGACAAAGCGCGGTGGCAGAGTAAAGCGACTACTACAACAAAGACATCTGGAACAGGATCTTTTGAAGACGTATTCTAAGAAGGATGACCAAGAACGTGCACAGGATCGCATCAAGGACATCAACAAACTACTTCGCCTAAAAAGAACAAAGTATATGCCTGATTTTGCCAATAATATAAGCTTCTACCACAAGTTGATGCACTTCATTGTGCAACTTGAAAACTACTTACCACTGTTAGCCTATGACGAATAACACATGATTGGACAATTAATTGCTTAAATAAAAAATGTCAGCCAATCATGTGTATTAACAAATTAACATTTCCATGTCTGTGGCGCTATGAAAATAGCAACGAAAAAAATTTTTTTTAATGAAATATACATTTTGAGAAAGTGAAAGAGTATAGAAAATAAAACTTTGTTTTTCAATTAAAAAAAAAAAATCGATCAATTTCATGAAATCCTTAGAAAGCAGGCATAAATTCTGAAATTTTTTTTAATTTTTCCATTTCAATTTCAACAAGTAAGAACGTTGCAGTCGGGCGCTACCGACTGCGGAATACTCATGCACACCCTCACAGATCACGCTCATTGCCACGCCCACAGTGTGTTTGTACATATATAATTGATTGGAAATCAATAGAGGAGATCAGCAGTAATATCGTCATAAAATTTTCATTTTCTCACTGAGAATCGGAAAAACGTACAGTTTTAGTCATCGATAGAGGAGCTCACCAGTAACTCAACCATTCAATTCTGAAGCTTCTAGCTCTAAAACTGATGGAGCTATAAACTTTTGCGGTTTGCTACGTCCCCTATGGGCGTAGGTATATCCGCTATAGATTTTTATACTCATTCACAAAGTGAAATGAGTATATTGGTTTTGTGCAATGTCCGTCACGCTGTCCGTCCGTCTGTCCGTCTGTCCGTATGAACGCAAACCATTTGCACAGTTTTGAAGCTAGAGAGTTGAAATTTGGAATATATACTCGTGTATACCCTCGAATTATAAAGTGTCAAGATTTTCCCGATACGCTCACTAGGGGCGTGGCAAATCGGAAAATGCATTTGCCCATATCTCAGAAACACTACTTCTAGAAGTGCTAGAGAGTTGCAATTTGGAATGTAGACTTGTGTTGACAACTCAAGTTTTCCGGTTGCATTTGCTTGCTAGATCCTGGTTGGTCGGTGTCCATAGCGTGGTCGGAAACTTCGACCTTCATCAGGGACTCTTTATACGTCCTGATGTTTTCCATCATGCCATCATATATTTTGTCCTTAAAATATTGATGTGTCGACCAGCACCAATTTTTACCAGTGATAAGTGATTGGCAGTGAGTTCTGCTGCCAACTTATCAAGCACTGATATTACATCCTTTCTTGCAATGGCCTGCTGGATGTTTTCGTGGATCTTTGCTTGCTTCTTTAGCATCTCGACCACTTTTGACGACAGCATCTTGTTAGTTTTGTTGTTGTTGTTGTCTTTTGCTTGACTCGTTGGAGGATTTTTTTTTTTTTTGATCGCCTGGTTGATTGTGTTGTGCCTCTACTCACAGCTTAAATTGGTAAGCCAAAGAGAAACAAAGAAATTTGATAAAACACTTTAACACTTGTCACACAAAGAAGGAAGGACCATGATTTCACTTAGATCATGAATACACTTCAATCTTCGGTTCGAAGGACCATGAATAGACTTGATCTATCCGGCTCGAAGGACTTAGATCAGTTTTTATACCCTGAACCCATTAAAAATGGGAAAGCAGGGTATAATGGATTTGTTAAAATGTATGTAACAGGCAGAAGGAGGCGTTTCAGACCCCATAAAGTATATATATTCTTGATCAGCTCGATGAGCTGAGTCGATACAGCCCTGTCCGTCTATCCGTCCGTCCGTCCGTTCGTCCGTGTGAACACAGCCAACTTGTAAACCACAAAAGCTTCTCTAAAATGCCCGACGCATTGTAGAGAATCCTTCATACTAAAGCGTCATATACCCGACACATAGTAGTGTATACTACATGTGCACAATGTGACACTTTGTTGTTACGTATACAAGATGCGATCAAGTAAACATAAATGCCCTTGATATATGATCGGCCACTTATGTGTGGACCGCTCATATACAAGGCGCGTGAGAATAGCCGCGTCAACACTTGACCGCCTCGCAAGCCAACGGCTGCCTCTTGCATACTTCTAATATACATGCCCGCTGCTGCCTTCAGCGACGGAGGCACATAATACAAACTAATGTATATGCCCTTTGCATATGCATATATACATACTACGCTCTCTCGCTCTGTTGCCTTCTGCGGCAGAGATAGGTTTAGGTTAGAGCTTCTTTTTGATTTTCATATAAAGACATTGAATAAATACATTTCATCCAGAGCACACGCGCACGGATCCATCCTTTACATGGCGACCGTGACAAGTGTCACGAACTGTGCTCGTATTTAAAAAATCACAATAAAAGAAAATAAAAATCTTTTAAGTGAAACCGCGAGTTAGTAAATGTGCTAAAATTTATAACAAGAAACAAATATAGAAAACGACTCATGAGTATAGTGCGATGAAATAAGAAGAACAGATGCAAGCGGCGCTAAGCATAACTGTACCATCGCATGATCTTCGTAATTTAACCGCTTTCAGTACAATCGTATGATCTTTGTACATCTAAAGCTATTGCGAATGCTAAGACAAAAGGAAGAATGCCAATAAAACTCAGTTCGAATGAATAACACTTATGAACAACGATGAAGATATTCCCTTGGAGGAATCTGCTCCTATCGAGCAAAGGGACGCACCAACGCTAGAAGAAGCGTTTGAGTTGCATCCCACCGATGGACTGCGCCCACTCACACTTAATGTGTATAGGGCACGTCAACAACAGAAGCCACGCAAGAAGACAAAGCGCGGTGACAGAGTAAAGCGACTACTACAACAAAGACATCTGGAACAGGATCTTTTGAAGACGTATTCTAAGAAGGATGACCAAGAACGTGCACAGGATCGCATCAAGGACATCAACAAACTACTTCGCCTAAAAAGAACAAAGTATATGCCTGATTTTGCCAATAATATAAGCTTCTACCACAAGTTGATGCACTTCATTGTGCAACTTGAAAACTACTTACCACTGTTAGCCTATGACGAATAACACATGATTGGACAATTAATTGCTTAAATAAAAAATGTCAGCCAATCATGTGTATTAACAAATTAACATTTCCATGTCTGTGGCGCTATGAAAATAGCAACGAAAAAAAATGTTTTTAATGAAATATACATTTTGAGAAAGTGAAAGAGTATAGAAAATAAAACTTTGTTTTTCAATTAAAAAAAAAAAATCGATCAATTTCATGAAATCCTTAGAAAGCAGGCATAAATTCTGAAATTTTTTTTAATTTTTCCATTTCAATTTCAACAAGTAAGAACGTATACATATATAATTGATTGGAAATCAATAGAGGAGATCAGCAGTAATATCGTCATAAAATTTTCATTTTCTCACTGAGAATCGGAAAAACGTACAGTTTTAGTCATCGATAGAGGAGCTCACCAGTAACTCAACCATTCAATTCTGAAGCTTCTAGCTCTAAAACTGATGGAGCTATAAACTTTTGCGGTTTGCTACGTCCCCTATGGGCGTAGGTATATCCGCTATAGATTTTTATACTCATTCACAAAGTGAAATGAGTATATTGGTTTTGTGCAATGTCCGTCACGCTGTCCGTCCGTCTGTCCGTCTGTCCGTATGAACGCAAACCATTTGCACAGTTTTGAAGCTAGAGAGTTGAAATTTGGAATATATACTCGTGTATACCCTCGAATTATAAAGTGTCAAGATTTTCCCGATACGCTCACTAGGGGCGTGGCAAATCGGAAAATGCATTTGCCCATATCTCAGAAACACTACTTCTAGAAGTGCTAGAGAGTTGCAATTTGGAATGTAGACTTGCGTTGACAACTCAAGTTGAAAAAGCTATGGCGGATATATCTACGCCCATTGGGAGCGTGGCAAATTGGGTAAAACTGTATCTTCTACAGTTTTAAAGCTAGAACGCCCAAATTTGGCACGTAGGTTACTGATACGATCCTATGAAGATCGACCAAAAATCTATATATCCACGCCTACTAGGGGCGTGGCAAATCGGATCTGACTATATAGTGATTTTTCAAATTCTGTAATATTTTGAGCACTATTGATGCTAGAGACTTGAAACTTGGTATATATACTCGGGTTGACAACTCAAGCTGGAAAAGATATGGCGGATATATCTACGCCCATAGGGGGCGTGGCAAACCGCAAAAGTTTGTAGCTCCTACAGTTTTAGAGCTAGAAGCTTCAAAAATGGATGGTAAGTTACTGGTGAGCTCCTCTATCGATTATTTAAAAATAATTTTTACGCCCCTTATGGGGTATGCCCGGCTAAAAAATACCCTGTAATTTTCGCATTTTTTGAGTGTAAGCATCCAAATTTCACACTTACGTTACCCTTCACTACTTCTAAGAACTGGCCAAAAAATATGTCTACGCCTACTGGGGGCGTGGCAAATCGGGAGAAACTATACGTTTTTCCGATTCTCAGTGAGAAAATCAGAATTATATACAGATATTACTGCTGATCTCCTCTATTGATTTCCAAAAATTATATATGTACAAACCAATTGTGGGCGTGGCAATGGGCGTGATCTGTGGGGGTGTGAATGAGTATCCCGCAGTCGGTAGCGCCCGACTGCAACGTTCTTACTTGTTTATCTTGGGTTGTCAACCCAAATATATATATACCAAATTTCAAGTCTCTAGCATTCATAGTGCTCAAAATATTACAGAATTTGAAAAATCAGTATATAGTCAGACGCGATTTGCCACTCCCCTAGTAAGCGTGGACATATAGTTTTTTCGTCGATCTTCATAGGATCGTAGCAGTAACTTACGTGCCAAATTTGGGCATACTAGCTTTAAAACTGTAGAAGATACAGTTTTACCCGATTTGCCACACCCTCAGTGGGCGTAGGTATATCCGTCATAAGTTTTTCGTCTTGAGTTGTCAACACGAGTCTACATTCCAAATTGCAACTCTCTAGCACTTCTAGAAGTAGTGTTTCTGAGATATCGAAAAATACATTTTCCGATTTGCCACGCCCCTATCTTGACTCTTTATAATTCGAGGGTATACACGAGTATATATTCCAAATTTCAACTCTCTAGCTGTGCAAATTCATACGGACAGACGGACGGAGAGCGTGACGGACAAAACCAATATACTCATTTCACTTTGTGATTCAGTATAAAAAATGGGTTGGTTCGGAAGCGACGATACCCAAGCAATAGACAATACGGCCAATGTCGTAAATAACGTTAAAGTCATCGATCATACAGATGATATAAACTAGAGGTGGATAACTATCGATAGTGGGCGCCATCGATATTCGACGATTGTTAATTTTGAACCATCGATAGTGTTGATAGCGACATAGATAGTAAAGTCCGACAAACAAATTTATTTAAAACGAATACAAGAAAATTATGGTTTAATTTAGCCGAAAATTACGATTTAAAAATAAAAGAATGTTAACATTTTTCTCCTTTAGTTGGGTTCGCCTCTCTGAAATTATTTGGCCCGCCTTGCTACATGATCTTTCCGATTCTACGGACGTAGCGGGAATATATAGGTATTTGCAAAAAAGGCTTCCAATAGAGGTAAAATAACTTTGATTCACCTGGAAAAAAATAATTATTTATATAGAACTTATTATTCGTCTGTTAGGCATACCTTCATCCATAAAAGAGGGTCCAGATCTTGATAGGCAATTGCCCTCTCCAGATATTGCCTTTTAGTCAGGATTGCATCCACTCGTGAGATTCCAACTTTGTTCAATTCTAGCTCACCCAAAAAATCAAACAAAATGTTGTGAAAACTTGTATCCGGTGCGTCGGGCAGATTAATTGAGGACTCTTTGACGGGGAAATTTGCTAGTTCATTTTCAAACAAGTAAGAAAGCTCTAGTCGGCGGTACCCGACTAGGAGATCCCCTGAACCCTGCGATGTGTCGATATTCTAAACATTCTATGCTTATTTAATATATATACAAGCAACACATGCACACACACACACACACATATATGCACGCACGCATAAGCGAGCGCTCTGCTGACTGCGCAGTTTACGCAGCGACTGCGCTCAGGCTGCAGTAAGAGCAGTATTATGGGAAGTTAATTGTTGAATAAGTTTCTTTGTAGATGGACTTTCCTAATAAAACTTTCAGAGCGTGATAATGTCATTCATATGTATGTAATTGCCAAAGCACATATCTCTAGTATTTGAAACACGGTTTTTACAAATTTAGGGGGAAGGGAAGGAAAGGGGGGATGGTATCCAAAATGTGACAAAAACCAAATTGTATAAACTACACATTATACTGAATACAAAATTTGAAGACTCTAGCTCTAAAGATGTGGGAGATATAAATTTATAACTGAATTTCGATAACGTTTTAAATCGATAACTTTAAAACGATCGAATTTATCGATTTTTCGAAACAAACTCGATCAGCGCGTGCTATACACGAATCTACATAAAAAGTCTCTAGCTCTTATAGATTCTGAGATCGATGCGTTCAAACATACGGAAAGACGGACGGACGGACGGACGGACGGACGGACGGACGGATAGGGCTAAATCGACTTGGCTTTTCACCCTGATCAAGAATATATATACTTTATGGGGTCTGCCCATTTTAACAAAACCATTATACCCTGTTTTCCCATTTTCAATGGGTTCAGGGTATAAAAATGTTGCGGCTTGTTCCGCGTTTGAGCTGTGTGAAATCCATTTTTTTTAAAGCGTGGATCCAATAACGTAGCCATCCTGCAGACTGTCCTTTGCTCATATATGCTCTCGATAGCACCATCGATAGTGTCTGCTGCTATCGATTGTGGCTCGATAGCGCCCAACCATCGATAGTGTCGATAGTGCCATCGATTGTTCTCCACCTCTAATATAAACGCTATTTGGATATTGTTGTTAATTTTAACCATAGTAGATGTCCGTCAATTCCTATTGATACTCTATATCAAACACAGTAAATTAATAAAATGATGATATATGAGTAGGGAAAATAACTTAGACATAATTTGAAAAGAAATGCATGCACAAATTGACGAAATTTTAAGAACTAATCCAAGTTTCATAATAAATTCTCTAAATATTTTACAAAAAACCCAGAGAATGTATAAAAATAAATGATTTTGAAAACGACTATATTGATACTTTTCAAACTACCACAAGCCCCACTATTCGGTTGTTCAAAACTAGAAAAGGGCATTATATTGAGCACATTACCTTATGTAATGGTTAAGGTTATAGATGAAACACATCCAGTACTTGGTTCAACAACCATAGTATTAGTGCGTTTACATCGCTAAATACTTCCTATATATCCATTAAACTATGGAATGGAACGTATTACCTAGAAAAATAAATGAATTCAAAGACAAATTTGAAAAATCATATAATTGTATCAATTCAGATAAAACTATCAAACGAGATACATTAATACACCATCTAAAACTTCTAACCGCTCAATTTAATAATATAATAACAATAGCAAACCAAGTCAATGACATAGTGACGAAAAAACACCAATTACAGTGTCTTAAAATAATAAAATCTTTGAAAATAAGATTACAAAATATTGGTAATAGACGAAGTATTGTAATTACAATACCCGAAAACCCAAACTTACTAGCTGAATTCGATGAAAAACAGCTCGAAAATTTGAACGAATCTAAGCCAATAATTGACTCAGAAGTGGATAGTGATATCGAAACACTGCTAGAACAAACAGACACAAACATGCCAGACCAAGTTGCTTTAGATAGGGAATATGTGAAGCAGGTTTCCTCATATATTCCTGAATTTTATGGCTTTACAGGCAGGAAGATATAGCTGTCGAAGTTATTAAATCCAAAATAACTGGAACAATATTGTACAAAGTACAAGATGAGACAACTATATCAGGCATCATTAATAAATTAAAGGGCAACGTCAAAGGAGAATCCCCTGATGTATTAAAGGCAAAATTGCTGAATGTAAAACAAAAAGGAAAAACAGTATCACAATATACAGGTGAAATTGACAATTTGCGAAAGTAATTGGAAGCAGCTTATATTGACGACAGCCTTGACCCTGACAATGCAGAAAAATTCTCCACAAAAGAATCCATTTCTGCATTGACCAAAAATTGTGAACATGATAAGCTTCGTATAATACTGGAAGCAGGTAATTTCGTTACTTTCAATGATGTAATGGGTAAATATATCCATTGCAGCACTGAAATGACAGAGAGTTCTAGCACAGTATTCTACCAGCGAGGTAGAAACAATAGAGGAAATGGTTACCGAACCCAAAGAGGTAGAGGCAATGGCCGCGGTAATTTTAACAATAATTACAACAACAACTACAACAATTACAGAGATAACAATAGAGGCGGTAGAGGTAATAACCAAGGTAGGAATAATTCCAACCGAGGTAATAACCAAAACCGAAACTTTAATAACAATAACAACAACAATGTCTGAGTTGCCCAAAGCAATTCGGGAAACGGACAGAATCCTTCAGATACTCAGAGCAATTAAATAATAAAATACCTCAGTGCAATAAGTATATGTGCATTCACATTTTTTGTAAAAACTTGTTTTAAACCAAACGATTCCAACCAAGTATATTGTTTACTTATAGCTCTAGAGCCAGTAATTAAAGATTGCCTTACAGTACTTTACTATTTATTAACAAAAAAATTATAATTTAAAAAATGTATTTCATTCTTAGAAAATAAGTATATGGGAATTTTTTTGTTTTTAAAATTTTGTACTAACTGCAAACTTTAGTCTAATTTTAATAATCAATATGCTTTCCGTTTGCCTCTAAGACTTGTGTAAGGCGATTTGGCATGGAATCCGCAAGATGTTGGAGAGTTTCTTTGCTTATTAACTCCCATTCTGCAAGCAAAACGTACTTAAAGTCCTTGATTGAGTCGAACTGCCTAGACACCTTTATAAATCCTGGCTGAGAGGATACCCCAGAGGTCCTCAATTGGTTTCAAGTCAGGACTGATCGCCGGGCACTCCAGTACAGGTATTTTTCTTGAAGAAAAATAAGCCTTTGTGGCCTTTGAAGTGTGGATTGGAGCGTTGTCCTGTTGAAAAATCCATCTATCTTCGTAAACATCCCCTGCAAAATCTTTTAATTCACTATCCACCAATTGAATATAGATTTCTGAGTTTGTTTTCGCTGGAATAAAACATAGGCGAGACTTTCCAGCATACTCGAAACACGTCCAAATCATCAGTGTTCCACCGCTATGATTCCTCTTATGGCCAGTTTCTATAGGTTGTCTTTAGTCACGCCAATACTCATGACAGCCATCAGGACCATCTAGATTAAACTTTTTTCAACCGAAAAATAACATTTCGGAATTACCCGGTACAAAATTTGTATTTTTCAGCAAATGCCGAACGAGCCTTAGGTGGCGTGGCAGATGCATCAGTATAGCCACCCGGGAACTATGTTGAAGGTTAAAATTTTCAGTTAGAATTTTATGGACTCGTCTTCTACCGTCATTGAGCTCTAAATGACGTTTGATGCTGGTACAAAAAATTTAATTATTTGCAGCGAGGCGCTTAATTCCACGTGTGCATCTGACGTCGATGTTGGTCGTCCTGCCACTGCGATTGTTCTGACCATTGGAATTTGGATTTTTTTTAAAATTAGCAATTGTATTTCTGTGTCGAGACACTCTAGAAGCTATTTCTGTCAAAGTAGCCCCACCTTAGTTCAATCCTTGGATTCGTCCGCGTACCTCACCTGATAAATGCATTCCACGCTGCATTCTTGGGAAAAATATTAGTTTTTATACCCTGAACCCATTAAAAATGGGAAAACAGGGTATAATGGTTTTGTTAAAATGTATGTAACAGGCAGAAGGAGGCGTGGCAGACCCCATAAAGTATATATATTCTTGATCAGCTCGACGAACTGAGTCGATATAGCCATGTCCGTCTGTCCGTCTGTCCGTCTGTCCGTCCGTCCGTCTGTCCGTATGTATGAACGCGTCGATCTCAGAATCTATAAGAGCTAGAGACTTGAAATTTTTTTTGTAGATCCGTGTATAGCACGCGCAGATCGAGTTTGTTTCAAAAAATCGATAAATGTGATCGTTTTTCGTATCGTATTTCAATAAGTATATGTGCAAAAATGTTTTCGTTTTTCTTCCTCAATAGTAATGGAATATATGTTCTGGGTATGCAAAAGTCTGTTGTTGATATCCATTTATAAAATGCTTTTGCAAAATTCTTCTTTGCTCATCATTTTTAGTACCGTTATCACACATTTGATCAGCGCGATTTGATTTTCTTAGGAAATAAGTATATGTGCAAAAACCAATTAGTGTCCATTTATTGGTGGGCATGAAACAAATTGAATTTTTTTTGATAAGGAAAGTTAAAAAATGAATAGTCAAGAGTGAATTAAGAAGTTGTTGCAAAAATCACATTAAACAAGTAAGAAAGCTCTAGTCGGTGGTACCCGACTAGGAGATGCCCTGAACCCTGCGATGAGCCGATATTCCAAACATTTTATACTTATTTAACATATATATATATACAAGCAACACATGCATACACACATACACACACACATACGCACGCACTCATAAGCGAGCGCTCTGCTGACTGCGCAGTTTACGCAGCGACTGTGCTCGGGCTGCAGTAAGAGCAGTATAACGGGAAGTTAATTGTTGAATAAGTTCCTTTGTAGATGGACTTTCCTAATCAAACTTTCAGAGCGTGATTATGTGAATTATATGTGTGTATTTGCCGAAGCACAAGTCTCTAGAACTTGAAATACGTTTTTTTCAAATTTAGGGAGAAGGGGGCATAGCATCCAAAATATAACAAAAATCAAAATTGTAAAAACTTCACATTATACTAAATAAAAAATAAGGAGTCTCTAGCTTTAAAGATGTGCGAGACATAATTTTTTAACTGGTTTCCGATTTCGTTTTGAATCGATAACATTAAGACGATCAAAGTTATCGATTTTTTGAAACAAACTTGATATGCGCGTGCTATACAGGAACCTCCAAAAAGTCAAGTCTCTAGCTCTTATAGATTCGGACAGACAGACAGACGGACAGGGCTAAATCAACTCAGCTCGTCGCCCTGATCAAGAATATATATACTTTATTGGGTCTGCCACGCCTCCTTCTGCCTGTTACATACATTTTATCAAAACCATTATACCCTGATTTCCCATTTTCAATGGGTTCAGGGTATAAAAACAAACTCATGCAACCTACTTTATTACAATACCCAGATTTCAACAAGGAATTTTGTATAATCACAGATGCAAGCAAACAAGCCTGTGGAGCGGTTTAACTCAAAACCATAAAGAACTCCAACTTCCAGTAGCTTATGCATCAAGGGCACTCACTAAAGGTAAAAGTAATAAAAGTACAACAGAACAGGAATTAGCAGCAATACACTGGGCAATTACTCATTTCCGACCATATATATATGGCCGACATTTTACAATGAAAAAGGATTATAGACCGTTAACATATTTATTCTCTATGATCAATCCCAGTTCAAAATTAACTAGAATGAGATTAGACTTGGAAGAGTACGACTTTACAGTAGAGTATCTGAAAGGAAAGGATAATTATGTTGCTGATGCATTATCACGCATCACAATAAAAGATTTAAGGAACATGAGCACAAACATATTAAAAGTTACTACACGAAATCAAAGTAAGCAGAAAAAATCCTGCGCAGGAATAGATCAAGTAGATTTGCCTAGACAAGCTCTTGACAGTGCTTCTAAGCCCAACGTACACGAAGTCATCACAAATGACGACGTACGAAAAGTAGTAACCTTGCGTATAACCGAATCTAAATGTTTATTGAAACATGGAAATAAAGTTGTAGCAAGAATCGATGTTAGCGATTTGTATTCCAATGGAACCCTCGACTTAGGTCAGTTCTTCCAAAGGCTTGAAATGCAAGCCGGTATACTTAAAATCAGCCAACTCAAAGTGGCACCGTGCGAAAAGATCTTTGATCTTTGAATCAATAAAATATTGAAATTATTAAGAGTAGCGCTACTCAAGCAGGTGACCTCAATAAATAATATAAAAGACTGTTTACATACCATGACGATCCAATTCAAGGTGGCCATACAGGCATAACAAAAACGCTAGCGAAACTAAAAAGACAATATTATTAGAACAACATGACTCGTCACGTAAAAGAGTACATTAATAAAGAAGTCATAGGACGTTAAATGCGTTCATGCGTTCATATATATCAGTTGACAAAACTGATTGGGACATATGGTTATCATATTTTTTGTATTGTTTCAATACAACACCATCAGTAACTCATAATTATTGTCCATATGAACTTGTATTTGGAAGACAATCGAACATGCCATCCAAATTAATTAGCATAGATAACATAGAACCTATTTATAACATAGAAGATTACGCTAAGGAAGTTAAGTTTAGATTAGAAAATGCTTATAAAAGAACAGGAATATTATTAGAGGGCAATAAGGCAAAACAAAAACAAGTAAGAGTGCTCTAGTCGAGACGGCTCGACTACGAGATACCCTGAACCCTGCGAAGATCCAATCTTTCCAACATGCTATGCTTCTTTTACATATACAAAGATTGCGAGCAACGCACATACACACACACACATGCATACGCGCGCACGCATAAGCACGCGCTCTGCTGACTGCGCAGTTGACGCAGCGACTGCGCTCGGGCTGCAATATGCCTATTGTATGGGAAATTAAATGTTTAATAACTTTTTTTGTGGATAGACTTTCCTAATCAAACTTGCACAGCGTAATTATGTCATTCAAGTGTGTGTATTTGCCAAAGCACAAGTCTCTAGTATTTGAAATACGATTGCAAATTGGGGGCGAAGGGAGCGTGGCATCAAAAATCCAAAAATTACAAAATGTCCGCATTCGTTACACGGATCTACACAGTGAATTTGGAGTCTCTAGCTCTTACGGTATGCTTAACCGAAGAAAAGTTATCGATTTTTATCGATAATAAGGAAACCGGATGAGTTATCGAAAATCTAAAACCCGAAAAAACCCGTACTGCGTAGGATACACACGAGTATATACTGAAAATTTCAGATCTCTAGCTTTTGTGGTTTACGAGATCGCTGCGTTCATACGGACGGACGGACGGACGGACAGACGGACAGGGCAATTTCAACTCAGCTCATCGAGCTGATCAAGAATATATATACTTTATGGGGTCTGACATGTTTCTTTCTGCCTGTTACATACTTTTTCACAAAACCATTATACCCTGATTTCCCATTTTCAATGGGTTCAGGGTATAATAAAAGTATGATACAAATATAACAGATTTTAAAATAGAAATAGGAGCCTAGTGTATCTAAAAAACGATACAGGTCATAAGTTAGATCCATCATATATAGGACTATATGAGGTCATTAATATAGAAGCAAACAATAACATAATAATCAAAAATAAGAAACAAAAAAAACAAATAGTTCATAAGGATAGGCTAAAAAAAGTACAATAGCTAAAAGAATTCATGAAATCGGTCTGATCAACCATTTCAAAAACAAATAGCAATAAAAAAAAAAAAACAAGTAAGAACGTTGCAGTCGGGTGCTACCGACTGCGAAATACTCATTCACACTTGCACAGATCACGCCTATTTCCACGCCCACAATTGGTTTGTACATATATAATTGATTGGAAATCAATCGTCATTAAATTTTGATTTTCTCACTGAGAATCGGAAAAACGTACAGTTTTTCCCGATTTGCCACGCCCCCAGTAGGCGTAGACATATTATTTTTGGCCAGTTTTTAGAAGTAGTGAAGGGTAACGCAAGTGTGAAATTTGGATACTTACACTCAAAAAATTCGAAAATTACGTATTATGGTATTTTTAGCCGGGCATGCCCAAAAGGGGCGTAAAAATTATTTATGAGTCATCGATAGAGGAGCTCACTAGTAACTCAACCATCTAATTTTGAAGCGTCTAGTTCTAAAGCTGTAGGAGCTATAAGCTTTTGCGGTTTGCCACGCCCCCTATGGGCGTAGATAAATCCGCCATATCTTTTTCATCTTGGGTTGTCAACCCGAGTATATATATACCAAATTTTAAGTCTCTAGCATTCATAGTGCTCAAAATATTACTGAATTTGAAAAATTACTATATATTCAGATCCGATTTGCCACTCCCCTAATAGGCGTGGACATAAAATTTTTGGTGGATCGTCATAGGATCGTAGCAGTAACTTACGTGCCAAATTTGGGCGTTCTAAATTTAAAACTGTGGAAGAAAGAGTTTTACGCCCCCAGTGGGCGTAGATATATCCGCTATAGCTTTTTCATCTTGAATTGTCAACACGAGTCTACATTACAAATTGCAACTCTATAGCACTTCTGGAAGTAGTATTTCTGAGATATCGGAAAATGCATTTTCCGATGTGCCACGCCCCAACATTGCACAAAACCAATATACTCATTTCACTTTGTGAATGAGTATAAAAAAAAAACAAGAGACTTTTTGTTTCAATATTCCATTTATTTCTCTTTCATTTTTCATTTAATATATAAATTATCTAAATCCGGTAGTCCCACGATGTTCCAGCGGCGACTTCAAACTTATGGTCAGCAGGTCCAGTGGAGGTTCGGCGAGACGTTGGTCCCGCAATGATCTCTCTGGATGCGATTATCAATTTAGGAAGATTGTGATGGAGGACTTGACTTCGTCCCCTTTGTTGAGTTCTGGCCTAGTGGCTCAGTAATGTTCAGATAAATGAATAAGTGTTACGGCTGTTGCCGGAGTATATTTCAGAGACTTCTTGTTTGCTCTTTATTGAAACTATCAAACTAAAACTAAAGACAAATGCAAAGCATAGATCTACCCTAAGAACCCAAAATGCATCACGTCATTGAGCTACAGTCGGCACGCCGACTCAGCGGATTCTCAGCGACACAGCACTTCGATATAGGAAGCGTCGTGTTACGCTGCTTGTTGTTGCTAGTGAAGGGCACTGAACCACAATTTGGCGCGTCAGCATTCTTTACATGATTATACTTAGTTGCTATGGTATTAATTGTTAACTGCTGGGCCGTCATCTGTGCGGATGCGTGCAGTTGCTTCGTTGATAATGATAACGCCGTCATCGATGGGCATTATTTCCTTCATATGGCTGGGCTGCGTATGGGCCTAGTTTCCCGCGTGAAGCGAACTCGCACAGGATTTGCGTCGTGACCGTTCGTAAAAGGTATTGTGCGTGGTCTGGATACACTCAGTGACTGCGAAGGTGTTCTTTCCGCATTCGGCTAGTGTGTTCTCGTCGAGGCGGAGGATGGTATGCTTGTGGGATAGAGGGTAAATGGTGACCTTCTTACATCTGGACTCGACCTTTGGAAAGGCTATTAGAATGTGGATTATATCATCGGACTGTAGGACTCTAACTTTTGAGGCTTCTATTAAACTAACTATTGGAGTATTTTGTTTGACAAGTGAACTTAAGTCTGCGTGATTTAGGATTATGGGGTTTACTATATTAGATTTTGCCAAGTTATTGTGGGGATTAAGTTTTGAGTTTCAGTGGTTTGCATTCTGTTCCTTGCTAAAAGCGCTTCGTATAAGTGTGGGGTATCAGCCAAATTGTTCTTTTTGGATTTTATTATCTGGTTTATGGTATCTGTTAATTTATTTATTTGTTTCTGAGTTTCGGAGTTTATAGCTATCTGCCTGGAATTTGATTCGATTAGTTGGGCTTCTGTTACTCTGATTGTTAGAAAATCGGAGGCATCTGGGGTGCCTGCCACTACCTTCAACGCGGATCCTAGAAAGTCTAAACTCCTCACCATTCTATGGTGTACTTTAAGGACGGACAGTAGTGTTCTTATATGGTCTGAATCAACATCTAGCAGCTTACGCATATGTGAGAGTGGGAAGGAATCGGACAATTTTTCTGTTTCTTCTGTCATGCTAATGAATTCTGAGAGATTGCTGGTATGCCTCAAACAGTCGCGCTGTTTGAATACCAGTACTTCGCCATCTATTACTGGGATGTAGCTGACGTGCGAAATGTCGGTGAACCGAGCATTTGCTACTGCTAAGGTGGTGAGCGGCACGAGGGTCAACATGGAATTTTAAAAGTGAGGTGAGACTATGACTATGGTGCATTGTCTTAACTATTTTAGGTTGTCCTTGTGGACCACCCTCCCCTTAATTAAGACAGACGTTTCTAGGTCTGCTTGTATTTTCTGCTCAGTGCAGAGAGGGGTTAACTTATTCCCTAACCTCTTGTTGTTTTTGAGGAATACTTCCTCTCCTACTTCGAGGATGCGGTTCTGTCTGGTTGCGTTATATCTTTCTCTTTGGGCTTTGGTTAGTCGGACCCTGAGTCGAGGATCTCAATTGGCTTTTCGCGAGTGACCGAATGTAGAGTTATGTTGTATTCTACCGTTACTTTCAGGATTAATTCCATTGTATCTGCAATCTTTTTGTCTATTTTCAGACACCTAGCGATCTCGGCTAAAGTACTGTGAAAGCGTTCTACTTGGCCGTTGGATGAGCTATGAAGAGGAGGTGCGTTTAACATTTTAATGTCGTATTGGTTTTTCAACATGGACGTGATGGTCTCTGAGTTGAATGCGGGTTCATGGTCGCAGTATATTGTTTTAATGTTAGGAAACATATTTACAATTTGCAACAAGGGTCCTTTTATATCGACAATTGTTCTGGACATTACTGGTTGTACCAAGGCGAACTTGGAGAACTTGTCTATGTAAGTTAGGAATTTTTTCTTATCGGTTGTGAAAATGTCTATGTGAAGCATCTCGCCAGTGTGACATGGAATGGGCGTTTCACCAAGTTGTTGCCTTTTGGGATGCCTGTCATACTTTGCTTGGGTGCAAGCCCTGCAGTTTACGACCACTTCTTTGGCTGGGCTGCTCATGCTCGGAAAACAGTAGTCGCGAAGGACTTGCTTGTCATTTTCTTGAGCTGCTCTGTACGCCCTGTTGCGTTCGGTAGTGACGATTTCCCTTTGTTCACTTTTAACGGATATATAATGCACAACATTTTTGCAGAGCCAAAACTGAGTAGCGGGAAAGTGGGAAATTAGCTCGTGTTGGAAGCTTGCTAGTGTGGGGAGGTCGCAATAGATGGCGTTTACGACTTCTGCATTTACGATCTCTTTGAGTGTCTTTAATAGGGTACTCTTATCCGTGAAGTTGATCAAGGGACGGGTTTTGTTTCGGAACAGGATCAACTAGCTTCTTCCAAAATGATTTGGTTTCTGAAGCAATTCAATGGCTTGTCCGTAGCCTTGACCGTGTAGGTCGTTTAAAGTTCGCTGTGAATGGTTGCAGCGTCCGATTGAGGCTCGCTTTGTTGGGCATTTAGATTTTGCCTGGATAGGGCATCAGCTAAAAAATTTTTTTTACCCGGTTTATAGCGATCAATGTAAACTTTCCACCTCTTTATTTTTGCATTAGTGTTTTTGTCTGCTACTGCAAAAGTAAGCGGCTGGTGGTATGTGAAAATATTAATTTCTCTGGAGCCATACAGAAAGTTCTGCAATTTACCTAAAGCCCACACTATGGCCAGCAACTCCCTTTCATTGGAGGCGTAGTTCAACTCGGCATTTTTTAGGGTACGTGAAATCATGGTTATTGGTCTACCTTCATGAGATAGTACTGCACCAATTCCGTTGGCCGAACCATCGGTGGTCAGGTCAAAAGGTTTCTTAAAGTCGGGGTACATGAGGATAACGTCTTCCTACGCCAAGATGTTGCGTAGGCGTTCAAATGCGTTGCGTTGGGTTTCATTGAAATCGACCGAAATCTTTTTGGCCCTATGCTTACTCACCGAGCCATTTTCTCCCTTTAGGATATCAGTTATTGGTCGAGCTATTGCTGCAAAGTCTTTTATGAAGACTGTAGTAGCTTGCCAGGCCCAGGAAGGATCTAACACTGTAGACGCTTTTAGGTTCGGGGTATTCTTGAATGGCCCTAACTTTTTTGGGGTCGGACTTTGTCCCGTCCTTACTTACGATGAAGCCCAGGTACTCTACGCTTGCCTTAAAAAAAAAAAGTTTTCTCTTGGCTTACTCTCATATTGGCTTCGATAAGGCATTTGAGTATCGTATCGATATGGTTAACATGGTCTGACTCATCTACGTAGACGTAACATATCTTGCCAATATGTACCCTTAGGACATCATCGATTGCTCTTTGGAAAATGCTACCAGCATTCTTTAGGCCAAATGGCAGTCGGCAGAACTTGTATTTGCCGCCGCAAACGGAAAATGAGGTCTTTTCGCGGTCGTGTTCCTCAAGGTATATTTGGTGATACCCGGACTTTAAGTCGAGGGTAGTGAAAAACTTAGCGTTTACCAGATTCGCTAGAATCATGGGAATACTAAGCATTGGGTAACGGTCTGGTATGGTTTTTTCGTTCAGCTTCCTGAAGTCAATGACCAACCTTTTTTGTCAACAACCCATGTTGGGCTGTTGTAAGGCAAACTTGATGACCTGATGATGCCGTCTTTCAACAATTTTTTGACTTTTACTTTACGTTTATGAAGTCAGTAACGCCCATTAAATTAGGGTAAGACCTGACATATAGTGGTTTGTTGTCTACCGTGCGAATTGTGGCGGATACAGCGGTGTTAAAAGGAAGGGTTTCTTCTGCTGTTGAGAAGGCTTTTTTCCTTTTAAGAATCATTTTTCTGAACTCCTTTTTAATGGATTCAGGAACCACGATGTCATTAACATCAGTGAAATTTACGTCAGCGCATCTCTGGTACTTAATTTCCTCAGATATGCCCTGATATTCTAGTGAGTTTTCTGCTAGGTTCAACTTTACTCGGCTTGTGTTAACAAGTCGAATCCTAGAATGGCATCGAACGAGCAGAGAGTGTTTAGAATGAAGAATGGGGTTGTTTGCTTGAAGATGTTCATTAAGCATTTTTTCTTAATTTTAGTGAACCGTGGATCGAGTTCATTGAGAATGGTTTTTCCTTATGGTTTTTAGCTCCTTTACGGGTTTAATATAATTTTTTGCCGCGCCACTGTCAGTTAGCATTTTTAATGTTCTCACAGCCAATCGTCGTTCAATGAACGGCAACCGGGAACATTCCCTAAAAAATGGACAGAGTCGGATTGAGAGTACTCGTCCTCGCCGTCGATTATTTCGTACGCTGCCTTTTGTTCTTCATTGTCTTCCTGAACTATGTTGTTAAGACGTTGCCGCCTTGGGCCAGTTTGGCGCTCTGAGGAGTTTCTTCTTTTGGAAGCGTTTGACCCATTCTGTTGGTACTGATTATGATCTGTACGCTGTCTTGACCTGGACGACGAGTCTACCTCCATCGGTTGAGGAGCTTGTGCTTGGCTATCTTTGCTAGGTTGCTCCAGTGGAGCTTCCTTCTTGCGCTTGAAATAGGTTTTTTTTTCCTGGCCATGGTTTTCCCTGTTGTTTTTGTCTGTTTTGCTAAAGGGTCTGTTTTTGCTGTTTTCAGCGGTTTGATTTCGTTCTTCAACGACTTTGGCGTATGAGTTAGCAAACATGCTTCTCTCTATGCTAGCATCCGCCTCTCTGGCAAGAGCTAGTGCCGAAGGCAAGTCTCTGGGTTGCGCCAGAAATAAAGGTGTGCAAGGCGTCGGCCCTAATTTCAGTATTGATCAAGTCGGCTGCTTCTTGTTCGTGTGACATTACAACCTTGTTGGTCACTTAAACCAATCTTTTTTGGACCTCGTCATAGTATTGCATTAGGGTCCAAATTACCTTGTCTGACCAGGTCTAGGTTTTGCCTCAGTAGGCGCAAGGATGTTTTGTCAGAATAGGTGCAGTCTAGTCTAGCCAGAATGGCCTCAAAATTTAGCACCGTATTATAGGACACAAGCAGGTCTCCTGCTGGTCCTGTGATCTTGTTCCTAATGATGGCTACTGCTTGGTAGTGCGCGCTGCTGCGATTGAAGGGCTTGAACAGATCGTATGCATCTACTGCTGCCTGTCTCCAGGCAACATATTTGTCATGTACACCGGAAAACTCTGGCACTGACTTTATTATATCAAGCGATAAATCGCATCTGACACCTGGGTTAACTGACACTTTTTGATATGTGGTAATTGATGGTGCTTGCACCTGTATACTTTATATTCGCTGTGTTAGCGAGTTGATTGGGGATTGCATCCGGTCTTGTTGTGACAGTGCCTGTCTGACGGCATTGTCAACGATAGCTTGGATTTGAGAGGGGTCCATGACGTTGCCCAGCCAACCTGCTCTTCATCCAGGCTATCCTCATATTCGTATTCGGTCTTAACTTCCCTATAAGCGTTCACCCAACTCATTGGCTAACGTCAACACCTACACGAATGTATTTTTGCCGAGCACAATTGATCGGCCGCTTTGGATGCAGGGAACGGAGTGGTATATGATTGTTTATTTTGATGGGGTATAATTTTAAAATTTTTCGCGATACGATGACAATATACTCAAGGTCAAATATTTTAAATTTGTAAAGGTATGCAATAATATTTTTAGTTTTGAAAAGTATGCAATAATATTTTTTAAATTTTGCAAAAGTATGCAGTAATATTTTTTTTTTAGCTTTTTCTTTGAATGTTGTTACGTAATGTGTTTTTTTTTCACTTGAGTTTATTTGTCAAACTTACATGTTTTGGTTCAACTATCTTTTTTGGTTCTAATTCTGTCGTTGGGTACCAGTTATCTAAATCCGGTAGTCCCACGATGTTCCAGCGGCGACTTCAGACTTATGGTCAGCAGGTCCAGTGGAGGTTCGGCGAGACGTTCGTCCCGCAATGATCTCTCTGGATGCGATTATCAATTAAGGAAGATTATGAGGACTTGACTTCGTCCCCTTTGTTGAGTACTGGCCTTGTGGCTCAGTAATGTTCAGATAAATGAATAAGTGTTACGGCTGTTGCCGGAGTATATTTCAGAGACTTCTTGTTTGCTCTTTATTGAAACTATCAAACTAAAACTAAAGACAAATGCAAAGCATAGATCTACCCTAAGAACCCAAAATGCATCACGCCATCGAGCTACAGTCGGCACGCCGACTCAGCGGATTCTCAGCGACACAGCACTTTGATATAGGAAGCGTCGTGTTACGCTGCTTGTTGTTGCTAGTGAAGGGCACTGAACCACAATTTGGCGCGTCAGCATTCTTTACATGATCATACTTAGTTGCTATGGTGTTACTTGTTAACTTGCACGGCATTGAACCACAATTTGGCGCGCCAGCATTATTTACATAATTATACTTAGTTGCTATGGTATTATTTGTTAACTTATACAAATTCACTTTTCTAACTTCATAAAGCCACAGCAATAATACCTAAATCCAAATGAAAAATATGTTTAACAAGTAAGAAAGCTCTAGTCGGTGGTACCCGACTAGGAGATCCCCTGAACCCTGCGATGAGCCGATATTCCAAACATTTTATGCTTATTTAACATATATATATACAAGCAACACATGCATACACACATACACACACACATACACGCACGCATAAGCGAGTGCTCTGCTGACTGCGCAGTTTACGCATCGACTGCGCTCGGGCTGCAGAAGAACTATATTATGGGAAGTTATTTTTTGAATAAGTTTCTTTGTAGATGAACATTTTTAATCAAACTTTCAGAGCGTGATTATGTGAATTATATGTGTGTATTTGCCGAAGCACAAGGCTCTAGCACTTGAAATAAGTTTTTTGCAAATTTGGGGCGAAAGGGGCGTGGCATCCAAAATATAACAAAAATCAAAATTGTATAAAACATATGACACTAAATACCAAATAAGGAGTCTCTAGCTATAAAGATGTGGGAGATATAATTTAATTACTGTCTTTCGATTTCGTTTTTAATCGATAACATTAAAACGATCAAAGTTATCGAATTTTTGAAACAAACTCGATCTGCGCGTGCTATACACGGATCTACATAAAAATTTCAAGACTCTAGTTCTTATAGATTCTGAGATCGACGCGTTCAAACATACGGACAGACGGACGGACGGACGGACGGACGGACGGACGGACAGACGGACAGGGCTAAATCGACTCGGCTTGTCACCCTGATCAAGAATATATATACTTTATGGGGTCAGCCACGCCTACTTCTGCCTGTTACATACATTTCAACAAAACCATTATACCCTGATTTCCCATTTTCAATGGGTTCAGGGTATAAAAAAATATATGTCAGAGCGTCAGAGGTTCGAGAGGGCTGGCGCTGTGCTGGGGCGTAACAACAATGTGCGTTGCTGCGTCTTTGAGTACTGCGCAATATGATGGCATTGGGAAGTCCCATTTTAGCGGGTCGACAGCGTGTTGATGCGTAATAAGAACACGTGTGCGTTGGTGCGTCTTTAGATATTTGACAGTAACCGTTTTAGCGGGGCGACAGCGTTGCGTCGCTGTCGCCGAGTGTGGTTCGGGGGTAGGCTTGAGAGAAATAAGAGACACAATAGTTAGTTGTGTTTGAGTTAAAAGAGTGACCGAAACTCGCTGCGCTAAACAATGGAAACTAATCTTAATGCTACAACATCAGAAGTGGGATCTGGCTCGCTACCAAATATGACAAATGATCCATGGCAAGTGCCGGACGTGTTAGCGGGAGCTAAAGCATAAAGTGTAACAAAAATATTGAAAAGATCTTGTTGGCGCAGACGCATCCGCGTGGTGCGCTACAATAAATATAATTCTGGAAAATAACATAAAAGGCAGTGCGTTGGTGATGGCTTTGAGAGCAGCGTTGGAAGGCAGTGCGTCGCAGAGGCTCTCACAAATATGTTATCCTGACATAAATTGGACCGAGTTTAAGGAAATTTTTGTACAGCGCTTCACCAGTGTAGAAACACCAGCAGCTATGTTTTTGACAATGTTTGACTCTGGAGCGGAATGTTCGTTGATTAAACAAAAGATAAGTACTCAGTTAGCCGGTAAAAGAATTAACAACGTAGTAATGTTGAAGGGTATTGGGAATGACAGCATTTGTAGTACGTTGAAAATACTTGGCAACGTAAAAATTAACATTGTATTGAGATGCGATGGGCGATCAGTATTTGGAGAGCGACATTGTGATTGGTCGAGAAATACTGTCGCAGGGTTTTCATGTCATTGTGTCACCGGGAAAATTTGAAATTGTTTGACCAAAATCTGTAAACTTTAGTTCAAATGATGATATATTTTCTAAATTGGATACTGATCTTGTCGGCGAAGATAAGGATAAATTAAACAATTTATTGGAAAATGATTCAAAATCTTTTATAAATTTTGTCAATGTCGTTTGGTCTTAAAAATGCACCTTCAGTTTTTCAGCGTACAGTGATGCATACGCTTGGGGAACTTGCAAATACATTTGTAGTTGTCTATATGGATGACGTATTGGTGGTGGCTACAACAAAAGGTGAAGCTTTAGAAAGATAACAGATTACCCTTGATATTCTCACAAAAGCTGGATTTATTTTCAATATTAAAAAGTGTTCGTTTCTCAAGTCGACAGTTCAATATTTGGGATACGAAGTGAGCGCAGGCCAAATTCGTCCAAATTCACTTAAAGTTTCAGCGTTAACTGCTCTACCGCCTCCTCAGTCAGTCTCTGCTTTAAGACAATGTATTGGATTAGCGTCTTACTTTTGGCAAGTTATGCAAGGATTTTCCTGTTTCATGAAGCCTTTGTATCTTTTGACATCGGAAAAGAACGAGTTTGTTTGGAAGCCAGAACATGAACAAATAAGACAAGAAGTTATTTCTGTACTTACACAGAAGCCAGTTTTAGTTATTTTTGACCCTAAATATTCAATCGAAGTGCATACTGATGCAAGTGCTCGTGGATATGGAGCCATCTTGCTACACAAAATTGATAACAAGCCGCATGTCGTTGAATTTTTCAGTAAGGCTACTTCACCTGCAGAATCACGATACCATTCTTATGAGTTGGAGACCCTTGCGGTTGTCATGGCTATAAAGCATTTTCGTCATTATTTGATGTGTAGAGATTTTGTAGTTTTTACCGATTGCAATTCACTTAAAGCATCAAGAACTAAACGTGACCTATCTCCCAGAGCACAAAGATGGTGGGCTTATTTACAGTCGTTCTCATTTGATTTGCAGTATAGAGAGGGTAAACGAATGGCTCATGCTGATTTCTTTTCCAAAAATCTACCATCCGCTGATGTGGTTGATACTTCTAAAGTTCCTGAAAAACGAGTTAATTTGGCAGAAATATATAGTGATTGGCTTATGGCTGAACAGCGGAAGGATTTCGATATTATCAATATTGTGAACAAACTGAAGGACAATTCTTTTGCCGAGCGCATTGCAAAAACTTATGAGTTGAGAGCAGGATTACTTTATCGAAAAAATTCAGAGAAATGGTAGAACTCGATCTATGCCAATTGTTCCAAGGGCATTCAGATGGTCTGTAATAAATCAGATTCACGAGACAATCATGCACTTAGGTTGGGAGAAGACTTTAGATAAGGCTTATGATTGTTATTGGTTCGATAGCATGTCTAAGTATATACGAAAGTTTGTTGAAAACTGTATTACTTGTAAGATGTCAAAGTCATCCTCGGGTAAAATTCAAGCTAGACTGCATCCAATACCAAAGGTCAGCACACCTTGGCACACGATACACATAGACGTAACAGGAAAGTTGAGTGGCAAGTCTGATCAGAAGGAATATGTTATTGTCCAAGTGGACGCTTTTACCAAATTTGTTTATTTAACACACACACTTAAGATTGATGCTGACAATTGCATAGGTGCTGTGACATCGTCGGTATCATTGTTTGGCTGTATCTTTGTTTGGAGTACCAAACCGCATAATAGCAGACCAGGGTGGGTGTTCTGCTAGCTCTAAATATAGTGAGTTTTGTTTTCAACAGAAAATAAGTTTGCATTTGATTGCGACAGGCGCAAGTAGAGCTAACGGACAGGTAGAACGCATTATGAGCACTTGAAAAAAACTCTTGGCAAAACGCATTAGGTGAGGTACAGTTGGCCTTAAATTGTACAGTAAGTCGAGTAACAAAGGCAAGCCCTTTAGAATTGTTTATTGGCATTGTGAATTGTAATTTGGCAGAATCAAGAGCTCGAGCAGTGCAAAATATATCAGCGGCAGTATATAGCAAGAAACGGTTTGATAAAACCAAGGCTAAAGTTGTTGGATACGAAGTAGGAGATTTTGTGTTGTTTAAGAATGAAGCAAGGCATTAAACGAAGTTAAGTCCAATGTTTAGGGGACCGTTACAAATAGCTGAATTGTTGGACGGAGATAGATATATCCTAAGGTCATTGACAAATAATAGAAAATACAAGTATGCTCATGACGATATAAGAAAATTGCCAGAAGGGTATGTTGAGTTGGAAAGTAGTAATGAGGATTTGAATAATGTTGGTGATGAAACGGTTGAAAGAGACAGTATTGTAATGATTAAGAATGAGAGTGTTGAAAGAGACAGTATTGAAATGATTGAGAATGAAACAGTTGAAAGAGACAGTATTGAAATGATTGAGAGTGAAAACTGTTGAAAGAGACAGTATTGAAACGATTGAGAGTGAAAACTGCTAAAAGAGACAGTATTGAAACGATTGCGAGTGAAACTGCTGAAAGAGACAGTATGGATGGCTGAAGGGGCTGATAAGAAAAGTTTTGATCATGGCGTGTGACGCATAAGATGATGTAATGTAAAACCAGTTGAGTCTATGATGATAAAAAGGATAGTGAAGAAAGTTGAATTAAGCTAAAGATTAATTTTATAGCAGTTTAAGAACGAAACTAAAAGTTGAAGATAAAATTTTGTATGAAACCCTGAAGCAAAAATAGTTGTAATCAAAAAGGAAAATGTTAATCTTAAATAACTTTCGAAAATTTATAGATAAAATGAATTATGCTGTAAGGCATTTTTGTAAAACTACACGAGGTCGTGTTATGGTCAGGATGGCCGTGTCGGAGCGTCAGAGGTTCGAGAGGGCTGGCGCTGTGTCGGGGCGTAACAACAATGTGCGTTGCTGCGTCTTTAGATATTTGACAGTAACCGTTTTAGCGGGGCGACAGCGTTGCGTCGCTGTCGCCGATTGTGGTTCGGGGGTAGGCTTGAGAGAAATAAGAGTCCCAAGAGTTAGTTGTGTTTGAGTTCTCAGAGCGACCGAAACTCGCTTCGCTAAGTAATGGAAACTAATCTTAACGCTACAACATATATTAAAAACAAAAATATTATATATATATATTATAATTAAATAACTCCATAATATTACGTTATTTTTTTAAAAAGGGAGGTGTAGTATGTTTCATGTCATAGTGTATATGCCCGACGCATTGTAGAGTATCCTACATACTAAAGCGTCATATACCCGACACATAGTAGTGTATACTACATGTGCACAATGTGACACTTTGTTGTTACGTATACAAGATGCGATCAAGTAAACATAAATGCCCTTGATATATGATCGGCCACTTATGTATGGACCGCTCATATACAAGGCGCGTGAGAATAGCCGCGTCAACACTTGACCGCCTCGCAAGCCAACGGCTGCCTCTTGCATACTTCTAATATACATGCTCGCTGCTGCCTTCAGCGACAGAGGCACATAATACAAACTAATGTATATGCCCTTTGCATATGCATATATACTACTACTACTCTCGCTCTGCTGCCTTCTGCGGCAGAGATATATAATAAGTAATATATGTACTTTAGGTTAGAGCTTCTTTTTGATTTTCAAATAAAGAGATTGAATAAATACATTTCATCCAGAGCACACGCGCACGGATCCATCCTTTACAGTATACTCGTGTATACCCTATGCAGTACGAGTTTATCTTAGATTTTCGATAACTAATCCCGTTTCCTTATTATCGATCAAAATTTACTTCGTTTTTATATACCGTAAGAGCAATAGACTCCAAATTTACTGTGTAGATCTGTGGAATGAATACGAAGATTTTGTAATTTTTGGATTTTGCAGCAGAGCGCGTGCTTATGCGCGCATGCGTATGCATGTGTGTATGTTGCTCGCAATATTTGTATGTGTAAAATAACCATAGAATGTTGAGAATATTGACTCATCGCATGGTTCAAGGTATCTCTTAGTCGAGCAGTCTCGACTAGAGCACTCTTACTTGCTTTTTTGTTGGGGCTGTTTATATTTCGAAATGGTTGCGTTTTTTTTTTATTTCGGGAATTCGATTGCGTCGGGCGCCAATTCAGATTTTCATTATGTGTTTTAATAATATTTAAAACACTCAAACATACAGTGAGAGGACTTTGGGCTTCGAGAGGCGATGCCGTCGTCGTTTATTTCCAAATATCAACTATGTTACGTTTTCCAAGTATTTAGAAAATACGTATTAATTTTTCCTTATAATATATTTTATTTCACCAAAGGGTGGTTTAGTTCTTTTACAAACTTTTTAACTCAGAAATTCAAATTCATTCTCGCCTTGTTATACCCTTACGAGGCTGTAACCATTTGGGAATTATAAATAACTATTGACAGCTTCCATGCTGTAGGTTTACACAGTGACAGAGATTCGGATAAGCAACAAACATAACACATATGACTAGTCAGAGACAGCAGCATACCGCTGGACTTGGCTATTTCCATTACGATGGTCGATCGTGTTAACTTATATACTTTATGGGGTCTGCCACGCCTCCTTCTGCCTGTGACATACATTTTCACAAAAATATTATACCTTTGATTTCCCATTTTTAATGGGTTCAAGGTATAACAAATAAAAAAGTTCTAGTCGGGGGTATCCGACTAGGAGATTCCCTGAGCCCTGCGAAGATCCGATATTCCAAACTTTCTACACTTTTATTATGTATGTAAACATTAAGAGCAACACATACAAACATATGCCCACACGCATAAACACGCGCTCTGCTGACTGCGCAGTTCACGCAGCGTCTGCGCTTAGGCTGCATTATACCTATATTATGGAATCTTAATTGGATGGACTTTCTTCGTCCGTCCGTAGAGTACTGTGAACTCGTGTGCGTTGCCAGGATCTCAAGTAGCTGAACTTCATCGTGCCCAACGTGGGATCAGAGGAACGAGGATAGTCCGGGATACCATCGCAGAATGCTCCAATACCCATGTGGAAAATTTTATTATAAGCATAGAAATTACGCTTAAAAACAAAAAAATTATCAAAGAAAATAAAGAAAACAAGATCTTCAAATCTTAATAGAAAACCAGATTTACAAATCAGTTGAAAATAAGAAAGAAATTCTGGAAATACAATAAGTAACCATTTCCACGTTCTATAAAAGCCTAAAATTTATCTCAAACCATTGACGAATTAACTCAAGCATTTTCAAAAATTAACCTGTCATCACCCGAAAACACAACCCCATCTACCAATCGCATAACTTAATCTCTTCAATGGAAATACCCATTAATGTTTTCATAACTAACTCTTCATATTAATCAGAGAAAAGTCGGATTACAAATTCGAAAAACCATTTCCCACATACCATAGACATATTGTAACCCTATATTAATCATAGTATACTATTCATATTAATCGGAGAAAAGTACGATTACAAATTCGAAAAACCTTTTCCCACATACCATAGACATATTGTAACCCTATACAGAAAACGAATTAATTAACATTTTCAAAGAACGACTCGACCCAAGACTAGTTAACGGATTGTTCACTCCAGAACATACCATGGGAAGAATACAAGGATTCTACACAGTCCACTTCTCTTCTTATAAAATAAGACACATACAGAGAAAAGTAGGAGACGCGAAAAACACAGTCAAACAGAACAGTATAATAACGCAAGAACAGAAAATAAAGCTCAAATTCAGGAAAAATTGTTTTTCCCACAATTGCTTAAAAAGGTTAAAGAAATCGCGAAATCATGTGTAAAATGCAGAGAATCAAAATACGACAGACACCCCCAAATAACAACTCTCTAGCACTTCTAGAAGTATAGTTTCTAAGATATCGGAAAATGCATTTTCCGCATGCCACGCCCCTAGTGGGCGGAATCCCATTGAAAATGGGAAATCAGGGTATAATGGTTTTGTTAAAATGTATGTAACAGGCAGAACGCGACTGCGCTTGGCCAGCAGTATGGCTACTTTATGGGAAGTTAATTGTTGAATAAGTTTCATTGTAGATTGACTTTCTAAATCAAACTTTCAGAGCGTGATAATGTCATTCTTATGTATGTAATTGCCAAAGCACAAGTTTCTAGTATTTGAAATACGGCTTTTACAAGTTTGGGGGGAAGGGAAGGAAAGAAGGATGGTATCCGAAATGTGACAAAAATCAAAATTGTATAAACACCACATTATACTCTGGAGACTCTAGCTCTAAAGATGTGGGAGATATAAATTTATACCTGCATTTCGATAACGTTTAAAATCGATAACTTTAAAACGATCAAGTTTATCGATTTTTTGAAACAAACTCGATCTGCGCGTGCTATACACGGATCTACATAAAAAAATTTCAAGTCTCTAGCTCTTATAGATTCTGAGATCAACGCGTTCAAGCATACGGACAGAGGGACGGACGGACGGACGGACGGACGGACAGACGGACAGGGCTAAATCGACTCGGCTTGTCACCCTGATCAAGAATATATATACTTTATGGGGTTGCCACGCCTCCTTCTGCCTGTTACATACATTTTAACAAAACCATTATACCCTGTTTTCCCATTTTCAATGGGTTCAGGGTATAAAAGGGCGCAAATTATTAATGAAATGAATCTGGAAAGTTTAATAGAACGTAAGACTAACCAACGGAGCCAAAGCCTCCACTGCTCCAGCTAACAGCAGAAAAAAGTAGACAGGATGAGGTACTCTCCCTACAAATGGTTAACGAGCTCAACACACACATCACCAACATACAAGAAAAACTTGGAGCTAAAGAAACCGTCCAAGCTACTCTCAGTTACAAATTGCTCAGTATTCTTTTGCTTCTGATAGCGGGACTAACTATCGAACGCATCATCAGAATCAATAGATCAACTCCAAAGAAGAGGAAAACGGTTGCAGATAGTAAACCAGTAGGAGTCTACGTAGCGACCGAGGACGTCCGTCCGTCCGTGGGACCAGCGGATGTAATATAACACCTCGAATTAATTTAAAAAATGCAGCTCCAACTGTAGTTACATTAACCAATGGCAAACACCAACCAATGATAGCAAGGCCCGACAGCAGCGGTAGCAACAAGCGCAGCGACGCCAGCAGCCGCAAAGACGACGCAGGCAGTACATAGGTCTTATTAAGAATTGTAAAAGATAACTAAGTTAGTTCTAATCCAACTCAACGAAATAATAAACTTTTTTTTAAACAGAAAACTTACTGAAAATCTAATTTATATATACCTTATGGGGTCTACCACGCCTCCTTCTCCCTGTTACATATATTTTAACAAAACCATTATACCCTGTTTTCCCATTTTCAATAGGTTCAGGGTATAAAAAGTGAGCGCGAAATTTTCTGCTTGTCAGCTGTGTTTTTGAGCGAGTTTGTGAGCCAGAAGATAAAGCTAGTGAAGCGTGCAAGACATGGAAGCGGCGAAGCTAGAGCGGTGTTAATTTTGTCGATGGATCCGTTGCAAGTAAACTATATAAAGAAATATCGGCAAACGAGATATGGTGCTATCTGGAAAAGTAGCATCGATCAACTGGACCTATACGCAGGGTGACTCGACTTAAACGGCTTTTGAACAAAAGGATTACATAAGGAGAACATCTGCAAACACACATCGTGGATTTTTCAAATATATTATTGGCATTACGTTGCAGGAAGAGCAGATCGTTATCATGTTGTTGACAAGCCTGCCACCGTCGTATGAAAACTTTGTGGTTGCTTTAGAGGCTCGTGATGAATGGCGGAGCTTTAGCAACATAAAATCTAAGTTAGTAGAAGAGAATGAAAGACGACAAATCGGCGATCAAAAAGAGGTTACACAATCTTTCTTTTCAAGACAGACGGGAGAAGAAAGCAGAAGACGAGGATAAAATAAAACGACAGACAGGCACCGTAACTTCAAATGCTTCAAGTGTGGCCAGTAAGGTAATTTCGCAGAAGTAAGGTCATTTATGACAGCTTGTGGTCGAGGCACAGTAATTATCAAAAGCATGTGTGTCTTTGAAATAAAACTAAAAGTCGTGTTATTTGTACCAGGGCGACAATACAATTTTATATCGGTTGGAACGGCAATTGCCAATAGAAATTCTTTTTAATTTGATTACGATTTTTGTAAAGTTTATAATTGTGAGAATACCCTCATTATAAAGGCGAAACAGATGAGCTGTTGGTTTTTGAGTGAGATAGAAAACATAGGTGAGTAGTGTTTTTCAAAGAATTATAATGATATCATGAAATGGCATGAGCGATTAGGACATTTAAATGTGCAAAGCTTGCGTGATCTGAAATGCAATGAAATCGTGCGTGGTTTGACATTTAATTGCTTTGATTGCATTAATTGCTTCAAGAACAAATATTATGTGAAACCATTTGAAAAGTCGCAAACAAAATCGGATGAAATACTGGAGCTGATACATAGTGACGTGTGCGGGCCTTTAAACAAAATATCAAATGGTGGTGCTAGATGCTTTGTTACACTGATTGGCGATAATAGCCGTTACAACAAAGTTTACTTTATGAAGTAGACGTCCGAGGTAACCAAGATATTTAAAAACATCTGAAAGGCCTAGAAGTAATAGTCATACATGCATTTTATCAAAACTATTATACCCTGATTTCCCATTTTTTATACCCTGAACCCATTGAAAATGGCAAAACAGGGTATAAATGTTAAAATGTATGTATGCAGAAGGAGGCGTGGCAGACCCTATAAAGTATATATATTCTTGATCAGGACGACGAGCTGACTTGATTTAGCCCTGTCCGTCCGTCCGTCTGTCCGTATGTTTGAACGCGTCGATCTCGGAATCTATAATAGCTAGAGACTTGAATTTGTTATGTAGGTCCGTGTATAGCACGCGTAGATCGATAACATTAAAACGATAAAAGTTATCGAATTTTTGAAACAAACTCGATCTGCGAGTGCTATACACGGATCTACTATTTCAAGTCTCTAGCTCTTATAGATTCTGAGATCGACGCGTTCAAACATACGGACAGACGGACGGACGGACAGACGGACAGGGCTAAATCAACTCAGCTCGTCGCCCTGATCAAGAGTATATATATCTTATGGGGTCTGCCACGCCTCCTTCTGCCTGTTACATACATTTTAACAAAACCATTATACCCTGTTTCCCCATTTTCAATGGGTTCAGGGTATAATAAGAAAAAAAAAGAGAAAAACAAAGAATAGAAAAGAAAGGATTGGGAAATCACTCCACAATGTTGAAGATCTTGCAGGTCGTCGAATTTGTGCACCTGCTCACTCCTGGACACTGTGTGTGATTTCCCTATGATGATCTGAAAGCAAGGATTTAATTAAAGAGTTCAGAGGAAAACATATAAAACATGATAAAATTGATTGTAGTTGACACATAAAACGTGCTACGCGCTATGCAAAGAATAATCCGAAGTGCACAGTGGTAAATACAACGGACGAAAGTGTCTGGTTGTTCTGGAAGGTCGTACCAGAGAAACATATAGAAGTTTGGTAATGAATGGATCCTTGAATTCTTTTGCCCAACGTTTAATCAAGCCAAGAACACTTTTGGCTTCATTTATGATATTTGAGATATGAGAATTGAAATTAAGTTTCGAGTCAAAAAGTACACCAAGATCTTTGACTGAAAAAATACGTTGCAAGGGATAATTATTAATTGAATAATTAGCAATATATAGAATAGTACGACAGAAGGTCATTGTCATACATTTAGAACAATTTAAATGCAACCGATTAAGCACACACCAAAGTTGGAAGGAATTAAGATCATCTTGAAGGCGTAGATGATGAAGTGAATTAGCATACGAAAGACAAAGTTTTACGTCATCTGCATACATAAATATCATTGAATTCGATATACGGGTTGGAAGGTCATTTATAAATAGGGAAGAAAGTAACGGACCCAAATGACTACCCTGAGATACACCCGACGACACGAAAACAAGTTTCTCAACACAACTCTTTGGGTTCTACCTTTCAAATAGGATGAAATCCAAGAAAGAAGTTTAGGGGAAAATCCTAAGTGATCAAGCTTTTGAAGTAATACATCATGGTGTACTGAGTCATATGCTTTAGTGAAATCAGTACATATAGCACTCTACTCTAGTAGATTAGTCGAGGTTGATCGATTTTGAATAGAACTATGCTAAGAAGGTAAAATAATCGACTTACAGAAATGTTGTAAGGTAGATGTTATTATTTTTATACCCTGAAACCATTGAAAATGGGAAATCAGGGTATAATGGTTTTGTTAAAATGTATGTAACAGGCAGAAGAAGGCGTGGCAGACCCCATAAAGTATATATATTCTTGATCAGGGTGACAAGCCGTCGATTTAACCCTGTCCGTCTGTCCGTCCATCCGTCCGTCCGTCCGTCTGTCCGTATGTTTGAGCGCGTCGATCTCAGAATCTATATGAGCTAGAGACTTGAAATGTTTTATGTATAGCAAGCGCAGATCGAGTTTGTTTCAAAAAATCGATAAATTTTATCGTTTTAAAGTTACCAATTTATTTATTGAAATTCAGTTATAAATTTATATATCCCGCATCTTTAGAGCTAGAGCCTCCAAATTTTGTATTCAGTATAATTTGTAGTTTATACAATTTTGATTTTTGTCACATTTTGGATACCATCCCCCCTCTCCTTTCCTTCCCCCCTTCCTTGTAAAAACCGTTATTCAAATACTAGAGACTTGTCAAATTACATACATATGAATAACATTATCACGCTCTGAAAGTTTGATTGAGAAAGTCCATCTACAATGAAACTTATTCAACAATTAACTTCCCATAATGTAGCCATACTGCAGCCCAAGCGCAGTCGCTGCGCTAACTGCGCGCTTATGCGTATGTGTGTGTGCTTGTGTGTGTGCGTGTATTGCTTATATTGTATATATGAATATATCGGCGCGTACTAAGATTGTATGTGTGTGGTTGTAGTTTTCGGTATTTCACAATGATAATTTCATCATTTTGTGTCGGCTTCTAGTTATGCGTATTGGTGCGTCTTTCGATATTTCGCATTAATTATCATCATCAGCATTAGCATAAGCCTTTGTAAGGGCTGTGATTGGTTGATTAAGTTGTGGGTTCTAGGAAGTCCCGTTTTAGCGAGGCGACAGCGCTTGACGCTGTTGCTGAATGTGGTTCGGGGGTAGGCTCAAGAGAAATAAGAGACACGAGAGTCAGTTGTGTCTGAGTTCTGAGAGCGACCGAAACTCACTGCGCTAAATAATTGAACATAATTCTTAATGCTGCAACATCAGAAGTGGGATCTGGCTCGCTACCTAATATGACAAATGATCCATGGCAAGTGCCGGAAGTGTTAGCGGGAGCGCGTTAGAAATTTGGTTCGAATCAATTTATTGTGCGTCTGCGTCGTTGTGTGAACATAAAGTGTAGCAATAATATTGAAAAGATCTTGTTGGCGTCGACGCATCCGCGTGGTGTGCTACAGTAAATATAATTCTGACGGAAAATAACATAAAAGGCAGTGCATTGGTGATGGTATGAGTGCAGCGTTGAAAGGCAGTGCGTCGCAGTGGCTCTCACAAATATGTTATCCTGACATAAATTGGACCGAGTTTAAGGAAATTTTTGTACAGCGCTTCACCAGTGTAGAAACACCAGCAGCTATGTTTTTGACAATGTTTGACTCTGGAGCGGAATGTTCGTTGATTAAACAAAAGATAAGTACTCAGTTAGCCGGTAAAAGAATTAACAACGTAGTAATGTTGAAGGGTATTGGGAATGACAGCATTTGTAGTACATTGAAAATACTTGGCAACGTAAAAATTAACATTGTATTGAGATGCGATGGGCGATCAGTATTTGGAGAGCGACATTGTGATTGGTCGAGAAATACTGTCGCAGGGTTTTCATGTCATTGTGTCACCGGGAAAATTTGAAATTGTTTGACCAAAATCTGTAAACTTTAGTTCAAATGATGATATATTTTCTAAATTGGATACTGATCTTGTCGGCGAAGATAAGGATAAATTAAACAATTTATTGGAAAATGATTCAAAATCTTTTATAAATTTTGTCAATGTCGTTTGGTCTTAAAAATGCACCTTCAGTTTTTCAGCGTACAGTGATGCATACGCTTGGGGAACTTGCAAATACATTTGTAGTTGTCTATATGGATGACGTATTGGTGGTGGCTACAACAAAAGGTGAAGCTTTAGAAAGATAACAGATTACCCTTGATATTCTCACAAAAGCTGGATTTATTTTCAATATTAAAAAGTGTTCGTTTCTCAAGTCGACAGTTCAATATTTGGGATACGAAGTGAGCGCAGGCCAAATTCGTCCAAATTCACTTAAAGTTTCAGCGTTAACTGCTCTACCGCCTCCTCAGTCAGTCTCTGCTTTAAGACAATGTATTGGATTAGCGTCTTACTTTTGGCAAGTTATGCAAGGATTTTCCTGTTTCATGAAGCCTTTGTATCTTTTGACATCGGAAAAGAACGAGTTTGTTTGGAAGCCAGAACATGAACAAATAAGACAAGAAGTTATTTCTGTACTTACACAGAAGCCAGTTTTAGTTATTTTTGACCCTAAATATTCAATCGAAGTGCATACTGATGCAAGTGCTCGTGGATATGGAGCCATCTTGCTACACAAAATTGATAACAAGCCGCATGTCGTTGAATTTTTCAGTAAGGCTACTTCACCTGCAGAATCACGATACCATTCTTATGAGTTGGAGACCCTTGCGGTTGTCATGGCTATAAAGCATTTTCGTCATTATTTGATGTGTAGAGATTTTGTAGTTTTTACCGATTGCAATTCACTTAAAGCATCAAGAACTAAACGTGACCTATCTCCCAGAGCACAAAGATGGTGGGCTTATTTACAGTCGTTCTCATTTGATTTGCAGTATAGAGAGGGTAAACGAATGGCTCATGCTGATTTCTTTTCCAAAAATCTACCATCCGCTGATGTGGTTGATACTTCTAAAGTTCCTGAAAAACGAGTTAATTTGGCAGAAATATATAGTGATTGGCTTATGGCTGAACAGCGGAAGGATTTCGATATTATCAATATTGTGAACAAACTGAAGGACAATTCTCTTGCCGAGGACATTGCAAAAACTTATGAGTTGAGAGCAGGATTACTTTATCGAAAAATTCAGAGAAATGGTAGAACTCAATCTTTGCCAATATACGAAAGTTTGTTGAAAACTGTATTACTTGTAAGATGTCAAAGTTATCGTCGGGTAAAATTCAAGCTAGACTGCATCCAATACCAAAGGTCAGCACACCTTGGCACACGATACACATAGACGTAACAGGAAAGTTGAGTGGCAAGTCTGATCAGAAGGAATATGTTATTGTCCAAGTGGACGCTTTTACCAAATTTGTTTATTTAACACACACACTTAAGATTGATGCTGACAATTGCATAGGTGCTGTGACATCGTCGGTATCATTGTTTGGCTGTATCTTTGTTTGGAGTACCAAACCGCATAATAGCAGACCAGGGTGGGTGTTCTGCTAGCTCTAAATATAGTGAGTTTTGTTTTCAACAGAAAATAAGTTTGCATTTGATTGCGACAGGCGCAAGTAGAGCTAACGGACAGGTAGAACGCATTATGAGCACTTTGAAAAACTTACTGACGGCAGTTGAGACTAGCAGCCGATCTTGGCAAGACGCATTGGGTGAGGTACAGTTGGCCTTAAATTGTACAGTAAGTCGAGTGACAAAGGCAAGCGCTTTAGAATTGTTTATTGGCATTGTGAATTGTGGTTTGGCAGAATCAAGAGCTCGAGCAGTGCAAAATATATCAGCGGCAGTATCTAGCAAGAAACGGTTTGATAAAACCAAGGCTAAGGTTGTTGGATACGAAGTAGGAGAATTTGTGTTGTTAAAGAATGAAACAAGGCATCAAACGAAGTTAAGTCCAAAGTTAAGGGGACCGTTACAAATAGCTGAATTGTTGGACGGAGATAGATATATCCTAAGGTAATTGACAATAATAGAAAATACAAATATGCTCATGACGATATAAGGAAATTGCCAGAAGGATATGTACCAGTTGAGTTAGAAAGTAGTGATGAGGATTTGAATAAGATTGAGAATGAAACTGTTGAAAGAGACAGTATTGAAACGATTGAGAATGAAACTGTTGAAAGAGACAGTATTGAAGAGTGAAACTGTTGAAAGAGACAGTATGGATGAATGAAGGGGCTGATAAGAAAAGTTGAAAGAATTGGTCGAAATGCAAGCACAAGTGCAAATGTTTGATCATGGCGTGTGGTGCATATGATGATGTAATGTAAAACCAGTTGAGTTTATGTTAATGAAAAGGATAGTGAAGAAAGTTTAATTAAGCTAAAGATTAATTTTATAGAAGTTTAGGAATGAAACTAAAAGTTGAAGATAAAATTTTGTATAAAACCCTGAAACAAAAATAGTTGTAATCAAAAAGGAAAATGTTAATCTTAAATAACTTTCAAAAAAATTATAGATAAAATGAATTATGCAGTAAGTTTGTATGTGTGTGGTTGTAGTTTTCGGTATTTCACAATGATAATTTCATCATTTTGTGTCGGCTTCTAGTTATGCGTATTGGTGCGTCTTTCGATATTTCGCAATAATTATCATCATCAGCATCAGCATAAGCCATTGTAAGGGCTGTGATTGGTTGATTAAGTTGTCGGTTCTAGGAAGTCCCGTTTTAGCGAGGCGACAGCGTTTGACGATTGAAATAAGAGACACGAGAGTCAGTTGTGTTTTAGTTCTCAGAGCGACCGAAACTCACTGCGCTAAATAATGGAACATAATTCTTAATGCTGCAACATATACATATTAAGAGAGGTGTAGAACGTTCGGAATATCGTCTCTTCTCAGGGTTCAGGGGATCTCCTAGTCGGGTACCCCCGACTAGAGTTTTCTTACTTGTTTATATAGAGGGATGATGAAAGACAGAAATAGGCGGAAAAACAGAGGTTTTCAACGACAAATTAAATAGTTTTAGTAATGATGACGGTAGGGAAACACTACATTCTTTAATTACACAACTGGTAACATTATCAGCTCCAGGAGAGAAAGGTGATTTCAATGACCGAATAGCTGAAAGCAGAGAAGCAGGGGAGACATAAGAAGCATTAAAATTAAGTAAGGATATAAAATGGTATAGGGATCTACTGCGGAGTGAGTGGATTGGAAAAAATCTGCAGAAAGATTAGAGGAATCATGATCATTAAAAGTTTTGTCCAATCCGAGGCAAAATGAGGAAGATAAACTATAAGATTTACGCTTCAAGTTTACGAATGAGTGAAATTGCTTAGGATCACGAGCAAACTGCCTTTTGTAACGTATAAGACATTTAACATAACACCGAAAATTTTAAATATTTAAGTTTGATTTGGCTATGGAATATTAAACCAGTCTACAATCGAAACAGACTTTTAAAATTTTTAAAAATATTTAGACTTAATATTTTTTAAATTAGAAAGAGTCTGAGTAAACCAGGGGGCTTTATTAGAAACGGGCATAAGGAGACACATAGGAACACACTCATGTAGAATAGAGCTAATGGGTTATAGAAAAAAGTTGTTGTTAAATTAATGTGAATTGAGTCATATAGAGGAGACCAATCTCTTGCAATAATTAGTTGATTAAGCAAATCAAAATTGCATTTTTTATAAAAACGACGTTGTTTTGAAAGCATAGGCGTGAAAATTGGTGGAATGCTTATGGATAATAGTATCTCCAAAGTGGGATGATGTATATCCTCAGGTATACAAAAAGGTGATGATTTAAAAATATTAATGCTAGAGCCATCATTAATAAAAACTAGATCAAGTGACCGATTCAGATGATTTGAAATCGAGTTCATCTGAAACATAGAAAGCGTGAATAATTCATTGAAAAGGTAATAATCTAATGTAGGAATAAGAACATTAGAGTTGGGACTGGTGGACCAAGAAGTGTTAGGTATATTAAAGTCACCCAACACAAGAAACATATCGTTATCATTAACATGTCCATAAATTTCTTTAATGCAAGTTATATGTTGAGCATAAACTTGAACATCGGAAGAGGGAGGGATATATGAACAAGTAATAAATAGGGAACTCAATGGAAGAGTTATTTTAACTGCAATAATCTCAGCATCATGAGGTGACGAAAAAATCAAAGATTCTGAGAGGATATTGGATTTAACACCAATCAAGACACCACCATCTCTATGTAGCAATCGATCATGTCTATAAATGGTGAAATCCTTTGAGAGCATCTCAATATTATAAATATTCGGACCTAGCCACGTTTCTGTGAGAGCAATAATTTTAGAATTTATACAAAAACTACTCAAAACATGTAAGAAAGCTCTAGTCGGGAGTACCCGACTAGGAGATCCCCTGAACCCTGCGAAGAGCCGATATTCCAAACGTTCTACACTTCTCTTAATATGTATATGTTGTAGCGCTAAGATTGTTTTCCATGGTTAAGCGCAGCGAGTTTCGGTCGCTCTGAGAACTCAAACACAACTAACTCTTGTGTCTCTTATTTTTCAAGCCCGAACCACGCTCGGCGACAGCGACGCAGCGCTGCCGCCGCGCTAAAACAGGACTTCCTAGAACCGACAACTTAATCAACCAATCACAGCCCTTACAAAGGCTTATGCTGAAGATAATTATTGCGAAATATCGAAAGACGCACCAATACGCATAACTAGAATCCGACGCATTATGATGAAATTATCATTGTGAAATACCGAAAACTACAACCACACACATACAAACTTAGTACGCGCCGACACGGCCATTCTGACAATAACACGACCTCGTGTACTTTTACAAAACTGCCTTACTGCATAATTCATTTCATTTATAAACCTTCGAAAGTAATTTAAGATTAACAATTTCCCTTTTGACCACAACTATTCCCGTTTCAGGGCTTCATATAAAATTTTATCTTCAACTTTTAGTTTCATTCTTAAAGTGCTATAAAATTAATCTTTAGCTCAATTCAACTTTCTACTATCCTTTTCATTATCATAAATTCAACTGGTTTTACATTACATCATCTTATGCGCCACACGCCATGATCAAAACATTTGTTTTGCACTTGTGCTTGCAATAAGACCAATTCTTTCAACTTTTCTTATCAGCTTCTTCATTCATCCATACTGTCTCTTTCAACAGTTATTCTTTAACAACACAAAATCTCCTACTTCGTATCCAACAACCTTAGCCTTGGTTTTATCAAACCGTTTCTTGCTATATACTGCTGCCGCTGATATATTTTGCACTGCTCGAGCTCTTGATTCTGCCAAATCACAATTCACAATGCCAATAAACAATTCTAAAGGGCTTGCCTTTGTTACTCGACTTACTGTACAATTTAAGGCCAACTGTACAATTTAAGGCCCACTGTATTTCACCTAATGCGTTTTGCCAAGATCGGCTGCTAGCCTCAACTGCCGTCAGTAAGTTTTTTTTCAAAGTGCTCATAATGTGTTTCACCTGTCCGTTAGCTCTACTTGCGCCTGTCGCAATCAAATGCAAACTTATTTTCTGTTGAGAACAAAACTCACTAAATTTAGAGCTAGCAAAACATCTACCCTGGTCTGCTATTATGCGGTTTTGGTACTCCAAACAAAGATACAGCCAAACAATGATACCGACGATGTCACAGCACCTATGCAATTGTCAGCATCAATCTTAAGTGTGTGTGTTAAATAAACAAATTTGGTAAAAGCGTCCACTTGGACAATAACATATTCCTTCTGATCAGACTTGCCACTCAACTTTCCTGTTACGTCTATGTGTATCGTGTGCCAAGGTGTGCTGACCTTTGCTATTGGATGAATTCTAGCTTGAATTTTACCCGAGGATGACTTTGACATCTTACAAGTAAAACAGTTTTCAACAAACTTTCGTATATACTTAGACATGCTATCGAACCAATAATAATCATATGGCGTATCTAACGTGTTCTCTCAACCTAAGTGCATGATTGTCTCGTGAATCTGATTTATTACAGACCACCTAAATGCCCTTGAAACAATTGGCAAAGATCGAGTTCTCTGAATTTTTCGATAAAGTAATCCTGCTTTCAACTCATAAGTTTTTGCAATGTCCTCGGCAAGAGAATTGTCCTTCAATTTGTTCACAAACATCATAGGACTTGCATAAGGTGAGCAACTTGGCTTTATGACATTGCATTCTACTAGTTCTTTAATCTTCTCGCGTACCAACTCTCTTTCATTTGGACTAAGTCTGCATGGTCTTCTTTGAACAATTTTTCTGAGGTCTACTAACTTAATTTTCATCTCGCCTGTACTGACTCTATAAGAAGGAATTCCCTTTATAAAAGATTTTTAATAATTTTCTAATAAATCGTTTAATTTATCCCTATCTTCGCCGACAAGATCAGTATCCAATTTAAAAAAAATATATCATCATTTGAACAACAGTTTACAGATTTTGGCCTAACAATTTCAAATTTTCCCGGTGATACAATGACAAGAAAACCCTGCCACAGTATTTCTCAATCAATCAATTAATGATAATTATTAATTAATTTTTACGTTGCCAAGTATTTGCAATGTACAACAAATGCTGTCATTTCCAATACCCTTCAACATAACTACGTTGTTAATTCTTTTACCGGCTAACTGAGTACTTATCTTTTGTTTAATCAACGAACATTCCGCTCCAGAATCAAACATTGTCAAAAACATAGCTGGTATTTCTACGCTGGTGAAGCGCTGTACAAAAATTTTCTTAAGCTCGGTCCAATTTATGTCAGGATAACATATTTGTGAGAGCCTCTGCGACGCACTGCCTTCCAACGCTGCACTCAAAGCCATTACCAAAGCACTGCCTTTTATGTTATTTTCCGCCAGAATTATATTTACTGTAGCACGCCACGCGGATGCGTCTGCGCCAACAAGATCTTTTCAATATTATTGTTACACTATGTTCACACAACGACGCAAACACACGATAAATTGATTCGAAGCAAATTTCTAACGCGCTCCCGCTAACACGTCCGGCACTCGCCAAGGATCATTTGTCATATTAGGTTGCGAGCCAGATCCCACTTCTGATGTTGTAGCGCTAAGATTGTTTTCCATGGTTAAGCGCAGCGAGTTTCGGTCGCTCTGAGAACTCAAACACAACTAACTCTTGTGTCTCTTATTTTTCAAGCCCGAACCACGCTCGGCGACAGCGACGCAGCGCTGCCGCCGCGCTAAAACAGGACTTCCTAGAACCGACAACTTAATCAACCAATCACAGCCCTTACAAAGGCTTATGCTGAAGATAATTATTGCGAAATATCGAAAGACGCACCAATACGCATAACTAGAATCCGACGCATTATGATGAAATTATCATTGTGAAATACCGAAAACTACAACCACACACATACAAACTTAGTACGCGCCGACATATACATTACGAGCAACACATGCACACACATACGCACGCACGCATAAGCACGCGCTCTGCTTACTGCGCAGTTTACGCAGCGACTGCGCTCGGAGTGCAGTAAGGCTATGTTATGAAAACTTAATTGTTGAATAAGTTTCTTTGTAGATGGACTTTTTAAATCAAACTTTTAGAGTGTGATTATGTTAATCATATGTGTGTATTTGCCGAAGCACAAGTCTCTAGTACTTGAAATACGTTTTTTTCAAATTTTGGGGCGAAGGGGGCATGGCATCCAAAATATAACAAAAACCAAAATTGTATAAAATACACATACAACTTCAAACAGAATAAGGAATCTCTAGCTTGAAAAATGTGCAAGCCATAATTTTATAACTGGTTTTCGATTTCATTTTTAATCGATAACATCGATAAAACGATAAAAGTTATCGAATTTTTGAAACAAACTCGATCTGCGCGTGCTATACACGAACCTACATAAAAAATTTCTCTAGCTCTTCTAGATTCTGAGATCGACGCGTTCAAACATACGGACAGACGGACAGACGGACAGACGGACGGACGGACGGACGGACAGACGGACAGGGCTAAATCAACTCAGCTCGTCGCCCTGATCAAGAATATATATACTTTATGGGGTCTGCCACGCCTCCTTCTGCCTGTTACATACATTTTAACAAAACCATTATACCCTGTTTTCCCATTTTCAATGGGTTCAGGGTATAAAAATAGTCTTCTGAGCTTAGAATTAAGGCCACGAACGTTTTGATATATCAAAGACAGTTGCGGAGAAGATTAGTCCGTCTCTGTCGCTCTTTTGTATTCAGCGATTGGCTCGCGTCGCGAGAGAAGTAGTGTATGCTTTCACTCGAATGCCAATAACGGTGCTTTGGCCAATGAGAGGCTGCCACGCAGATTTGGCGCGATTTGGCGTCGCGCCAAATCACGTGATGCTGCCGTTACAGTGGACACGAGCGGCAGACAGGCCCCCCTCCAGACCCGAGCTGGCGCCGTTATGGCGCGAAGCAGGGCCTGCGCCGCTGCTATAAAAAGGCGCCCTCATCTCGGCCCGGGACAGTCAAAATCGAGCAAAGTGGAAAGTAAAGTAAAAGTAATAAGTGCCGAAGGAACAAAACGCGAGTAGAACTGATCAGCCAAAGGAGCAGTGATATCGGAAGGACATCGCTACCAAGGACTACCAAAGGACATCGTGGGAAAGGATATCTGCGAGGGATATCCCAGACGCCTATTGAAGACATAGACTCTACGCGAAGGACACAGGAAGGACATCAGCTGCCACCAACCAGGACATTGGTGCAGCACGGCTGAATCGAAGCATTAGTGGCGGATCCTGGAGCAGGAGTAGAGGTAAAGTTTGCGTAGCTGTGCGAAAGAGTGGTGACTGTAGCTTGAGAAGATTTCAAGATGTGCTTGTGAGCGAATCCAGCCGTAGGAGTCACTGTAGTATCCGAGCGAACCGCCGGAGTATACAGTGTGGATCCTGGTGTCACCTGGAGTGCTTAAGCGAATCCTTGCAGACCCAAGAGCTCAGTACCATTCGGATAGCCAGAGTGCGCTAAAACGTCTACCTGCGATCCTGTGTAAAGGTGTGCATTTGCAAAGTTAGATTTACAAAATATACAGTGTAAATTAGCCTCAAATAAGTGAGAGAATATAAACGAATCTCAAACCTTGAAACACTGTCTTATCATTTATCACAAGGTGCTACATACAAATTTGTTGGCACAAACACACAGTCGGCTGAGTTCGACCCGGCTTAAAACTCGAACCGAGGTTCCTTGCAACTGGCGCCCAACGTGGGGCCCTGGATAATTACGAGTCAGAGTACAAATATGGTGCGGGCTTGGGTGTGTCATCTTAAGAAGGATGATGTGCTGCGCTTCGGGATCGAGTTCGGCGTAAGTCTGTCTGGCACTCTGGACGTAATGCGGAGGCAGTTCGGCGAGTGGGTCATGATGAATGAGGGAAGGATTCTTTATTCTATTAGGATCGAAGAGATTGCGAACCTCCATGAGGATGAGGTGGATACGTTCCTGAGGAGGGAACTTGTGAAGTTTCAGGACGTGAAGGGCACTACGAGGATCACGGAGCATCGGATCACGATGCAGGACAAGCGGCCCATAAAACAGCGCTATTTTCCGAAAAATCCAAAAATGCAGGCCTAGATTAATCACCAGGTGGATGAGCTGCTGGCCAAAGGCTGCATCCAGCCGTCCAAGAGTCCTCACAGCGCGCCAATCGTGATGGTCAAGAAGACGACTGGGAAATGGCGGCTGTGTGTGGATTTTTGGCAGCTGAACAGCCGATCGATTAAGGACGCATATCCACTGCCGCGGGTGCACCATATTTTGAACCAGCTGCGAGAGGCCTGGATTTGAAGGATGGGTATTGGCAGATACCGATGGAGAAATCCAGTCGGCCATTAACGGCGTTCACAGTCCCAGGAAAAGGGCTGTTCCAATGGAAGGTGATGCCGTTCGGGCTCCATTCCGCGCCGGCAACATTTCAGCGAGCGCTGGACCAAGTAATTGGCCCAGAAATGATGCCGCATGCCTTAGCCTACCTGGATGATATCATCGTCATTGGGAAAACACGCCAGGAACACATGGACAACCTGCGGGAGGTGTTCCGGCGGCTACGAGCGGCCAACTTAAGGATCAACATCGACAAGTGCGATTTCATTAAAGAGCTGGAATATCTGGGCAATAAGGTGACGGAAGATGGCATCCGCACGGACCCGGAGAAATTAGCCGCAATTGAAAGAGTTGCGGCAATACGTGGGAGTGGCGTCGTGGTACCCCCGTTTTGTGCCAGATTTTACGACCACAGTGCATCCGCTCAATGCACTGCTGAAAAAGGGCACAAAATGGGAGTGGACAGAGGAGCGTCAGAGGGCTTTTGAGACAGTAAAGACCAAGCTGACGGAGTCACCGGTCTTGGTGTGCCCAGATTTCTCAAAGTCTTTCTGCCTGCAAACGGACGCGAGCAATTATGGACTTGGGGCGATCTTGACGTAGACTTCTGAGGATGGAGAGCGTGTGAACTCGTGTGCCAGCCGAACCCTGAATAGTGCAGAGCGGAATTATTCTGCAACAGAAAAAGAGTGTCTGGCCATTATCTGGGGCATCTGGAAGCTGAGGCCATATCTGGAAGGCTACCATTTTATTGTGGTAACGGATCATATGGCACTGATTGAGAGCCCTTCAAGGAGAATTGCCAGATGGGCTCTGGAGTTGCAGCAGTACGACTTCGAGATCAGGTACAGGAAAGGCAAGCGGAATGTTGTGGCTGATGCGCTATCACGGCAGCCACTGGGCGAAATGGCACTGGGCGAAATGGCCGCTTGGTGACGAGCAAGGACAAAGCAGCTGGGACAGGATGTCGCTGGATTGTCAAGCTTCGCCAGGACCTGCGCTGAAGCCCAAAGATGTTCCTGGATTATAGAGAAGAGGCTGGAAGTTTGTATCGACACATTCCGCACCAAGCCGGCCACGAGGACGTGGCTGCGTGGAAATGCTGTGTGCCGATGGAGCAGCGCAAACAAGTTCTAGAGGAGAACCACGATGCAGCCACCGCTAGCCACCTTGGGAGTCGGAAAACAATTGCTCGGGTGGCCGCGAGATACTACTGACGTGCGTACATACGTGCAGCGGTGTGAGCTGTGCCAGCTCTACAAACCCAGCCAACTCCAAGCAGCAGGGCAGATACTGACCCAGTTCCCCGAGGAACCATAGGCAACGGTGTGCGCTGATTTTGTAGGCCCGCTGCCCAGGTCTAAGCATGGCAATACGATGTTGGTTTTCATCGATGGCTTCTCAACATGGACGGAGATGGTCCCATTGAGAAGCGCAAGCACGGCGGCGCTCCAAAAGGCGTCCCGGGAGAGGATATTGGCACGATTTGGCGTGCCAAATCGACAATGGCACTCAATTCACGAGTCGCGCATTTAAGGTGTTCCTGGACGAGCTGGGCGTACACCACCAGCTGACAGCGCCATACACGCCCCAGGAAAATCCCACCGAAAGGGTAAATCGCACGGTGAAGACCATGATCGCGCAATTTGCGGGCAGCGATCGGCGTCAACAGATTATACGGCAGCCTTCCTCACGCAAGGGCGTGAGCCAGGATTGCCAAAATCATTGTTCGACGCACAAACTGTGGGAACAGGCCAGGAGGAACAGAGTCCGGTGGAGCGAGCCATCAAAATGGCCGAGGTGTTCCAGGTGGTGCGACGCAGTCCGGAGTAAACTGCTCAGGATCAGGCGCGGCACTACAATCTTAGGCGGCGGCAGTGGAAGCCGGCCGTAGGGGACAAGGTGTGGGCAAAGGAACGCCACTTGTCCAATGCCGCTGATGGATTCGCATCTATACTGGCCCCATGATATAGAGGACCATATACGGTGGTCAGCTTGATCGCCCCGGTTATCTTCCGGATCAGTTCAGAGGCAGATAAACGGAGCAGAACGGCTCATGTGACTGACCTCAAGCCATATCGAGCAGAAGCGGTTGAGTTGACAGCCAGTTTATAAAAAAAAGGGAGTGAATACGCATAGTATTGACATAACAACCTATATATGTATGTAGGGGGAAAGTTTTTTTTTTTAAACATGGGCTTAATGTTAACATCGGCCGCGCAAAGCGCAGAAATTTCTAGAAGTTAAAAAGAACAGAAATTTCTAAAGCAAATTCACAGCAAAACAGCTAAAATGTTGCGAGCGCAACAACAAAGCTGTTTGAATTTGCGCGCGCACACGCATGAAATGGGGGAGCATGCGCGACAACAAAGTGGTTTACATCGCGCGCTCAACTACGAAACGGGAGAAGGCACAGCAACAATAGGCACGGCCGAAACCGTGTAAGTTGCGCGCGCCCTCACCTAAACGGCAAGAACAACAACAACGCAGAGCGACCAAAGTTCAAGAGCCGCTGCAAAAGGCTATTGAACTTTGTTGCCTACGCACGATCGCTAGCGCACGAGATGACTCGAAGGTGTCGATGCCAGCGACATGCAAAACGGCCAAAATCAAAATGGGGCACGCACTGTATGTATGAGTGCATGTAGTTGCTGTGCACTCATACATATATACGTGTGGGACTGAGAGAGTGTGCGCGAAATGCATTAGAGCTGCAACAACAATGCCCCACATTCAGCAATAAGGCCAGAGTGTTGGAAGAGCGTGACCTGTCGAGAGTGAGAGAACTAGCTGGTGCAGGATCCGTTAATTTCCGACACTCCGCTGGCGGCAGCGCTGCAGAAGAGGGTTTAAAAGGGGCATGCATACATACGGGCAGGGCTTTTTTGGGAAATTCAAGTCTATAGACTTCTGCTACGTAGCTGGATTTATCGGCCGCCCGACTTGGGCGTCGGAAGGGTTGCCCGGCCAATCCTTGCGCACTGGACAGCGACTCCGCTGTAGCTGTGCACGAATGAGGAGTGAGTCGGATTCCCAACTGGCGAAAAAGTGTCGGCGCGCCGGAACCAGCCTCGAACATCGTCTATCTTAGGAGAATTCTCCAACAAAGCCCAGTTGCATTCACCAGCAGCGGCCAGAGGAGCAGCGGCGGCCAGAGAAGCAGCGGCGGCCAGAGAAGCAGCAGCAGCAGCAGAGGAGTTGAACAGCAGCGAACTCGGGACAGCAGCAGCCACGCAGCCGCAGTGCAGCCACGGAGGCTGGCAAAGCAGTATAAGACGTGTGTTTTTTTGCAGCGGCGGGCGTGGCGAGAGGAAAACACAACCCGGTCCATGGGAAGGGCTACATGACGAGGATCGCGCTATCTGGAATTGGAAGAAAAGTTGGTAAATTGTTGATCAAATTTACTAAAAACATTTCTGCCACTTACCTGCAGCGCGCAGAGTTGCTGGAGGCTGGAGCGATCAGCTCTAGGCAGAGTTGCGTAGCAGCGCCTCGCTGTTAACAACAAAGTGTTAACAGCGGCCCTGTGAGCAGCACTGCTTGCAGCTGGATGAGCGCGACGAACTGCTTGCTAAGGAGAGGCAAGCAGTACAAAAAGGGAGCGCCAAATTGGAGACCCGGGGCCAATGTAAACACGAAGGCTTCGTCTTTCCCGAAGGAAGATGGGTGTGTGAGGCACAATATAGACGGGCACGTAGTATATGTATGAGTGCATGTATTTGCTGTGCACTTATGCATGTATGCATGTATGCGTGCTTGCATGTATTGTTTCACACATCGACGCGAGTACGATTGTACTGGAAAGGGCGCAGAGACCGACTTAGTCCGTCTCTGTCGCTCTTATGTATTCAGCGATTGGCTCGCGTCGCTCACACGTCGATCATCGCCGGCCGTTGGCCAAAGTACAGTTTGTGGCGGCGAGAAAGTAGCGTATGCTTTCACTCGTATGCCAATAACGGTGCTTTGGCCAATGAGAGGCTGCCACGCAGATTTGGCGCGATTTGGCGTCGCGCCAAATCACGTGATGCTGCCGTTACAGTGGACACGAGCGGCAGACAGGCCCCCCTCCAGAGCCGAGCTGGCGCCGTTATGAAAGTATTAAGTGCCGAAGAAACAAAACGCAAGTAGAAGTGATCAGCCAAAGGAGCAGTGATATCAGAAGGACATCGCTACCAAGGACTACCAAAGGACATCGTGGGAAGGGATATCTGCGAGGGATATCCCAGACGCCTATTGAAGACATAGACTCTACGCGAAGGACACAGGAAGGACATCAGCTGCCACCAACCAGGACATTGGTGCAGCACGGCTGAATCGAAGCATTAGTGGCGGATCCTGGAGCAGGAGTAGAGGTAACGTTTGCGTAGCTGGGCGAAAGAGTGGTGACTGTAGCTTGAGAAGATCTCAGGTGTGCTTGTGAGCGAATCCAGCCGTAGGAGTCACTGTAGTATCCGAGCGAACCGCCGGAGTACACAGTGTGGATCCTGGCGTCACCTGGAGTGCTCAAGCGGATCCTTAGAGACCCAAGAGTTCAGTACCATTCGAGTGCCCTTAAACATCTACCTGCGATCTTTTAACTTAGCAGCGGCGAAGGCCCTACTTCGGGGCGCAGGGCCTGTCTGCCGCTCGTGTCCCATTTAACGGCGACATCACGTGATTTCGCGCTACGATCCAATTTGCATGGAAGCCTCTCATTGGTCAAAGCACCGTAATTAGCCTGCGAGTGAAAGCATACACTTTCTCGCAGACATAAACGGTACTTCGGCCAGCGGTCCCCGATGATCGTCGTGTTAGCCACACGAGCCAATCGCTGAATTAGTAGGAGCGACAGAGACGAACTAATTCGGACTCTGACCCTTTCCAGTTGTGAGGGTTGCGACGCTGTGTGAAACAATATATGCATGCACGTGTATATGTATAAGTGCACAGCAAATACATGCACTCATACACATTCTTCGTGCCTGTCTATATTGTTCCTCACAATATATTCTTGATCAGTTCGATGAGCTAAGTCGATTAAGACATATCCGTCTGTCCGTATGAATGCAGCGATCTCATAAACCACAAAAGGTAGAGATCTGAAATGTTCAATGTATACTCGTGTGTACCCTCCGTATTACGAGTTTTTTTTTTCGATACTTCATCCCGTTTCCTTTTTATCGATAAGAATCGATACATTTACTTCGTTTTTATATACCGTAAGAGCTATAGACTACAAATTTACTGTGTAGATCTGTGTAATGAATTCGAAGATTTTGTAATTTTTGGATTTTGGATGCCACTTGCCCTTTGTCCTTAATTTGCAAAAAACGTATTTCAAATACTAGACTCTTATGCTTTGGCGAATACACACATAGAAATAACAATCACGCTCTGAAAGCTAGATTAAGAAAGTCCATCTACAAAAAAAATGATTAAACATTTAATTTCTCATAATATAGGCATACTGCATTCCAAGCGCAGTCGCTGCGTAAGCTGCGCAGTCAGCAAAGCGCATGCTTATACGTGAGTGCGTATGTACTCGCAATATTTGTAAAATAAGCATCTATGCTACATTCTAATGTTGGGAATAGTGGATCTTCGCAGGGTTAAGGGTATCTCCCAGTCGAGCAGTCTCGACTACTGCTCTAGAGAACGCTTTCTTCTTTTTTTCTTTTTTATTGATCATTCTGTTTGCTTTTATTAATATTTTTCTTTTCCTTTTTAATCTTTACTTCTATATTATTTCTTTATTATATAATAAGTAAAACAAGTATATGCTGTCATTCTGTCCGTCCGTCTATCCTTCTATCCGTATGAACGTAAACCATTCCCACACTATTAAAAGAGACTTGAAATTTGGAATATATACTAGTGTAAGTCCTCGAAATATACCATCGAATATCAAAGATTTTCTCGATAAGCACACTAGGGGCGTGGCAAATCGGAAAATTCATATATTCATATCTCAGAATCACTACTTCTAAATGTGCTAGAGAATGTACGCAATTTGGAATGTATACTCGCGTTGACAACTCAAGATTAATAAGCTATGGCGGACATATCTACGTCCATTTTAAAACAGTTTAGCTCTAAAGCTGCCCAAACTTGGCACATGAGTTACTGTTGGACGCCCACTAGGGGTGGGGTAAATCGGATTAGGCTATATAGTGATTTTTCAAATTCTGTTATATTTTTAGCACTATTGATGCTAGAGAGAAATTTGGTATATATTCTCGGGCTGATAACCCAAGATCAAAAATATATGGCGGATACATCTACGCCCCTTTGGGGGCGTGCCATATTAAAACAAGTAAGAACGTTGCAGTCGGGCGCTACCGACTGCGGAATACTCATTAACACCCGCACAGGTCACGCCCATTGCCACGCCCACAATTGGTTTTTACATATATAATTTTTTGGAAATCAATAGAGGAAATCAGCAGTAAAATCGTCATAAAATTTTCTCACTGAGAATCGGAAAATCATAAAGTTTTTCCCGATTTGCCACGCCCCCAGTGGGCGTAGACATATAATTTTTGGCCAGTTCTTAGAAGTAGTGGAGGGTAACGTTAGTGTGAAATTTTGATGCTTACACTCAAAAAATTACAGGGTGTTTTTTAGCCGGGCATGCCACATAAGGGGCGTAAAAATTATTTTTGGGTCATCGATAGAGGAGCTCACCAAAAACTCAATCATCCAATTTTGAAGCTTCTAGGTCTAAAACTGTAGGAGCTATAAGCTTTTGCGATTTGCCACGCCCATTATAACAGAATTTGAAAAATCACTATATAGTCAGATCCGATTTGCCACGCCCCTAGTAGGCGTGGATATACATTCCAAATTGCAATTCTCTAGCACTTCTAGAAGTAGTGTTTCTGAGATATCGGAAAATGCATTTTCCGATTAGCCACGCCCCTAGTGGGCGTATCGGGAAAATCTTGACACTTTGTAATTTGAGAGTATACACGAGTATATATTTCAAATTTCAACTCTCTAGCTTCAAAACTGTGCAAATGGTTTGCGTTCATACGGACAGACGGACAGACGGACGGACAGCGTGACGGACATTGCACAAAACCAATATACTCATTTCACTTTGTGAATGAGTATAAAAATACCTTGTAATTTTCGCATTTTAGGAGTGTAAGTATCCGAATTTCACAGTTACGTTGTCCTATGCCACTTCTAAGGACTGGTCAAAATTGATATATATATACCACCACTGATGACGCGGCAAATCTCTATAAAAACTTAAAATTTTATGATGATCTTACCGTTGGCCTCCTCTATTAATTTTCCAAAAATTATATTTATTTATAAACAAATTGGGGGCGTGGCAAATCGGAAAATTCTATATCTTGTAATGGACATGAGCTGTGCGGACTTGAATGAATATTCCGAAATCGATAGCGCCCGACTGCAACGTTCTTACTTTTTTAAGTTTTCATTAACACTTTCTATCTTTCATTCAATAATATCACTGATCATATATGGCTGTGAATTAGGGCACAGCTGGCCGGTCTGGCAAATGAAATACCCTCATTGGGTACCTGATATTATTGAAATAATTTTCTTTTCTTTTTAGGCTATTCAACTACTTGTATATATAATATCCTTTTTTAAATAAATAATAAATATGATGCGGCTGTAACTATTCATATAAACGACAAACACAGAGGCAATGCGCTCCGGGTGTTTGTATCTGGTAAATCACAAAAGGTCCAGCCTTGCCGCTAGTTACGCTAGGATTACAGATAAGGAAGACAAAAAACTCTCAATAGCGGACGGGAGATCAGAATGAAAGAGTGAGTCAAGAACAAAATCAAAGAAAAAATCCGCACTACAAAAAGAAGTCGACTCAGCAGGTCTAAAGATAAACTCAATCGTCGCTGATGCATGTGGATAAAGAAATAACATAAGAGCTAGTATCTACCAAAGAGACAGGCGTCAGCGAATCAATCACTTCCCTCACGGTAGCCAGATTAGTGGAAAATACAATAAGACTGCCAAGACAGCAACGTCGACAGCGATGCTGAATTCAACCTCGATAGTATAAATGTTTTACGGGTAAGTGCCTGCTGCCGTTCATACAGAATGAAGTAGCAGGGACACAAACGAGATTCCTCGTCGATACAGGGGCATCAAATAATTACGTTAGGTCCTGCAAGTGGCTTACAAATGTATTCCCTGCCCGCAAATCGTTAGAATGCGTATTGACAATGTTCGGACAGATAACCCCATTTTTATACTCTGAACCTATTAAAAATGGGAAAACAGGGTATAATGGTTTTGTTAAAATGAAGGTAACAGGCAGGAGGAGGCGTGGCAGACTCCATAAGGTATATATATTCTTGATTAGGACGACGAGCTGAATGGATTTAGCCCTGTCCGTCTGTCCGTCTGTCCGCCCGTTCGTCTATCCATATGTTTGAACGCGTCGATCTCAGAAACTGTAAGAGCTAAAGACTTGAAACTTTTATAGAGGTTCCTGTATTGCACGCGCTGATCGAGTTTCATTTACCATAATATGACCCTTACTGCAGCCCAAACACAGAGCGTGTGCTTATGCATGCGTGCTTATGTGTGTGTTCTTTGTGTTGCTTGTAATGTATATATAAAAGAAGTGTGGAATGTTCTGAATATCGGCTCTTCGCTTGCTTACTGTATCGATACCCAGCGGGAGTGGCAGACTTCGTCAACAAAGACATAGAAGACCTACTAAAACAACCCCATGTACTTGGTTGATAAGAAGGGAGCTGACGAACTTGGGGAGAAAAAAAAACGCCTTGTCATTGATTTCATTAAGCTGAACGAAAAAACGGTGGCCAAAAAGGTCAAAGCTGTTCAACAGTAACCCGAACCAAAAAAACTTTTCGAACAACGTTCCTTTCTAGGTGTCAAGCCATTTAATTATAAATGCTTTTAAGTGTAAAATAATACGTTATAAGATTTTACTACTGTAAAGAGTGGCACTTGTAGTGGAGAGAGCGGGAGTGTCACGCTCTCTATAATTACTCCCCGGCTGCGCTTAATGTATGAAGAATAAGAATAAATCAGTGCAGAGTTGAATATAATTGCCAAAACAAGCAAGTGCGAGTGAAGAGCACAAGTTGTATTTCATTTTGAAGCCAGAAAGGACTGGACCACACCCTTTTCAAAGGACAGTTTTGGCGGACTCTTCATGGACCCTTCATCGTGTGGATCTCCATACCAGGAGGAATTGGAAGTCACAGGTAATATATAAAGCGCACTCGAGGCAGACTTATTACTATTGTATGTAGATGTATATGCCTATATTTATAAATGATTTATTGGGGGACATTCTTAGCTAACATAATCAGACATTGACCTTTACATGCTCTTGAATTTGGCGATTAGACAGTCAAACGGTGCCGAAATTTCAACCTCCGTTCAAAAAACAGTTGCTTCACACAATTACAATCGATCTCACATCTTCGCTATTTGGCATTTTTTGGTTTCTCAATCTAGCAAGTGCGCATATACAGCCCGTAAGCTCGTAATATTTTTCTGCACATTCGTCGAGTGCACTCTCACCTGCGAAGATCAAGCACTATTACATTGTTGCTGTTAGGCACTCGTCGTCATTTGCGCTCTTTGTCACATGGAAAAATTAACAAAATTAACAGATGCAGTCGTTGCCAACGCTACTCACATTCGCTGTTGTCGAGGCTTATCAGGTAACAGATGGTAATAACACCAAGGCTATAAAAGCTTTAAAAAATGTATACGACAACCAGGGTCTTGTATTTGTTAATAGCATCTCCAAGTTCTTTGAACTGCCTAACATGTCTGAGCCATCAGAATCTTTGCGCAGGATGATTCATTCAGTACGGGCCATTTATGAACCTTTATCATCTCTAGGATCTAGTAAACAGATTTCTAATGCTGATGCATTCAGTAATGAGCAAGGCAAACGATGGAACTTGCTCAAGATTGAAAGAAAATCTTGACTACAACAAACTTGTGTCAAAAATTGCTTTAAACAGACACTATCAATACCTAACTGCTGAAGAAGCCTCTTTTGCATATGGTGAAAAATAAGTCGAAAAACTTCACTGGCTGTGGCTCTTCAAAGTCAACATCAGGCTCAAAGTGTGTCTTTTGCAAATCTAATGAGCATTTCGCCCATTCTTGTTCTTCGTTCGCAGCGTGACCGTGTCATAAGCGATTCAAATTCGAAAAAGCCTACCCGCTGCGTATTAATTGCTTGCGAACAGGACATTCAGTAGTTGCTTGCAATCAGCGCAAGGTCGTGTTTGCTCTAAGCCCCATAACACCATGCAGCAATTTATAAAACTCTGAGGCTACGTAGGCTGCCTTAGCGGTGCTGATATCTTTTTTGATGTATTAAGAGAAGGCCGAATGAAGGGAGCTAGCACCAGTCCAACACTACAATCTACAGCATTTGCTTGGATTGTGTGTGATTGGTGCCGAACGAGTGAAACAGTTGCCCGTTCGTCAACTTTGATAAATGCCATGAAAGCCGGGATATATGCAGACTCAGTCGTTCGAAAATTCTGGGAGTTGGAAGAAAAGCTAAATATAATTGATTCGAATTTCTATACCCCAGAACAACAGCACTGCGAGAAGTCCTTTGTAGAGACTATTTGCCAAAATAGCTACTGCGCCCTTCTTAGCAGTTCGATTCTTAAAATATCTGAGCGACTTGCATGCTTCTACTCATCCAGCTGCTGCAAGATCCCTAGCCCACGAATTTGACATCGATGATTTGTTGACAGGATCAGATTTGAGGAGTTGTGTTTGTTGCATCATGACTTAATAACAATTCTTTAAGCGTTTGGAAATGGTCGTCCAATTGTGTGCAACTTGTTGCACAAAAAGCAGGGGATGACATTGTCATCAGGAAGACAAATAAACCTAAGGGCTACTTTGGAATCCTAACGATGTCATATTTAGATAGTCCATAGATTTTAACCCTACCAAACGGTCAGTTTTACCGTTTGTGGCACGATTATACGATCGTTTAGGTTTGCTAAGCCCGATATTACCTGCTACGTACCTGCTAGTACGTGTTACAGGAAATGTGCTTGCATAACCTTGGGAGGGATGGCCAATTACCTGCTCAAATGACGCAAGAATTAGAAGCAGTCACCAACTGCTTTGCATTTGCGTATACCTCGTTAAGTAGGCAGACTTAAGACAAAGGGCTGTCAAGTCCATGGATTTGCTAATGAGTCAACGAGAGCTTACGTTTGCTGTTTATACGTAAGAGCGCAAAACAGATGATGGTATCAACACAAAGTTGCTAACCGCCAAGTTCAAGGTAGCACCATTAAAAACCAAATCGGTGCCGCGGCTGGAACTGTGTGCTGCGAATTTTAACACAGTTATTGCCAACCGTTGCAACTATCCAGGAGTTGACCACCAATGTCTCCTGACGTCATGTACCAACAAGGGCAATCCGGCAGATATAGCGCCGCGGGGATGCTCAGTTGATGAACTTAAATCGTCTTTGTGGTTTTGCGGATCAGGCTTCTTAACACTCTCAGAAGAATTGTGGCCAGCAAATTCACATATTAAATTGTCAAGGGAACTGGAGCTATTAGAGAAATGTAGAGCTGCTACTGCGGTGATCGCAGTCGATGAGGTTACAAATTCCCTTCTACAGCTCATTGAAGCTATATCCTCATTTCCGAAGTTTACCCGCATAGTATCGTACATGTTGCGCTTCATCAATGGTAAACGCGAATAGCATGTCTCCTTGATTCTGATAGCTTCTAAACGAAGTTTCGATTTTTTAGCTGTAATATCTGTAATTCATCATAGAGAGTTTGCGGATGAAATAGATAAATTAAAGAAGTCTGCAGTTTTGCTTATGAAAAACTGACACCGTTTCTGCACCCACATCAGCATGGCAGGCGTGTGTTGTGGTTGTTACGAGTGGAAGGTCGGTTATTGAAGGCACCTCTAGCACACAATGTTATGCTCTCCATATTGCTTCCAAAAATGTCGATTCGCTTTATTTAGAACACTTGCATCGCTCTTATTGTCATGCTAATTAAATGGTTTTGATGGGACTGCTTCGTCAATAGGTTTGGTTGATCAATGCTCGAGAAGCGTGTAGTGCAGAAGTTTGAAAACGTCTGAATTGTTTTTTTTTTTTGTTTTGTCCCGAATAATGGGATTTGAGATTAGCGAAGTAACTTCTGTGGTCCAATTTTGGTTTCTTTAGAGATTCGTGGCAAATATATATCTCCATATTTGTATGCTTCACTTCGAAAGCTCTGCATATAGAATTAGTCGCTGACTTGAACTCTAATGTGCTAATCCAGGATCATTGGTCGACGAGCCCTTGTCAGGAAGCTCTACTGTGACAATGCCACCTATTTCGTGGGTGCTGCACGCACACTAAAGGAGCTCACGGATAACTTCAGTGTCAACACAGCTGTCATGCAAATGTTTGCTGCGGAACGGGCGATGGCGCCGTGCTGCGAAAGGATGAATTAGCCACAGTTCTGGTCGAGGTAGAGGCCGTTCTCAAATGACGGCGAAGTGTTCACGCCGGCGCATCTTCTAATCGGAATTTCGCTGCCACTCCCGTCAACGCAGCCAGCTGACGACGTCATGCTAACATGATTGAGACGATGGCAGCTGACGCTCAAAATCAAGCAATGTTTCTGGACAGATTGACCAACGGATTACCTGCTCAGCCTCCAGCAGAAGATAAAATGGACCAAGGTGAGGAAAAACGAAGGCGTGGTGACAGAAGCGATCACAGGCGGAGATGGTATGGTGTGAGTGTAAGGACCAAACCTGGTACCTACAAACGCGCAGTCTATCGTGTAGCACCATTACCACTTAAGGCGTGTATGCACAGTCGAATTTGTTTGACGAACATATTGCGACGGCTATTCGATTGTGGATAGCGGTGTTTGTACGTTCGTCGAACGTGTTGTCGAAAAATAAAATGTTTCTATCTTACTCGTGATCGTTCGAACGTGTTCGATAATGGAATCCTTAGTTCCAACGAACAACACTACGAAAAATTTTGAGGAAAATATGAGGCTGTGAAAAAAAGAGTCAATTTTCTGCGCGCTTGATACTGGCGAGAATTGAGCAAAATAGTTGTTTTTAAACCAAGCATATGGTATCTCCAGAATTTAAGTTTTGTATGACCATGAATCTTTTGTTGAGGGCATAATCACATTCGATGCTTCAAACAGTGAATTGGTAAGTATTACGGTAAGTATTATTTATTTAACACAACACAAGTTACAAAGTACAATTAAAAACGATCATTTTGCCAAGGGACAGCTCCTCTCGTATTCAAATATTCGGAAAATATATTACGAAATATTTTTGCCAATCAGCGTCGAATTACCTTTTGAAGGCTCCAGATCATCCAACGCTGTTCAGGCTGTGACTTGACTTGACAGGACCGACTCTTGAAAGATAACTCAAAATTAGTTCTTCTTTTGTCAAGTAATGCCGACTGTATGGGTTCATCCCCTACCATCACATGTAGGACCTCATACTCTATTGTTGGATCAAGGTTAGGTTTCGGTAAATGTAAAGAATCCGCATCGAATCGTCTTTTAAATTCAGATTGAACTGCCCTTTCGTTAGCTCCTACCTCCACACATTAAACTCATAGTTTTCATTGACTATCGCTATGAGAACGATGATGAACGTCTTCTTGTAGTTAAAATAAAGTGATTAAAATAAAATTATAAATGGGGCTTTTTAATATGCACATGTTTTCTGTCAATTGCGATAATACAATTGCCGAAATTCCACTGGCTCTCAAAGCTTAGTTCGATTTCTTTACACTCATCTTCATTTTTGGGCATCTGAAACAATAATAATAATTAATTTTCTTTTTCAGATCAAACCGAAGAAATGCAAAACAGTGCAATACCCACCATCTGTCGGCACAGTTCCAATTCAACGCGTGTACCGGACCAACACACCGCCTATCAGGCAACCCTTGCTTCCACAGTTGTTTATCGGACCAGCACACCAAATATTTCTGACTCATCGAATGCTTCCTTCGGTTTTTACGACTTTACGGTCGATGTAAATCCATAGCAAATTGTTGAACATTAATATCTTGTAAAAAGACAAGTCCTTTCATTACCTCAATAAACGGCTTGAGTGATTTAATAATGTGTTGATATGTCTTGACTATAATCCGGCCAAGACTCTGCAGAAAAATCCCAGTTACAAATTTTAAATCGGCAAAACTTTGCCCAGTGACTAAAAACGCAGGGTAGCTGAAAGCCTCTCATATGGAGTTATTGAGTCCCATGTGTGTGTCCATTCGCCTAATTTTGGGATTTACTAAGCTTAATAGGTTGCTCCATCCATTCGGAGGAAATTTTGTAAGTCCATGGGGGATGTTTCGTTGAGCTCCTACAACAACTTTGTGTGGGTGCATTGCTCTCGCTTGGCATACCACTTTTTCACCCAAATACTGTACTTTCGCTTTTGAAGCTATTTTTTATACCCTGAACCCATTGAAAATGGGAGATCAGGGTATAATGTTTTTCTGAAAATGAATGTAACAGGGAGAAGGAGACATGGCAGACCCCATAAAGTATATATATTCTTGATCAGCTCGATGAGCTGAGTTGAAATAGCCCTGTTCGTCTGTCCGTCCGTCCGTCCGTCCGTCCGTGTGAACGCAGCGATCTCGTAAGCCACAATAGCTAGAGCTCTGACTTCAGTGTATACTCGTGTATACCCTACGCAGTACCAATTTTTTTTTAGATTATCGATAACTCATCCCGTTTCCTTATTAACGATAAAAATCGATAGCTTTACTTCGTTTTTGTATACCGTAAAAGCTATAGAATGCAAATTTACTGTGTAGATCCGTGTAATGAATGCGGAGATTTTTTATTTTTTTGATTTTGGATGCCAAATATTTCAAATACTAGAGACTTGTGCTTTGGCACACATACGAATGACATAATCACGCTGTGAAAGTTTGATTAAGAAAGTCCATCAACAAAAATAATTTAATTTACCATAATATAGGCATATTGCAGCCCGAGCGCAGTCGCTGCGTCAACTGCGCAGTCAGCAGAGCGCATGCTTATGCGTGCGTGCGTATGCATGTGTATGTGTGTGTGTTGTTCGCAATATTTGTATATGCAAAATAAGCATAGCATGTTGGGAAGATTGGCTCTTCGCAGGGCTCAGGGTATCTCGTAGTCGAGCCGTCTCGAGTAGAGCACTCTTACTTGTTTTTTTAAATTTGGATACCCTAAGCCCATTGAAAATGGAAAATCATGGTATAATGGTTTTGTTAAAATGTATGTAACAGGCAGAAGGAGGCGTGACAGACCCTATAAAGTATATATATTCTTGATCAGAACGTCGAGCTGAGTCGATGTAGCTCTGTCCGTCTGTCCGTCCGACTATCCGTCCGTCCGAAGTAGATCAAGTTTACTTTAAAACAAATTCAATACCTTTTATCGTTTAAATGTTATCGATTTAAAACGTTATCGAAACTCAGTTATAAATTTATATATTCCACATCTTTAGAGATAGCGTCTTCAAATTTTGTATTTAGTATAATGTGTTGCTAATACAATTTTTACTTTTGTCACATTTTGGATATCATCCCCCCTTTCCTTCCCTTCCCCCCAAACTTGTAAAAACCGTATTTCAAATACTAGAGACTTGTGATTTGGAAAATAAACACATATAAATGACATTATCTCAATTTGAAAGTTTGATTAAGAAAGTCCATCTACAAAAGAAGTTATTGAACATTTAATTTCCCATAGTAAAGCCTTTGAAAGCAGCCCACGTTCAGTCGCTGCGCTTACTGTGCAGTCAGTACAGCTCGTGCTTAAGCGTATGCGTATGTGTGTGTGCATGTGTGTGAGCATGTATTGCTTGCTGCGAAGAACCGATATTCCAAATATTCTATGCTTATTTAACATATATACAAGCAATACATGCACACACACAGTTTGGTGGGAAGGGAAGGAAAAGGGGGATGATATCCAAAATGTGACAAAAATCAAAATTGTATAAATTACACATTATACTGAATAAAAAATTTGAAGACTTTAGCTCTAAGGATGTGGGAGATATAAGTTTATAACTGAATTTCCATAACGTTTTAAATCGATAACTTTAAAACGATCAAATTTATCGAATTTTTGGAAAAAAAAACTCGATCTGCGCGTGCTACACACGAACCTACATAAAAAATTGCAAGTCTCAAGCTCTTATAGATTATGAGATCGACGCGTTCAAACATACAGACAGACGGACGGACAGGGCTAAATTAACTCAGCACGTCGCCCTGATCAAGAATATATATATGTCGGAGTGTCAGAGGTTCGAGCGGGCTGGCGCCGTGTCGGTGCGTTGCTGCGGTGTGCGTTGCTGCGTCTTTGAGTATTGCGCAATATGATGAAATTGGGAAGTCACGTTTTAGCAGGGCGACAGCGTGTCGGCGCGTATTAAGTGTGTGTTGGTGCGTCTTTAGAAATTTGACACTAATGCACCGTTTTAGCGGGGCGACAGCGCTGTGTCGCTGTCGCCGAGTGTGGTTCGGGGGTAGGCTCGAGAAAAAAAAGAGACACGAGGGTTAGTTGTGTTTGAGATCTGAGAGCTACCGAAACTCACTGCGCTAAATAATGGAAAAGAATCTTAATGCTGCAACATATACATACTTTTAACAAAACCATTATAACCTGTTTTCCTATTTTCAATGGGTTCAGGGTATAAAACGACATGGCAGATAAGTCTTCACCCATACGGGGTGTAGCAAACAGCAAAAGCTTATATCTCCTAAATTTTTTGAGATAGAAGCTTCAAAATCAGATAATTGAGTGACATCCTATCGATGACCTAAAAATAATTGTTACGCCAAAATTTACAGTTACGTTACCCCTTCTAAGGATTATACTGGAGGCGAGACAAATCGGATAGATCTATAAGCAATGTTTTGGAAGTAGTAGTAGTAGCATTTTGACCGTTAATGATTATTCTGCATTGGTAGCGCACGATTGCAACTACGTGCGACGTTCTTATTTGTTATAAATAAATCCATGAAAAATTTAACTTGGTAATAATATTTAAAGATCGTCTTCTAGATATATTTTTATTTTGTTTCATACACAGTAAAACAAAAGCATATAACAGTACATATATATGAATACTAATGTGCAATAAAATGACATATATAAATTCATACACAGAATGTAATGACATATGTAATGTTAAAATCCATTATTTATTGCATCTATTATTAATAATTAGTTAAAACTTTCAGTTTTTTTAAGTTTTAGATTTTTATACTCATTCACGAAGTGAAAAGAGTATTTTGGTTGTCCGTCACGCTGTCCGTCCGTCTGTCCGTCCGTCCGTCTGTCCGTATGAGTGCAAACCATTTCCACACTATTGAAGCTAGAGACTTAAAATTGGGAACATATACTCGTGTATACCCTCGAATTATACTGTATCAAGATTTTCCCGATACGCCCACTAGGGGCGTGGCTAATCGGAAAATGCATTTTCCGATATCTCAGAAACACTACTTCTAGAAGAGCTACAGAGTTGCAATTGGAATGTATACTCGTGTCAACAACCCAAGATCAACAAGTAAGAACGTTGCAGTCGGGCGTTACCGACTGCGGTATACTCATTCACACCCGCAAAGATCACGCCCATTGCCACGCCCACAATTGGTTTGTACATATATAATTTTTTGGAGGAGATCAGCAGTAAAATCGTCATAAAATTTTGATTTTCTCACTGAGAATCGGAAAAACGTACAGTTTTTACCGATTTGCCACGCCCCCAGTGGGCGTAGACATATAATTTTTGGCCAGTTCTTAGAAGTAGTGAAGGGTAACGTAAGTGTGAAATTTGGATGCTTACACTCAAAAAATGCGAAAATTACGGTATTTTTTAGCCGGGCATGCCCCATAAGGGGCGTAAAAATTACTTTCGGGGCATCGATAGAGGAGCTCACCAGTAACTCAACCATCTAATATACTGATTTTTCAAATTCTGTTATATTTTGAGCACTATTTATGCTAGAGATTTGAAATTTGGTATATATATTCGGGTTGACAACCCAAGATAAAAAATCTATAGCGGATATATCTACACCCATAGGGGACGTAGCAAACCGCAAAAGTTTATAGCTCCTACAGTTGTAGAGCTAGACGCTTCAAAATTGGATCGTTGAGTTACTGTTGAGCTCCTCTATCGATGACCTAAAATTAATTTTTAGGCCCCTTTTGGGGCATGCCATGCTAACAAATACACGGTTATTTACGCATTTTTGGAGTGTAAACATTCAAATTTCACGCTTACTTTACCCTTGACCACTTCTAAGAACTGACTAAAAATTATATGTCTACGCCCACTGGGGGCGAGGCAAATCGGGAAAAACTGTATCTTTTTCCGTTTCTCAGTGATAAAATCAAAATTTTATGGCGATATTACTGCTGACCTCCTCTATTAATCTCCAAACTATTGTATATGTACAAAGCAATTGGGGGCGTGGCAATGGGCGTGACCTGTGCGGGCGTGAATGAGTATTCCGCAGTCGGTAGCGCCCGATTGCAACGTTCTTACTTGGTTTTGTGTTTTTTTTGGTGGGTAAAGATTGAAGTGAACCGGACTTTTTTATTTTTTTATTTCAAAAGCACCAGCATAAAGCCACATCACATCTTATTTCTGATTCTCCTTAAAGTGTATAATATAATGCTTATTATTGTTAAACATTGAATAATATAATCTTATGCAGCTTAAATTTATATTTCTGGTTTTAACTGCCTTAATATATATATTTTTTTACGAATAATTCATCATGTAGTATTAATAAGGTTTTCGGCATAACATTTTTTTGACGTTTTATATTAACAATACCATTTTTGAAACTGGGTTCAATATAAATGGGCTTCAAACCATGGTGCTAACGTAACTTTATATATAGGATCAAAGTATTTATAATTTTTATAAGGAAATACGACATGTACTAATTTTGTTATGGAAGCAATTATATAGTATATAGTAAAATAGGTATAGAAATTATGCATAGTAAACAAGTGTAATAAAGTGTAAATGTAACGATTGGCCTTTGTTTATTATTATTGAATTTAAGAAAATTTATAAATTTTAAGCTTTAGTTGGACAGTATACAACAAAATACCAAAATAAATGTTTACATAACTATGTATATACATGCACTGTCATAAACATATTTGCAAACTCCTAAATATATATATATATATATGAATATTTCGTCCTAGAGAAAGCCCATTTTAAAGTTGCGGGAGGATTTCTAAATTGTAAAATAACGGATATTCGTTGAAAATTAATTTAATAATTTAAATAACTACACATGGTACAATGTTTAAAAATATGTCCATTGGTCAATCGCATACTGGGTCCGCAATGGAGATTATTCCTGTGTTGTCTTGCCAGTCGAACGCAACAAAGTTACTCCGTTGCAAGTAGTGAAAAATTCTCAAAATTTATCTTACCTTGTACTGATTCGTCATCAAGGTCATCGGTGCTGCAAGTGATGCGTGCTGTAAATAGAGACTTTTAAGAAATACTTTCAATATTATACAATGCTGAGACTCACCTCTAGAGCCCTTTGTTGAATTAACACCAATAGTACTATTACTAGCACCATTACGACTATAAAGCACATTCTCTAAGTAAGATAATCCGTTGTTGTTAACAATATTCAATCCTAAGCATGTTTCTATTTGCTTCCAACGGTGAAGTCGTTCCTGTAATTCGTTAGTTACTTCTCCAAGCGCATTACGTGCTTCAACAATAGAGCGGTCAACGTCATCAATGCTCTTACCGTGCGTAGAAACGAATGCACCAACCAAGCTTGAACGCTTTTTACGTAATTTTTCACATGCTTCACGTGCGGATTGAAGTTGTTTTTCCGCCGAAAAACGTTTTTTTTGATGATTCTTGCTTTCTAGCTCATATGTGTACTGTAGCCATGATTGTAGCTGCTGAGGTGGAGTCCAACAATTGTCCACCAACTCGTATTCAGCACGTGTTAATTCATTGCGCAGCATTTCAATTTCTTTTTTTAACTGCTGTACCTCTAGATCTGAGCTTGACGAACTAAGTGAAGGTACCTCTTTAAGCCGCCTTTCAAGATCCAGTTTTTCCGTTGCAACATTTTCCTGCTCCATACGAGCTAGCTCTAATTCCTAAATTAGCAAATTAAATGTAAATTATTATTTTGAAATTGTTATTTTGACGACTTGAAAGCCCTATAGTACCTTTTGCATTTCCTGCAAACTTTGTTCAGCCCGTTGTAATCCTTCCATGTCCTGCGCCATTCGACGCAAGTGTCGCTTAGCATTCTTATTTTGCTGATAAGCATACCAACATCCTATTATAGCACTCAATAAAAGAGTGACAAGAATATAATCCTTCCAGCGAGTGCCGGTTTCTGCAAAAAGAATAAAGCGCTCAAATAATTACTCAGAAAGTTGGTGTGTCAACTGTTATTTGAACCTACCTCGTGGCGGTCCAAAGAGAACAACATCCATAGCTTTAAGCGAAATTTTTTGCTTATGAATTGGGTCTTTTATACCCAGAACATTGCTTACGTAATGTAGATTATTTACAGCCAACCTAAAACAAATCAATTTAATAACATTATAAATATGTTATGTATATGTTGTAGCATTAAGATTATTTGCCATTATTTAGCGCACCGATTTTCGGTCGCTCTGAGAACTCAAACACAACTAACTCTTGTGTCTCTTATTTCTCTCAAGCCTACCCCCGAACCACGCTCGGCGACTGCGATGCAACGCTGTCGCTCAGCTAAAACGGTGCATTACTGTCAAATATCTAAGACGCACTCAATACGCGCCGACACGCTGTCGAACCGCTAAAACGGGACTCCCCAATTTCATCATATTGCGCAATACTCAAAGACGCAGCAACGCATACGTGTTATTACGCACCAACACGCTGTCGCCACGCTAAAACGGGACCTCCCAATTCCATCATATTGCGCAGTAGTCAAAGACGCAGCAACGCACCCTGCTGTTACGCCGCGACACAGCGCCAGCCCTCTCGAACCTCTGACGCTCCGACACGGCCATCCTGACCATAACACGACCTCGTGTAGTTTTACAAAAATGCCTTACTGCATAATTCATTTTATCTATAAATTTTCGAAAGTTCTTTAAGATTAACATTCTCCTTTTTGATTACAACGATTTTTGCTTCAGGGTTTCATACAAAATTTTATCTTCAACTTTTAGTTTCGTTCTTAAACTGCTATAAAATTAATCTTTAGCCTAATTAAACTGTCTTCACTATCCTTTTTATAATCATAGACTCAACTGGTTTTGCATTACATCATCTTATGCGTCACACGCCATGATCAAAACTTTTCTTATCAGCCCCTTCATTCATCCATACTGTCTCTTTCAACAGTTTCACTCTCAATCGTTTCAATACTGTCTCTTCCAACAGTTTTATTCTAAATCTTTTCAATACTGTCTCTTTCAACAGTTTTCACTCTCAATCGTTTCAATACTGTCTCTTTCAACAGTTTCACTCGCAATCGTTTCAATACTGTCTCTTTTAGCAGTTTTCACTCTCAATCGTTTCAATACTGTCTCTTTCAACAGTTTCATTCTCAATCGTTTCAATACTGTCTCTTTCAACAGTTTCACTCTCAACCGTTTCAATACTGTCTCTTCTCAATCTTTTCAGTACTGTCTCTTTCAACAGTTTCATTCTCAATCTTATTCAAATCCTCATCACTACTTTCTAACTCAACTGGTACATACCCTTCTGGCAATTTCCTTATATCGTGATGAGCATATTTGTATTTTCTATTATTTGTCAATGACCTTAGGATATATCTATCTCCGTCCAACAATTCAGCTATTTGTAACGGTCCCCTAAACTTTGGACTTAACTTCGTTTAATGCCTTGCTTCATTCTTAAACAACACAAATTCTCCTACTTCGTATCCAACAACCTTAGCCTTGGTTTTATCAAACCGTTTCTTGCTATATACTGCCGCTGATATATTTTGCACTGCTCGAGCTCTTGATTCTGCCAAATCACAATTGACAATGCCAATAAACAATTCTAAAGCGCTTGCCTTTGTCACTCGACTTACTGTACAATTTAAGGCCAACTGTACCTCACCTAATGCGTTTTGCCAAGAGTTTTTTTCAAGTGCTCATAATGCGTTCCACCTGTCCGTTAGCTCTACTTGCGCCTGTCGCAACCATATGCAAACTTATTTTCTGTTGAGAACATAACTCACTAAATTTAGAGCTAGCAAAACACCTACCCTGGTCTGCTATTATGCGGTTTGGTACTCCAAACAAAGATACAGCCAAACAATGATACCGACGATGTCACAGCACCTATGCAATTGTCAGCATCAATCTTAAGTGTGTGTGTTAAATAAACAAATTTGGTAAAAGCGTCCACTTGGACAATAACATATTCCTTCTGATCAGACTTGCCACTCAACTTTCCTGTTACGTCTATGTGTATCGTGTGCCAAGGTGTGCTGACCTTTGGTATTGGATGCAGTCTAGCTTGAATTTTACCCGACGATAACTTTGACATCTTACAAGTAATACAGTTTTCAACAAACTTTCGTATATTGGCAAAGATTGAGTTCTACCATTTCTCTGAATTTTTCGATAAAGTAATCCTGCTCTCAACTCATAAGTTTTTGCAATGCCCTCGGCAAGAGAATTGTCCTTCAGTTTGTTCACAATATTGATAATATCGAAATCCTTCCGCTGTTCAGCCATAAGCCAATCACTAGATATCTCTGCCAAATTAACTCGTTTTTCAGGAACTTTAGAAGTATCAATCACATCAGCGGATGGTAGATTTCTGGAAAAGAAATCAGCATGAGCCATTCCTTTACCCTCTCTATACTGCAAATCAAATGAGAACGACTGTAAATAAGCCCACCATCTTTGTGCTCTGGGAGATAGGTCACGTTTAGTTCTTGATGCTTTAAGTGAGTTGCAATCGGTAAAAACAACAAAATCTCTACACATCAAATAATGACGAAAATGCTTTATAGCCATGACAACCGCAAGGGTCTCCAACTCATAAGAATGGTATCGTGATTCAGCAGGTAAAGTAGCCTTACTGAAAAATTCAACAACATGATGCTTGTTATCAATTTTGTGTAGCAAGATGGCTCCATATCCACGAGCACTTGCATCAGTATGCAATTCGATTGGATATTTAGGGTCAAAAATAGCTAAAACTGGCTTCTGTGTAAGTACTGAAATAACTTCTTGTCTTATTTGTTCATGTTCTGGCTTCCAAACAAACTCGTTCTTTTCCGATGTCAAAAGATACAAAGGCTTCATGAAACACAACATTGCATAAATTGCTGAAAGTAAGACGGTAATCCAATAAATTGTCTTAAAGCAGGGACTGACTGAGGAGGCGGTAGAGCAGTTAACGCTAAAACTTTAAGTGAATTTGGACGAATTTGGCCTGCGCTCACTTCGTATCCCAAATGTTAAACTGTCGACTTGAGAAACGAACACTTTTTAAAATTGAACATAAATCCAGCTTTTGTGAGAATATCAAGGGTAATCTGTAATCTTTCTAAAGCTTCAGCTTTTGTTGTAGCCACCACCAATATGTCATCCATATAGACAACTACAAATGTATTTGCAAGTTCCCCAAGCGTATGCATCACTGTACGCTGAAAAACTGAAGGTGGATTTTTAAGACCAAACGGCATTGACAAAATTTATAGAAGATTTTGAATAATTTTCCAATAAATCGTTTAATTCATCCCTATCTTCGCCGACAAGATCACTATCCAATTTAGAATATATATCATCATTTAAACAACAGTTTACAGATTTGGGCCTAACAATTTCAAATTTTCCCGGTGACACAATGAGTATTTCTCGACCAATCACAATGTCGCTCTCCAAATACTGATCGCCCAAAACGTGGAACAGCATCTCAATACAATGTTAATTTTTACGTTGCCAAGTATTTGCAATGTACTACAAATGCTGTCATTCCCAATACCCTTCAACATTACTATGTTGTTAATTCTTTTACCGACCAACTTAGTACTTATCTTATGTTTAATCAACGAACATTCCGCTCCAGAGTCAAAAATTATCAAAAACATAGCTGCTGGTGTTTCTACACTGGTGAAGCGCTGTACAAAAATTTCCGTAAACTCGGTCCAGTTTATGTCAGGATAACATATTTGTGAGAGCCACTGCGACGCACTGCCTTCCAACGCTGCACTCAAAGCCATCACCAATGCACTGCCTTTTATGTTATTTTCCGCCAGAATTATATTTACTGTAGCACACCACGCGGATGCGTCGCCGCCAACAAGATCTTTTTAATATTACTGCTACACTTTATGTTCACACAACGACGCAGACGCACAATAAATTGATTCGAAGCTAATTTCTAACGCGCTCCTGCTAGCACGTACGGCACTCGCCGTGGATCATTTGTCATATTAGGTAGCGAGCCAGATCCCACTTCTGATGTTGCAGCAGTAAGAATTATGTTCAATTATTTAGCGCAGTGAGTTTCGGTCGCTCTGAGAACTCAAACACAACTAACTCTTGTGTCTCTTATTTCTCTCAAGCCTACGCCCGAACCACACTCGGCGACAGCGACGCAACGCTTTCGCCCCGCTAAGACGGTGCATTACTGTCAAATATCTAAGACGCACTCAATACGCGCCGACACGCTGACGAACCGCTAAAACGGGACTCCCCAATTTCATCATATTGCGCAATACTCAAAGACGCAGCAACGCATATGTGTTATTACGCACCAACACGCTGTCGCTCCGCTAAAACGGGTCCTCCCAATTCCATCATATTGCGCAGTACTCAAAGACGCAGCAACGCACACTGTTGTTACGCCCCGACATAGCGCCAGCCCTCTCGAACCTCTGACGCTCCGACATATACATAAATATAGCGAGCACTTCATATGCACAATCAATTGAGTCTGATCATATATCGGACACTTCAAATACTTAACCCAGGTCATATACTTATACAAATACAAAAACAACTAGTTAGAATAAGCCATATATTCCCCCCGCGATCAATGTCACTATTACATAGCTTTAAGTACTAGCGAAGGACATTTGTATCCATTGTCATTATTTTAATGCTAATGGTTTTACATCCTATTTTACATCCGTATTTCAAATACTGGAGACTTCTGCTTAAGAAGCTTACATACATATGCATGACATAATCAATCTCTGAAAGTTTGATTAAGAAATTCCATCCACAAAAAAAAGTAATTAAACATTTAATTTCTCATAATATAGGCATATTGCAGCCCAAGCGCAGTCGCTACGCTACCTGCGCAGTTAGCAGAGCGCGTGCTTATGCGTGCGTGCATATGTGTGTGTTTTTTATCGTAATGTGTCTATAAAAGAAGTGTAGAATGTTTGAAATATCGGCTCTTCTCAGGGCTCATGGGATCTTCTATTCCAGCAGTCTCGACTGCAGCATTCTTACTTGTTTTATTTGAAAGTGTCATTAAAAAACATCAATTTCGCAGCCGATTGGCTCAATGTGAAAGTGAAATATACAAATTCGATCACCATAAACACAAACATTATTGTACTAGTTAACTCAATCATAATCCAATTGATCCGCCAAATTATCTTCGTGACGTGTCGCGCGACTATTACTACAGATTTTCATCGAAACCATAGATACTTTGGACTATTTGAAATTCTGTGTTGATACAAAGGGCATTACTTATACCTGGGCCTTACAAATCATAAAATTTATCTTTGTAAGTCATAAGTAATATAATTTAACTTTTCAATCCAGATAACATAAAACCCAGAAAGTGTCACAACAAAACCCAAGATATAGCCATGAAATTAAAACAAGTAAGAACCAATTGGTTTATACATATATATAATCAAAGACAAATCATTAGACAAGGTCAACGATAACATGGTCATTAAAATTTGAGTTTCTCACTGAGAAACGATCTGCCACGCTCCCAGTGTGCGTAGACATATAATTTTTGGCCAGTCCTTAGAAGTGGTCTAGGGCAACGTAAGTGTGTATGGATGCTTGTACTCAAACAATTCACCCTTAAAAGGGCGATAAAATTATTTGATTGAATCATTGATAGAGGAGCTTACCAGTAACTCATCCATCCAATTTTGAAGCTGCTAGCTCTATAACTGTAGGAGCTATAAACTTTTGCGGTTTGCCACGCCCCCTATGTGCGTAGATATATCCGCCATAGCTTTTTGGGTTATCAACGCGAGTATACATTCCAAATTTCAACTCTAGCACTTTCACAAGTAGTGTTTCTGAGAATATACTCATTCACAATTCATTCGTGAATGAGTATAAAAATAAATATGCATGGATTTCAACTTGCTCATTACTTATGTAAAAGGCTATAGAGTTTGCTCTACTACCGGAAATAATACACATATGTAAAACATAAAAAACACAAGTAAGAACGTTGAGCGTTGCCGACTGCGGAAAACACAGCTACCTATTGATATACATGCCACATCCCTATTGATATACATAATTTCTAGCGAATCAATAGAGGAGGTCAACAGTAATATAGTAAAAAAATGTTGAGCTCATAGCTGCAAAACTGTAGACGATATAGCTTTCTTCGATTTGCCACGCCCCCAGTGTGCGTAGAATTATACATTTTGGACAGTCGTTAGAAAGCAACTAGGGTAACGAAACTGTAATATTTGGATGTTCCCGCTAAAAAATTTGAAAATTACTGGGTATTTTTTGGTAAAGAGGCGTAAAAATTATTTTTATTTTGGGTTGTCAATCCGAGTATATATATTAAATTTCAAGTCTCTAGCATCAATAGCGCTCAAATATAACCGAATTAAAGCATTCACTATATAGTCAGAACTCACGTGACAAATTCGGGCGTTCTATTGGGTTGTTCACTAAGTAATTTCGTTTTTTTAGTGCAATTTAAACACAATTTTTTTTATTATCTAAAACATTTTTATGAAATTATGTATTCTCCATTTTGACCCAATACCTTTTGCCATCTTTCGGGCAAAAAATTGATTCCACGCCCATACAATTTTTGATCCTTGCTGGCAAAAAACTGGACCAAGTGGTTTTTAACGTCCTGATTTGAAGTGAAGATTCTCCCATCCAAAAAATGTTGCAGAGAGCGGAACAAGTTCTAATCCGAAGGTGCCAAGTCTGGAGAATATGGTGGGAGTGATAACACTTCCCATTCAAGCTGCAAAAGCAATAGCTCTAAAACTGTAGAAGATGCAGCTTTACCCGATTTGCCACGCCCCATACGGTACACGAGATTTGGCGGAAGTGAGAGCTCAAGCAGTACAAAATATTTCAGCTGCTGCAATATATAAGGCGCAGTTGTATAAAAACAAGGGTAAAGTTGTTAGGCAGAAGGAGGCGTGGCAGACCCCATAAAGTATATATATTCATGATCAGGGTGACAAGCCGAGTCGATTTAGCCCTGCCCGTCCATCCGTCCGTCCGTCTGTCCGTATGTTTGAACGCGTCGATCGCAGAATCTATAAGAGCTAGAGACTTGAATTTTTTTATGTAGATCCGTGTATGGCACGCGCAGATTAAGTTTGTTTCAAAAAATCGATAAATTTGATCGTTTTAAAGTTATCGATTTTAAACGTTATCGAAATTCAGTTATAAGTTTATATCTTATAAAGCTAGAGTCTCCAAATTTTGTAATTGGTATGATATAGAGTTTATACAATTTTGATTTTTGTTACATTTTGTATACAATCCCCCCTTTCCACCAAACTTGTAAAAGCCGTACTTCAAATACTAGAAACTTGTGCTTTGGCAATTACATACATATAAATGACATTATCACGTCCTGAAAGTTTGATTAAGAAAGTCCATCTACAAAGAAACTTATTCAACAATTAACTTCCCATAGAGTAGCCATAATGAAGCCCAAGCGCAGTCGCTGCGCTAGCTGCGCAGTCAGAAGAAGGCGTCCTTATGCTTATGTGTATGTGTGTATGTGTGTATGTGTGTGTGCATGTAATGTTTTTATATATGTATATGTTAAATAAGCATAGAATGTTTGGAATATAGGGTCTTTACAGGGTTCAGGGGATCTCCTAGTCGGGTACCGCCGACTAGAGCTTTCTTACTTGTTTTTTTTTTGTTAAAATGTGTGTAAAAGGCAGAAGGAGACATGGCAGACCCCATAAAGTGTGTATATTCCTGATCAGCTCGATAAGCTGAGCAGAAATAGCCCTGTCCGTCTGTCCATCCGTCCTTCCGTCCGTATGAACGCAGCGATCTCGTAAACCATAAAAGCTACAGATTTGAAATTTTCTCATAACTCATCCCGTTTCCTTAATATCGATAAGGAGATTTTGTAATTTTTGGATTTTGTATTCCACGCTTCCTTCGCCTAAAATTTGCAAAAAACATATTTCAAATACTAGAGACTTGTGTTTTGATAAATATACACAGATAAATGACATTATCACGCAGTGAAAGTTTGATTAAAAAAGTTTATCTACAAAAAGAGTTATTAAACATTTAATTTCCCATGTAATAGGCATATTGCAGCCCGAGCGCAGTCGCAAAGCTGACTGCGCAGTTAGCAGAGCGTTGTGTTGCTTGAAATATTGGTATATGCAAAATAAGCATAGAATGTTGGGAATATTGGCTCTTCGCAGGGATCAGAGTATCTCGTAGTCGAGCAGTCTCGACTAGAGCACTCTTACTTGTTAATATATAATTCACTATCAAATGTAAACGCTGAAAAAATAATAAACATTTAAATGTCAACAAAATAACAAAATTACATTTAGACAAAGACAATACATGAATTATACTCAATAATAAATCATTCATTGCGGAAACTAAAGATCTTATAGTGAATAAGTGTGTTACAGGGATTTTAGACCAAGAAAAAAACAGAATGCAGATATTAAACTAGTAAGAACGTTGCAGTCGGGCGCTACCGACTGCGGGATACTCATTCACACCCACACAGATCACGCCCACAATTGGTTTGTACATATATAATTTTTTGGAAATCAATAGAGGAGATCAGCAGTAATATCGTCATAAAATTTTGATTTTCTCACTGAGAATCGGAAAAAGATACAGTTTTTCCCGATTTGCCACGCCCCCAGTGGGCGTAGACATATAATTTTTGGCCAGATCTTAAAAGTAGTGAAGGCTAACGTAAGTGTAAAATTTTGTTTTTACGCTCAAAAAATGCGAAAATGACAGGGTATTTTTTAGCCGGGCATGCCCCAAAAGGGGCGTAAAAATTATTATTAGGTCATCGATAAAGAAGCTCAACCATCCATTTTTGAAGCTTCTAGCTCTAAAACTGTAGGATCTATAAACTTTTGCAGTTTGCCACGCCCTCTTAGGGCGTAGATATATCCGCCATATCTTGTTCAACTTGGGTTGTCAACCTGAGTATATGTACCAAATTTCAAGTCTCTAGCGTCAATAGTGCACAAAATATTACAGAATTTGAAAAATCCCTATATAGTCAGATCCGATTTGCCACGCCCGTGGATACATAGTTTCTTAGTCGATCTTCATAGGATCGTAGCAGTAACTTACGTGCCAAATTTGGGCATGAGTATATTGGTTTTGTGCAATGTCCGTCACGCTGTCTGTCCGTCTGTCCGTATGAACGCAAGCCGTTTGCACAGTTTTGAAGCTAGAGTGTTGAAATTTGGAATATATACTCGTGTATACCCTCGAATTATAAAGTGTCAAGGTTTTCCCGATACACCCACTAGGGACGTGGCAAATCGGAAAAGGCATTTTCCGATATCTCAGAAACACTACTTCTAGAAGTGCTAGAGAGTTGCAATTTGGAATGTAGACTCGTGTTGACAACTCAAGATGACAAAGATATGGCGGATATATCTACGCCCATTGGGGGCGTGGCAAATCGGGTAAAACTGTATCTTCTACAGTTTTAAAGCTAGAATGCCCAAATTTGGCACGAAGGTTACTGCTACGATTCTATGGAGATCGACAAAAAACTATATATTCACGCTTACTAGGGGCATGGCAAATAGGATCTGACTATATAGTGATTTTTCAAATTCTGTAATATTTTGAGCACTATGAATGCTAGAGACTTGAAATTTGGTATATATACTCGGGTTGACAACCCAAGATGAAAAAGATATGGCGGATATATCTACGCCAATAGGAGGCGTGGCAAACCGCAAAAGCGTATAGCTCCAGTTTCTTTTTACAGTTTTAGAGCTAAAAATTGGCTGGTTGAGTTACTGGTGAGTTCCTCTATCGATGACCCAAAAATAATTTTTACGCCCCTTATGGGGCATGCCCGGCAAAAATATACCCTGTAATTTTCGCATTTTTTGAGTGTAAGAATCCACATTTCACTCTTACGTTACCCTTCACTACTTCTAAGCACCGGCCAAAAATTATATGTCTACGCCCAATGGGGGCGTGCCAAATCGGGAAAAACTGTACGTTTACCGACTCTCAGTGAGAAAATCAAAATTTTATGATGATATTACTGCTGATCTCCTCTATTATCTCCAAAATATTTTATATATTTACAAACCAATTGGGGGCGTGGCAATGGGCGTGATCTGTGCGGGTGTGAATGAGTATTCCGGAGTCGGTAGCGCCCGACTGCAACGTTCGTACTTGTTAAGGCTGAGGAAGTGACATATGTATTCACACACTTTGCTTCCAATCCACATTTGATATTTATAACACACATTCCTTTCTCACGATAATAACGTAAACAATATGGAATTATCAAAAAAGTAGCAATAACAATTCTGGCTTCCCACGAACGTATCAAAGCTGAGGATTGCTTAGCGCCTTCAGAACTTAGCATAATTAGTCTTAATTTTCATCTGTATTCCGTAGTATCAAGATATTATTTAATAAAGTTGTAGTCTTTTTATAAAACCGAATGACAACCTATGAAATTATATATATATATATATATATATATATATATATATATATATATATATATATATATATATATATATATATATATATATGTCGGCGCGTACTGTTTGTATGTGTGTGGTTGTAGTTTTCGGTATTTCACAATGATAATTTCATCATAATGCGTCGGATTCTAGTTATGCGTATTGGTGCGTCTTTCGATATTTCGCAATAATTATCTTCAGCATAAGCCTTTGTAAGGGCTGTGATTGGTTGATTAAGTTGTCGGTTCTAGGAAGTCCTGTTTTAGCGCGGCGGCAGCGCTGCGTCGCTGTCGCCAAGCGTGGTTCGGGCTTGAGAAATAAGAGACACAAGAGTTAGTTGTGTTTGAGTTCTCAGAGCGACCGAAACTCGCTGCGCTTAACCATGGAAAACAATCTTAACGCTACAACATCAGAAGTGGGATCTGGCTCGCTACCTAATATGACAAATGATCCTTGGCGAGTGCCGGACGTGTTAGCGGGAGCGCGTTAGAAATTTGCTTCGAATCAATTTATCGTGTGTTTGCGTCGTTGTGTGAACATAGTGTAACAATAATATTGAAAAGATCTTGTTGGCGCAGACGCATCCGCGTGGTGTGCTACAGTAAATATAATTCTGGCGGAAAATAACATAAAAGGCAGTGCTTTGGTAATGGCTTTGAGTGCAGCGTTGGAAGGCAGTGCGTCGCAGAGGCTCTCACAAATACATAAATTGGACCGAGCTTAAGAAAATTTTTGTACAGCGCTTCACCAGCGTAGAAATACCAGCTATGTTTTTGACAATGTTTGATTCTGGAGCGGAATGTTCGTTGATTAAACAAAAGATAAGTACTCAGTTAGCCGGTAAAAGAATTAACAACGTAGTTATGTTGAAGGGTATTGGAAATTACAGCATTTGTTGTACATTGCAAATACTTGGCAACGTAAAAATTAATTAATAATTATCATTAATTGATTGATTGAGAAATACTGTGGCAGGGTTTTCTTGTCATTGTATCACCGGGAAAATTTGAAATTGTTAGGCCAAAATCTGTAAACTGTTGTTCAAATGATGATATATTTTTTTTAAATTGGATACTGATCTTGTCGGCGAAGATAGGGATAAATTAAACGATTTATTAGAAAATTATTAAAAATCTTTTATAAAGGGAATTTCTTCTTATAGAGTCAGTACAGGCGAGATGAAAATTAAGTTAGTAGACCTCAGAAAAATTGTTCAAAGAAGACCATGCAGACTTAGTCCAAATGAAAGAGAGTTGGTACGCGAGATGATTAAAGAACTAGTAGAATGCAATGTCATAAGGCCAAGTTGCTCACCTTATGCAAGTCCTATGATGTTTGTGAACAAATTGAAGGACAATTCTCTTGCCGAGGACATTGCAAAAACTTATGAGTTGAGAGCAGGATTACTTTATCGAAAAATTCAGAGAACTCGATCTTTGCCAATTGTTTCAAGGGCATTTAGGTGGTCTGTAATAAATCAGATTCACGAGACAATCATGCACTTAGGTTGAGAGAAGACGTTAGATAAGGCCTATGATTATTATTGGTTCGATAGCATGTCTAAGTATATACGAAAGTTTGTTGAAAACTGTTTTACTTGTAAGATGTCAAAGTCATCCTCGGGTAAAATTCAAGCTAGAATTCATCCAATAGCAAAGGTCAGCACACCTTGGTACACGATACACATAGACGTAACAGGAAAGTTGAGAGGCAAGTCTGATCAGAAGGAATATGTTATTGTCCAAGTGGACGCTTTTACCAAATTTGTTTATTTAACACACACACTTAAGATTGATGCTGACAATTGCATAGGTGCTGTGACATCGTCGGTATCTTTGCTTGGCTGTATCTCTCTTTGGAGTACCAAAACCGCATAATAGCAGACCAGGGTAGATGTTTTGCTAGCTCTAAATTTAGTGAGTTTTGTTCTCAACAGAAAATAAGTTTGCATTTGATTGCGACAGGCGCAAGTAGAGCTAACGGACAGGTGAAACACATTATGAGCACTTTGAAAAAAAACTTACTGACGGCAGTTGAGGCTAGCAGCCGATCTTGGCAAAACGCATTAGGTGAGGTTCAGTTGGCCTTAAACTGTACAGTAAGTCAAGTAACAAAGGCAAGCCCTTTAGAATTGTTTATTGGCATTGTGAATTGTGATTTGGCAGAATCAAGAGCTCGAGCAGTGCAAAATATATCAGCGGCAGCAGTATATAGCAAGAAACGGTTTGATAAAACCAAGGCTAAGGTTGTTGGATACGAAGTAGGAGATTTTGTGTTGTTAAAGAATAACTGTTGAAAGAGACAGTATGGATGAATGAAGAAGCTGATAAGAAAAGTTGAAAGAATTGGTCTTATTGCAAGCACAAGTGCAAAACAAATGTTTTGATCATGGCGTGTGGCGCATAAGATGATGTAATGTAAAACCAGTTGAATTTATGATAATGAAAAGGATAGTGAAGAAAGTTGAATTGAGCTAAAGATTAATTTTATAGCACTTTAAGAATGAAACTAAAAGTTGAAGATAAAATTTTATATGAAGCCCTGAAACGGGAATAGTTGTGGTCAAAAGGGAAAATGTTAATCTTAAATTACTTTCGAAGGTTTATAAATGAAATGAATTATGCAGTAAGGCAGTTTTGTAAAAGTACACGAGGTCGTGTTATTGTCAGAATGGCCGTGTCGGCGCGTACTGTTTGTATGTGTGTGGTTGTAGTTTTCGGTATTTCACAATGATAATTTCATCATAATGCGTCGGATTCTAGTTATGCGTATTGGTGCGTCTTTCGATATTTCGCAATAATTATCTTCAGCATAAGCCTTTGTAAGGGCTGTGATTGGTTGATTAAGTTGTCGGTTCTAGGAAGTCCTGTTTTAGCGCGGCGGCAGCGCTGCGTCGCTGTCGCCAAGCGTGGTTCGGGCTTGAGAAATAAGAGACACAAGAGTTAGTTGTGTTTGAGTTCTCAGAGCGACCGAAACTCGCTGCGCTTAACCATGGAAAACAATCTTAACGCTACAACATATATATATATATATATATATATATATATATATATTGAAACATTATTATTTTCTGCCATTGTCTTAGCGCAGCGAGTTTCGATCGCACTTGAATCCAGAACACAACTAACTTTCGTCAGTCTCTTATTCTTTGTGCCTACTCGGCGACAGGGACACAACGCTATCGCCCCGCTAAAACGGTACTTCCTAGAACCGACAACTTAATCAACCAATTACAGCCCTTACAAAGGCTTATGCTGATGCTGATGATGATAATTATTGCGAAATATCGAAAGACGCACCAACACGCATAACTAGAAGCCGACGCAATATGATGAAATTATCATTGTGAAATACCGAAAACTACAACCACACACATACAATCTTAGTACGCGCCGACACGGCCATTGTGACTTTAACACGACCCCGTGTAGGAAATACATATGAATGACATTATCACGCTGTGAAAGTTTGATTAAGAATATCCATCTACAAAAGAAGTTGTTAAACATTTTATTTCCCATAGTAAAGCCTATGAGCGCAGCCCACGCTCAGTCGCTGCTCTAACTGCGCAGTCAGCAGAGCTCGTGCTTATATATTTATATATTAGTATGTAAGATAACATTAAGCTGCAAGAAGTGCAATTAGAGTTTAACCACCTGAATATATAAGTTGAGAAAAATTTGAATAATAATTTAATTCAAAAAGATCCATCACCAATGCAACCCTGCTCATCGTGGTGAAAGCTCCGTGGTGGAGAGCGAGCGCTGTGGAGAGTTTCATTACCGTAGAGGAAAGAAATTTCGGCAATCAACGAGTAAGGCTGTGAGCGCACGTCGGTGCACGAAGAAAAAAAAGCGCGACTCTGTAAAAGGCGCAGCAGATCCCGTCGGTTGAAATAACAGAGGCCCAAAAGTTACTAACCGGTAGTCTTGACGTGGCAAAGTCGCGTTCGCCGCTTGCAAAAACCCCGGCAGAAAAAACCCAAGTGGCCTCGAGAGAACACAAACCCACTCACCCTGGGCAGACTAAGTCTGCACCCGTCTGAAAAATTAGAGACCTAACAAGTCCCGCCCGAGCAGAAACCCTGCATAAAAGCCCGCACATATGCCCAAATAAAGGTGTTGGTTTGCGAGAGGTGCATAACAAATGTAAAGTCGGCTATACTCTCACAGACTCTTTTGGCGCGACATGATTGGCCGTCACGGATATCGAAAGCGGCAAAGGAACGGTAACGAGAATAGCAAGAGTGCAGCGGCACCGAAAAGTACAGCACGCGACGAGAAAAAACGGGCAAGCGAAATCAAGCGGACAGTGGGCCGAGCGCCAAAAACTTCGAACGGAATACGAAGAGTGAACAATGGGCCAAGGGCCATAGAAAACAAGTAAGAAAGCTCTAGTCAGTGGTACCCGACTAGGAGATCCCCCGAACCCTGCGATGAACCAATATTCCAAACATTTATACTTATTTAACATATATATATATACAAGCAACACATGCACACACACATACATACACGCACAAACGCACGCACGCATAAGCGAGCGCTCTGCTGACTGCGCAGTTTACGCAGCGACTGCGCTTGGGCTGCAGTAAGAGCTATATTATAGGAAGTTAATTGTTGAATAAGTTTTTTTGTAGATGGACGTTCTTAATCAAACTTTCAGAGCTTGATTATGTCATTCATATGTGTGTATTTGCCGAAGCACAAGGCTCTAGTACTTGAAATAATTTTTTGCAAATATGGGGCGAAGGGGGCGTGGCATCCAAAATATAACAAAAATCAAATTTGTATAAAGTACACATTATACTAAATAAAAAAATTTGGAGGCTCTAGCTCTAAAGATATACGATATATAATTTTATAACTGAATTTCGATAAAGTTTTAAGTCGATAACATTTAAATGGGAATAGTTATCGATTTTTCGAAACAAACTTAATCTGCGCGTGGTATTTACGGAATTACATAACAAATTTCAAGTCTCTAGCTCTTATAGATTCTGAGATCGACGCGTTCAAGCATACGGACAGACGGACGGACGGACGGACGGTCGGACGGACAGACGGACAGACGGACATGGCTATATTAACTCATCTCGTCACCCTAATCAAGAATGTATATACTTCATTTTAACAAAACCATTATACCGGGTTTTCCCATTATTAATGGGAATAAAAATACAGAGCTGGCCCGGGACCGTCGTGGAAATTAAGCGTCCTGACGAGTAGCGGGATATACGAGGCCCAAAAGAGCGGGGCACGGGAGGATTTCAGAATCGACGACGAGGTCAAAAGGCCGCCTTCGACTCTCAAGGTCAACCAACACGTCCCCGCGCTCAAATTACAACTTAAGAGGAGCCCGCTCATACCTGTGGTGGAGCAAATGGGGCAGGTACGACGATCAGTCTGACACACTCGGATTTTTGGAAATCCTGGAGGAACGAGCCATCACTTATGGCATCGATCTCGATTGTATGCTTAGTGTGGTGAGCGAGGTACTCGTGGACTAAGCCGCTGGATGGTTCCTTCCTCCATTAAGGGACGTGACCTGTACTGAATTCAGAAGCGGATTTCTGAATTTCTTCTTGCCGCCGCAATACTTCGAACGTCTCAAATACCAGATTCGGTCGCGTCGGCAGCGGAGAGGAGAATGCTTCAAGGACTATTTAGTGGAGATAAAACTGCTAATGCGTCACGCAGCCTATAGTTCGGCACAGGAGCTGTATTGGGTGAACGAAAACGCCGCCCCTGAGTACAGACTTTACGTGAGACGACATGACTTTACGTCTCTTGCACAGTTAACTTAGATGGCGATGGAGTACGAGAATGTGCGGGGCCAGAGGAAGGATCTGGAAAAGTGCGTCACGGCTAGCCGGACGAAACCTGCCTGGGCAAAAACAGCGGAGAGTCGGCCCAACAGCCCATTCCGCTCGGAATACCGTTCGGCAGAGTCGGAGCCGAATGTCCCGGTGGCACCAGCTGCGAAGTCAGCAGAGGCGGTCCATCGGATGATGAGGATGATCGGATGATAATGGATTTTCTGTGCGCCATAGGCAGAATTGGTTATGAGGACGAAGGAGATACCGACTGGAAAGGAGTTGCCATCCACTGAAAGAGAGGCGTTGATAGAGGGCAGCACGTCTGGAGGACAGGAGATACTCGCTCCACCTCAAACTCTAGCAGAGAAGAGAAAAGGAGGAGGATTCGCCATCATGCGAGACGTGTCGATAGAAAGTGCACCGTCAGGAAGACGGGAGGCGCCTGCTCGACGACGGGCTTGATTGAGGAAGGAAGTGGATTATAAGGTGCAGCGCGCGGATACAGGAGTGAAGAAGCTAGAGTCGACGAGGGAACGATTTCGGGGACCAGGAAGCGTCCGCCGGAAGTAATTGAGATTAAAGTAGAAGAGGAAGAGGGAGCTGGGTCTCCTGCAGAGAACGTAGAATGGCCGGTGGACCTGGAGGTTGAACTCAAGGAGTTCTTCAAAAGTTCAAGAGCGCGCAACAACAACCGGCCGGCTAGATGCTGACAAGACAAGTGGCTGAGCCCATACACACTTCTGCGCTTCGTACACCTTATCGATAGAATCCACCTCCCGGTGGCTGCTAGGGTGGCACTAAACGCCGCTTTCCCTGCTCTACCAGTGGGTTGGCACCCAAGTTTGACGACCCCTACAGAGTCGTTAAGTTCATCTCCCCCAATGTCGTGCGTCTCGCAAAGCAAGGCGAACGCAAGAGGAGGGCGACCAACATATCGCAATTGAAATCCATCTACCAAGGCGGCGACGGAAGTGACGTGGGACCCGAAGATGGCATCGCATCAGTATATTCCACCACTATCTTTGTGCAAGCGCCTGGGTCGTGAGCGTCGCCCTCTTATGTAGAGGAGCCATCTTAACCCCCCTAACGACTCTCCCGGGGCTTTAGCTCTATACCGCCTCCGAGGACGAGGGGACTGGGGGATGGGCAAGCCCGACACCATGGAAAGAGAGCGAGGACGAGATAGATTGCATCACGGCCTTAGCGTCGAGCTTGACGATGGAATCGACGTAAGGAGAGGAGCAGTCAATGCCGCGGGAGCGGAATGACGGCAGGCAGAATTGCCCCTCCGGAAAGAGGAGAATAGTCGGAAGAGCAAGGCCGACGAAGGGGGAGTGTTAGGTGGCCTTATTAGTATGTAAGATAACATTAAACCGCAAGAAGAGCTATTAGAGTTTAAGCACCTGAATATATATAGCTTTAAAAAAACTTGAATAGTAGTTTAATTCAAAAAGAACCAAGGGCTGATCCGTCTACGTTACGTTTTCGGCAACAAACAAACTTCAACAGAAAATCCAATTCAACGACAGAGTCGACAAAATATAAATCTCACGGCTCAAGAGCAGTGCACTGATAACAATTATAATCAATCTCTAGCTAACAAAAAAAAAAAAAAAAAATATATATATATATATATATATATATATATATATATATATATATATATATATAGATATTAGTTTTTTTAACGACACATCCAAAAAATAATATATAAATATTTAGTTATATATATATATATATATTCATTTATTTATTTTAAGGTCACGTCGGAGTACAATTGACCGTAATATTTACATACACAACTGATAATCATAATAGTTCCCACATCGAATATAGCGCTCATAAGCTCTATGCAATTACGTGCTTGCCGTTAACTTTCTCAAAGTTGACATTAAACGCTTTCGATTCTACTACAATTAATGATAATTCTACACGCGCATTTATTGCATGTTAATAATATAATTGATCATTTTTTAAAAGTGCTACGCTGATAAGCACTATTCAATAAAATAAACTCTTGTTTTTGTAGCAATGCAAACGCACACTGTACATATAGAGTACCGTTACAATCGTTTGCATACCAAAAATTTTAACTATATAGGTTTTTCGTTTGTGTGTTACTTTACTCCTCATGGAAAATTTATAAGTTAGTACAGCTGCGCCTGAGGAGCGAGTGAATTTATATAACCTTAAAGTGAAACGGATATTTGACTATTTAAAGACTGCAAGGCAAAGTTATTTTGGATGCTCTTGCCGATCACAGCGACAGCACTTAAACGATTGTTTTGGAGCATGTTGGCAAGTCAAGCACTCCTTTTAGTGAAGCCCATGACAGCATAGAGGAGCTATACGTTGCTGAGATGTGAAGTGATTTTCGCATGAATTTTGGTGAATTAATATTGGTCATGCTACAATTGTCTGAAATTGAAAGTCGTACCGCTCAATGCCCCCTAATCAGGTTACGGCTATTAAGCTACTTTCCGCACTTGAACTGTCATTGATAGTCAACCCGAAGTCCTGTCTACATGGCGCAGCGTTGACACAGTTTACTCTCGGGAAATTTTAAAATGATAACCATACGAATCCCATAAAACTTTTTTTAAAAAAGATAACCGAGGTTTATCATAACGCTTCTAGGCACACATCGTTAGAAACGGATCTACCAGAAAGCTACGAGAGCTATCAGACAGCTCCAATGTCCAATGCACTCAGCAGCCTGGGCACAACAGAGCAGATAGCCAGCGCCATGATAGCTCAGGTGCTGCTATAGAAGTATCACCAGCTAAGTGGGAAAAGCAATTGAAGGACTCAAAGTTGGCATCCCATATACCTGCATATGAAGAAGTGTCCTCGCTTCTTGAGCTTTGTTACTTACTTTGGAATTAATTAAATTTGCTCTGACAAACTATTCATCCAGTAAGCATGTGAATCATAGTAGCAAATTAGTCACCTGCACGCTAGCACGCTAGGAACGGCTCGCAGTGCTCGCAAGATGGACTATGTTTGAGTTGCTTGAAAGGCGTCCATCAGTCGTGATAATGTGGTTCGAGCGGCTGCCAGGTCTGTGGAATCAAGCATCACACGCTTCTTCACCTCGGCAAATGCAGCACATCGCAAGCAGTAGCTCTGTCATATAAGCATTCACCGTCAGCAAAGATGCAGATCATTCCTACTGCGCCCTCAGCTCCATCCATCAGGACAACATCATCATCACCTGTCTATTTTTCGCCACCGATGGAAGCACCGCTTGCATAATTCTTCAAGCTCATGCCATGACTGCGACGCGTTTTTTATGGGGTCGATTTATAGTCGATTGGCTAGTGGCCAATATTACGTACTTGCATTGCTTGCCTGTCAAGCTTAATTGTGATCTTCTTGGTGATGTTTTCATTTGGAGAGAAAATTTAATTGTTTGCCGCACATAAAGATTAAAAGTTTGGCTTTCCTGAAAGCTGCGGCACATGTTACGTGTCCCGCATAAATCATTTCAACACTGCAGATATTTTCTTGCGCATCACTGTGTTCTGAAGAAAGACAGTTCAGCTACTAAACTACGCCAACTGGTTATTCGCTGAATGAAGTTCTAATATCAGGTTCTATCATTCAGCCGAAAATGATCAACATATTATTGTACTTCCGATCCTATCTAGTTGCACTTACCGGGAATATTTGCAAGATGGATCGTTGCGTGAAGGTGCTTGAACTGGACAGCTATCTGCAGTGCATTCTATAGAGGAATTCATTCGATGATGAATTAGAAGTTTTCAAGCTTCATACTGTGACATATGGAACAAAACCGACATCTTTTTTGGATCAGTGCTGCCAGAGAGGACTTCAGTGAAGCGTCGAAAGGCTGTTCTTCTCGTGAAATCCGCAGTCCGCTTCGACCTTATGGTCTGCAAGTATGGAAACTCCTTTGGTCGACGGCAGCGTATCTTTGCACACGTATCGAATTTTATTCATAAAAATCATGGGTGTAGCATTACGGATTGATACGCATATACTTGTACGCATTTATTTATTTATATATTATATTATACGAGAGTCAATACGAGACTCAACTTAAAGATAAACTATACAAGAAACTGAATAACCGAAACAGAACCAAAAATTATTTCAATAATATCATGCACCCGATGGGGGTATTTCATTTGAAAGACCGGCCAGCTGTGCCCCAATTCACAGCCATATATGGTCAGTGATATTATTGAACTATGAAAGATAGAAAGTGTTAATGGAAACTGAACTGAAATTATTATATAATACAGATTAAAAATCAAAAGGAAAATATAAATTAAAGCAAACAGAATGAGCAGTAAAGAGGGAAAAAAAAGAATAGAAAGGATTGGGAAATTACTACACAATGTGGGAGATTCGCCAGATCATCAAATTTATACCCCTGTTCGCTCCACGGCACTGTGTGTGATTTCCGTAAGATGACCTGAGAGCAGGGACTTAATTAGCGTAGAGTAGTAGAGAGAGTTCAAAGGAAAACACGTGAAAGTGAAATGCGCTATGCAAAGAATAATCCGATGTGCACAATGGTAAATACAACGGACGAAAGTGTCTGGTTGTTCTGGAAGGAACAGAAAAATTATGTTGCAATAACAGGCATGACGAATCAATATTACCAATAATCAAATTATGTAGAAAAACAATCAACAGGATAGTTATACGATTGATTAATGATGGAAGATCAGTAAGAAGCCTACTATGATAAAATGGTAAATATATAAATATAAATAAATGTAAATAAGTATAAATATAAATAAATACATAATAGAACAATATTCTTAAAACATACCAGCGCAATATACAGAAGTTTGGTAACAAATGCAACTGATTGCCACACACCAAAGTTAAAGGAATTAAGATTTGTACACGTAGAAAATCGTGTACATTGCAGTACGAGAGACAAAGTTGTACGTCATCTGCATTAATATATGTAAATGCATAAATATATTTAAATGAGAAATATAGCTGGGAAGGTTATTAATAAATAGGGAAAAAAGTAACGGACCCAAATGACTACTCTGAGGTACACCCGACGAAACATAGACAAGTGTCGAAATACATAGCTGTTTTCAATAAAACTTGGGTTCCTTAGGTTCTACGCTTTAAATAGGGATGAAGCTTATAACACAGAAGTAAAGGGGGAGATTCTAAGCGGTCAAACTTTTGAATTAATATTTTATGATCTACAGAGTCAAATGCTTTAATGAAATCAGTATATATAACATCAGTTTGCATTTTACTTAAAAAACTGTCATTGACTATTGAAGTAAACTCTAGTAGATTAGTCGAGGTTGATCAACTTTGAACAAAACCATGCTGGGAAGGTGAAATAAACGATTTACAACAAGTAAGAGTGCTCTAGTCGAGACTACTCGACTACGAGATACCCTGAACCCTGCGAAGAGCCAACACACACACATACACACATGCATACGCACGCACGCATAAGCACGCGCTCTGCTGACTGCGAAGGTAGCGCGGCGACTGCGCTCGGGCTGCAATATGCCTAATGTATGGGAAATTAAATGTTTAATAACTTTTTATTAGGTATTAGCTTCAACCCAACCTCATAACCGTCAAAACGAAAGTACAAGTGGCCAAAGAAAGATGGAAACAGACCGAAAACTATCATGTAGAAGGGATGACTGACGATTAGCCTTTTGACCCACCAACAATTTTCATTTAGCAGCTTTCCCAGACAGACCAACACATTACCTTTAAATTGCATAACAAACTTTGCCGCTGTCTAACTCATACAGGTAGTTTTAGAAATTTAATGACCCATAATTTCAGTGGCTTACATGGAATATTAAATCTAAACAAAATAATCACTTTTAAGCCTACTCAACTCTTCCCAGTTGAACAATCACTTTACATCATTCCATTCTCACACAATTACGACATATTATTAAGACGCAATTTCCTCAATGCAACTAATGCAATTATTGATTATAACCGTGATTAAATTGTCATAAGCAAAAAATTATTTTCACAAAAACTTGATTTTCCTGATAATAATAAAAGCTTCGTAAGTGTTACAGAACTAATTTACACAATTAAAATTCCAATTGATGAACAGCCTTATTATTTACTCGATCACCTCAATCAAAAACTTTTAAAAACAATTTATTGGCATTTAGTGCCGCGAATGCCTCTAAGTAAAGCAATTCACAACAATCCGATTTTCAAACAAGTAAAAACTTTGCAGTCGTTCGCTACAAACTGCAGAATACTCATTTATGGCAGCACAGCTCCAGTACATTGCAAGATATAGATTTTTCTGATTTGACACTCCCAATTGTCTTAAATATATAAAATTTTAGAAAATCAATAGAGGAGGTCAACATCGTCACAATTTTGAGGTTCTCATTGAGAAACGGTGAGATACAGTTTTCCCGGTTTCCCACGCCCCCAGTAGACATACAAGTAGTCATTGGAAGGGGTCTTGGGTAACGTAACTGTAAACTTAAAAATGTGAAAGTTACATTGGGATGCCACGCCCACAAATAGACGAAAAAAATTACCTTTGGGTCATCGATAGAAGAGATTGACAACTCAATTAATCAATTTTGAAGCTTCTATGTCTAACACTGCAGGCGCTATAAACTTTTGCGGCTTGCTACGCCCCCTATGGGCGTAGATATATCCGCCATATCTTTTTCATCTTGGGTTGTCAACCCGAGTATATATACCAAATTTCAAGTCTCTAGCATTCATAGTGCTCAAAATATTACAGAATTTGAAAAATCACTATATAGTCAGATCCTATTTGCCACGCCCCTAGTAAGCGTGAATATATAGTTTTTGGTCGATCTCCATAGAATCGTAGCAGTAACCTTCGTGCCAAATTTGGGCATTCTAGCTTTAAAACTGTAGAAGATACAGTTTTACCCGATTTGCCACGCCCCCAATGGGCGTAGATATATCCGCTATATCTTTGTCATCTTGAGTTGTCAACACGAGTCTACATTCCAAATTGCAACTCTCTAGCACTTCTAGAAGTAGTGTTTCTGAGATATCGGAAAATGCCTTTTCCGATTTGCCACGTCCCTAGTGGGCGTATCGGGAAAATCTTGACACTTTATAATTCGAGGTGTAAGGCGGCTGCCAGAGTAGCCGCCTCACATTGCATATGTATATATATATTTAGTTAGTTAATTAGTAATCATTAGAAATAGTTTTAAGTTACAAGACGCAAGGAGCGTAAATAGTTTTAAGACGCAAGGACGAGGTGAAAGCTCGCGTCGCCGAGGTGATCGGACTGCTCTAGCGTGGTAGAATTAGGGGCTTAGAATTAATTAGTTTTTGGCACGCGACCAAGAAGGTCGAACAAGGAAAAAGACAAAGATTAGCGAGCGCGGGGCGCCGCTTAGAAGGAAAAGGAAAGATATCTGGACACGTGACCGGTACGGCAGGGCTCGACCGGCGGCCAAGGTATATTAAGAGAAATAGTTGTGAACTAATAATAATAAAAAAATTAAATAACTTAATACATCTGATTTTTTTATTTTAACAAAGCAGTTCTGACTAAAAACGAAAAATTTTATAAATTGTGCGCCGGCCGATTTGGCGAACCCCGTTGGCGGCCGCTACTAGTCCAAAGTAGAATTGAGCAGTAGTTTGGGCGAGGCAAAGTCCCGTTCGCCGCGTGGATAACCCCGGCACGAAAAACGGCTTGGCCTAGAGAGAACGTCAGCGGCGACGCTGCACTTGTTCCTCGGCCGTCTGTTCTGCTGCATCAAGAGTAGAAACTAACCGAAGCGACCCCCTTTCCTCACCCTTAAGAAATATTCTTGTAAGTGCTGGTCCTGGGTAGACTGGGTCTGCACCCCGGCCAGATTTGTAACTTTACAGAGGGTATACACGAGTATATATTCAAAATTTCAACACTCTAGCTTCAAAACTGTACAAATGGTTTGCGTTCATACGGACAGACGGGCGGAAATATACTAATTTCACTTTGTGAATTAGTATAAAAATTAAATCGTTGCTTGGGTTATGTGCTACTATAGGAATCCTATCCACAAAACCGCTCAACTGACCAAATCTGTCACCAATTGTCTTCAAAAAGTAAATTAAATCGGTTTAAACAAGTAAGAATTTAAACAATACGAAGAGCTGATACTCCAATCATACACTTCTTTTATATATATATGACAAACAATACATGCACACGCACATACACACGAACGTACGCATAGTCACGCGCTCTGCTAACTGCGCAGTTAATGCAGCGACTTCGCTTGGGCTGCAGTATGGGCTTAGAAGTGGGAAACAAAGTGTTGAATATCTTTTTCTAAATGCAGTTTCTTAATGAATTTTATGGCATTTATATATTTTGTTTATATGTATACATATGTATGTATTTGCCAACGCACAAGTCTTTAGTATTTGAAATAAGTTTCTTTGCTAATTTTGTACATCTGAGATTCCAGATTTACTCTGTAGTTTTGTGAAATAAATACAGAGGTTTTGTAATTTTTGGATTAGCGATACCTGTGCAACTAATTCTTACGATGTGCAAGCTTCGCTTAAAAAAAGTCAAATTATCGATTTTTATCGGTAAGAATATATACATATGTATATACTTACTTTATGGGGTCTGCTACGCCTCCTTCTGCCTGTTACATTTTCCAGAAAACATTTTACCCTGATTTCCTATAACAATGAATTAAAAGTATAATAAAACAAAAAAAAGAAGAAAAACCAACATTAAGACATCAAAAATCTAACCAACACTTCCTAGGCAACGCGCATCACCTATACCAACACTGTCACTTCGCCGTTTGAAAGCTAAGTTGCAAAGCAGCTGATAATTAAAACGCAATCCAATTGCAATTGCGGATACAATTCTTAGAAGACAAACATTTTGTTTAATAACTTCGTTCTTACCTATCGGATTTCAGTAATATTGTCAGCATATATATTCTACATATATTTGGAAATTTCGAAAAATGCAAAGTTTTTTACATATGTGTAATTTTCAGTCGACCTTCAATTTAAAGAATTTTGTGAAAATATAATAAAATTGTATAAAGTACACATGAAACTAAATATAAAATTTTGGAGACTAGTTACAAAGACGTACGAAATCTAATTTAACAAGTAAGAAAGCTCTAGTCGGTGGTACGCGACTAGGAGATCCCCTGAAACCTACGATGAGCCATTCCAAACTATTCTATGCTTATTTAACATATATATATACAAGCAACACATGCACACACACATACACACATACATACACATACGCACGCATAAGCAAGCGCTATATTATGGGAAGTTAATTGTTGAATAAGTTTCTTTGTAGATGGACTTTCTTAATCAAACTTTCAGATCGTGATAATGTCATTCGTATGTATGTAAGGGGGGATGGTATCAAAACGTGACAAAAATCAAAATTCCAAAAAAAAAAATTATAAACACATACTGAATACAAAATTTGAAGACTTTAGCTCTAAAGATATGGGAAACATAAAATTAATAACTGAATTTCGATAACGGTTTAAGTCGATAACTTTAATACGAACAAATTTATCGATTTTGATTTTGAAACAAACTCGATCTGCGCGTGCTATACACGGATCTACATAAAAAATTTCAAGTCTCTAGCTCTTATAGATTCTTAGATCGACGCGTTCAAACATACGGACGGACGGACGGACGGACAGGGCTAAATCGACTCGGCTTTTCACCCTGATCAAGAATATATATACTTTATGGGGTCTGCCATGCCTCCTTCTGCCTGTTACATACAATTTAACAAAACCATTATACCATGATTTCCCATTTTCAATGGGTTCAGGGTATAAAAACAGATTTTCAATACGGCTTTTAATCGATAACATTAAAACGGTAATAGTGACCGAAGATCTAATTTAATAACTGAATTTCAATACGGATTTTAATCGATAACATTAAAACGGTAATAGTGACCAATTTTTTTAAACAAACTCGATCTGCTTGTGCTATGAAAGGACTAATAAAAAAGTCTATAGTTCTTATAGGTTCTGAAATCGATGCGCTTACACAGGACAGACGAACAGAAGGGCGGATAGATGGGCAGACAGGGTTAAAATTATTCAGCGTGTCGCCTTGATCAAGAATTTATATACCTTATGGCATATGGCATACATTTTAACAAAACCATTATACCCTGATTTCCCATTTTCAATGGGTTCAAGATATAAAAATAAACCATCACTCAATTCGGTAAGAATTTTGCCCAACTGCATATGACGTGCTCTGCCCAGTTGAAGTACGTATTTTTTTTAGATGAAAAAAATGTAATTTGGAGGAGATGGGTTTACTTTACTTTATGATATCCGTAAAATAACGCATAACTTGGACCGCTTGCACAGCCACATGGAAGGTGGGATGCTGTGGGGACCCACCTCTTCCTACGGCACCCACAAATTGCAGCATTTAATTTCGCGTATGAATGTGAAGAACTGCAATGACGTATTAAAAACAGATTTTATGCTCTTCAAAGAGTTATTGAGGAATATGAACAGACAGTACAACAATGCCCCATTCCTTTCTGCTAAAGTCATGAAATCGACGATTTATAGCCAAAATATCAAAAAAATTGTGTAAGAATAGTGTACGAGTCCAGAAATTAATAAAATACAAAATTAAATTTCTATATCGTTATAATCGATTTTATTGTACAAGAAAACCGATCGATTTTTTGAATGAAACTGGATCTCCGCGTGAAAACGATTGAGCTATGTATACAATTTCATGTCTCTTATAGGCTCCAAGCGTTTCAAGGGGGCACCTTTGCCATTTCTATTTAATACATTACGTACCTTGGTAAAGCAGCTCCGGTAACTTTGTGTAGTTTGAAAAGGTCAACATACTGGGGCAGCTGAACTGATTGTGCCAACCAATCGGTTGTTTGCTCAATGGTCCAATTATGCACCTCTGAGCGTAACCAAGCATCCCATAGTTCCTTTACTGAAATATGCATGTCATCATTAAAATGAAATGCTTTTTGACGTTTTTCATAGCCGGAGTCATATTTAAGCTCTTCACGTAGAAACTATTGAAAATAAAGATATAATAAAATTAAAAACAAGTAAAAACATTGCAGTTAGAAAGAACTGACTGTATGCTCTCGGCAAACAGACGGGCAAATTTATTACATAAGAAGCAGATAGCATTAACCACGTACCTAGTAGGTGTTGCTTAAAAACTTGCGGGTATATCGTCCTCAATGAATTTTATAGAATATGTATTGCAGTACAATGAGAAAACATAAGCTTTTTAAAATTTTGGTAGAATAGGGTAAAGTTTCGTAAAAATGTGATAATTGTTATCTGCGTTTACTTTACAGGAATCTTTGCTCCAAAGCTCGTGATTAGTGTTTGTATTGGTAGAAGATATGCTCAAATAAGTAAAAACAAGAATATATATATCGTAATAAATGTATTGGGTCGTTCACTAAGTAATTTCGTTTTATGACAATAGCTGATCTTATTGAATTTTTTCGCAGCCAACTTCTCACCTTATATTTTTGAATATATGATGTAGTAAGGCTTTGTTTGTAAAAAATTTTGTTAAATTTGTTGGAATAGTTTTGGTTTGGTACCCTATCGAAGATGGAAGATCAAAACAGCATTATCGGCACTTTTACTAACGAAATGGTGAAAATGCAGTTCAATTAAGGTGTGATGTGTACGGAGAAGATGTGCTGACCGAACGCCACTGCCAAAATTGGTTTGTAAAACTTCGTTCCTGCAAATTTCGATTTTAAGGATGCACCACGTCCTAGAAGGCCTCTTGAAGCCGATGTAGATAAATTAAAGTCTTTGGTTGATGCAAATCGTCAATAACAACTCTAGAGATTGCTGAAAGACTAAATTTGTCGAACGCAACCATCCACAAGCACATTAAACGTCTAGGATTAATTTCGAAGCTTGACATATGGGCTCCCCATGTTCTTACAGAACGAAACTGGCTTCGTCGCATTAACGACTGTGATTTGCTTATCAAACGTTAAAGAAATGATCCATTTTTGAAGCGCATTATTACTGGCGACGATAAGTGGGTTGTTTACAACAATGTAAAGCGCAAGAGATTATGGTATAAATAAAAAGGATGAATGAGCTTAAACCACTTCGAAGGCCGATATTCACCAAAAAAAAAGGTTATGTTGTTTTTTTGGTGGTATTTCAAGGGGATCGTTTTGTTTAGCTTATCCCGAATAACACCACGATTAATTCTGAAGTGTATTGTGATCAGCTGGACAAATTGAGTGATGCACTCAAACAAAAGAGGCCAGAATTGATCAATAGAAAAGGTGTTGTGTTCCACCAGGATACTGCGAAACCTCATACAAGTTTGTTGACTTCCAAAAGCTTTTGCAGCTTGAATGGAAAGTGCTACCACACTCACCATATTCCCCAGACTTGGCACCTTCGGATTATTACTTGTTCCGGTCTCTGCAACATTTTTTGGATGGGAGAATCTTTACTTAAAATCAGGACGTTAAAAACCACATGGACCAGGTTTTTGCCAGCAAGGATCAAAAATTGTATGGGCGTGGAATCAATTGGGTCAAAATGGAGAGTACATAATTTCAAAAAAATGTTTTAGATAATAAAAAAAATTGTGTTTAAATTGCACTAAAAAAAGCGAAATTACTTAGTGAACAACTCAATATTTCATTTAACATGTTATCGATTATTTGAAACAAACTGTTCAGTCTATACCACCGAGTTCCATTTAAAGTATCTAGCTTTTATAGGATCTGAGACTGACACATTTTTACATTAGGACTAACAGGCAGCAACAGCAAGGTCGACTTGCCTGTTGAAATTTGTAAAGTACACATATACTTTATGGAGTCGCCCATGCACTCGTCTCTTTGTTACATACATTTTAATAACAACGATGCCTTACTATTTAAAATAACACAATTTTGGCGATTGAATGAGGTATCCATAACGTAGAATATTTAAAACTTGTATACTCAATACAGAAACCTACTGTATAAATTTTCAGTTTTGCTTAACGATCTTGAAGCTACGCGACTAAACCCAAATTGACATAAATATTTGTCAATAAGGAAATCAAACGTAAGATATACTAAAATATATATTTGAGATATGTATATCTACTTTATGTGGTCATTCGGACTTTCTTCTACCTGTTGCTTATATTTAAAAACAAAAGTATTAAAACCTTTTAAAAAGTTTTTAATGGGTTCAGAGTATAATAAAAAAAACGTTTATTCACATACATCATCTGATTCGCTCAAGTCAATATTTCCATTGTCATCATCATCTAATTGTCGATGCAAACTGGCGATAGCCTCCATTCCAAGCCGATCTTGGACGTTTTCGTTTTCACAGTCGAAATCTTCTGCATTACATGTGGCATCTGCAGAAGTACTGCTTGAAGAACCTACGGAACAAATAAAAATAACATATTCAAAATTTGCGTTCATTAAGTACATTTTAAAGTCTATGGACCTAAAAGAGCTTTGTTTTTATTTAAAAATAACATGTAATAACTAATAATAAAAAAAAACCCCTTATACATTAATATTTTATACTGTTATTTGCAGTAGGGAAGAGGTATTGTGCTATATGTCACTTATATGTGTGTATCTGCCAAAGCACAAGTCTCTAGTATTTGAAATACGGATTTTACAAGTTTGAGGGGAAAGGAAGGAAAGGGGGATGGTATCCAAAATGTGACAAAAATAAAAATTGTATAAACTACACATTATACTAAATAAAAAATTCAGAGACTCTAGCTTTAAAGATGTGGGAGACATAAATTTATAACTGAATTTCGATAACGTTTTAAATTGATAACTTTTAAACATAAGAACATACATAAGAAATTTCAAGTCTCTAGCTCTTATAGATTCTGAGATCGACGCGTTCACACATACGGACGGACAGACAGACGGACATGGCTATATCAACTCAGCTCGTCACCCTGATCAAGAATATATGTACTTTATGGGGTCTGCCACGCCTCCTTCTGCCTGTTACATACATTTTAACAAAACCATTATGCCCTGATTTCCCATTTTCAATGAGTTCTGAGTGTTAAAAATTAAGATTTTACCGATACGCCCACGATACAATTGGATGGTTGAGTTACTGGCTCCTCTATCGATGGCTTTAATAATTTTTACGCCCCTTTGGGGCGTGCCATGCACAAAAAAAATACCCTGTAATTTTTGCATTTCAGGAGTGAAAGCATCCAAATTCTAAGGACTGGCAAAAGTTATATGTCTATGCCCAATGGCGGTGTGGCAAATCGGGAAAAACTGTTTCTTTTACCGTTCATTTTGTCGCGTACTAAAAACTGACTCCTCCATCTATTGCGCTCGAGCCGCCCGATCGCCTCAGTGACGCAAAGCGCTCGCTCTCCACCACGGAACTTTCACCATGATGTACAGAGGCGCATCGCCGATCGTCGGCGCGCTCTCGAGCCCTTGACTTCAAATTCAAATCTTGCGCTCCTTGTGCTCTGACTAATACTACCTTACATACTAAAACTTATATTTAAAATAATAATCGATTCAATGTTTCAAGTTAGCTGCAAGGCGGCTAATCCAAAAGGCCGCCTTACAACGTTTAGTTTTTATACCCTGATCCCATTGAAAATGGAAATCGTTTTTATGCACGCGTCGATCTCATAGCCAATATAACACGTTTAGAGTTTGTCGATAAAGAATAGATAACTATTCCCGTCTCAATGTTATCGATTAAAATCCTTATCAACATTCGGTTATAATATATATATATATGTACAATACATCTTTGAAGCTAGAGTCTCCATTTTGCATTATTCTTACACTTACCATAACAACTGTGCTAACAAGCATAATGCAACACTTTGAAGAAACAAGTAAGAAAGCTCTAGTCGGCGGTACCCGACTAGGAGATCCCCTGAACCCTGCGAAGAGCCCATATTACAAACATTCTATGCTAATGTAACATATACATTTATACAAGCAATACATGCACACACACTTACACATACACATACATATAAGCACGCGCTCTGCTGACTGCGCAGTTAGCGCAGCGACTGAGCACGGGCTGCGCTCATCGGCTTTACTATGAGAAATGAAATGTTTAATAAATTCTTTTGTAGATGGACTTTCTTAATCAAACTTTCACAGCGTGATTACGTCATCTATATGTGTGTATTTGCCAAAGGACAAGTCTCTAGTATTTGAAATACGGCTTTTACAAGTTTGTGGGAAAGGGAAGGAAAGGGGGGATGGTATCCAAAACGTGAAAAAAACCAAAATTGTATAAACTCCACATTATACTATATACAAAATTTAGAGACTCTAGCTCTAAAGATGTGGGAGAAATTAATTTATAACTGCATTTCGATAAAGCTTTAAATCGATAACTTTAAAACAATAAAATTAATCGATTTTTTGAAACAAACTCGATCTACGCGTGCTATACACGGACCTACATAAAAAATTTCAAGTCTCTAGCTCTTATAGATTCTGAGATCGACGCGTTCACACATACGGACGGACGGACGGACGGACAGACGGACAGACGGACATGGCTATATCAACTCAGCTCGTCACCCTGATCAAGAATATATATACTTTATGGGGTCTGCCACGCCTCCTTCTGCCTGTTACATACATTTTAACAAAACCATTATACCCTGATTTCCCATTTTCAATGGGTTCAGGGTATAAAAAATCACTTGTAGGTATGATATTGACAAAATTTTATTTTTTAATGAAAAACACATTCATTATAAGCAATTTCCAACAATTTTATTTTTACTATGACTTATAGTTTTTTTTTTATTTAAAAAACTAAGAAATGAACGGATTTCGGCCCAGAAAAAGTCTGCGCACAAAATAAAGGAACAACAGAAAAGCCACTTTTTTATAAAAAAAAAAACAAGTAAGAGTGCTCTAGTCGAGACTACTCGACTACGAGATACCCTGAACCCTGCGAAGAGCCAATCTTTCCAACATGCTATGCTTCTTTTACATATACAAATATTGCGAGCAACACACACACACACACACACATACATGCATACGCACGCACGCATAAGCACGCGCTCTGCTGACTGCGCAGGTAGCGCGGCGACTGCGGTCGGGCTGCAATATGCCTAATGTATGGGAAATTAAATGTTTAATAACTTTTTTTGTGGATGGACTTTCTTAATCAAACTTTTACAGCGTATTTATGTCATTTTCTATGAACGTATTTGCCAAAGCACAAGTCTCTAGTATTTGAAATACGAATTTTGCAAATTGAGGGCGAAGGGGGCGTGGCATCCAAAATCAAAAAATGACAAAATGTCTGCGTTCATTACACGGATCTACACAGTAAATTTGGAGTCTCTAGCTCTTACGGTATGCTTAACCGAAGAAAAGTTATCGATTTTTATCGATAATAAGGAAACGGGATGAGTTATCGAAAATCTAAAAAAAACTCGTACTGCGTAGGCTATAGACGAGTATTCTCTGAAAATCTAGCTTTTGTGGTTTACGAGATCGCTGCGTTCACACGGACGGACGGACGGACGGACGGACAGCCGGACAGGGCTATTTCAACTCAGCTCATTGAGCTGATCAAGAATATATATACTTTATGGGGTCTGCGATGTCTCCTTCTGGCTGTTACATACATTTTCACAAAAACATTATACCCTGATTTCCCATTTTCAATGGGTTCAGGGTATAATCAATAAATTTAGGATGATGATGGATACTTATTCCTTTTAAGTGTCTTTACCAATCATATTGGCAATGATATGACCTATCTTCGACTGAAATCAAGCGGAATTGGAGGCCACTCCTCCATTAATACGTTTTTCAGCATGTCCTTGCACATTATAGCTCGAGGGTGAATCCTACGGTCCAGAAAATCCCTAAATTGTTTAATCGGACTTAAATATGACCACTGGGTGGCGAGTGCAACTATTTCTTTGTATTATAAAGCGACCATAGCTTGACATTGTGGGCTGTATGCTGGGGATCATTGTCCTCTTGGAACGAAAAGTCGTCGCCAAACCCAAATTTTCTTAAGCCTTGGTGAAATTTTGTTATTTGTTATTTGTAAGTAAGCCTTGTGAACCATTGTAGACTCAAAGAAGTAAAGTTTGCCCTTTCCGTTTGCTACCATACGCCCCTCTACCGTCACACCGTCACCACCGCGCTAAATAGTTGGAGCGAGGTTTTCCTTGTCGAAGGCTGTAAGACTTCTACGATACACAAATTTGCGTTCCTTGATGCCAAAAATGAAAAATATACTCTCGTTACTGAAAATAACGTTACTCCATACATCTGAAGGTACTCCATCAACTTTTTGGGCGAAATCCATTCGCTTCTCTTTGTTGGCATCTGATATATGCGACTTCTTCCGCGCAGAACGGGCATGTATGTCCTCCGTTTTTGAGATGTTCCGTATCGTCTGAGTCTACAATGGTTCACAAGGCTTACTTACAACAGTTTTATTGGAGCATATTGGAAAGTTAAGCAATTACTTTGGTGAAGCCCACGACCACCTCGAGCAGCTTGATTTTGATGAGATGCACAGTGACTTGCGCATGGATTTTGTTGACTTATTATTGGTCTTCAATATTGTCTGAAATTCAGAGCCGCAGCACTAAAGTGCTGCATAGTTCCACGCTTAGTAGACCAATGACGCATATGCAGGCTCCCGCTCCTAAACTACATTCCGCACCTGCGGTGCCGCCATTAAAATTACCTACGTTCAGCGGTGCATATGAAAAAAAGGGCGAATTTCTACTCAATGCTTTCAACAATCATTGATAGTCGACCCGAAGTCAACAGCATGGAAAAGCTTCAACATTTACGATCCTGTCTAGACGGTGCAGCGTTGGACACAGTTCGCTCTCTGGAGATTTCAAACAATAACTATACGAAGGCCATAACCCTATTGAAACAAAGATTTGATAACCGACGTTTAATTTTCCAGGCACACGTAAAGATCTTGGGGCTGAAGAGGGTAGAGAACGGATCTACCAGCAAGTTGTAAGAACTATCGGACAGTTTCAATGTGCATATGCGTGCACTCAGCAGCCTGGGAACAACAGAGCAGATAGCCAGCGCCATGATAGATCAGGTGCTGCTACAGAAGTTCGATGTGGCCACACAAGCTAAGTGGGAAGAGAAGTTGGAGGATTCAGAGACGGCATCTCGTATACGTACATGCGAAGAAGTTTCTTCATTTCTTGAGCTCCGTTGCCGGACCTTGGAATCGATGGAGTTTGCTATGACGAACTATTCATCCAGCAAGCCTGTGAATAGTAGTAGCAAATTTGTCACCAATAGGTCAGCATTCCATGTAACGGACCACAGTGCACAGAGTTGTGTCTTTTGCAATACGCTAGAGCATACTATCGACAAATGCTCAAGATTTGCAAACTTGTCACCTAGTCTACGCCTGAATGAGGTCAAAAGGGGTGGACTATGTTTGAACTGCTTGAATGTCGGCCATCAGTCGCCACAATGTGGCTCGGGCGGCTGCCGAGTCTGTGGAGCATCACACGCTTCTCCACCTCGGCAACTCCAGCACATCACAAACAGTAGCTCTGTCAAAGCAACATTCATCGTCATCAATGATGCAGGGCATTCCTACGCAACCCCCAGCCCCATCTACTACTCTCCTAGCCCAAGATATGATCAGCGATGTTGTGCTCCTGGGGACCGCAGAGGTCCTGGTAAAAAATCGGTTTGGTGAATTAGTTCCTTGTCATGCACTTTTGGATTCAGGCTCACAACTGCATCTTATTACAGCTAGATGCGCCCATCAATTGCAGCTCAAAACGACAAAGTCATCCTCAGCTGTCTATGGTTTAGGCGACTGCAAGGTGGCCACCGATGGAAGTACGGTTTCCGTCACTCTTCGGTCTCACGACTCCTTGTATGCAAATAGCTTCACAGCCACGATAGTCTCGAATGTAACTGGCAGACAGCCCTGTTCTGATGTGAACATAAGCACTTGGAACATACCGCCAAACATAACTCTGGCTGATCCAGCTTTTCATATTCCGCAGCGAATAGTTTTGCTTATCGGAGCTAGCCTTTTTTATGAGTTGCTCTGTGTGGGTCAAATCAAGTTGCTGCCTGGACTGCCACTTTTACAGAAGACTCGTCTTGGTTGGATCGTGTCTGGAGGCGGAATTCGCAGCCCTAACACCGTACTCGTGACTTCGAAGGTACCTTCAGAGCCAGATACAGACTCCGGCTCTGACGCCCAGTTGGACAGTCTCGTTCGGCGTTTCTGGGAGGTTGAGAGCTTCAATGACTCCGTCGTAAGGATCAGCAAAGAAGACTTGGACTGCGAGGCACATTTTGTAAGGCTTTATACTCGAGTAGCCAATGGCCAATACTCAGTGCGCTTGCCTGTCAAGCTTAATTGTAAGCTTCTCTGAGCTGGGTCACATATCGCGTGTTCCGCGCGAATTGTTTCAACACTGCAGATATTTTCTTCCGCATCACTGCGTCCTGAAGGAAGAAAGTGTAACCACTACGCTTCGCGTCGTTTTTGATAGGTCAGCTGCTACATAAAGTGGCTATTCACTAAATGAAGTTCTAATGTCAGGTTCTGTCATTCAGCCGAAGATGATCAACATATTATTGCGTTTCCGAGCCTATCCAGTTGCGCTCACCGGAGATATCTGCAAGATGACAGACAGATATCTACAATGTATTCTTTGGAGAAATTCACCTGACGATGAGTTAGAAGTGTTTGAGTTGGACATTGTAACTTATGGAACGAAACCGGCTTCATTCTTATCGGTGCGTGCCATGTACCAACTCGCCATAGATGAACGAGATGCGTTCCCACTCGGCTCAGAGGTGTTGCTTCGCGATTTTTATGTCGACGATTTGATCTCTGGAGGAAAATCAGTCGAAGAAGCAAGGTCATGCAGGAGACCAGTGGAATTTTGTCAGGTGGAGGATTCAAATTAAGGAAGTGGTGTTCAAGCCATCCCATGGTGCTGGACGGCGTGACAGATTGCGGCAAGGAATCTCTTATAAAGTTCAATGATGGCAGCGACATTACAAAGACACTTGGCCTTGCATGGGATCCAGCATCTGATCAACTTTTGTTTTCATACTTGGCTCTGGACTCGAGCTGCAAGCCCTGTAGACGTTCTGTTCTTTCGTCCATTGCTTGGTTCTACGACCCCTTGGACTGGTCGGCCCAGTAATAACAAAGGCAAAAATATTCTTACAGCAGCTGTGGAGGTATAAGCTTAATTGGGACGAGAGTCTTCCTTCGGCACTTCATACTGCATGGCTTAAAAATTTGCAGTAACTTTGGCAGAGGCCTTAGGACTGCATTCCCCTGGTGATAGTTCCAGGAGAGAAGGTAGAGATCTATGGATTTTGTGATGCCAGCATCGACGCTTATGGAGCCTGTATCTACATCGTATCCAAGGGGCAACCTGGCATTAGCAGGTTACTTTGCTCAAAGTCTTGAGTCTCTCCCGTAAAGACGCTTACGGTTCCGAAGCTGGAATTATGTGGAGCAGAGTTACTAGCACGTCTGATGGATGAAGTAGCTGGCTTAGGCATTTTCACAGGTCAATCCCACTGCTGGTGTGACTCTACTCTCGCATTATCCTGGATCAATCTCGTACCCGGACGCTTCAATGTATTTGTTGCAAGTCGCATCGCCGCGGTACAGGATCTCACATCCACAATGGAGTGGCACTACGTACCTACTGAGCTAAGTCCCGCTGACATATTATCTCTAGGTTCACTGCCCATTGAATTGAACGCATCATCTCTTTGGTTTAGCTGTCCTGACTTCATTTCTAAGCCCAGATGGCAGTCGCCAGTCTAGGTGCTTCCAGAGAAAACTTCAGTGGAGCGTCGGAAGGCAGCTTTTCTCGTAGGCCGGCAGTCTGCGACATCTCTATGGATTGCAAGTATGCGAACTCTTTTAGTCGTCAACAGCGGACTATATGCACTCGAGGAAAGCCAAGTCAAATTTGGTCTGACAATGCCACCAATTTTTTTGGTGCCCGCTACCAGCTTCAGGAGTTGAAACGTCTATTTCTGTCAGACGCTCATCAGAATTCAGTGAAGAATTTCTTCTAGCTGACTCAATAGAATAGCATTTCATCCCTCCACGATCTCCTCACTTTGGTGGTTTGTGGGAGGCTTCAGTGAAGACAGCGAAACATCATTTTTACCGAGCTGCTGGTTCTGCTATCCTGGCCTATGATGAGCTTCGCACGTTGGTCTGCAACATCGCGGCTGTTATTAATTCTCGACCTTTAGTTTCGATTTCAGAGCATCCAGCAGATTTAGACGTATTGACGCCTGCGCATTTCCTTAATGGCGGCCCTCCTTCATCCTTCAGTGAGCCTAACCTTACATGGCTCAAATTTAATCGTTTGGATGCCTGGCAGCGTGTGAGCTATCTTCAGCAGGTATTCTGGACACGCTGGCGGGAGGAGTATTTGAACCTTTTGCAGCAGCGAGCAAAATGGAGATTATCTCAACCTGGCTTAGCGGTTGGTGATGTGGTTCTCGTAAAGGACGAGAATCTGCCACCGATGAAGTGGCCGTTGGCCAGGATAGTCGAACTCATCCCTGGAAACGACGGCGTCGCAAGAGTCGCCGTACTTACAACGGAGGTTGGCGAAATTAGAAGGGCTATAAACAAGCTGTGTCTTCTGCCCATTAAGGATTCTGTTAAAGCCTAAGCTTCAACGGGGGGAGGATGTTGGGCGCAGCAACACCTAGTTTTAGTATAATTAAGAGTGGCAATTCGCCAATCCATACTATGTAAGAGAATTTGCATATGATTAAGAGATTTCGGCAACTTGTTCCGTTTTGCTCTCCGCCCTTTTCACGCACATTCGTTCTCACGATGCAGCGGCTCAACCTTGATAAGCCGGCGCTCATAGATCAATGCAGGTAGTGCAATTTTGGAAGTCAAGCTTGGTTATCGTTTTGGGCAGATGCTCGTGCGCAGCAGCTCTGCAATCACACATACAAATATACATACGAACATATATACATATAGAAACAAATAAAATAAACTGGTGAATATAGGAAATATACTTTTGTGCTCTATATAAAGGCTATATGAAAAATCTCGATAGCTCAACATGTGTGATTTATTCTTAATGTGCCCAATGTTGTTGTCGTCTTTTATCGTTAGTAGATCTCACAGTGCTATAGTAGATCTCTGTGCGTGCTATATAGGGGCCTCATATAACTTTATAACTGAATTTCGAAATCGTTTTTACATTTAAAAATTCAACATTCAAAACGAAATAGTTATCTATTTTTTTTTCCAATTTGATCTGCGCGTGCTATATTGGGAACTTCAAAATAAATTTCATTTTAACAGAACCATTACACCCTGATTTCCTATTTTCAATGCGTTTAGGGTATAAAAATATGACTGTAGATTCTGACAGCTTCATTAAAGTTCGCCATTGTTAGATTAGCAATGTAAAAATATAACGTATCCGCTACTTTTCTAGAAATTTGTGGTATAATTGGGCGTAATCTGATCTGTTTTTTAAATGATCGGGACTCTTTAAGCATGGAGTTTTTATTATAAGTTATTGGCAAAAACTCAAGGCTCGAAATAACCCCAGTAGCAACGGAGATAAGAAATGTGCAGACCACACCAAGAACTATAATGGCGGAAACTGATGCACCTAACACGCGAACTGCGCTGGCAATATCACCAAGGCAAGAGTACATCTCCGAGCCGAGGAAGAGAATGCCATCCTAAAATGCCGCTAGACGCTGCGACAGATAAGAGCTGCAGTTGCGAAGCAGAACTATATAAGTCTGAAGGTTAAAAGTGGAGCGTTTGACCGGGATGAACTGCTGGATGTTCTAGGACACTGCAAGACCTCCCGGAAGAAGTTCGCGGCAGAAGCTGACAATCAAAAGCAACTACCAGCGAAAAAAAGCACGGTAACAATGCAAACAACCACTATTCAAAAGGGGAAAGTCGACGGCAGTCGAAGTATGGCAAACAATCATTCTAGGATTCGGTAGCGGCGCTGGTTTGAAAATAAATAGAAAAAAGAGAATAGTTCTACTGCCTAAAAGTAAATACCCCGCTAAAGATTTTCGTGTAAATTAGCGTAGTTCAACATAAACGCATGTGACGCAGTAATTATAACATTAGCAATCGAAACGGAAAAATCTGTTCCCAAGCGTTGCAAAAGGGGTGAAGTGCCGCTTAAAAAATCGGCCATACTTTCTTTTCATTTTTACACAACGACTAGAGAAGGTCAAATTATTCTGATATAATTGTGAAAAAAGAGAGAAATTAAAATAGTGTTGAATTTAATTACTGAATTTAATTAATTAGTGCAAGTGCCAAGCAAAAAGGATGACTCAGAAGAAAGAAAAACAAAAGTGACCATTCTAGCCCAAAGGCAGCAGCACTTACTGTCCCACGTAACCCTTTTTGCGGGTTTGGCACATAAAAATACATTTAATTTGTTTGCTGCAACTATCACACAATCGGCACTCAGCAGCAGTGCAACTGTAAAAGCCTCTAAGGCAGTAAAATATCTTTAGCTTCTATAAGCTATCCGTCATTCAAATCGCCAATATTAGGCATATTAATAGTATAAGTGGAGCTATATATAATATAAGATATGATATTAATATTTATTTCGCAGTAATAACAAAAAAACAGTTAGGGCGCTCCTGATTTCAGAATACTCATTCACGCCAAGCCCAATTGGTATATATATGTTGTAACGGGCCTCGGTTTATCTCGAGTTTAAGCCGGGCCGAACTCAACCGACAAACTTATATGTAGCACCTGCGATAAATTATAAAGTCACTGTGTTTAAATTTTTGGGCGTTTTATATTTTTTTCCACTTATTTCAGGTTCATTTACACTTAACGTTATTATGTAAATTTAACGCCTACTAATGCACACCTGTACCAAGGATCGCGGGTAGACGTTCAGCACACTCTGGCTATACAAGTAGTTCTGAACTCTTGAGTATCCAAGGATCCGCTTGAGCACTCCAGGTGACTCCATGATCCGCACTGTATACTCCGGCGGTTCGCTCGGATATTACAGTGACTCCTACGGCTGGATTCTTGAGATCTTCTCAAGCTACAGCCACGCGAACGTTACCTCTACTCCTGCTCCAGGATCCGCCACTAATACTATATGTTCAGCAGTGCTGCACCAATGTCCTGGTTGGTGGCAGCTGATGTTCTTCCTGTGTCTTTCGCGGTTGTCCCATGTCCATCCACCTAAAGTCTTAATTTCGATGTCCTTCGATATCACTGTCCTTTTGGCTGATCACTTTTACTCGTGTTGTTCCTCGGAACTTAATACTCGCACTCTCACTTTAGACTTTTGACTTAGACTGTTTTCTCCTTTTAACTCCGCTCCACAGACTTTTGAAATCTTTTTCCCTCCCAGTGCCGAGTTGCGGGCCTGTCTGCCGCTCGTGTCACCTTTAACGGCATCATCACGTGATTTCGCGCGACGCCAAATCGCTCCAAATTTGCGTGGCACCCTCTCATTGGCCAAAGCACCGTTATTGGCCTACGAGTGAAAGTATACACCACTTTCTCGCAGCCATAAACGGTACTTGGGCCAACGGTCGCCGATGATTGTCGTGTGAGCGACGCGAGCCGATCGCTGAATCCGTAGGAGCGACAGAGACGGACTAACTCGGACTCTGACCCTTTCCAGTAGCGAGGGCCGCTCCTACCGTACTCACGTCGCTGTGTGGAACACCATATGTATGCACGAATATATGCATAAGTGCACAGCAAATACATGCACTCATACATATACTACGTGCCTGTCTATATTGTTCCTCACAATGTATATTGGCACACTCATTCGTTGAATTTTGAGTCTCTATCTGTTAAGCTATAGAAGATACAGTTTTTCCATATTCGAGGGGTAAGGTAACTCTAATTTGTAATTTGGGAGCTGAAACTCAAAAAATGTGTAAATTAATGGGTATTTTATGGTATGCTAAAGGAGCTCACCAGTAACTCAACTATCTATTTTTAAAGCTTCTAGTACTAAAACTTAGGGAGATATAAACCATGGGAATAGATATATTATCAAGTCTTTCATGTATGAAAATGTATTTTCCGATTTGACACGCCCCTAGTGGGCATATCGGAAAAATCTTGACACTTTATCAAACGAAGATATACACGACTGTATATTCCAAATTTTAAGTCTTTAGCTTCAATAGCGTCGGTTTGCATTCCGTCTGTCCGTATAGACAGACGGCTAACAAGACGGACATTGCACAAAACCAATATACTAATTTCACTTCCTGAATGAGTATAAATTTGTATGTATTCAAAGTCAAGTTGTAAAAAATAATGAATTTCCAGTAGATTCAACTATTTTGCAGTCATGCAATGCAGCTATTTAGGTGTGCCATAAAATTCAAGCAGGGAAAAGGGGTAACGATGCAAGATGCAAACAGGTTCTCAGCGATCATGGAAGGATTGCAAGTCGGTCGCCTTAAAATCTAGAGCTGGCAAGCATTGGCTTGTGCAGCGATACCCAGCTTAGAGGTAGGTATGTTTGTATGTGTATTTTTCTAATCTATCTGTTGAGTCAAAATCACTAATATTTGGTTTAAATTGAATTATTGTAATTATGTTCTTTATATTTAGGTCCAACCTAATTTTTGTTTCCACTTTGCATTGATGAACATTTTTGATATACACTCTTCCGTCTAACTTTAGGCAAGCTGAGCTTGCCTATACGTTTCTGTAATTTTTCTGTTTAGTGAACTCTATGAATAAACACTTGCGTCCACGACGCGCTGAATTTAATATACGGCTCGTAATTTGTAGAATAAAACCCCCATACTCTGAAGCCCATGCTGGACTGGAAAACGCTCCTGATCCTATATTTTGGCGCCCAGCGTGGGACAGTGTTAATCAAAGTTTCGCGCAACTTTAATCTAGAGTACTTTATTGGGAACGTACATGTTTTGGGCAAACTGTACATCGTTTGGAATATCCTATACATACAAGCGCTGCTGCGCATACACTCGTTTGTCTTGCTGTTCTTCGCACCGCCGAGACACCGTTCGCTTGCATTGCATGACTTGATCGCAGCAGTAAGTTACCGGCGCTGTGCTTTGCCATCATATTCGTCTTTGTCTAAGCAGAAATAATTACAGCCGTGCCGAGTTGCGAACAAACGCACTTACATACACAACTACTCCGCGGCTTAACACAACAACAAGTTGAGTGACTAGCAATATTCACTAGCAATATTCGTCGCTTTGCCCAATATTCTACACGCTGAATTGAGTGAAATTTGTCAGTAACATTTTTCTTCACTTTGCTAAAATATTCCACGCATTTTGGCTTTAACTGTGGCAGTGAACTTGATCAACGCTTGTAATATAAATATATTTAACAGAAATATAAGTTGTTGATCGAATCATGCCACTAGAGAGCCTTAAAACACAGCGCGCGAATAATCGTCGGAATATTAGCCACATTCGCAGTGTAGTTGAACCCAAAATAAGAGAAATAAAATCCACGACAATTCAAGCTGAATTAAAGTGTCGCTTTGAAATTCTAGAAGCTTACTTTCAACAAGCAATGTCGTTATAACTCCAAACCCATAACAAGGAATGCCCGACCGATACAGGACGCACAGATCTGGAGGACCTGTACATAGACTTTAAGGTATGCAAAGCAGAGCAACTTACGGAAGACATCTACGAGTCAACCTTTGCTGCAATATCAGGGCCTACATTCTCATCGTCTGCCAAGTTGCCCAGACTTACGCTACCTACATTTGAGGAAGATTATGCAGACTATTTTAGCACATTATTCAATCAAACGGTGGATCAACAGAGCAGCTTATCAAATATCGATAAATTTAATCAACTCATCAGTTGCTTAAAGTGAGCAGCATTGAAGACAGTTAAGGAATTTCAGATCACACCTGAAAAAATTCGAAAGGCACTGGATCGTTTGAGCCAGCGCTACGACAATCCAACATTGGATAATATCTCGTCCTTATTTATGCTGAAGAGTGTGTCAAGGTCAAACAATCAAGAAATTCGGAGTTTAATTCATAACTCTACAGTATTGTACAACTCTGAAATCATTAGGCAACGAACCGCAAATTGCGCAGGCAATGTTAATAGCCATTGTCATGGATAATATGGATCTAAGCGCAAATAAAATGAATCATTAGATTATTCCAATTTGCCTAAGTGGGATCAATGTGTACAGGTAGCAGAGAGGCATTGCCAATATTTGGAATCATGTGGTAAGTCCGAATCGAAGCAAGTTCGAGCCGCGACTGCTAACAAACAACGCAACCAAACCTTGCGACATGGTTTTTCCATTAATTGCTCAACTCAATCATGTTCTCTTTGTCATAGTTCAGATCATCGAGTTTCACATAGCAGTCAGCTTACGGAAATTTAAGTTACGGATCGCTATGAAGCAGCAAAACGACATGCTCTATGCCTAAACTGTCTTGACAAAGGCCACCAGGCAGCAAAGTACCCCCTACTCAAAGATGTCGATCTTGCTCGAGATGTCATCATACCTTACTACATCGGGAGGCAACTGCTATTAAATTGGCACCTACGCCGTCTACAACCTTTTTAAACAAGGTTGTCACACACACAAACACACTAATAAAACGACAGATCAAGTCATCATGGCAACGGCCGTCGTCCAGGTCAGTGATGCATGAGGAAACTACAGGATAGGCCGTGTTCTATTCGATTCTTGCTCACCAGGTCAACTTTATCTCCGAACAATTCGAGCAATCGCTGCATTTGTCAAGGGTCAAACGGCACATGCGGATCTCTAGCGAATCACCCACATAAATTAAGTTTGGCACTTCGGCCACAATCAAGTCACGTGTGGAAGATTTCAAGATACATATTGATTTTTGCGTAACGTCACATATTGCCTATCAGCCAGATTAGGACATCGACATTTTCTCATGGAATATACCCAAAAACACACCTTTAGCAGATGACCAATTTTATACAGCTCGACATCTCGATTTGCACATTGGAACTAAAGTCTTTTTTTATAATTTTTGCAGTTGGACAAATCAAATTAGGTCCCTGCCTTAATACACTTAAAAAAACGTTACTTGGATGGATTGCGTCTGAACGCTATGAAAGATCGCAGCGTCAGGTTACAGGCTACAGGCTACAGCTACTCGCTCTCACTAGAGGAGTCATATTGAAGAATCGAATAAACCAATCGACAAGTTTAAACCTGAACAACTACATATGAAAACTCACAAGATTGGAGCCCAAGCTATAAAATAATCATTAAACGTGGACGATTTTTTGTGTGGCCACGACACGGCGGAAGCTCTGCAACAACTTAAGAAAGATCGATATACTTGGCCAGAGAAAGTTCGAACTAGCAAAATGGCATTCGAATCACCCGGACTATGTCGATGACAGCACGGTTACAAGCACATTGGGATTTACTTGGAACCAGCGATTAGACTTTAGTGCTTCTTTTATGCAATCACTAAGAGGTCAATTCTATCGTTGGTATCTTCACTCTTCGATCCATTGGGGCTGGTGGCGCCAGTCATCGTGACTCCGTAGATCATCCTACAGGAGCTATGGATACTCAAATTACAATAGGATGAGTCTGTGCCTAGCTTAGAAATCATTTGCAACAATGCTTCCTTCACTGGAATCGCTGGTAATACCTCAATTCTGTATGCAATCGGGTAACAAGGAGCTGCAGCTGCATGGATTTTGTGCTGCTTCCATTCGTGCATATTGAAGCTGCATTTACGCTCGCACGGTTGCAATAGATGGCAAGGTTAAGGTTCGCCTCAAAGTGTAGAGTAGCGCCAACTCGCAAATTATCGCTACCAAAATTGGAACTCGCTGCTGCCCACCTACTGGCACAGCACTACGAGAAAATCAAAGGGATTTTCATATGAAAACAAAAAACATATCTGTGGAACAACTCCTCAATAGTTCCCCATTGGATACAGCAACATTCTGAGACACTATCGACATTTGTTGGAAGCCGCGTTTCGAACATTCAAGAAAGCACACTGGGCTGTCATTGGAGACACGTCCCAACACAATTGAATCCCGCCGATCTGGTTTCAAGGGGATGCAAACCTACGGAATTGGACAAATAAATCTGGTTTATGGCGCGGGCGTATCTGAAATAGAGCCCAAGCACTTGGCCAAAGGAACGAACCGGATCCTGAGGTTGTAACACTTGAGACGCGCAAGTCAGCTTTCAAGGGTTCGTATCTTCTTTGCTTGCGTATTGTTGTTTGTTTGCTACGCTTCACTCACGCGTTTAGGAAGATCGTTGAGCTGTCTACGCCTTCGCCGGCACCTCAAGAGCTGCACCATGCATTTAACTGCGTCATTTGGAACCTGCAGCAACAATACTTCGCGGAGGAAATAGACGCTCTGCACAAAAATAGGCAAATATCAAGTCACATCAATTTTCTAAAACCATTGTTACAGATTACAGACGGATACCTACCGCTCAAGTTTGGCGGCCGTCTCGAATTAGCAAATGCACCAGAGGTGTAGAGGTGCAGTAAAGATGACTTCATTCGTCACTACGTGCAGTTCCTCCATAGGCAACATTACTATGCTGGCTCAAAGGCACTACTTCGTCTTTTATTCTGGATCGTGAACGCCCGAGACTTGGCTTTTTCTATCGTCAGGGCATGCGTTCACTATGTACGCTATAAGCCAAAGCTTCAACAGCAACTCATAGGAAATCTACCTGTGGAACGATTGATTTCATGGAAACCCTTTTGCGCACTGTGGCGTGGACTTCTGTGGACCAGTCAATGTCTACCTATGCTTTTAGGACAAGGCTCCTCGCAAGGCCTACATTGCTATATTCGTATGCTTCGCTACAAAGGCAGTACATATCGAGGTGGTCCTCGATCTATCAACGGATGCTTTCTTGGCTGCTTTAAGGCACAGTGTGACTTGCCTGTGGACGTATTCTGCGATATCGCAACGAATTTCACTGAAGCTAACAGTCAGTCTTTCGAATCAACTTCTTCAAGAAAGAAAGTCAACGACCAATAGTTAGCTTCTGTGCAAATGAATTTATAAACTTTCGTTTCATTCGCCTTAGAGCACTATATTTTGGAAGCCTCTGGGAGGCAGCAGTAAAGAGCGCCTAGGAACATATGGCGCGAAGCCTGATGAATGTCCGTTGCACATGCGACTTGGTTGCCTTGACACCTGGACACTTCCTAACCGGAGATTCTTTGCAAGCATTGCCTGAACACAAAATAGAGGATGAGCATTTGAAATCCTTGGATCGCTGGCGTTTGATAACTGGTATCAAACAACATTTTTGGCGATGCTGGTTGGCAGACTACAACGAGCTGAACGCACGCTCCAAGTAAACTAAGTCGACATCCAGTGCATCTATCGAGGACATGACATGACATGACTCATACTCGACGCTACATACCTTCCCAGACGTGGATAATGGGTCGCATTACAGCTACAATTCCAAAATATAACAAAAATCGAAATTATATAAAATACATATTAAACTAAATGTAAGCTAAACGTAAATGTATGAGATACAATTTTATAACTGGATTTCGATTTCGTTTTTAATCGATAACATTAAAACAATAAAAGTTATCGGTTTTTTTTTATAAACTCGATCTGCGCGTGCTATGTACGGACATACAAAATTTCAAGTCTCTTATAAGTTCTGAGATGGACGGACGGACAGACGGACATGGCTATATCGACTCAACTGGTCGTCCTGATCATGAATATCTTTTATGGGGTCCACCACTCCTCCTTCTGCCTCTTACATACACTTTAACAGAAACATTATACCCTGATTTTCCCAGTTCGACTATGCACCAGATCTAACAACAACTTCACAATTTACTTTTTCTAATCTTGCGTCGCATTGAAAAAGAGAACACATACGAACCAGTTCAAAATCTCGTTTTCATCTAAGTCGCTTCTCAGGAAACAAACCTCGTAAGATAGAACAGAAACAATTAATTTCATCCGTAGTAGTGAATTCTTCAGGTATTATGCTGTATGCAGCTGTTATGCTGTTAGGGAAGAATATTAGTAGCCTAATGGACATTAAATTCTCCTGTACATACGGCTGATGGGAAGGCACAAACTATTTTAGGCAAAATTACCAGTGATATCGAATTCAGAAAAGAGACTAAAACGTTGATATTTTTCATAGTACCCTCTTTGACGTAGGATAGACTCAATTTAATCTTCTTAGATTGGATATGATACCTACTATTAGTCAGTAAGCCTCAATAGAGTCACTCATAGCTGAACAACCAGTTGCTGCTTCAACACGATAACATGTTCCCTTCTTTTGTTAAACTGGGCTTAAGTCGTACAACTTCTCTTTCCCATGAAATTGATATCGCCGGAGCAGCTCCAGTTAAGCTACAATATTATCAGCAAAATTTATTACCAGCTTAGCCTTGAAATACGCATTCTGGTATTTAGCGTACCTGGTGGGACGTTGTAACAATACATTGTTATGCCTTTTCAGCTTTATAATGCCCCACAAATCATGTCAAAGCAGTGCTTGCTTTCATTCGTAGGCCAATAGCGGTGCTTTGGCCAATGAGAGGCTGCCACGCAGATTTGGCGCGATGTAACGTCGCGCGAAATCACGTGATGCTGCCGTTAAAGGGGACACGAGCGGCAGACAGGCCCCGCTCCAGAGCCAAGCAGGCCTCGCCACGAAGGACACAGGAAGGATATCAGCTGCCACCAACCAGGACATTGGTGCAGCACTGCTGAACATATAGTATTAGTGGCGGATCCTGGAGCAGGAGTAGAGGTAACGTTCGCGTGGCTGTAGCTTGAGAAGATCTCAAGAATCCAGCCGAGTCACTGTAATATCCGAGCGAACTGCCGGAGTATACAGTGCGGATCTTGGCGTCACCTGGAGTACTCAAGCGGATTCTTGGATACTCAAGAGTTCAGAACTACTTGTATAGGTAGAGTGTGCTGAACGTCTACCCGCGATCCTTGGTACAGGTGTGCATTAGTAGGCGCTGAATTACATAATAAGCTTAAAATGTAAATGACCCTCAAATAAGTGGAAAAAATATAAAACGCTCAAACATTTAAACACAGTGACTTTATAATTTATCGCAGTTGCTACATATAAATTTGTTGGCACGAACACACAGTCGGTTAAGTTCGGCCCGGCTTAAACTCTGGATAAAGCGAGGTTCGTTGCAGTGGTATCTGATTCTTTTGAACGACTCAGATCCGACCTCAGAAAGCAGCTTGTAGTCGGAACCCTTTAAGCATGGAATTAAAAAAAAAACACCCCAAAAGAGAACAAATGAAACACCACAGGAAGAAAGTTGTCCAGTTTTCACTAACATTAGGCTGGGCTCTGGCAAGCCCAGCAGCAACGGTATCGAATAATGTGAAACTGAAGCACCAACCACCCAGGCAGCGCTGGTAATGTCACCAAGGCAAGAGTACATATCCTAATAGAACTTATAAAAGGACAACAAGTCAGGAAGCTCTAGTCGGCGGTACCCGACTAGGAGATCCCCTGAGAAAGACTCAATGCTTATTTAACATATACATATATACAAGCAATACATGCACACACACATACACATACGCATAAGCACGCGCTCTGCTGACTGCGCAGTTAGCGCAGCGACTGAGCGTGGGTTGCGCTCATGGGCTTTACTATGGAAAATGAAATGTTTAATAAATTCTTTTGTAGATGGACTTTTTTAATCAAACTTTCACAGCGTGATTATGTCATTCATATGTATGTATTTGCTAAAGCACATGTCTCTAGTAATTGAAATACGGTTTTTACAAGTTTCTGGGGAAGGGAAGGAAAGGGGGGTGGTATCCAAAATGTGACAAAAATCAAAATTGTATAAACTCCACACTTTTCCAAAATTTAGAGACTCTAGCTCTAAAGATGTGGGAGATATGACTTTATAACTGCATTTCGATAACGTTTTAAATCAATAACTTTAAAACGATCAAATTTATCGATTTTGATTTTTAAACAAACTTGATCTGCGCGTGCTATACACGGATCTACATAAAAAAGTCTCTAGCTCTTATAGATTCTGAGATCGACGCGTTCAAACATACGGACAGACGGACGGACGGACAGACGGACAGACGGACATGGCTATATCGACTCAGTTCGTCGAGCTGATCAAGAATATATATACTTTACATACATTTTAACAAAACCATTATACCCTGATTTCCCATTTTCAATAGGTTCAGGGTATAAAAACTACAGCCAAAGCTTGTAGAAAAACTAAAGACTATCGTCAAGAACCAAGTAGCATAGATGTTGCTCTAATCAAGCAACATTAAAATAGGCTTAATTCAGAACTAGAGTCAGTATGTGTCAAAGCATCCGGAGATGCCACCGATGCTTTGGGGTTGGTCACCTGCAGAAATGCCCAGGTACTAGACAAGCTTCCACAAAATTTTGAAGATCCTCCAGACTAATCTACACCGTAAAACGGACGGACGGACAGACAGACGGACAGGGCTATTTCAACTCAGCTCATCGAGCTGATCAAGAATATATATACTTTATGGGGTCTGTGATGTCTCCTTCTGCCTGTTACATACATTTTCACAAAAACATTATACCCTGATTTCCCATTTTCAATGGATTCAGGGTATAAAAATGCCCTGCCAATTTTAGCGTTTTTTGAGTGTAAGCATTAAGCATTGGCAAATCGGGTAAAACTATATCCTTTTCCGTTTCTCAGTGAGAAACTCAAACTATTATGACGATGTTACCATTGAGTTCCTGTAATGATTTAGTAAAAATTAAAATAAAAACTGATTGGGGGAGTGGCAAATCGGAGTAATCTATATCTTGCGATGGGCATGAGCTGTGCGGGCGTGAAATCGTATTCTGCAGTCGGTAGCGGCCGACTGCAACGTTCTACTTGTTATTTTTTGGAAGTGTCGTTAAAAACATATATGGAGCAGCCGAAAATATCACAGTGAATGGGAGGTTTAAAAATTTTGATCAGTGTTACAATTAATACTGTAAAATCACAATCACAATGCAATTGATCCGCCAAATGATCTACGTGACGTATTGAGCGATAATTAATACAAATAACATAATAACCAGAGAGTGTAAAAGCAAAAAACAAAATTAAAAGCAAGTAAAAGAGCTCGCGCAAGCAGGCGCTCTGCTAAATTCGCAGTTTACGCAGCGACAACGCTTGTGCTTCAGTAAGGGCTTTATTATGGAAACTTAATTGTTGAATAAGTTTCGTTGCAGATAGAGTTTCTTAATAAAAATTTCAGAGTGTGATTATGTATTTTTACGAGTGTATTTCCCAAAGCACAAGTCTCTAGTTTTATAATACGCTTTTGCAAATTTCTGGTGAAAAGGGTCTGGTATTAAAAATATAATAAAAATCAAAATTGTATAAAATACATATGAAGCTTAGTACAAAATTTGGAGACTCTACCTTAAAAAATTTATGAGATAAAATTTAATTACTGGATTTAGATAACTTTTTTAATCGGTTACATTCAAACAATAAAACTTATCGAATTTTTGAAACAAACTTGGTCTGCGCGTGCTTTAAAGGAACCGAACAGAAAAAATCTTTACCTGGCTCCGAAAACATAGATAGAGCCTAGAGTGAAATTACTTAAAAGTTATAAGTTGACAAATTCCCACCTACCAGAATAATACATATTCTTGATCAATAAAGAAGAGATACATATATTTATCATATCTTGACATATTGTGTGGAGGCAAAGCAGGTTACATAAAATATATATATTCTTGATCAGGACAACGAGCTGGGTCGATCTACCCATGCCCTGTGAGTCAGTGTGTATATGCCTCCTTCCAATCCGTAACAGCCGATAATTTGATTTTCTCTTTTAAGCAAAGTTTGAATTCCACAAAAGATGGAAGTATCACATATCCCACCTTCCCAACAAATTTGCAAAAAACATTTATGATAACTGTATAAAATATTTTAATGATGATAAGGAACTTATATTTCCTTTGTTAGATAAAATTAAAAATAGTATAAGTGTCAAGCTAATTTAGTTATCTAATTCACATATGTTGATTAACGCAATAGGTGCTATATGCAGACTTTTATAAAATTACATAGAACCATGTGCAGAAGTATAACTTGAAATGTTAGGAAACTGTTACTTGACGGAAGTCCAGATGTTGTTATTTGCACAAAAGTATGCACAAGGCTCTAGTTCTAGCTCTAGTTCAGTTCGTGATTTGTATTTTTATACCCTGAACCCATTGAAAATGGGAAATCAGAGTATAATGTTTCTGTAAAAATGTATGTACAAGCAGAAGGAGGCGTGCCACTCCACATAAAATATATATATTCTTGATCAGCTCGATGAGCTGAGTCGATATAGCCCTGTTCGTCTGTCCGTCCGTATGAACGCAGCGATCTCGTAAACCACAAAAGCTAGAGATCTGAAATTTTCAGTGTACAAATAAAATGTATGATAAAAGTTTGAATAAGAAAGTCCATCTACAAAAAGTTATTCGACATTTAATTTCCCATACAATATGCATATTGCAGCCCAAGCGCAGTCGCTGCGTAAGCTGCGCAGTTAGCAGAACGCACGCTTATGGGAACTTAATTGTTGAATAAGTTTCTTTGTAGATGGACTTTCTCAATCAAACTTTCAGAGTGTCATAAGGTCATGTGTCATGGGATCAAGAATAAATATACTTTATAGGGTCTGCCACGCCTCCTACTGCCTGTTACATACATTTTAACAAAATCATTATACCCTGTTTTCCCACTTTTAGTGGGTTCAGGGTATAAAAATTGTGCATAGCGGAATCGCATACGAGGACTCCATAGGTTGTTTTGATTTAAGAATTAAGGACCTCATCAAATATGAAGTTCAGTTGCTACACAAATTATATGTGTTGAAAATGATTAGTCAATATGTCCACCAGTGTGTTGGATAGTTATTGGTTGTACATAAAATATAGCATAAATAATTTATTACTTATGATACAATAGAATAAAAAATCCTCATGTACAATATGAATGAATGAAAAAACTTACTGTACTCGTTGCTAACCGCCTGGGACATAGCTTCGCTAAGGAGGTTGTATGAACTTCTATGATGTTGTTGATCATTAGGTAAAAAATGTTCCCCACTTCCTGTATTAGATAACGAAGTCACGACATGCATCATTTGCAATGGTCCCGAAGGTGCGGGAGTTGTTGCTATTGGCATGGAAGATGTTCTCATATGCATGCCGAGTAAGTTTCCATTTGCTTCCTGCTGCTGATAATGCGTGTTTTGACGATTTGAAGATTTTTCGCCTTCTACAGTACTTCCGGCTACAGAGCATTCCAGACAATCGGTATTGGCAAAGTTGTACAAGAGAAGAAGTAAGTAGCTCCAAATAGATTTATTGCGCATATTAAAAAGCTTGTGTGTTTTCAAGTATTCAATAACGTATAACAGAACAACAGCTTTGAGTGACTTTATTAACATATATTTTGTTATCCTTTTTCGGTTTAGTTTCTGAAATTATTAACGAATAATTAAGATAAGAGAAACAACATGGGTAGTTTTTTTTATATATAAAAATGAAATATTTGAAAATAGTTTTTAGGTTGCTGATTACATTTATGACACATACTTAATCATTAAATAAACTAAGTTAAATACCCTTTCTGTGTACAGATATAATATTATAGTTTTTTTTTTTTTTTTTTGATACACTCTAAAATTTAAAGTATACTATCATACAATTGAAAAAAAATCCTTATTCATATAAAGTTCTAAAGGAGCCAATAATTTTTAATATAGTTTTGCGTATAGTATTCAAAAAGAAGATAATTCGGTTTTTAGGTACTCGCTCCCTACCACGCAACGTATATGAAAGTTAAATTTTCTAATACTGCTAGATAATAGATAATAACAAATTTTGAATAATTGGAATATATTGCGCCTAACTGCAACGTTATTACTTATTTTATCTTGGGTTGTCAGCCCGAGTATATATTCAAAATTTCAAGTCTCTAGCATAGTTAGATTCGATTCGAACTTAAAATCCGTTTCCATTGTGTAACATAAAGTAGGCGACTAGCAGATGCAATCTTACAATACTGTGATAATTTTCAAAGCAAATATTGCGACTTTACATTTGCCAAAAAAACAACGGTTTGTGTAAAACAAACTAAAACGACGAAATATATTAAAAGTTAATCTTGTTACCGAAGAAAACATGATAGCACATGATTGCCCCACAGCCGCTGTCCTTAAAGAAATAAAATATTGAAATAACGCGCTCCACGCTCTTGTTTACGATTTAATTAGTCCATCTAATGGGCTATTTTCCCAGCTCAGCATCGAGTTTCCATTGGCATTGGCACAGAAGGCAGAATTCTAGATTTCGGAATGTTTGTCCCCTAAACTTCTTTCTTGGATTTCATCCTATTTGAAAGGTAGAACCCAAAGAGTTGTGTTGAGAACAGCTTTTTCGAAACTTGTTTTCGTTTCGTCAGGTGTACCTCAGGGTAGTCATTTGGGTCCGTTACTTTCTTCCCTATTTATAAATGACCTTCCAACCCGTATATCGAATTCAATGATATTTATGTATACAGATGACGTAAAACTTTGTCTTTCGTATGCTAATTCACTTCATCATCTACGCCTTCAAGATGATCTTAATTCCTTTCAACTTTGGTGTGTAGCTAATCGGTTGCATTTAAATTGTTCTAAATGTATGACAATGACCTTCTGTCGTACTATTCCATATATTGCTAATTATTCAATTAATAATTATTCCTTGCAACGTATTTTTTCAGTCAAAGATCTGGTGTACTTTTTGACTCGAAACTTAATTTCAATTCTCATACCTCAACTATCATAAATAAAGCCAAAATTGTTCTTGGCTTTATTAAACGTTGGGCAAAAGAATTCAAGGATCCATTCATTACCAAACTTCTTTATGTTTCGCTGGTACGACCTATTTTAGAATACTGTTCAATTATATGGTCTCCTCAGCATAAATTGCATCAGGATCGAATTGAATCGAATTTGCCTTACGAGATCTAAACTGGGACCCTAATTTTCGTTTACCGTCTTATGTTAGTAGGCTTCTTCTTATTGATCTCCCATCATTAATCAATCGTAGAACTATCCTGGGATTGTTTTTCTACATAATTTGATTATTGGTAATATTGACTCGTCATGCCTGTTATTGCAACTTAATTTTTCTGTTCCTTCCAGAACAACCAGACACTTTCGTCCGTTGTGTTTACCATTGTGCACTTCGGATTATTCCTTGCATAGCGCGTTTCATGTTTTATGTGTTAATTATAATAAATTTTATCACGTGTTTGCCTCTGAACTCTCTCTACCTTTAATTAAATCCTTGCTTTCAGATCATCTTAGGGAAATCACACACAGGAGTGCCCAGGAGTGAGCAGGTGCACAAATTTGACGACCGGCAAGATCTTCAACATTGTGGAGTGATTTCCCAATCCTTTCTTTTTATACCCTGAACCCATTGAAAATGGGAAATCAGGGTATAATGGTTCTGTTAAAATGTATGTAACAGGCAGAAGGAGGCGTGGCAGACCCCATAAAGTATATATATTCTTGATCAGGGCGACGAGCTGAGTTGATTTAGCCCTGTCTGTCTGTCCGTATGTATGAACGCGTCGATCTCAGAATCTATAAGAGCTAGAGACTTGAAATTTTTTATGTAGATCCGTGTATAGCACGCGCAGATCGAGTTTGTTTCAAAAAATCGATAAATTTGATCGTTTTAAAGTTATCGATTTAAAACATTATCGAAATGCAGTTATAAATTTATATCTCCTACCTCTTTAAAGCTAAAGTCTCCAAATTTTGTATTTAGTATAATGTGGAGTTTATACAATTTTGATTTTTGTCACATTTTGGATACCATCCCCCCTTTCCTTCCCTTTCCACCAAACTTGTAAAATCTGTATTTCAAATAGTAGAGACTTGTACTTTGGCAAATACATACATATAAATAACATAATTACGCTGTGAAAGTTTGATTAAGAAAGTCCATATACAAAAGAAGTTATTAAACATTTAATTTCCCATACAATAGGCATATTGCAGCCCAAGCGCAGTCGCTGCGTTGACTGCGCAGTCAGCAGAGCGCGTGCTTATGCGTGCGTGCGTATGTGTGTGTGTGTGCATGTGTTGATTGTATATATGTGTTAAATAAGAATAGAATGTTTGGAATATCGGCTCTTCGCAGGGTTCAGGGGATCTCCTAGTCGGGTACCGCCGACTAGAGCTTTCTTACTTGTTTTGTATTTAGTATAATGTAGAGTTTTTACAATTTTGATTTTTGTTATATTTTGGATGCCACGCCCCCTTCGCCCCAAATTTGCAAAAAACGTATTTCAAGTGCTAGAGACTTGTGCTTCGGAAAATACACACATATGAATGACATTATCACGCTCTGAAAGTTTGATTAAGCAAGTCCATCTACAAAGGAACTTATTCAACAATTAAGTTCCCACAATATAGCTCTTACTGCAGCCCGAGCGCAGTCGCTGCGTTGACTGCGCAGTCAGCAGAGCGCTCGCTTATGCGTGCGTACGTATGTGTGTGTATGTGTTGCTCGTAATGTATACATATTAAGAGAAGTGTAGAACGTTTGGAATATCGGCTCTTCGCAGGGTTCAGGGGATCTCCTAGTCGGGTACTCCCGACTAGAGCTTTCTTACTTGTTTTCTTTATCTTTCTCTCTTTTCTTCTTTTTCTGTTTGCTTTTATTAATATTTTCAATTTTCTTTTAATCTTTACTTTTATAGTTATTATTTAATAATTATACCTTAGAGTCTATAATAAATATTTTATAAGTTTCTATTAACATTTTCTATCTTTTGTAGTTCAATAATATCACTGACCATACAAGGCTATGAATCGGGGCATAGCTGGCCGGACTGCAAATAAAATACCCCCATCAGGTTGGTGGTATTATTGAAATATTTTTTTGTTCTTTTAGGCTATATAACTTATTTGTTTAGTTTACCTTTAAGTTTGACTCTCGTTTTGTCCTTTTCTTTTTTTTTTAAATAAATAAATAATAAATAATCCCTTTCGTTTGAACAATTTCCTTCCTGTACCGGAAATTCTCCGCTTTGCCGAATATTCCATATCTTGTTGCGCTTTTGCTGGACCGGTATCACAGGTGCTACCACCGTCACAGTTGCCCCAGAATCTGCGCGAAGCTATCCTTAAGGCTGCTCTTCTTTGCACCTATAACATCCGCCTTACTTTCGCATTTCAAGTGTCCGCCCATACTTCGCTACCATATAGTAGGATTGCATTTGTTGCTAAGAAGTCCTCCTATTCTTGCCGTCAGTCTACTCAAAGACCCTGTTGCTATCGCTCTTTTACACGTGGCATATTGAAGCTGTCCTCAGAAGTTAAGTTTACTATCTAAAGTCCAGATAGTTAACTTTCCTTTGGTTTTTTATCATGTTTCGCTTACTCGCATCTCTATTTCTGTCGGAATCTATTTCTCCAAAAAGAGAACATCGTTCTTTGGGTAGAAACTTCCAAACCTCTGGATCTAACCAGTGTGGGTGTGGATCATAACTTGGGTATGTGTTTTTTGGGTTTCTAAGGTATTTATGACAGCCGTGAGATCATCTGCATATCCAATCAGAAAAGTATTCTCACGCATTTCCAGCATTAAAATGTCGTCGTAGCTGATATTCCATAGGTTCGATCCTAAGATTAACTCCTGTGAAGCTCCCTCAGTAACTTTTAATCGTACAGGAATACGCGATCCTGCCAGTAAGTCCTGATGAATAGACTTGCTGTGTTGGTAGTATATTGATTTTATTCTTCTGAGCCAGTGTATTTATATACTGACTCATGCATAATTTCAACCCTTAAATCTAGCTTATCTATTGCTGAGTTTGTAAGGCCCAGCGTTGGTCTTTATCTATTCTTAGTCTATCGCAGAGTTTGTAAGGCTCAGCGTTGGTGTTTATGTACTCTTAACGCAGAGTTTGTAAGGCTCAGCGTTAATGTTTTTGTACTTAGCCTATTTATAGATTCTACATGTGTGACCCTTGTCATTTCTACTTACTTCAACCTAGTCGTGAGTGCGTAGACTACATGTTTATGATCTTCGGCTATTTCTTTATGTTCATGCCTGAACACCTGACCATAGCTATTTAATATTACGTTACTAGTAGAAGCACTGGACGAGCGTATGCATTTCCTCTTTGCGTAACTGTGGCTGCCTGAACCGATTCATCGATAATTCCAATTGTAAATTTTTCAGCTCTAAGCCAACTTCTACGCTTCTAAAGGTAACCTTTCTTGTCGTTTGTGTTGTACATTCTAAGAAGAAAAGTAGTCTGTCCTGTTGCTATCAGTTTTAGTATCTCCGACGGTATATTGTCTGATCCCAGAGCCTTTTTATTTTTCAGGGAGAGCTGCAATCTTAAGCTCCTTCTCGGTGAAACTAGGGACAGAGCAAAAACGCTCTACAGGTGCACGTTCCTGCGTTTCGTGAACTTTGAGCACATTTTCAATTGAAACTAATATTTACCACAGCTTCCTCTAATTTTTTATGATAAATTAATATTCTATGCTTTCATGCAACCAGTTGGGAATTAATTGTACTTTGGGAAATTCTCAGATTGCTGCCTGCACTGAGTCACTGTCCAAAAAAAGCTTTATCTTTTTTGGTTAAGCAGTGTGCAGTAACGTACTGTGCAACTTTGGAGCTCCAGGTCCAAAACATACGAATATATAGTATTTTCCGATTTGCCACACCTCTATATATATATTTATATAAATATATATATATATATATATATATATATATATATATATATATATATATATATATATATATATATATATGTATATAAATATAGTGACATATTCAGAATGAGTATGTCTACATACATAGTTGAAACTAATTCACAACAGGAACTTCTTGGATTTGCCAATCCAGAATGAACCGGATAGCTAAATCGTAAATAATAGGACTGGCGCAGAATTAGGAAAATGCCGTTGCACGTTGCTACTGCATAACAACAAAATAGCAAAGCCCAAATTCTTAAAATAACGCGTCCAACTGACTGTTGCTGCTGCATAGTTTTAGCAGCATATAAAATAAGTCTATGCAGAAATTGTCTTTAGTCTTAAGCTGTTCGTTAATAAAGCAAGTTGTCGTGAATTAAATCATTTTGACTCCATCTTTTAAATAATCTTAGCGTTGCCGTTAGCCTGTGTCGCGGCAATTGTTCGACTTAAATATTAACACAGAAAATATCTATATATATATATATATATACACTCCGCGTCATCAGGATAGCGCACCCTTCACATTCTCCGTAATTGTTGAATATTTTCTATATCGTTCGAGCTAGAGTCGTAAAATTTGTTTTCTATTAGACTCTGTTTTATTCCCCTTAAAATAAAACAAGATTGGGTTCAATATTATGTCAGGAAGTATTTTAAAAAAATTTTTGAAAAAAAGCTTACAAAAAACGGTTGCTAAAAGTTGGTCATCAGGATAGCGCATCTTAATTGAATAGTGAATATCTTGGTCAATTTGGCCACCACAGCTACCAAATTTTTTGTGTAGTCCACAAAATTGATTATCTTTAAGAAAAAAATTACTTAAGGCAAATATATAGTTTAATCTTTGGAGGAAAAATCAAAGATTGAAGCTTACTTTGAATTTCGACTATCTGGACCAAAAATCGCTATAAAAGCTGAAAGACATCGGTAAACTATTATTCATTTTCTGAGAAATTACGAATTCTGCTGAAAAAACTTCATTAGCAGTAATAGGTACAACAATTAGAAGATCCACACAGTGTAAAGCATTCAATGCACACTACTTTTCTTCAGATATCCAGGAAAGAACTGGTGTTAAAGCGACGTTTTCAAAGGTTTAAGGATTTTTTTCAAAATTCAAAGTAAGCTTCAATCTTTGATTTTTCCTCCAAAGATTAAACTATATATTTGCCTTAAGTAATGTTTTTCTTAAAGATAATCAATTTTATGGACTACACAAAAAATTTGGTAGCTGTGGTGGCCAAATTGACCAAGATATTCACTATTCAATTAAGATGCGCTATCCTGATGACCAACTTTTAGCAACCGTTTTTTGTAAGCTTTTTTTCAAAATTTTTTTTAAAATACTTCCTGACATAATATTGAACCCAATCTTGTTTTATTTTAAGGGGAATAAAACAGAGTCTAATAGAAAACAAATTTTACGACTCTAGCTCGAACGATATAGAAAATATTCAACAATTACGGAGAATGTGAAGGGTGCGCTATCCTGATGACGCGCAGTGTATATATATATATATATATATATATATATATATATATATATATATATATATATATATATATATATATATATATATATATATATATATATATTCATTTTCATTCCCTATTTGCCTATTCTAATCAAATTTTCAGCATATGATCACCATGTTCTATAACATATTTGTCACTTAACAAAAAAATGCAAACTCATTGCGTATATATATTACAAATTGCCCATATTTGCAACGGAACTTAAATTTTAAGTATTTGATCAAATTTATAGCCGGCATAGTCACCAAAGATGTATAATATATAATTTGGTAACTTTATTAAGACTTTTAATCGATAACATTCATCGATTTTTTTAATTATTCATGGTATGTGGGGACCAATCAAAAATTTAAAGTCTCTAGCTCGTATAGGTTCTGAGATCGACGCGTTCAAACACACAGACAAACGGACGGAAGGACGGACGGGCAAACGGACATGGCTATAGCTCATTAAACCGATAACAAAATATAAATTTGATGAGATCTTCCACGCCTCCTCCTGTAACATACATTTTAACAAAACCATTATATCGTGATTTACCATTTTCGATGGGTTCAGGGTATAACAACTAAACGCAGTTCCGTCGGCTTTGTTTTCATTGCATTCTATGCTTAATTTAGTCTTACTCAAATCACTATAGGCCATATGGTATGAGACCAGACGCCATATTTGGACTTATTCGCTTCATTGTGTGCCCCTCACTCACTCAACTAAATTCAATTCGAATTAATTCAATTTTATTTTATTATTTATTCTATTATCTACACTATAGCATTTAAACAATAGTACCATTTTATTTTAATCTAATATTATTACTAAACAAGTAAGAACGTTGCAGTCGGGCGCTACCGACTGCGGAATACTTATTCACACCCGCAAAGCTCACGCCCATTGCCACGCCTCCAATTGGTTTGTACACATATAATTTTTTAGAAATCAATAGAGGAGATCAGCAGTAATATCGTACAAACTTTTTTTTTTCACTGAGAATCGGGAACCATCCAATTTTGAAGCGTCTAGCTGTAAAACTGTAAAGCTATAAGCTTTTGCGGTTTGCCACGCCGCCTATGGGCGTAGATATATCCGCTATATCTTTTTCATCTTGGGTTGTCAACCCGAGCATATATACCAAACTTCAAGTCTCGAGCAAAATATTACAGAATTTGCCACGATTTGCCACGCCCCTACTAGGAGTGGACATATAGTTTTTTATAGATATTCATAGGATCGTAGCAGTAACCTACGTGCGCTGGGCATACTAGCTTAGAAACTGTAAAAGATACAGTTTTATCCGATTTGACACGCCCCCAAAGGGCGTAGATATATCCGCCATAGCTTTTTGATTTTTGGTTATCAACATGAGTATACACTCCAACTCTTAGAAGTAGAGTTTCTGAGATATCGGAAAATGCATTTTCCGATTTGCCACGCCCCTAGTCGGCGTATCGGGAAAATCTTGACACCTTATAATTCAAGGGTATACACGAGTATATACTATTTCACTTTTTGAATGAGTATAAAAACAAACAAGTAAGAAAGCTCTAGTCGGCAGTACCCGACTAGGAGATCCCCTGAACCCTGCGAAGAGCCGATACTCCAAACATTCTATGCTTATTGAACATATACATATATACAAGCAATACATGCGCATACATACACACATACACATACGCATAAGCACGCGCTCTGCTGAAGGCGCAATTAGCGCAGCGACTGAGCGTGGGCTGCGCTCATAGGCTTTACTATGGGAAATTAAATGTTTAATAACTTCTTTTGTAGATGGACTTTTTTAATCAAACTTTCAGAGCGTGATTATGTCATTTATATTTTATATTTATATATTTGGGGCGAAGGGGGCGTGGCATCCAAAATATAACAAAAATCAAAATTGTAAAAACTCTACATTATACTAAATACAAAACAAGTAAGAAAGCTCTAGTCGGCGGTACCCGACTAGGAGATCCCATGAACCCTGCGAAGAGCCGATATTCCAAACATTCTATTCTTATTTAACACATATATACAATCAACACATGCACACACACACACATACGCACGCACGCATAAGCACGCGCTCTGCTGACTGCGCAGTCAACGCAGCGATTGCGCTTGGGCTGCAATATGCCTATTGTATGGGAAATTAAATGTTTAATAACTTCTTTTGTATATGGACTTTCTTAATCAAACTTTCACAGCGTAATTATGTTATTCATATGTATGTATTTGCCAAAGTACAAGTCTCTACTATTTGAAATACAGATTTTACAAGTTTGGTGGAAAGGGAAGGAAAGGGGGCGTGGCATCCAAAATATAACAAAAACCAAAATTGTATAAACTCCACATTATACTAAATACTAAATTTGGAGACTCTAGCTCTAAAGATGTGGAAGATATAAATTTATAACCGCATTTTGATAACGTTTTAAATCGATAACTTTAAAACGATCAAATTTACGATTTTTTGAAACAAACTCGATCTGCGCGTGCTATACACGGATCTACATAAAAAATTTCAGTCTCTAGCTCTTATAGATTCTGAGATCGACGCGTTCATACATACGGACGGACGGACGGACAGACGGACAGGGCTAAATCGACTCGGCTCGTCGCCCTGATCAAGAATATATATACTTTATGGGGTCTGCCACGCCTCCTTCTGCCTGTTACATACATTTTAACAAAACCATTATACCCTGATTTCCCATTTTCAATGGGTTCAGGGTATAAAAATACTCAAGTATTTGCGTCCACAAAAGTCACCGTACTCTTACTTGCTCTGCACTGTCTGGCACCAACGTTCTTCTTAAAAATAACGGGGATTTTTGTAAAACATGTGCAATATCGTCAAAAGCTATTCTACTTGCTGTGCATTACTTTTGTAGGACGAAATTTGCAAATTTCTTATTAAAAATGTCCTGTAAAGAGTTAACTCTAGAAGAACGTGGGCGGATCTTGCAGCTCCACTCAACGGAGCAAAAGTCGTATGCAGAGATTGCCATAATGATGTGCAGAGCCATCCATCCATCTACCATCCAAACAGTAATTGGCCGTTTTAAATACGAAGGGCGCATCAAAAATAATACAAGATCTGGACGACCATCTGCACTATCAGATCGCGACAAGCGCCAAATAAAGCTTTTGGTAAACAAGGAACCATTTTCTAGTGCTGTACAGATTGCATCAGAGATAAGCAACAATTCTCAGAAGGATGTACACCCGGAAACCGTTCGTAGGGCCATAAAATCATACAATTTTAAGTCGTACACTCCGCGCAAGAACCCATACGTAAATTTAACGAATCGAAAGAAGCCTTTGGAATTTGCTACGGCTTATGTAGACAGGCCAGTTGACTTTTGACGTAAGGTGATCTTCTCAGATGAGTCAAGGTTTAATATTTTTGGCTCGAACGCGTGTGAAGGAGACCTGGCGACGGTCTTAATCCGAAAAATACAACAAAGACGGTAAAGCACGGCGGCGGTGGCCTTATGGTTTGGGGTTGCATAGCTGCATCGGGCGTCGGGTTTATAGATAGTGTGATAGACCAATATAAATACATTAATATCCTCAAAAGAAATTTGAAAAGCAGCGCTAAGAAACTTGGTATAGGGTCAGATTTCTACATCCAACAACACAACGACCCTAAACATAAGGCCATTAACACCCGGCTTTATCTCGCCTATAACGCGCCTCATTTATTGGAGACGCCACCACAGAGTCCCGACATAAAAGCAATAGAGCATGTGTGGAATATGCTTGAAATTAAAATCCGGAAGCACCACATACATAAGTAACACAATCCTGCAGAGAGGCATTGCATCAAGATTGGTGCGGCCTTGCCACGGAGTACATAGAAAAATTAGTGATGTCAATGTCAAACGGCCTCCGAGAAGTGATTAAAATGAAGGGATACCGTTTTAGATACAAAGTTTGTAATTTTAATTAGTGATATTATTTGTAGCAAGAGTACATAGACTTTTGTGGACGCAAATACTTAAGTATTTTTGTTTTTTATACCCTGAACCCTCAAAGAAACTTATTCAACAATTAACTTTCCATAAAGTAGCCATACTGCAGCCCTACTGTATGTGTTTATGTGTGTGTGTGCATGTATTGCTTTTATATATGCATATGTTAAATAAGCATAGAATATTTGGAATACCGGCTCTTCACAGGGTTCAGGGGATCTCCTAGTCGGGTACCGCCGACTAGAGCTTTCTTACTTGTTTAGTAATAATATTAGACTAAAATAAAATGTTACTATTATTTAAATGCTACTGTTTAGCTAATATATTATTTAATAAATCTGTATCAAAACTTTTTATTTTACAAAAAATTTGACGAAGTTACAACGTGTTTTGTGAAAATGTATCAGGGGTACGGTTACTTTAGTGGCACAGTGTATATATGTATGTACTTCTTGTGGACTTATAAACTCACACATACAGTGTACCAATAATGTCTTCGTACAGCAGCAACTTTTTTCTTTGGGAACGAATAAAACATATTTATAGCAAGAAATTAACCAAAATTTAAATACAGTTTTATTATCTAATGTATTGACTTCAATTTACAATAATAATTATAATAATATGTTGATTATTTTAAGATCTACAACTAAAAATTCATGAAAAGGCTTGTTTTTGGCTCCAATAAAATCTTTGTTCACTTTATAGAACTTTAGCTGCAGGCAGAAAACGAAAAAGGTAACGATGGTTTTCCAATGTATGTATGTCTAGACATACTTGGGCATAAATTTGCAACATCTTGCAAAAAGTTTTGTTCAAATTAAATCTCCAACTGAACAAAAATTGATTTAAAATGCCCGGAAGTCCACAAGATCGAACGACTTCAAAAGTTTGGTTTTGACAATTTCCACAGCCAACTAGGGTATTTCTGATATGCATCAACCCCTTCATACTCTTCCCACAAATAATTATAAAAAGGTTAAAAATTTACATGAGCACGGCTAACAATTTCGTGATGGTGAGCGAATTTCAATTTTTGTGCACTGCTGCTTATGCTTATGCCAATTCCAATGGAAACTCTCGATACTGAGTTGGGAAAACAGCCCATTAGATGGATTAAATCAGGACAGCGGCTGTGGGGAATCATGTGTTATTCATTTTTCTTCGGTAACAAGATTAACTTTTCTTTTATATCGTCGCAGTATCGTAATAGGATACTAATAATATTCTGTCTTATGGGACTAGCAGTTTATTTTATCACATAAACCGTTGTTTAGTCTGTCTTATCTCGGTCTCCAAGTAGCGTGGTAAACAGCAAAACATTTTATTAGTTTGAGAGCTAGAAGCTTAAAAAATGGAAAAATAAATTACTGTTGACCTCCCCTATCGATGACTATTAAAAAATATATATTTACGCCTTCTTGGGGGCGTGATATACCCTGTAATTTTCACAAAGTAATCCTCTTTTATTATTAAGTTATGTTACCCTAGACACTTTCCAATTACTGGCCAAAAGTTATATGCCTACGCGCACTGAAGGGTGACAAATTGGGAAAAGCTGTATATATTGCACTATTTGGAAGTTGGCAGCGTTTTGACCGCGAATGATTTTTTTACAGTCGGTATCGCCCGACATATAATTATGGACAGTTTTTTTAAAGTTCGCAATTGTTAAATTAACATTGCAAAAATATTACGTATTCGCCACTTGTCCACAAATGGGCGGTTTGGTTGAGGTCTGATCTGCTTAAAATTTTTGTCACTCACTACACTATAAATGACAAATAAGCAAAGTTTCAACTGTTAATGATTCAATGCAAAAAAAAAAAAAAACAAGTAAGAGTGCTCTAGTCCAGACGACTCGACTACGAAATACCCTGAACCCTGCGAAGAGCCAAACTTCCCAACATGCTATGCTTATTTTACATATACAAATATTGCGAGCAACACACACATACACGCGCTCTCCTCTTTTGCTTGGGTTTCTTTTTACACTTGTACATATTTGTTAGCGTTATCACTCACACTCATACTTGATTTGTTTGTGTTTCTCACTAAATCAAATTCGTATTGTGCAAGAAACTCTCTCACTGCTTGCTGCTCACCCGCTCTTTATCAGCTGTTTGTTGTTGGACCCGCTCTCACAATTCACTAATCCTCTCTTTGTTTTTTTTGCTATTATTTCCTTTTGATCTGCTCTTACGTTTCGGTTGCTTAACCCCAATTGCCAATATGGCATGCTGCAAAAAATCATGCAATATTCGGCAAGTAGCTGATTTTGCACAATTGCAATTTGTTAGCTGCTGGTTGTGTGAGAATATGATGCACACAAAATGTGCTGGTCTCACCGGACGGGACTATGACAAAATCATGTCCACTGCCAAAATTGGTTGTGGTGGTTTACGCTGGTCGTGTCCAATTTGCTTGGAAAAACAATTAAATTTTTCCAAGATGTATAATTCAGTGCGAGTTCAATTTTTATAACTGAGTAGTATATCTAAACAGTTAACTAGTGACCTAGAAGCTGGTGAAAATTTACTAAATCAGTACAATTTTGATACTCCAGATTCTGAAATTGTGGCTCCTTCTCAGTTGGTACCCCATTCCGTACCAATATTGTCACCTAATTTATTAATGCCTTCCTTACCTTGTCCTGACTCGTTATTAGTTCTGGTTTCTAATGACTTGTCAGACACACCTGTTGCTAGTGTTATAAATAAAAACCTCCCCGAATATTGCTCAAGCAACGAACAATATTTCGACCTCTTCTTCCACTCTTTCTATACCTACTTTATCTGTCGTATCTCCTCGAAAGCAAGTTTTCCTATCTAGGCTTTTTTTCTGACACGACATGGTAAGCTATATCTGCTTTTATTACAAGTAAATCTGTAGAAAATGTTTTTATTTCGAAGCTCAATTTCGCGACTCCTCGTGAAATTGCTTCATTCAAAATCAATGTGCCCGCTGAATTTTTCACAACTATATGTGACTCCAAATTTTGGCCACCTAATGTAGTTGTGCATGAATTTAAACACAAGAATCGTAATAGGTTGTCTCCAATATCGTTAAATCCTACTTCGGTTCAATCATCTTCTAATATTGGATCAAATAACTAAATTTTGCTCAATCTTCTCCGCAACTGTCTTTGATATATCAAAACGTTCGCGGCCTAAATTCTAAGCTCAGAAGACTATTTTTGAGTAGTTTTAGTATAAATTCTGATATTATTGCTCTCACTGAAACGTGGCTAATATCCGAATGTTTATAATAGTGAGATTCTCTCTAATGATTTCACCATTTATAGAAACGATCGACTGCTACGTAGAGATGGTGGTGTCTTGATTGGTGTTAAATCCAATATCCTCTCAGAATCTTTGATTTTTTCGTTACCTCATGATGCTGAGATTATTGGAGTTAAAATAACTCTTCCATCGTTTTCCCTATTTATTACTTGTTCATATATCCCTCCCTCTTCTGATGTTCAAATTTATCAACATATAACTTGCATTAAAGAAATTTATGGACATGTTAATGATAACGATATGTTTCTTGTTGGGTTACTTTAATATACCTAACACTTCTTGGTCCTCCAGTCCCAACTCTAGTTTTCTTATTCCTACATTAGATTATTACCTTTTCAATGAATTATTCACGCTTTCTATGCTTCTAATCATCTGAATCGTTCACTTGATCTAGTTTTTATTAATGATGACTCTAGCATTACTGTCTCTAGATCATCACCTTTTTGTATACCTGAGGATATACATCATCCCAATTTGGAGGTACAATTATCCATAAGTACTCCTCCAGTTTTCACACCAAAATTTTTAAAACAACGTCGTTGTTATAATAAGTGCAATTTTGTTTTGCTCAATTAATTTATTAATGCAAAAGATTGGTCTCCTTTATATAAGTCAGTTGATATTAATTTGGCAACAACTTTCTTCTATAACTCTTTAAATTCTCTAGATGAGTGTGTTCCTATGTGTCTCCCTATGCCCGTTTCTAATAAAGCCCCTGATTTACTCAGACTCTTTCTAATTTAAAAAATATTAAGTCTAAATATTTTTAAAAATTTTAAAAGTCTGGTTCGAAAGTTTAAATATTCCATAGCCAAGTCGAATTTTAATATTTTAAATTCTCGATGTTATGAGAATTACCTTTTTCGTTGCAAAAGGCAATTTGTTCCTGATCCTAAGAAATTCTATTCATTCGTAGACATGAAGCGTAAATCTTCTAGTTTACCTCCCTCATTTCTCCTTAGATTGGACAAAACTTGTAATGATCATGATTACTCTGATCTTTTTGCAGATTTTTTCCAATCCACTTACTCCTCGGTAGATCCCTATACCACTTCATAGCCTTACTTAATTTCTACAACTAATATTATTAATGCTTCTAAAGTATCCCCAGCTGATAATATTCCCAGTTGTGTTATTAAAGAATGTAGTGGTTCGCTTCAGACACCATTACTAAAACTATTTAATTTGTCACTGGAAACCTCTGTTTTTCCATCTATTTGGAAAGAGTCTTTCATCATCCCTCTATATAAAAAAGGTGGGAGGTCTGACATTTCTAATTATAGAGGTATTGCAAAACTATCTGCTATTCCAAAATTATTTGAAACAAGTAAGAAAGCTCTAGTCGGTGGTACCCGACTAGGAGATCCCCTGAACCCTGCGATGAGCCGATATTCCAAACATTTTATACTTATTTAACATATATATATATATACAAGCAACACATGCACACACACATACATACACACACATACGCACGCACGCATAAGCGAGCGCTCTGCTGACTGCGCAGTTTACGCAGCGACTGCGCTTGGGCTGCAGTAAGAGCTATATTATGGGAAGTTAATTGTTGAATAAGTTCCTTTGTAGATGGACTGTCTTAATCAAACTTTCACAGCGTGATTATGTCAATCATATGTGTGTAGTTGCCGAAGCTCAAGTCTCTAGCACTTGAAATAAGTTTTTTGCAAATTTAGGGCGAAGGGGGCGTGGCATCCAAAATATAACAAAAATCAAAATTGCAAAAACTCTATATTCTACTAAATACAAAATAAGGAGCCTCTAGCTTTAAAGATGTGCAAGCCATAAATTTATAACTGGTTTTCGATTTCGTTTTTAATCGATAACATTAAAACGATAAAAGTTATCGAATTTTTGAAACAAACTCGATCTGCGCGTGCTATACACGAACCTACATAAAAAATTTCAAGTCTCTAGCTCTTATAGATTCTGAGATCGACGCGTTCATACATACGGACAGACGGACAGACGGACAGACGGACAGACAGACAGACAGACAGACAGGGCTAAATCAACTCAGTTCGTCGCCCTGATCAAGAATATATATACTTTATGGGGTCTGCCACGCCTCCTTCTGCCTGTTACATACATTTTAACAAAACCATTATACCCTGTTTTCCCATTTTCAATGGGTTCAGGGTATAAAAATAATAACATCTACCTTACAACATTTTTGTAAATCGATTATTTCACCATCGCAGCATGGTTTTGTTCGAAATCGATCTACTTCCACTAAACTATTAGAATTTACTTCCCTAGTCAATGACAGTTTTTTAAATAAAATGCAAACTGATGTTATATATACTGATTTCAGTAAAGCATTTGACTCAGTACACCACGATAAATTACTTCAAAACTTGTTTTCGTTTCGTCGGGTGTACCTCAGGGTAGTCATTTGGGTCCGCTACTTTTTTCCCTATTTATAAATGACCTTCCAAATCGCATATCGAATTCAAAGATATTTATGTATGCAGATGACGTAAAACTTTGTCTTTCGTATGCTAATTCACTTGATCATCTACGCCTTCAAGATGATCTTAATTCCTTCCAACTTTGGTGTGTAGCTAATCGGTTGCATTTAAATTGTTCTAAATGTATGACAATGACCTTCTGTCGTACTATTCCATATATTGCTAATTATTCAATTAATAATTATCCCTTGCAACGTATTTTTTCAGTCAAAGATCTTGGTGTACTTTTTGACTCGAAACTTAACTTCAATTCTCATATCTCAACTATCATAAATGAAGCCAAAAGTGTTCTTGGCTTTATTAAACGTTGGACAAAAGAATTCAAGGATCCATTCATTACCAAACTTCTTTATGTTTCGCTGGTACGACCTTTTTTTGAATACTGTTCAATTATATGGTCTCCACAGCATAAATTGTATCAGGATCGTATTGAATCGGTCCAGAAACAGTTTCTACTCTTAGCCTCACGAGATCTAAACTGGGACCCCAATCTTCGTTTACCGTCTTATCTTAGTAGGCTTCTTATTGATCTTCCATCATTAATCAATCGTAGAACTATCCTGGGGATTGTTTTCTACATAAATTGATTATTGGTAATATTGACTCGTCATGCCTGTTATTGCAACTTAATTTTTCTGTTCCTTCCAGAACAACCAGACACTTTCGTCCGTTGTATTAACCATTGTGCATTCGGATAGCGCGTTTCACGTGTTATGTGTTAATTACAATAAATTTTATCACGTGTTTGCCTCTGAACTCTCTCTACCTTTAATTAAATCCTTGCTTTCAGATCATCTTAGGGAAATCACACACAGTGCCCAGGAGTGAGCAGGTGCACAAATTTGACGACCGGCAAGATCTTCAACATTGTGGAGTGATTCCCCAATTATTTTTTTCTTTATCTTTCTCTCTTTTCCTCTTATTCTGTTTGCTTTTATTAATATTTTCAACTTTCTTTTAATCTTTACTTTTATATTTATTATTTAATGATTATACTTAAGAGTCTATAATAAATATTTTTAAGTTTCTATTAACATTTTCTATCTTTTGTAGTTCAATAATATCACTGACCATAAAAGGCTATGAATCGGGGCATAGCTGGCCGGACTGGCAAATAAAATACCCCCATCAGGTTGGTGGTATTATTGAAATATTTTTTTGTGTTCTTTTAAGTTATATAACTTATTTGTTTAGTTTACCTTTAAGTTTGACTCTCGTTTTGTCAATTTTCCTTTTTTAATATAAAAAAAAATAATAAAAAAATACTAAATACAAAAGTTGGAGACACTATCTCTAAAGATGTGGGAGATATAAGTTTATAGCTGCATTTCGATAACGTTTAAAATCGATAACTTTTAAACTATCAAATTTATCGATTTTTTGAGACAAACTTGATCCGCGCGTGCTATACACGGGTCTACATAAAAAATAAATTTCAAGTCTCTAGCTCTTATAGGTTCTGAGATCGACGCGTTCATACATACGGTCAGACGGACGGACGGACAGACGGACATGGCTATAATTTAATTTCAAGTCTCTAGCTTTTATAGATTCTGAGATCGACGCGTTCATACATACGGACAGACGGACATGGCTATATCGACTCAGTTTTATGTAGGTCCGCGCATAGCACGCGCAGATCAAGTTTGTTTCAAAAAGTCGATAATTAAATGTTATCGATAAGAAACGTTATCGAAATTCAGCTATAAAATTATAATTCGTACGTCTTTGGGGCTAGAATTTGTTTTTGTTATTAGTTTTTGTATTTAGTTTAAAGAGTAATTTATTCAATTTAAATTTTTGTTACATTTTGGATACCATCCACCCGTCCCTTCCCTTCCCCACAAATTTATAAAAGCCGTATTTCAAGTGCAAGAGACTTGTGCTTAGACAAATACACACATAAAGGACATAATCACGCCATGAAAGTTGGATTAAGAAAGTCCATCTACAAAAAAAGTTATTCAACATTTAATTTCCCATACAATAGGCATATTGCAGCCCAAGCGCAGTCGCTGCGTAAATTGCGCAGTTAGCAGAGCGCTCGCTTATGCGTGCGTGCGTATGTGTGTTTGTGTGTGTGTGTATGTGTTGCCCGTAATGTATATATAAAAGAAGTGTAGAATGTTTGGAATATCGGCTCTTCGCAGGGTTCAGGGGATCTCCTAGTCGTGTACCCCCGACTAGAGCTTTCTTACTTGTTTTTTTTTTTTTTTTTTTTATACCTTACCCCCTTTCCGTTCCAATTTGGAAAACGTACTTCAAATACTAGCGACATGTACTTCATCAAATACATACATATGAATGTCAATATCACGCTCTAAACGTTTGTTTAAAAAAGTCCATTTAGAAGAAAAGTCGGGCAGCAAATATGTTCGCATAGGACAGCCTATATGAACAGTCCAAGCGCAGTCATTACGTAAGCTGCGCAATAAGAGGAACTGCTATATATAAGAAGCGTAGAGAAGGATATGGCTATAAGAGCTAGAGAATTGGTATTATTTTTTTAGGTCGCTGTATAGCCCGTGCAGATCGAGTAAATTTCAAATATTCGATAACTATTCCATTATTAAATATATTATATTTCGTTTTTATTTAGAGCTGGAGTCTTTAAATTTTACATTAATTTTACGACTATTTTATAAAGTTTTGATTTTGGTTATAATTGGATGCCAGCTCAAAATTTTACCGAATTTGAATTGAAGTTCAGCTGCAAATGTAGCCAATATGTGAACGAGTTTGCATTATTACTGAATTGAAAAATATTCAAAAGAATATGTTGATTAATGAATGAAAATTTAATTAAAACTCGAACAGTGACTTGAAAGTCATAAAACAAAACGTTTCGTCGGTTTAAAAAAGCACGTGGCCAGCAGCGATTAGCGTAGCGTACGTATTTCCTATACGTGTGAACGCATACACTCAAACGCTTGATTAAATTGTGTTTGATTTTTCAATTGATACAACAACTTGAAATGAAATGTTGGGCGTCTGCATTAACCATACAACGCATAGATGGAACAATTAGAGCAAACTTTATTAAGCATAAAACTTAAGCATTAAGGTCCCACTCAACTTCGTATTTGCTCGGGTCCCTTACTTTCAGGCGTGATTAACAATAATATGTGCTATATTTAAAATGTGATCACACCTTCACTGTGCCAAAAGGGCAATTTTTTTTTATACCCTGAACCCATTGAAAATGGGAAATCAGGGTATCGTTTTAAAGTTATCGATTTAAAACGTTATCGAAATTCAGTTATAAATTTATATCTCCCGCATCTTTAGAGCTAGAGTCTCCAAATTTTGTATTCAGTATAATGTGTAGTTTATACAATTTTGTTTTTTTTGTCACATTTTAGATACCATCCCCCCTCTCCATCCCTTCTCACCAAACTTGTAAAAACTGTATTTCAAATACTAGAGACTTCTTCTTTGGCAATTACATACATATGAGAGACATTATCACGCTCTAAAATTTTGATTAAGAAAGTCCATCTACAATGAAACTTATTCAACAATTAACTTCCCATAATAAAGCCATAATGCAGCCCAAGCGCAGTCGCTGCGCTAACTGCGTGCTTATGCGTATGTGTGTGTGTTTGTGTGTGTGCATGTACTGCTTATATATATGCATAAAGTATATATATTCTTGATCAGGGCGACGAGCTGAGTTGAATTAGCCCTGTCCGTCTGTCTGTCTGTCTGTCCGTCTGTCCGACTTGAAATTTTTTTTCAAAAATTCGATAACTTGTATCGTTTTAATGTTATCGATTAAAAACGAAATCGGAAACCAATTATAAAATTATGTCTCGCACATCTTTATAGCTAGAGACTCCTCATTTTGTATTTACAGGGTGTTTGTTAGCCGGCATGCCCCAAGAGGGGCGGAAAATTGATTTTTGGGTCATCGATAGAGGAGTTCACTAGTAACTCAACCATCTAATTTTGAAGCTTCTAGCTCTAAAACTGTAGGAGCTATAAACTTTTGCGGTTTGCCACGCGCCCTATGGGCGTAAATATATCCGCCATATCTTTTTGTGCTTGGGGTGTCAACCCGAGTATATATACTAAATTCAATCAAGTTTCTAGACTCAATAGTGCTCAAAATATTACAGAATTTGAAAAATCACTATATAGTCAGATCCGATTTGCCACGCCCCTAGTAAGCGTGGATATAGAGAGAGTTCTCAGTTGAAAGTGTTTGACGTGCTTTGTTTGTGCTCCTTAACTTTTATTCACATTTTGAATATTTCTTGGCTTTAAACTTACACTTTTTTGTAATTTGTTTAATTCAGCCATCAGGCTTTGTTTTTTACTGTGCAAGAAATAATCCACGGTGCTTTGTGCTATTATAAAAGTGCTTCTATTTTGAAAGTTTTGTCAGCGTCGGTAATTTGTTTTGCTATATTTGCATTTACTTCTTTGGCGCTCTCCTCTTTCGTTTGTGTTTCTTTTTACACTTGTGCATATTTGTTAGTGTTATCACTCACACTCATACTTGAGTTGTTTGTGTTTCTCACTAAATCAAATTCGTCTTGTGCAAGAAACTCTCTCACTGCTTGCTGCTCACCCGCTCTTTATCAGTTGTTTGTTGTTGGACCCGCTCTCACGACTCACTAATCCTCTCTTTGTTTTTTTCTATTATTTCCTTTTGATCAGTTTTTACGTTTCGGTTGCTTAACCCCAATTGCCAATATGACTTGCTGCAAAAAGTCATGCAATATTCGGCAAGTAGCTGATTCTGCACAATTGCAATTTGTTAGTTGCTGGTTATGTGAGAATATGATGCACACAAAATGTGCTGGTCTCACCGGACGGGACTATGACAAAATCATGTCCACTGCCAAAATTGGTTGTGGTGGTTTACGCTGGTCGTGTCCAATTTGCTTGGAAAAACAATTAAATTTTTCCAAGATGTATAATTCAGTGCGAGTTCAATTTTTAAAACTGAGTAGTATATCTAAACAGTTATCTAGTGACCTAGAAGCTGGTGAAAATTTACTAAATCAGTACAATTTTGATACTTCGGATTCTGAAATTATGACTCCTTCTCAGTTGGTACCCCATTCCGTACCAATACTGTCTCCTAATTTATTAGTGCCTTCCTCACCTTGCCCTGACTCGTTATTAGTTCCAATTGCTAATGACTTGTCGGACACACCGGTTGCTAGTGTTATAATAGACACTCAAGAGCCTTTACAGGTTCCAATCAAAAAACTAAAAGCCTCCCCGAATATTGCTCAAGCAACGAAAAATATTCCGACCTCTTCATCCACTCTTTCTATACCTACTTTATCAGTCGTTTCTCCTCGAAAGCAAGTTTTCCTATCTAGGCTTTCTTCTGACACGACATGTGAAGCTATATCTGCTTTTATTTCTAGTAAATCTGCAGCCAATGTTTTTATTTCGAAGTTTAATTTCGCGACTCCTCGTGAAATTGCTTCATTTAAAATCAATGTGCCCGCTGAATTTTTCACAACTATATGTGACTCCAAATTTTGGCCACCTAATGTAGTTGTGCATGAATTCAAACACAAGAATCGGAATAGGTTGTCTCCAATATCGTTAAATCCTACTTCGGTTCAATCTTCATCTAATATTGGATCAAAAAACTAAATTTTGCTCAATCTTCTCCGCAACTGTCTTTGATATATCAAAACGTTCGCGGGCTAAATTCTAAGCTCAGAAGAGTATTTTTGAGTAGTTTTTGTATAAATTCTGAAATTATTGCTCTCACTGAAACGTGGCTAAGTCCGAATGTTTATAATAGTGAGATTCTCTCTAATGATTTCACCATTTATAGACACGATCGACTGCTACGTAGAGGTGGTGGTGTCTTGATTGGTGTTAAAACCAATATTCTCTCAGAATCTTTTATTTTTTCGTTATCTCATGATGCTGAGATTATTGGAGTTAAAATAACTCTTCCATCGTGTTCCCTATTTATTACTTGTTCATATATCCCTCCCTCTTCTGATGTTCAAGTTTATGCTCAACATATAACTTGCATTAAAGAAATTTATGGACATGTTAATGATAACGATATGTTTCTTGTGTTGGGTGACTTCAATATACCTAACACTTCTTGGTCCTCCAGTCCCAACTCTAGTTTTCTTATTCCTACATTAGATCATTACCTTTTCAATGAATTATTCTCGCTTTCTATGTTTCAGATGAACTCTATTTCTAATCATCTGAATCGTTCACTTGATCTAGTTTTTATTAATGATGACTCAAGCATTACTGTCTCTAGATCATCACCTTTTTGTATACCTGAGGATATACATCATCCCACTTTGGAGGTACAATTATCCATAAGTACTCCTCCAGTTTTCACACCTAAAATTTTAAAACAACGTCGTTGTTATAATAAGTGCAATTTTGTTTTGCTTAATCAACTTATTAATGCAACAGATTGGTCTCCCTTATATAAGTCAGTTGACATTAATTTGGCAACAACTTTCTTCTATAACACTTTAAATTCTCTTTTAGATGAGTGTGTTCCTATGTGTCTCCCTATGTCCGTTTCTAATAAAGCCCCCTGGTTTACTCAGACTCTTTCTAATTTAAAAAATATTAAGTCTAAATATTTTAAAAAATTTAAAAAGTCTGGTTCGAATGTAGACTGGTCTAAATATTCCATAGCCAAGTCGAATTTTAATATTTTAAATTCTCGGTGTTATGAGAATTACCTTTTTCGTTGCAAAAGGCAGTTTGTTCGTGATCCTAAGAAATTCTATTCATTCGTAAACATGAAGCGTAAGTCTTCTAGTTTACCTTCCTTATTTTTCTTTGGATTGGACAAAACTTGTAATGATCATGATTCCTCTAATCTATTTGCAGATTTTTTCCAATCCACTTACTCCTCGTTAGATCCCTATACCAATTCATACCCTTACTTAATTTCTACAACTCATATTATTAATGCTTCTAAAGTTTCCCCAGCTTCTCTGATTTCAGCCATTCGGTCATTGAAATCATCTTTTTCTCCTGGAGCTGATAATATTCCCAGTTGTGTAATTAAAGAATGTAGTGGTTCCCTTCAGACACCATTACTAAAACTATTTAATTTATCGCTGGAAACCTCTGTTTTTCCGTCTATTTGGAAAGAGTCTTTCATCATCCCTCTATATAAAAAAGGTGGGAGGTCTGACATTTCTAATTATAGAGGTATTGCAAAACTATCTGCTATTCCAAAATTATTTGAAAAAATAATAACATCTACCTTACAACATTTTTGCAAATCGATTATTTCACCATCGCAGCATGGTTTTGTTCGAAATCGATCTACTTCCACTAATCTATTAGAATTTACTTCCCTAGTCAATGACAGTTTTTTAAATAAAATGCAAACTGATGTTATATATACTGATTTCAGTAAAGCATTTGACTCAGTACACCACGATATACTACTTCAAAAGCTTGATCACTTAGGATTTTCCCCTAAGCTTCTTTCTTGGATTTCATCCTATTTAAAAGGTAGAACCCAAAGAGTTGTGTTGAGAACAGCTTTTTCGAAACTTGTTTTCGTTTCGTCGGGTGTACCTCAGGGTAGTCATTTGGGTCCGCTACTTTTTTCCCTATTTATAAATGATCTTCCAAATCGCATATCGAATTCAAAGATATTTATGTATGCAGATGACGTAAAACTTTGTCTTTCGTATGCTAATTCACTTGATCATCTACGCCTTCAAGATGATCTTAATTCCTTCCAACTTTGGTGTGTAGCTAATCGGTTGCATTTAAATTGTTCTAAATGTATGACAATGACCTTCTGTCGTACTATTCCATATATTGCTAATTATTCAATTAATAATTATCCCTTGCAACGTATTTTTTCAGTCAAAGATCTTGGTGTACTTTTTGACTCGAAACTTAACTTCAATTCTCATATCTCAACTATTATAAATGAAGCCAAAAGTGTTCTTGGCTTTATTAAACGTTGGGCAAAAGAATTCAAGGATCCATTCATTACCAAACTTCTTTATGTTTCGCTGGTACGACCTATTTTAGAATACTGTTCAATTATATGGTCTCCTCAGCATAAATTGTATCAGGATCGAATTGAATCGGTCCAGAAACAGTTTTTACTTTTTGCCTTACGAGATCTAAACTGGGACCCCAACCTTCGTTTACCGTCTTATGTTAGTAGGCTTCTTCTTATTGATCTCCCATCATTAATCAATCGTAGAACTATCCTGGGGATTGTTTTTCTACATAATTTGATTATTGGTAATATTGACTCGTCTCGCCTGTTATTGCAACTAAATTTTTCTGTTCCTTCCAGAACAACCAGACACTTTCGTCCGTTGTGTTTACCATTGTGCACTTCGGATTATTCCTTGCATAGCGCGTTTCATGTTTTATGTGTTAATTATAATAAATTTTATCACGTATTTTCCTCTGAACTCTCTCTACCTTTAATTAAATCCTTGCTTTCAGATCATCTTAGGGAAATCACACACAGTGCCCAGGAGTGAGCAGGTGCACAAATTTGACGACTGGCAAAATCTTCAACATTGTGGTGTGATTTCCCAATCCTTTTTTTTTTTTTCTATAATATATTATAAATATTTTTAAGTTTCTATTAACACTCTCTATCTTTTGTAGTTCATTAATATCACTGACCATACATGGCTATGAATCGGGGCATAGCTGGCCGGACTGGCAAATAAAATACCCCCAACGGGTTGGTGGTATTATTGTAATATTTTTTGTGTTCTTTTAGGCTATATAACTTATTTTGTTTAGTTTATCTTTAAGTTGACACTCGATTTGTCAATTTTCCTTTTTTTTTAAATAAATAAATAAAAATAAATAAAATATAGTTTTTTAGTCGAACTTCATAGGATCGTAGCAGTAACCTACGTAGAAAATTTGGGGATTCTAGCTTTAAAACTGTAGAAGATACAGTTTTACCCGATTTGCCACGCCCCCTATGGAGGGCGTCTTGAGTTGTCAACACGAGTCTACATTCCAAATTGCAACTCTCTAGCACTTCTAGAAGCAGTGTTTCTGAGATATCGGAAAATGCATTTTCCGATTTGCCATGCTCCTAGTGGGCGTATCGGGAAAATCTTAACACTTTATAATTCGAGGGTATACACGAGTATATATTCCAAATTTCTCTAGCTTCAAAACTGTGCAAATGGTTTGCGTTCATACGGACAGACGGACGGACAGAGTGACGGACATTGCAAAAAATTAATATACTCATTTCACTTTGTGAATGAGTATAAAAAAATACAACAATAACACAATTAGTACGTGTCAAAATAAAAAGCACGACAATAACACAATTATTAAGTGCCAAACAGCAAGTGTCACGGCAACAAGACCCGCTCCTAGCCAACTACTGGACTGAAGTGAAGACCTCGAAACCTGAGTAGGACACCAACGACCCAAAAAGGAGACTTTCGAACTTCCGCAGAGGATGATCATAGCTGCTATTATATTGTAAGTTAATATAAGAAATTTGTTAAAAAAAAGACAAAAAATTTTTTTTTAAATATCAAATAAGTAATTAATAGAAATAGATAAGAAAAAAAAAGAAGAAAATTATAATTACATTTAACCATGGCAAACCCAAGTAATCTAATAAGACCATCATTGTTGTCCGATGATGCGTCATCCTCACGATCAGCATCTCCTACTAACTCCAAAATGAATATAGACCAACTAACACAACTAATTTCTAAAATTGTTATTGAGACTCTAGCACTAAATAATACACCCGAATCAATCACACCAATCACATGCCCTTTCGACGTCCCTGACGTATCAATCAGACCTGAGTATAGTAATAGAATGTCTGAATTAGACAAGGTTCCAGATATAGTCAAAGGCCTAAGAGAATTTAACGGGAATCCAGCTGAGTTTAGCTCCTGGAAGAAGAGCGTAGACAGAATAATGCAAATCTATAAAGAACAGGAAGGCAGCCCCAGATATTTCTGCATCCTTCATACAATAAGACTAGCTAACTGGACTAGCAGATATAGCATTAGAATCACACAACGTACCACTTGACTGGAATGCCATTACCAAGTGCTTGACCCTACATTATGCTGATAAGAGGGATATAACAACCCTAGAATATCAGATGACCGGACTGACGCAAGGTAATCAATCTGTTGAAGAATTTCATTCAGCCGTCTATAAACATTTGTCACTTATTCTTAATAAAGTGGGTTGTATGAATGTGACCAAAGAATCTGAGCGATTATTGACCAAAGAATATCGTGACAAGGCACTTGACACCTTCGATAGAGGTCTCCAAGGTGATCTCCCTAGACTTCTAGGAATTAAAGAACCCACCGACTTGCCACAAGCCCTTCATTTATGCCTCAAATTAGAGAATCAAAAATATGTCGCCTCCCAAGCCAACCAGAAAGGTCGTCTGCAATCATTCCGATCTACTCCAATAACTCAAAATAACATTCCACGTCAACCAATACAATCCTACAGGCCAAACCCGATTTCCACAAAAAATAATGACACCTAATGGACAACAATTCCACCAACAGCCAAGCTACAACTTCCCTGTAGCACCTCCTCGTCCGTCCGGACAATTCTTTCAACAGCCAAACTACAATTTTCCTGTAGCACCCCCTCGTCCGTCTGGACCAAAACCTAACTCTCGTCCCGAACCCATGGACGTAGATAATTCCATCCAAACAAGGCAGGATAATTATGTTAATCGCCCAAATTTCGACATAGGAAAACGTCCTCCATATAACACAGCACCAGAACTAACAAGTAAGAGTGCTCTAGTCGAGACTGCTCGACTACGAGATACCCTGAACCCTGCAAAGGTCCAATCTTCCCAACATGCTATGCTTATTTTACTTATACAAATATTGCGAGCAACGCACACACACACACACACATGCATACGCACGCACGCATAAGCACGCGCTCTGCTGACTGCGCAGTTGACGCAGCGACTGCGCTTGGGCTGCAATGTGTCCATTGTATGGGAAATTAAATGTTTAATAACTTTTGTGGATGGACTTTCTTAATCAAACTTTGACAGCGTAATTATATTATTCATATGTGTGTATTTGCCAAAGCACAAGTCTCTAGTATTTGAAATACGAATTTTTCAAATTGGGGGCGAAGGGGGCGTGGCATCCAAAATCCAAAACTTACATAATGTCCGCATTCATTACACGGACCTACACAGTGAATTTAGAGTCTCTAGCTCTTACGGTATGCTTAACCGAAGAAAAGTTATCGATTTTTATCGATAATAAGGAAACGGGATGAGTTATCGAAAATCTAAAAAAAACTCGTACTGCGTAGGCTATAGACGAGTATTCTCTGAAAAATTCAGATATGTAGCTTTTGTGGTTTACGAGATCGCTGCGTTCATACGGACGGACGGACGGACGGACAGGGCTATTTCAACTCAGCTCATCGAGCTGATCAAGAATATATATACTTTATGGGGTCTGCGATGTCTCCTTCTGCCTGTTACATACATTTTCACAAAAACATTATACCCTGATTTCCCATTTTCAATGGGTTCAGGGTATAAAAATACCACGAAATTTTAATATAGAAACAGCCGAAGAAAACAAAAAATCATACTTACATAAAAGAACAAAGCCAGGCAGAACTGGAACAATACGCTAACGAAGACTATCCGGACGTAGAAAATCTAGCAGACAACTCACCACACGAGTACGAATACTCGGGGGACGATGATCAAGTTGGACATTCAGACACACATTTTCTAAGAATAAAGTCCTCCTCACTTCCATACTTCGAATGCAAGCTTGGAGGAAAGACCCTAAAAATTTTAATCGACACTGGCTCAAACAACAATTATATCAAACCAAATTTAGTAAGAAACCCGAAAGAAAATATAGAACCATTCGATGCAATCTCTGTAGGAGATAACATAAAAATAACCCAGCACGCAGAAGCGAATTTGTTTGACATCAATGATGTAAAAATAAAATTTTTCCTACAGCCTACTCTAAAATCATTTGACGCCATTCTAGGAAACGACAGTCTTAAGCAGTTAAGCGCAGTAATCTTCTCTTACGACAACATTATGACACTAAAGAATAAATACAACATTCCAATCAAAGAACAAGTAAGAGTGCTCTAGTCGAGACGGCTGGACTACGAGATACCCTGAACCTTGCGAAGAGCCAATCTTCCCAACATTCTATGCTTATTTTACATATACAAATATTGCGAACAACGCACACACACACACACATATGCATACGCACGCACGCATAAGCACGCGCTCTGCTGACTGCGCAGTTGACGCAGCGACTGCGCTTGGGCTGCAATATGCCTATTGTATGGGAAATTAAATGTCTAATAACTTTTTTTGTGGATGGACTTTCTTGATCAAACTTTCACAACATGATTATATCATTTATATTTATGTATTTGCCAAAGCACAAGTCTCTAGTATTTGAAATACGGGGCGAAGGGGGCGTCCAAAATCAAAAAATTACAAAATCTCCGCAATTATTACACGGATCTACACAGTGAATTTGAAGTCTCTAGCTCTTACGGTATGCTTAACCGAAGAAAAGTTATCGATTTTTATCGATGATAAGGAAACGGGATGTGTTATCGAAAATCTAAAAAAAAAACTCGTACTGCGTAGGCTATGGACGAGTATTCCCTGAAAATTTCAGATATCTAGCTTTTGTGGTTTACGAGATCGCTGCGTTCATACGGACGGACGGACGGGCGGACGGACAGACGGACAGGGCTATTTCAACTCAGCTCATCGAGCTGATCAAGAATATATATACTTTATGGGGTCTGTGATGTCTCCTTCTGCCTGCTACATACATTTTCACAAAAACATTATACCCTGATTTCCCATTTTCAATGGGTTCAGGGTATAAAAACGAATACAAGCAGTCAATAATTTAAATATTTGAACCGAACATATGTCTAAAGAACAACACTACCAACTAGTTTACAAACCAGGTAAAGAAAATATAGTTGCCGATGCATTGTCCAGAGCCCTTAACCAATTAAATAACCAAATCAATTCGATGACAGCCACCGTTCATAGTGCAAATAGTTCAAGCCATCTTCTGATACCAAGCTTAGAAGTCCCTATCAACGTTTACAAGAATCAAATCATAATTGCAAAAGAAAATAAAGAGAAGTACGAATTCAGCATTCCGTTCCCCACCTTCCATAGACCCTACATTGCTAAAGAGCAATTCTCAGAAACTGACCTTATTAGCTTACTACAAAAATATTTAAACCCATCCGTCATAAACGGAATTCTCACAACAGAAGATACCATGGGCAAGCTACAAAATATCTTCCCGTCTCCCCTCAATACTTTCAAAATACGATTTTCCCAAAACAGAATTATAGACTTAGAAAAAGACTCAGATAAAGAGGAAGAAATATTAAAAACGCACAATAGAGCACATAGAAACGCATATGAAAACCATAAACAGATCGCGGAAGTACCAAAATTTGTAGTAGTAGATAAAGAAAAATCACTTAATTCAGTCTCTATCTCTTTCATGATGAAAGATCAGCTCAACATTCAAGTTTTCAAAGTACCACCATATAAGAGTTCAGTAAACGGACAGATAGAACGACTACACTCCACCTTATCAGAAATAATGAGATGTCTTAAAAGAGAAGGCAAAGATAGAAACTTCGCAGACCTCCTGCATAGAGCTATTTACGAGTATAACAATTCCATACATTCAGTCACTAAACAACGCCCACTAGATATTTTCTTTGGCAGAAAGATTACCACAGACCCCGAACAATAATATCAGGCACGTAAAAATAACATAACAAAATTAAAAGAACATCAGATAAAGGACCTAAAATACCATAACCAATCTAGAAACCCTATACAAACCTACAAAACTGGACAGATAATTTACGTAAAAATCAACACACGATTAGGATCTAAACTTTCCTCCAGGTACAAAAAATGAATAGTTAAAGAAGACAACGACACAACTATAAAGACAGAATCAGGAAAAGTAGTACACAAAAGCAACATTAAACATGATTTTTCTCTACAGGATACTGGGAGTAATCAAAATACAGGCACGAGTGGAAATGACTAACTATACGAATAGTCACATACTCACCCTTCATAACGAATTAGGTAAAATTACTAATTCTTCGATTAGAATAATTCATCTGATAGACGTACCATCCAGAAATATTCATACCTTACTAAAAATCTCGATACTAACATACAAATACAAACCCGTCTGGTTAAAGAGGAAATAACAAATATCAAATACGCCATACAATGGGCAAAATTCAATATAATAAACAGCATCCTCATGCATGACAAAGATCTAGATTTAATACAAAAACAAATAAATAAAGCCGAAATAGATCTGACAATAGAAGAGATGCTAGAATTGGCTGGCGTATCCGTCTTACATAATAATACTATAGTTCTATATATTGTCAAAATTCCTAATCTCGAGAATGTAAAATACGAGAGTATCATTATTAGACCAGTAGTTAAAGATAATACAATTGTAAACTTACAGTTTAAAGAAATTTTCAAACATAATGACACAATGTTAGGATTAAGAAATAACTGTAAAACTTATAACAACATAAAAATCTGTAATCAAAAAGATGTAATAGATGATTGTATACCTAAGTTAATGTTAGGGAAAAATTCAATATGCAACTACAGCAACGCAGACCACATCGAGAGCTTGGAAGAAATCCAAGAGGATACAATACTGCTTAACAACTGCCAAGGCAGAATAAAGTGGGAAGACACAAACGAAATAGTCCGGGGCACTTTACTTATAAAACACCGTCAATTGCCCAATTGCCAGCACCTCCGAACATCTTCCAAATCTGCAATTCACCAATATCCCATTTTTCTGACAATTGAGGACAACTGTCAAACTGAGGGTAGAAGAGTTAACGTCAACAAAATCAAAAGCAGTTCAGTCCATGCGCTGCGCCAAAAATGCTGATCTACGGTCTGTATTACATCTGCTCAAAGCAGCAAAACAATTCATAAGAATTGTGGGTGCGAGACTAACACTCGCAACCGCTGGCGCCAAGCAGCAAAACAATTATCAGGAATTGTGATTGCGAGAACAACACGCGCAAACGCTGGCGCGTCCGCTGTCGTTGATATTTAAGTAACCTAATTCTGTAAGAAGAGTCAGTTTCATTTTAACATCCAAATAAATAAATGACAAAGAAATTTATTTAAAACGTTTTTTAACTTATAGTCAGCTCCGATTTGCCACGCCCCTAGTAGGCGTGGACATAAAATTTTTTGTTCGATCTTCATAGGATCGAAGCAGTAACCTACGTACAAAATTTGGGCTTTCTAGCTTGAAAACTGTAGAAGATACAGTTTTATCCGATTTGCCACGCCTCCAATGGGCGTAGATATATCCGCCATAGCTTTTTCATCTTGAGTCAACACGATTCTACATTCCGAATTGCAACTCTCTAGCACTTCTAGAAGCAGTGTTTCTGAGATATCGGAAAATGCATTTTCCGATTTGCCACGCTCCTAGTGGGCGTATCGGGAAAATCTTAACACTTTATAATTCGAGGGTATACACAAGTATATATATTTCAAATTTTAACCAATATACCAATATACTAATTTCACTTTGTGAATGAGTATAAAAAATTTCGGGTGTACGCAAAGTTATGCGAGCAAGTGTATTAGCGTATTAAGATTGTACGTATATACATACATGTATATATGTAGTTCAGCGTGGCGGGCCCGTAAACTGCATCCGTTCCATGCATTGACACAAAAACGTACATACATATGTTAATAATTAGCTTAAGTAATATACACATGTAATTTCATATGTTACATATGTATCTTGATCAACAGTATTCATAAAACAGTCATGTTTTCTACCCACTATATTTTAAAATTTTAGCGATAGAACTAAAGCCGTATATTGTTGGAGCTTTCCAATTACATTTCCTGTATTGCCTAATTACAGTGTACAGTAGGCAAATCAAGTTTACGTATACGATTTTCTAAATAAACTCAACTAAGATGTGTTCAAAACAAGTAATAAAGCTCTAATCGGCGGTACCCGACTAGGAGATCCCCTGAACCCTGCGAAGAGCCGATATACCAAACATTCTATGCTTATTTAACTTATATATATATACAAGCAATATATGCACACACACATACACATTGGCATAAGCACGCGCTCTGCTGACTGCGCAGTTAACGTAGCGACTGGCTTTACTTAGGGAAATGAAATGTTTAATAACTTATTTTGTAGCTGAACTTTCTTAATTAAACTTTCACAGCGCGATTATGTCATTCATATGTGTGTATTTGCCAAAGCACTAGTCTCTGGTATTTTAAATACAGCTTTTACAAATTCGGTGGAAAGGGGCGATGGTATCCAAAATGTAACAAAAACCAAAATTGTATAAACTCCACATTATTCTAAATACAAAAGTTGGAGACTCTAGCTCTAAAGATTTGGGAGGCATAAATTTATAACCGCATTTCGATAACGTTTTAAATCGATAACTTTAAAACGGATCTACATAAAAAATGTAAAGTCTCTAGCTCTAGATTCTGAGATCGACGCGTTCACACATACGGACGGACAGACGGACATGGCTATATCGACTCAGTTCGTCGAGCTTATCAAGAATATATATACTTTATGGGGTCTGCCACGCCTCCATTATATACCATTATAGCCTGATTTCCCATTTTCAATGGGTTAAGGGTATAAAAAATATGATAAACTCGTACAGAATATGGTATATATGAATATACATACTGTAAGGAACAATATAGACGGGTACGTATTATATGTATGAGGGGATGTATTTGCTGTGCACTTAATGCAAAACTTTGATTGAGAAAAAAAATTACTTGTGGGTAAGATATTGACAAAATTCGTTTTAAAAATATTTCCAACAATTTTTTTTTTTACTATGACTTATACTTTTTTTTTTTTTAATTTAAAAAACTAAAAAATTAACGGATTTCGGCCCAGAAAAAGTCTGCGTACAAACTAAAAAAACAACAGAAAAGCCACTTTTTCATACAAAAATCAATAAATTTAGGATGATGTTGGATAATCATTCCTTTTAAGTGTCTTTACCAATCACATTGGCATTGATATGACCTATTTTCGAGTGAAATCAAGCGGGAGTGGAGGCCACTCCTCCATTAATACGTTTTTCAGTATGTCCTTGCATATTATAGCTCATGGGCGAATCCTACGGTCCAGAAAATCCCAAAAATGTTTAATCGGACTTAAATATGGCCACTGGGTGGCGAGTGCAACTAGTTTTTTGTATTATAAAGTGACCATAGCTTGACATTGTGGGCTGTATGCTGGGGATCATTGTCCTCTTGGAACGAAAAGTCGTCGCCAAACCCTAATTTTCTTGAGCCTTGGTGAAATTTTTTTATTTTTTTATTTGTAAGTAAACCTTGTGAACCATTGTACACAAACATACAAACATACATTCATTCATATATATACATACATATACACATATGTATGTACATACATATTTAAAATTTCAAGTCTGTAAATTTTATGCTTCACAAGATCCTTGCGTTCATATGAACAGACACAGTCAGACACTGCTATATCGATCGACTCAGCTCAGATCAAGAGTATACACTCAAATGTACATACTTTATTGGGTCTGCCACGCCTCTTGTCTGTTATATACATTTTTACAAAACCAGTGTTCCTGAATTCCAATTTTCAACACAAAAATATAGACATTCAACCAATTTTATTCGCATTTTGTTGATGATTTTTCATAAACATATGAATGATTGCATTGCTCAATTTAAAAGCTTTAAGTAAGTTTGATTAAGTACTCACAATTAAAAGATTAAGCAAATATTAAGATTACAGACAAACTTGAAACATAAACATATTAGAGAACTATAATTTGATCTTACAGTGCACCCGAAGCTTCATTTGGAAAGCAATGTAAAATTGTTTTGAAATCAAATATAATATATATAAATCAAATAAAAACGTTTTAAAGACAAATTCACATACATATACATATGCACACCAATACAGATATTCTAATACAACGTTGATTTTCGATAATTTTAAAATCGAAGTAGCAGAGTTGAATTCGATAGTATATTTGCAATTAATGGCAATTCATAATAATCAACATAGCGTCATTAGATTGCAACTTATTTAACCTACGTTAATTTATCTCTGTAAATACATATACATGTATGAGCCTTGAATAAGTTAAGGCACTAACCATACAACACATATGGACATAGGACAACTCGAACAAGCTTTTTCAACACATTATTGCGCTGCGAGAGCTGAGCCGTACTGGTCAATCTATATACAAAGTCCTTCTACGCAACTATGTAAATTATATAAATCCGGTAGTCCCACGATGTTCCAGCGGCGACTTCAGACTTATGGTCAGCAGGTCCAGTGGAGGTTCGGCGAGACGTTGGTCCCGCAATGATCTCTCTGGATGCGATTATCTATTTAGGAAGATTACGATGGAGGACTTGACTTCGTCTCCTTTGATGTTTACTTGCCTTGTGCCTCAGTAATGTGTTTCAATAAAATGACAAATAGTTACGGCTGTGTGCCGGAGTGCGATCTAGACGACTTATGTCTTCTTTATTACAAATCGAAATAAAGCTAAAGACAAAAGCGAGCATAAGTCTACCCTAAAAGTCTAATGCATCACGCCACCAAGCTACAGTCGGCATGGCGACTCAGCATTCTAAGTGGCACAGCACTTCAGCATAAGAAGTATTAGATTTCCACTGCTTATCGTTGCCAGTGTAAAGTACTGGACCCACAGTTTGGCGTATCAGCATCGTTCACATAAAGCTACTTAGTTGGCTTGGTACTTATGGTGTTATTTGTTAACTTTTATATTGTGGGGTGAGACTATGGTGCTTTATTTTGATAATCTTACTTCTAACTAAATGAAAGGGTAAAACTATTTCATGTTGTCCTTGTGGACCACCCTTCCTTTAATTAAGACACACGTTCCTAGATCTGCTTGCATTTTCTGCCCAGTGCAGAGAGGTGTTAACTTATTTCCTAACCGCTTGTTGTTCTTGAGGAATACTTCTCCTACTTCAAACGCGCGGTTTTCCCTGGTTGCGTTACATCGCTTCATAGTGTCTTGTTGGGCTTTGGCTAGTCTAGTACTAATACCTAATCAGAATATAGTTTTTTCCTGGCTTACTCTCATATTGGCTTCGATCAGGCATTTAAGAACTGTCTTGATATGTCTGACATGTTCTGACTCATTCTTCGAGAAAACTATGACGTCATCTACGTAGACGTAACATATCTTGCCAATATGTTCCCTTAGGACATCATCGATTGCTCTTTGGAAAATGCTACCAGCATTCTTTAGGCCAAATGGCAGTCGGCAGAACTCGTATTTGCCGCCGCAAACGGAAAATGAGATCTTTTCGCGGTCGTGTTCCGCAAGGTATATTTGGTGATACCCTGACTTTAAGTCGAACGTAGTGAAAAACTTAGCGTTTCCAAGATTCGCTAGAATCATGTGAATACTAGGAATTGGGTAACGGTCTGGTATGGTTTTTTCGTTCAGCTTCCTGAAGTCAATGACCAACCTTTTTTTGGTGTTACCATAGGCGTCTGTGCCTTTTTTGTCAACAACCCATGTTGGGCTGTTATAAGGCGAACTTGATGGCCTGATGATGCCGTCTTTCAACAATTTTTTGACTTCACTTTACGTTTATGAAGTCAGTAACGCCCATTAAATTAGGGTAAGACCTGACATATAGTGGTTCGTTGTCTACCGTGCGAATTGTGGCGGATGCAGCGGTGTTAAAAGGAAGGATTTCGTCTGCTGTTGAGAAGACTTTTTTCCTTTTAAGAATCATTTTTCTGAACTCCTTTTTAATGGATTCAGGAACCACGATGTCATAAACATCAGTGAAATTTACGTCAGCGCATCTCTGGTACTTAATTTCCTCAGATGTGCCCTGATATTCTAGTGAGTTTTCTGCTAGGTTCAACTTTACTCCGGCTTGTGTTAACAAGTCGAATCCTATAATGGCATCGAACATGCAGAGAGTGTCTAGAATGAAGAATGGGGTTGCTTAATTTCAGTGGAACCGTGGATCGAATTCACTGAGAATGGCTTGGCGACCGGCTTTATGGTTTTTAGCTCCTTTACGGGCTTAACATAATTTTTTGCCGCGCCTGTGTCAATTAGCATTAGCAGAGAGTGTCTAGAATGAAGAATGGGGTTGCTTAATTTCAGTGGAACCGTGGATCGAATTCACTGAGAATGGCTTGGCGACCGGCTTTATGGTTTTTAGCTCCTTTACGGGCTTAACATAATTTTTTGCCGCTTCTGTATCAATTAGCATTTTTAGTAATCTCCCAGCCAATCGTCGTTCAATGAACGGCAACCGGGAACATTCCCTAAAAAATGGACAGAGTCAGATTGTGCGTACTCGTCCTCGCTGTCGATTTCTTCGACTGCGGCCTTTGTTTTCTTTTCGTACGCTGCCTTTTGTTCTTCAGTATCTTCCTGAACAACATTGTTAAGACGTTGCCGTCTAAGGCCTTTTTGGCGATCTAAGGAGTTTCTCCTCTTGTGGGCGTTTGACTCATTCTGTTGGTGCTGGCTGTAGTCTGTACGCTGTCTATACTTGGACGAAGAGTCTACCTCCATTGGTTGCGGAGCTTGCGCTTCGTTGTCTTTGTTAGGTTGCTCCTGTGGAGCGTCCTTCTTGCGCTTGAAATGGGGGTTTTTTTCTTGGCCATGCTCTTCCCTGTTGTTTTTAGCAAATTTGCTATAGAGTCGGTTTTTGCTGTTTTCAGCGGCTTGAGTTTGTTCTTCAACGACTTTAGCGTATGAATTGGCAAACATACTTCTGTCGATGCTGGGAATACAATGGCTCTGAGTTGTTTTCTCAGGCCCGCAATAAAGGTGTGCAAGGCGTCGGCCTTAATTTCAGCGTTGAGCAAGTCGGCGCCTTCTTGTTCGTGTGACATTACAACTTTGTTAGTTACTAGAGTCAATCTTTTTTCAACCTCGTCATAGTATTGCATGAGGGACATGTCACCTTGCCTGACCAAGTCTAGATTGTGCCTCAATAGGCGCAATGGCATCAAAATTTAGCACCGTATTATAGGACACAAGCAAGGCTCCAGCTGACCCTGTGATCTTGTTCCTAATGATGGCTATTGCTTGGTAATGCAAGCTGCTGCCGTCGAAGGGCTTGAACAGTTCGTACGCATTTACCGCTGCCTGTCTCCAGGCAACGTATTGGTCTTGTGCACCAGAAAACTCTGGCACTGACTTTATTATGTCAAGCGGTATATCGCATCTGACACCTAGGATAACGGACACTTTTTGGTATGTGACAATCGGTGGTGCTTACACCTGTAGACTTTGCACTCGCTCGGTTAGAGAGTTTATTTGGGACTGCATTAAGGCTTGCTTTTGTGCCAGTGCCTGTCTGACGGCATTTTCAACAAGAGCTTGGATTTTAGATGGGTCCATGATGTTGCCTAGTTGGTGTTCTAAACGATCTTCACTTTCATATTCGGTTTTAACCTCTCTATAAGCGTTCACCCTACTAATTGGCTAACGTTAACACTTATACAAATATACTTTTGCCGAGCACGACTGATCGGCAGCTTTGGATGCAGGGAACAGAGTGTATTTTACACAGTACGACAACAATATAATCAAAGTATGCAATAATAGTTAAATGATTATAGGTATACAATAAAAATTTAATGTTTGCAATAAGTCAGTTTTGATATTTCCTTCAAAGTGTACACACGTGTTTAGAAAAAATAAACTTTAATTAAAGTAATTTGAGTAATTTAAACACAAACAATTAATCAAACCCTATATCGGTGGTGTACTGATACTACAGTGTCTCGCCCAAGACGCGGTGACCGTGAAAAATGTGAATTCGGACAGAAACCTTGGTGCTTTAAAAATATTTGCAAAGTGGGGCTCCGGCCGGTGGCCACGAGCAAATCAGCTGATTATCCAAGCTGTACTAACCAGTTGAGCAATTGCAAGAACGCTCAAACTAACTAATTCGTGTCCACGATAAGACTTGGTGTAGTATACTTTTAGGGCTATACGAAACTAACACCATAAAAAAACATGTCCACAACTGACATAAACAATGAGGCCGAAAGGAATTTGGCACAAATAAACCACAGGATGGATGCACGGATGGCTACAGCAAGGTCAAAAGCCAATCTATCGTCGCTGAGGCCAATCGATCTGGCACTCGTCCAAGGGCCAAAGCGGAAGCAGCAAAAATCGCCAAGTCCTATAAGGAAAAAACTAGCTTTGTCTGATCAGCCAAGCACTAGCAAAGCCGCAGCTGAAGCAGCAAAACAAAACCGCTTTGCGCTACTGGACGAGAACGAAAATGAAGACTGCAAAATGCTAACAGCCACAACACCAACTGAAACAAGGAAGAAAGCTCTAGTCGGCGGTACTCGACTAGGAGATCCCCTGAACCCTGCGAAGAGCCGATACTCCAAACACTCTATGCTTATTTAACATATACATATATACAAGCAATACATGCGCACACACATACACACATACGCACGCACGCATTAGCACGAGCTCTGCTGAGTGCGCAGTTAGAGCAGCGACTGAGCGTGGGCTGCGTTCATAGGCTTAACTATGGGAAATGAAATGTTTAACAACTTCTTTTGTAGATGGATATTCCTAATCAAACTTTTACAGCGTGATTATGTCATTCATATGTATGTAATTGCCAAAGCACAAATCTCTAGTATTTTAAATACGGTTTTTAAAAGTTTGGTGGAAAGGGAAGGAAAGGGTGGATGGTATGCAAAATGTGACAAAAATCACATTGTGTAAACTCCACATTATACTAAATACAAAATTTGGAGACTCTAGCTCTAAAGATGTGGGAGATATAAACTTATAACCGCAGTTCGATAACGTTTTAAATCGATAACTTTAAAACGATCAAATTTATCGATTTTTTTAAACAAACTCAATCTGCGCGTGCTATACTCGGACCTACATAACAAATTTCAAGTCTCTAGCTCTTATAGATTCTGAGATCGACGCGTTCACACATACGGACGGACGGACGGACGGACAGACGGACAGGGCTAAATCGACTCAGCTCGTCCCCCTAATCAAGAATATATATATATGTTGTAGCATTAAGATTAGTTTCCATTATTTAGTGCAGCGAGTTTCAGTCGCACTGAGAACTCAAACACAAGTAACTCTTGTGTCTCTTATTTCTCTCAAGCCTACCCCCGAACCACACTCGGTGACAGCGACGCTGTCGCCCCGCTAAAACGGTGCATTACTATCAAATATCTAAGACGCACTCAATACGCACCGACACGCTGCCGACCCGTTAAAACGGGACTTTCCAATTCCATCATATTGCGCAGTACTCAAAGACGCAGCAACGCACACTGTTGTTACGCCCCGACACAGCGCCAGCCCTCTGGAACCTCTGACGCTCCGACATATTCTTTATGGGGTCTGTCACGCCTCCTTCTGTCTGTTACATACATTTTAACAAAACCATTATACCCTGATTTCCCATTTTCAATGGATTCAGGGAATAAAAATGGAAGAGAAACCGAAACCACGACCGCCTCCTATCTGGTGCCCAGAGATCCGATCTATTGCTTTTCTGCAAGAAATAATAGACCAAGCTATCGATCCGAGATCTTATGTCGCCAAGCCCAAAAAGAATAATATGGCAGTACTTACAAACTGCAGCGATGACTACCGTGCACTTGTGAAACAACTCACCAATCGAGGCCTGAAGTTTCACTGCTACCAACTGAAGGAAGACAAGCCCTACAGAGTTTGTCTAAAAGGACTCCACTCAAGCACAGATATGGAAGATATCAAAAACGAGCTAGGCTTAAAGGGCCATAAAGTTGCCAATATTTACAACCCGCGTAGCCGAGTCGATAAAACCCCTCTAAATATCTTCTTCGTGGATTTGGAACAAGCCACAAACAATAAGCGAATTCACAATTTGCGTATTGTTGCTCGTAAAAAATGCACTGTTGAATTACCGAGGAAATTCAACGATCTGACCAAATGCCACCGCTGCCAGGAATTTGGGCACACAAAGCGCTACTGCCACAGAGACTCCAAAGCCTGCACTCGACCAAAGGACCAACATCAAATCTGTGTCCATTGCGAAGAGCAACACCCGGCCAACTATAAAAGTTGCCTCACGTATAAGAGGTTAATAAAATCGCAGGCCCCAACACAAAAACGCAACCCGGCAAAAGGCTTTAACGCTGCATCGCGCCGCTTCGAAGTAGCACAACCGCAGTTCCTGAGCAACAGTATGAACGCTACTGCGCTATCTGCAATTGGAATATCATATGCCCAAGCAGTTAGAGGAGAAAAATCCCAACCAGACCCTTGCAATCCCGAAGCGAGAATTATGGAGATTCTGGAGATTGAAGTAATCCATGCAGAGCTTAGAGGAATGCGAGAGGTGCAAGCCCAACAAGCAACAGTGATGACCAGCTTAATGGCTCCAATCACCAAGCTCAGCTCCCAATATTTATTTTATTTAAAAAAGGAAAAATGACAAATCGAGTGTCAAACTTAAAAATAAACTAAACAAATAAGTTATATAGCCTAAGAGAACACAAAAAATATTTCAATAATACCACCAACCCGATGGGTGTATTTTATTTGCCAGTCCGGCCAGCTATGACCCGATTCATAGCCTTTTATGGTCAGTGATATTATTGAACTACAAAAGATAGAAAATGTTAATAGACACTTATAAAATATTTATTATAGACTCTAAGGTATAATTATTAAATAATAACTATAAAAGTAAAGATTAAAAGAAAATTGAAAATATTAATAAAAGCAAACAGAATAAGAAGAAAAGAGAGAAATATAAAGAAAAGAAAGGATTGGAAAATCACTCCACAATGTTGAAGATCTTGCACGTCGTCAAATTTGTGCACATGCTCACTCCTGGGCACTGTGTGTGATTTCCCTAAGATGGTCTGAAAGCAAGGATTTATTTAAAGGTAGAGAGAGTTCAGAGGAAAATACGTGATAAAATTTATTGTAATTAACACATAACACGTGAAACGCGCTATCCGAATGCACAATGGTAAATACAACGGACGAAAGTGTCTGGTTGTTCTGGAAGGAACAGAAAAATTAAGTTGCAATAATAGGCATGACGAGTCAATATTACCAATAATCAATTTATGTAGAAAACAATCCCCAGGATAGTTCTACGATTGATTAATGATGGAAGATCAATAAGAAGAAGCCTACTAAGATAAGACGGTAAACGAAGATTGGGGTCCCAGTTTAGATCTCGTGAGGCAAAGAGTAGAAACTGTTTCTGGACCGATTCAATTCGATCCTGATACAATTTATGCTGAGGAGACCATATAATTGAACAGTATTCTAAAATAGGTCGTACCAGCGAAACATAAAGAAGTTTGGTAATGAATGGATCCTTGAATTTTTTTGCCCAACGTTTAATAAAGCCAAGAACACTTTTGGCTTCATTTATGATAGTTGAGATATGAGAATTGAAGTTAAGTTTCGAGTCAAAAAGTACACCAAGATCTTTGACTGAAAAAATACGTTGCAAGGGATAATTATTAATTGAATAATTAGCAATATATGGAATAGTACGACAGAAGGTCATTGTCATACATTTAGAACAATTTAAATGCAACCGATTAGCTACACACCAAAGTTGGAAGGAATTAAGATCATCTTGAAGGCGTAGATGATCAAGTGAATTAGCATACGAAAGACAAAGTTTTACGTCATCTGCATACATAAATATCTTTGAATTCGATATGCGATTTGGAAGGTCATTTATAAATAGGGAAAAAAGTAGCGGACCCAAATGACTACCCTGAGGTACACCCGACGAAACGAAAACAAGTTTTGAAGTAATTTATCGTGGTGTACTGAGTCAAATGCTTTACTGAAATCAGTATATATAACATCAGTTTGCATTTTATTTAAAAAACTGTCATTGACTAGGGAAGTAAATTCTAATAGTTTAGTGGAAGTAGATCGATTTCGAACAAAACCATGCTGCGATGGTGAAATAATCGATTTACAAAAATGTTGTAAGGTAGATGTTATTATTTTTTCTAATAATTTTGGAATAGCAGATAGTTTTGCAATACCTCTATAATTAGAAATGTCAGACCTCCCACCTTTTTTATATAGAGGGATGATGAAAGACTCTTTCCAAATAGATGGAAAAACAGAGGTTTCCAGTGACATATTAAATAGTTTTAGTAATGGTATCTGAAGCGAACCACTACATTCTTTAATTACACAACTGGGAATATTATCAGCTCCAGGAGAAAAAGATGATTTCAATGACCGAATGGCTAAAATCAGAGAAGCTGGGGAAAATTTAGAAGCATTAATAATATTAGTTGTAGAAATTAGGTAAGGGTATGAAGTGATATAGGGATCTAACGAGGAGTAAGTGGATTGGAAAAAATCTGCAAATAGATTAGAGGAATCATGATCATTACAAGCTTTGTCCAATCCAAAGAAAAATGAGGAAGGTAAACTAGAAGACTTTCGCTTCATGTTTACGAATGAATAGAATTTCTTAGGATCACGAACAAACTACCTTTTGCAACGAAAAAGGTAATTCTCATAACACCGAGAATTTAAAATATTAAAATTCGACTTGGCTATGGAATATTTAGACCAGTTTACATTCGAACCAGACTTTTTAAATTTTTTAAAATATTTAGACTTAATATTTTTTAAATTAGAAAGAGTCTGAGTAAACCAGGGGGCTTTATTAGAAACGGGCATAGGGAGACACATAGAAACACACTCATCTAGAGAATTTAAAGAGTTATAGAAGAAAGTTGTTGCCAAATTAATGTCAACTGACTTATATAAGGGAGACCAATCTGTTGCATTAATAAGTTGATTAAGCAAAACAAAATTGCACTTATTATAACAACGACGTTGTTTTAAAATTTTAGGTGTGAAAACTGGAGGAGTACTTATGGATAATTGTACCTCCAAAGTGGGATGATGTATATCCTCAGGTATACAAAAAGGTGATGATCTAGAGACATTAATACTAGAGTCATCATTAAGAAAAGCTTGATCAAGTGAACGATTCAGATGATTAGAAATAGAGTTCATCTGAAACATAGAAAGCGTGAATAATTCATTGAAAAGGTAATGATCTAATGTAGGAATAAGAAAACTAGAGTTGGGACTGGAGGACCAAGAAGTGTTAGGTATATTAAAGTCACCCAACACAAGAAACATATCGTTATCATTAACATGTCCATAAATTTCTTTAATGCAAGTAATATGTTGAGCATAAACTTGAACATCGGAAGAGGGAGGGATATATGAACAAGTAATAAATAGGGAACACGATGGAAGAGTTATTTTAACTCCAATAATCTCAGCATCATGCGATAGCGAAAAAATAAAAGATTCTGAGAGGATATTGGTTTTAACACCAATCAAGACACCACCATCTCTACGTAGCAGTCGATCGTTTCTATAAATGGTGAAATCATTAGAGAAAATCTCACTATTATAAACATTCACGTTTCAGTGAGAGCAATAATTTCAGAATTTATACAAAAACTACTCAAAACAAGTAAGAACGTTGCAGTCGGGCGCTACCGACTGCGGGATACTCATTCACACCCCCACACATCACGCCCATTGCCACGCCCACAATTGGTTTGTACATATATAATTTTTGGAAATCAATAGAAGAGATCAGCAGTAATATCGTCATAAAATTTTGATTTTCTCACTGAGAATCGGAAAAACGTACAGTTTTTCCCGATTTGCCACGCCCCCAGTGAGCGTAGACATATAATTTTTGGCCAGTTCTTAGAAGTAATGAAGGGTAACGTAAATGTGAAATTTGGATACTTACACTCCAACAATGCGAAAATTAAGGGTATATTTTAGCCGGGCATACCCCATAAGGGGCGTAAAAATTATTTTTGGCGCATCAATAGAGGAGCTCACCAGTAACTTACCATCCAATTTTGAAGCTTCTAGCTCTAAAACTGTAGGAGCTACAAACTTTTGCTGTTTGCCACGCCCCCTATGGGCGTAGATATATCCGCCATATCTTTTCCAACTTGGGTTGTTAACCCGAGTATATATACCAAGTTTCAAGTCTCTAGCATCAATAGTGCTCAAAATATTACAGAATTTGAAAAATCACTATATAGTCAGATCTGATTTGCCACGCCCCTAGTAGGCGTGGATATATATTTTTTTAGTCGATTTGGGTGCTCTAGCTTTAAAACTGTAGAAGATACAGTTTTACCCGATTTGCCACGCCCCCAATGGGCGTAGATATATCCGCCATAGCTTTTTGATCTTGAGTTGTCAACACGAGTCTACATTCCAAATTGCAACTCTCTAGCACTTCTAGAAGTAGTGTTTCTGAGATATCGGAAAATGCATTTTCCGATTTGCCACGCCCCTAGTGGGCGTATCGGGAAAATCTTGACACTTTATAATTCGAGGGTATACACGAGTATATATTCCAAATTTCTCTAGCTTCAAAACTGTGCAAATGGTTTGCGTTCATACGGACAGACGGACAGCGTGACGGACATTGCACAAAACCAATATACTCATTTCACTTTGTGAATGAGTATAAATACTCTTCTGAGCTTAGAATTTAGTTGCGGAGAAGATTGAGCAAAATTAATTTTTTTGATTTAATATTAGAAGAAGATTGAACCGAAGTAGGATTTAACGATATTGGTGACAACCTATTCCGATTCTTGTGTTTGAATTCATGCACAACTACATTAGGTAGCCAAAATTTGGAGTCACATATAGTTGTGAAAAATTCAGCGGGCACATTGATTTTAAATGAAGCAATTTCACGAGGAGTCGCGAAATTAAACTTCGAAATAAAAACATTGGCTGCAGATTTACTAGAAATAAAAGCAGATATAGCTTCACATGTCGTGTCAGAAGAAAGCCTAGATAGGAAAACTTGCTTTCGAGGAGAAACGACAGATAAAGTAGGTATAGAAAGAGTGGAAGAAGAAGTCGGAATATTTTTCGTTGCTTGAGCAATATTCGGGGAGGCTTTTAGTTTTTTGATTAGAGCCTGTATAGGCTCTTGAGTGTCTATTATAACACTAGCAACAGGTGTGTCCGACAAGTCATTAGCAATTGGAACTAATAACGAGTCAGGTCAAGGTGAGAAAGGCACTAATAAATTAGGAGACAGTATTGGTACGGAATGGGGTACCAACTGAGAAGGAGTCATAATTTCAGAATCCGGAGCATCAAAATTGTACCGATTTAGTAAATTTTCACCAGCTTCTAGGTCACTAGTTAACTGTTTAGATATATTACTGTTTTAAAAATTTAACTCGCACTGAATTGTACATCTTGAAAAAATTTAATTATTTTTCCAAGCAAATTGGACATGACCAGCGTAAACCACCACAGCCAATTTTGGCAGTAGACATGATTTTGTCATAGTCCCGTCCGGTGAGACCAGCACATTTTGTGTGCATCATATTCTCACATAACCAGCAACTAACAAATTGCAATTGTGCAGAATCAGCTACTTGCCGAATATTGCAGCATGTCATATTGGCAATTAGGGTTAAGCAACCGAAACGTAAAAACTGATCAAAAGGAAATAATAGAAAACAAGTAAGAAAGCTCTAGTCGGCGGTACCCGACTAGGAGATGCCCTGAACCCTGCGAAGAGCCGATACTCCAAACATTCTATGCTTATTTAACATATACATGTATACAAGCAATACATGCACACACATACACACATACACATACGCATAAGCACGCGCTCTGCTGACTGCGGAGTTAGCACAGCGACTGAGCGCAGGCTGCGCTCATAGGCTTTACTATGAGAAATTAAATGTTTAATAACTTCTTTTGTACATGGACTTTCTTAATCAAAATTTCAGAGCGTAATTCTCTCATTTATATGTGTATATTTACTAAAGCACAAGTCTCTAGTATTTGAAATACGGCTTTTAGAAGTTTGGTGGTAAAGGGAAGGAAAGGGGGGTGGTATCAAAAATGTGACAAAAATCAAAATTGTATAAGCTCTACATTATACTGAATAAAAAATTCAGAGACTCTAGCTCTAAAGATTTGGGAGATATACATTTATATCTGCGTTTCGATAACGTTTTAAATCGATAACTTTGAAACGATCAAATTTATCGATTTTTTGAAACAAACTCGATCTGCGCGTGCTATACACGGACCTACATAAAAATTTCAAGTCTCTAGCTCTTATAGATTCTGAGATCGACGCGTTCAAACATACGGACAGACGGACGGACGGACGGACGGACGGACAGACGGACAGGGCTAAATCAACTCAGTTCGTCGCCCTGATCAAGAATATATATACTTTATGGGGTCTGCCACTCCTCCTTCTGCCTGTGACATACATTTCAACAAAACCATTATACCCTGATTTCCCATTTTCAATGGGTTCAGGGTATTAAAAACAAAGAGAGGATTAGTGAGTCGTGAGAGCGGGTCCAACAACAAACAACTGATAAAGAGCGGGTGAGCAGTAAGCAGTGAGAGAGTTTCTTGCACAAGACGAATTTGATTTAGTGAGAAACACAAACAAATCAAGTATGAGTGTGAGTGATAACGCTAACAAATATGTACAAGTGTAAAAAGAAACCCAAACAAAAGAGGAGAGCGCCAAAGAAGTAAATGCAGATGTAACAAAACAAATTACCGACGCTGACAGAACTTTCAAAATATAAACACTTTTATAATAGCACAAAGCACCGTGGATTATTTCTTGCACAGTAAAAAACAAAGCCTGATGGCTGAATTCAACAAATTACAAAAAGTGTAAGTTTAAAGCCAAGAAATATTCAAAAGTGAATATAAGTTAAGGAACACAAACAAAGCACGTCAAACACTTTTAGCTGAGAACACTATCAGGCCCATGGTGGAGAAACAAACAGCTTCGGTGGATCATCGCTCCTGGTTCGGTCAACACTGGCACATATAACTCTACTTCCTTATGCCAACACAACACTGCAGTTCTCAGCCGTTACCATTCCAACATCAATTGGAGTAATAGAAATAGCGTCGATCTATTGCCCACCAAACGGTGATTTTTGCGCCCAGGACATTACTCAGCTTCTAAGCCGAAGTAGCAACAAAACTCTAATTGGAAGCGACTGGAACGGCTAGCATCCATTTTGGGGAAGCAGTAGGTCAAACCAACGCGGAGAGGAAATATTTGATGCTGGCTACTGGAGCCCCTACACGCTACCCAATAAATGGGCAATGTCCCTCTACAATAGATTTTGCAGTATACAAAGGCATCTGCGACCGACAACTTAGCATTGAAGACTACCTGGAGTTGTCAACTGACCATCTGCCGCTAGTTGTTACAGTACATGCGCAGCCACAGCTCTTTCCATCCAGACAAGGGCTTCTGCCCGCAAGATCGGATCTGGCAATATTTAAGCTTGCTCTGCAATCATCACTGCAAGACGCGATAAGAGAAGCAGCGTGCTTAGCCGCACCACCCTCTCGATCAGCATAAAGTCATTTTTTATACAATATAGCCCTCACCCCGCATGCTCAATATCTTCTTGAGTACAAAAGATGTACAAGGAGCCGATGGATCCGAACACGGACAGAAAGCAATAAAAGAAGATACAACGAAGCCACCACAGCTCAAAGAATTCCTGGCCCAGCTGCAAAACAGGCGTATTAGTGAGGCGCTAGAACGAGCGGATACAGCAGCCGGTGCAGAATTCCAGCTCTGGCGATATACGCGCAATATTAAAAGGCAGCCACTACGTCGTCATCCTATACTGGAGTCTGGCTAATGGGAGACGAAGCTCAAGCTGAGGCATTTGCTGACCGCCTAGAGGATCAATTCTCGCCGGTGCTAACAACCGGATCAGCTGAAGTAGAAGACATGCGATCGATAGTAAGCTCTCCTATCGCAGGATCTTTAGAAATCGAGCCATGCACAAAGGCAGAAGTCTTCAACCTTATAAAAGAGGTGAAAGTTAAAAAAGCGCCAGGACATGACCGTATAGATGGCATAGTACTCAGGGCTCTGCCAGGTTCAACCTTTGACTATTTCGTAGTGCTGTGCAACGCCATACTTCGCATTCAACACTTTCCAGCTTGCTGGAAACGTGCTGAAATAGTCATGATTCCGAAACCTGGTACACCCGAAAAGGAAATTGCTTCCCACAGACCAATCAGCTTGCTACCGGTACTCTCCAAAATATTCGAAAGAATATTGATGCGTAGAGTGCTGAACGAAAGCTGAGAGAAAGAAACGCTATACCGGATCACCAATTTATCTTTAGGAGACAGCACGGCACGCCAGAACAAGTGCATCGAGTGGTCCAACACATATATATAAATATGACCGGGTTTGGCATCTGGGCCTGCTTAAAAAAATAAAAGACGCTCTACCCAGTTCCTTTTTCAAGATGTTGGCTTCATATCTAGCAGAACGAACTTTTCAAGTGGTAAAGGGACAAGCAACATCGTCGACTCGGCTCGTTAGAGCAGGCGTACACCAAGGCAGCTTACTTGACCCTATGTTGTACACTTTATTCACCGCTGACATGTCGTTGCCTCCATCCAATAATGGTATGTTGATTGCCACATATGCTGATGATACCGCCATTCATCGGAATAAGTCAACGCATGTTGCCTCTGTCAAGATGCAAACGTATCTACATGAGCTACATAGATGGCACAAACACTGGAGCATCGCTGTGAACACACAAAAATCAGTACATACCACGTTCACAATAAGAAAAGGCCACTGCCCAGATGTAACACTTGGAGATACAATAACGAGGGCAAATAAAGCAAAGTATCTCGGAGTCACACTGGACAAGAGACTGACGTACGGTGCCCACATAAGCCAGATGCTGATGAGGTGTCAGCTCAAACTAAAAAAACTTAATTGGATGCTAAGGAGCGACAGTAAACTGTCCCTCTACAGCAAAAAGAAAGTTTAAAATGCGATTGTGGCACCAGTCTTCAACTACGCTATACCTTTATGGGGATCTGCTGCGCTAACGCACACTAAAAAAGTGCAAGTTCTTCAGAACAAAGCCCTGAGAAAATGAAACGGAGCCGAATGGTTCGTAAGGAATGAAACACTACATACTGATCTCAAGATGCCGACAATAGCAGAGCTCATTGACTGACACAGCTCAAGGTATGCGGATAGATTATCCGGCCACCCAAACCAACTAGCGGCAAACTTACACTTAAACACAACAACCAGAAGACTAAAAAGATCTCATCCTCTGGATAGTCACAATATAAAATAATCTAGAATAGGAAATAAAGGCATTAAGCCATCTCCCTAGTTAAGGTAAATATAAGCATGCGCTATTGAGTCAATGACAAAAGCTAAAATAAATTAAAATCTAATCTAAAAAAAAACAAGTAAGAACGTTGCAGTCGGGCGCTACCGACTGCGGGATACTCATTCACACCCCCACAGATCATGCCCATTGCCACGCCCACAATTGGTTTGTACATATATAATTTTTTGGAAATCAATAGAGGATATCAGCAGTAATATCTGTATATAATTCTGATTTTCTCACTGAGAATCGGAAAAACGTATAGTTTTTCCCGATTTGCCACGCCCCCAGTAGGCGTAGACATATAATTTTTGGCCAGTTCTTAGAAGTAGTGAAGGGTAACGTAAGTGTGAAATTTGGATGCTTACACTCAAAAAATGCGAAAATTACAGGGTATTTTTTAGCCGGGCATAACCCATAAGGGGCGTAACAATTATTTTTGGGGCATCGATAGAAGAGCTCACCAGTAACTTACCATCCAATTTTGAAGCTTCTAGCTCTAAAACTGTAGGAGCTACAAACTTTTGCGGTTTGCCACGCCCCCTATGGGCGTAGATATATCCGCCATATCTTTTCCAACTTGGGTTGTCAACCCGAGTATATATACCAAGTTTTAAGTCTCTAGCATCAATAGTGCTCAAAATATTACAGAATTTGAAAAATCACTATATAGTCAGATCCGATTTGCCACGCCCCTAGTAGGCGTGGATATATAGATTTTTGGTCGATCTTCATAGGATCGTATCAGTAACCTACGTGCCAAATTTGAGCGTTCTAGCTTTAAAACTGTAGAATATACAGTTTTACCCGATTTGCCACGCCCCCAATGGGCGTAGATATATCCGCCATAGCTTTTTGATCTTGGGTTGTCAACACGAGTATATATTCCAAATTGCAACTCTCTAGCACTTCCAGAAGTAGTGTTGCTGAGATATCGGAAAATGCATTTTCCGATTTGCCACGCCCCTAGGGGGCGTATCGGGAAAATCTTGACACTTTATAATTCGAGGGTATACACGAGTATATATTCCAAATTTCAACTCTCTAGCTTCAAAACTGTGCAAATGGTTTGCGTTCATACGGACAGACGGACAGACGGACGGACAGCGTGACGGACATTGCACAAAACCAATATACTCATTTCACTTTGTGAATGAGTATAAAAATTAAAAACTTTCTTTGCTCTTTTTTTATACCCTGAACCCATTGAAAATGGGAAATCAGGGTATAATGGTTTTGTTGAAATGTATGTAACAGGCAGAAGGAGGCGTGGCAGACCCCATAAAGTATATATATTCTTGATCAGGGCGACGAGCTGAGTTGATTTAGCCCTGTCCGTCTGTCCGTCCGTCCGTCCGTCTGTCCGTATGTTTGAACGCGTCGATCTCAGAATCTATAAGAGCTAGAGACTTGAAATTTTTTATGTAAGTCCGTGTATAGCACGCGCAGATCGAGTTTGTTTCAAAAAATCGATAAATTCAATCGTTTTAAATTTATCAATTTAAAGCGTTATCGAAATTCAGCTATAAATGTATATCTCCCACATCTTTAGAGTTAGAGTCTCCAAATTAGTATTATGTGGAGTTTATACAATTTTGATTTTTGTCACATTTTGGATACCATGCCCCCTTTCCTTCCCTTCCCCCAAATTTGTAAAAACCGTATTTCAAATACTAGAGACTTGTGCTTTGGAAATATATAACATATTAATGACAAAAGCACGCTCTGAAAGTTTTATTAAGAAACTGCATCTACAAAAGAAGTTAATAAACATTTAATTTCTCATAGTAAAGCCTATGAGCGCAGCCCACTCTCAGTCGCTGCGTTGACTGCGCAGTCAGCAGAGCGCGTGCTTATGCGTGCGTATGTGAGTGTGCATGTATTGCATGTATACATGTATATGTTAAATAAGCATAGAATGTTTGAAATATCGGCTCTTCGCAGGGTTCAGGGGATCTCCTAGTCGGGTACCGCCGACTAGAGCTTTCTTACTTGTTATTACTTAAGTTCGCTTGTCGAACTTACATGGTTTTGTTTTAATTAACTTAAAGCTTATTGAATGCTAATCCTGTTGTTGGGCGCCAATTATATAAATCCGGTAGTCCCATGATGTTCCAGCGGCGACTTCAGACTTATGGTCAGCAGGTCCAGTGGAGGTTCGGCGAGACGTTGGTCCCGCAATGATCTCTCTGGATGCGATTATCTATTTAGGAAGATTACGATGGAGGACTTGACTTCGTCCCCTTTGATGTTTACTTGCCTTGTGCCTCAGTAATGTGTTTCAATAAAATGACAAATAGTTACGGCTGTGTGCCGGAGTGCGATCTAGACGACTTATGTCTTCTTTATTACAAATCGAAATAAAGCTAAAGACAAAAGCGAGCATAAGTCTACCCTAAAAGTCAAATGCATCACGCCACCAAGCTACAGTCGGCATGGTGACTCAGCATTCTAAGCGGCACAGCACTTCAACATAAGAAGTGTTAGATTTCCACTGCTTATCGTTGCCAGTGTAAAGTACTGGACCCACAGTTTGGCGTATCAGCATTGTTCTCATGAAGCTACTTAGTTGGCTTAGTACTTATGGGGTTATTTGTTAACTTGTACACTTACCAGAAAAACTATGCGTACAAGCACAATGCAAAACTTTGATTCAGAAAAAAAAGACTTGTTGGTAAGATATTAACCAAATTTTAATTTTAATGAAAGCCACATTCATAATAAACTATTTCCAACAATTTTTTTTTTACTATGACATACTTTTTTTTTTTATTTAAAAACTAAAAAATTAAAGGATTTCGGCCCAGAAAAAGTCTGCGTACAAACTAAAAAAACAACAGAAAAGCCACTTTTTCATACAAAAATCAATAAATTTAGGATGATGTTGGATAATCATTCCTTTTAAGTGTCTTTACCAATCACATTGGCATTGATATGACCTATTTTCGAGTGAAATCAAGCGGGAGTGGAGGCCACTCCTCCATTAATACGTTTTTCAGTATGTCCTTGCATATTATAGCTCATGGGCGAATCCTACGGTCCAGAAAATCCCAAAAATGTTTAATCGGACTTAAATATGGCCACTGGGTGGCGAGTGCAACTAGTTTTTTGTATTATAAAGTGACCATAGCTTGACATTGTGGGCTGTATGCTGGGGATCATTGTCCTCTTGGAACGAAAAGTCGTCGCCAAACCCTAATTTTCTTGAGCCTTGGTGAAATTTTTTTATTTTTTTATTTGTAAGTAAGCCTTGTGAACTATTGTAGACTCAATAAAGTCAAGGTTGCCCACGGGCATGTATGTCCTCCGTATTTAAGATTTTCCGTATCGTCTGAGTATACAATGTATGGAATAGGCTTGAAATACAAATCCGAAAGGACCACATAAGTAACACAATCCTGCTGAGAGAGGCATTGCATCAAGAGTGGTGCGGACTTGCCACGGAATGTATTCAAAAATTAGTAATGTGAATAGAGGGATACCCTACTAGATACTAAGTTTGTAGTATCATTATATATATATATATATATATATATATATATATATATATATATATATATATATATATATATAATAAGATATTTGCTGTGTTAATGTTGATTCGAACTAATGCCGCAACACAGGCTAACGGCAACGCTGACTTTAGAAGACGGAGTCAAAATGATTTAATTCACGACAGCTTGGCTTATTGACGAACAGCTTAAGACTAAAGACAATTTCAGCGTAGGCATATTTTATATGCTCTTAAAATTTCGCAGCAGCAATATGACGCGTCCTTGCAACCGTTACTTTTGGCGTCAGTCCGACTCGTTATTTTCAGAATTTGGGTTTTTGTTATCTAGTTTTTATGCACGTGCAACGGTATTTTTCCCAACTCTGCGCCACTCCGATTGTTTACGATTTGGCTTTCCGGTTTATAAGGGATTGGCAAATTCAAAAAGTTCCAAAAATAAATAGTTTCAACTATGTGTTGTGGATATAGTCATTATAAATATGTCCTTCCCTCTGCTTAAGTGGCGAGCCTGCGAGTCAAGGTGACACTGAAGGGTAAAGATTTGGCAATGTTAATTGTGTCATCTCGATAATTATTTCAGCCTGCTGTTGTTCTCCCTGGTGAACCCATAGGTTTTTTTTTTTTTTATACCCTGAACCCATTGAAAATGGGATCTCAGGGTATAATGTTTTTGTGAAAATGTTTGTAACAGGCATATGAAATAATCATGCTGTGAAAGTTTGATTAAGAAAGTCCATCTACAAAAAAAGTTATTAAACATTTAATTTCCCATACAATAGGCATATTGCAGCCCGACCGCAGTCACTGCGCTGACTGCTCAGTCAGCAGAACGCGTGCTTATGCGTGCGTGCGTATGCATGTGTGTATGTGTGTGTGTTGCTCGCAATATTTGTATAAGCATATAATGTTCGGAAGATTGGCTCTTCGCAGGGTTCAGGGTATCTCGTAGTCGAGCTGTCTCGACTAGAGCACTCTTACTTCTTAGATTATATTTTTATACCCTGCACCCATTGAAAATGGGAAATCAGGGTATAATGGTTTTGTTAAAATGTATGTAACAGGCAGAAGGAGGCGTGGCAGACCCCATAAAGTATATATATTCATGATCAGGGGGACGAGCTGAGTCGATTAAGCCCTGTCCGTCTGTCCGTCCGTCCGTCCGTCCGTCCGTCCGTATGTGTGAACGCGTTGATCTCGGAATCTATAAGAGCTAGAGACTTGAAAACTTGACTTTTTATGTAGATCCGTGTATAGCATGCGCAGATCGAGTTTGTTTCAAAAAATCGATATATTTGATCGTTTTAATGTTATCGATTACAAACGAAATCGAAATGCAGTTATAAATTTATATCTCCCACATCTTTTGAGCTAGAGTTTCCAAATTTTGTTTTTAGTATATTGTGTAGTTTATAAAATTTTGATTTTCGTCACATTTTGGACACCTTTCCTTCCCTTTCCATTATATTTGTAAAAACCGCATTTCAAATACTAGAGACTTGTGCATATAAATGATATAATCACGCTCTGAAAGTTAGATTAAGAAAGTCCATCCACAAAAGAAATTATTAAACATATCATTTCCCATAGTAAAGCCCATGAGCGCAGCCCACGCTCAGTCGCTGTGCTAACTCCGCAGTCAGCAGAGCGCGTGCTTATGCGTATGTGTATGTGTGTATGTGTGTGTGCATGTATTGCTTGTATATATGCATATGTTAAATAAGCATAGAATGTTTGGAGTATCGGCTCTTCGCAGGGTTCAGGGGTCTCCTAGTCGGGTACCGCCGACTAGAGCTTTGTTGCTTGTTATACCCTGAACTCATTGAAAATGGGAAATCACGGTATAATGATTTTGTTAAAATGTATGTAACTGGCAGAAGGAGACATGGCAGACCCCATAAAGTATGTATATTCTTGATCAGCTCGATTAGCTGAGTTGAAATAGCCCTGTCCGTCTGTCCGCCTGTCCGTCCGTCCGTCCGTGTGAACGCAGCGATCTCGTAAGCCGCAAAAGCTAGAGCTCTGAATTTTTCATTGCATACTCGTGTATATTCTACGCAGTACGAGTTTTTTTTTCAGATTTTTGATAACTCATCCCGTTTCCTTATTATCGATAAAAATCGATATTTTCTTCGTTTGTGAGTACCTTAAGAGCTAGAGACTTCAAATTTACTGTGTAAATCCGTGTAACGAATACGGAGATTTTTTTTTTTTTTATTTGAATTTTTGGATTTTGGATGCCATGCCCCCTTCATCCCAAATTTGCAAAAAACGTATTTCGAAATAGAGACTTGTGCTTTGGCAAATACACATATATAAATGACATAATCATGCTCTGAAAGTGCGATTAAGAAAGTCCATCTACAAAAGAAGTTATTAAACATTTCAAGCCTATGAACGCAGCCCACACTCAGTCCCTGCGCTAACTGTGCAGTCAGCAGAGCACGTGCTTATGTGTGTGTTGCTCGCAATATTTGTATAAGCATATATACATATATGTTCGGAAGATTGGCTCTTCGCAGGGTTCAGGGTATCTTATAGTCGAGCTGTCTCGACTAGAGCACTCTTACTTGTTACAGTATATTTTTATACTCTGAACCCATTGAAAATGGGAAATCAGGGTGTAATGGTATATAAATTTATAACCGCATTTCGATAACGTTTTAAATCGATATCTTTACAACGATCAAATATATCGATTTTTTGAAACAAACTCGATCTGCGCGTGCTATACATACAAAATTTCTAGCTCTTATAGATTCTGAGATCGACGCGTTCACACATACGGACGGACGGACAGACGGACATGGCTATATCAACTCAGTTCGTCGAGCTGATCAAGAATATATATACTTTATGGGGTCTGCCACGCCTCCTTCTGCCTGTTACATACATTTCAACAAAACCATTATACCCTGATTTCCCATTTTCAATGGGTTCAGGGTATAATAAATAAATAGTTAAACTAATTATCTGCGTTTGGCAGAGGCTGAGTTGAGAGAGTGCAAAGGCGACTCTAAGACAAGCCAAAACGAAAAAAAAAATCTGAAAAAAATTATCTGCGTTTGACAGAGGCCGAGTTGAGAGAGTGCAAAGGCGACTCTAAGACAAGCCAAAACAAAAACAAGTAAGAACGTTGCAGTCGGGCGCTACCGACTGCGGAATACTCATTCACACCCGCACAGATCACGCCCATTGCCACGCCCCCAATTTGATTGTACATATAAAATTTTTTGGAAATCAATAGAGGAAATCAGCAGTAATATCGTCATAAAATTTTTATTTTCTCACTGAGAATCGGAAAAACGCACAGTTTATCCAGATTTGCCACGCCCCCAGTAGGCGTAGACATATAGTTTTTGGCTAGCTCTTAGAAGTAGTGAAGGGTAACGTAAGTGTAAAAATTGTCAACCCGAGTATATATACCAAATTTCAAGTCTCTAGCATAAAGAGTGCTCAAAATATAGCAGAATTTGAAAAATCACTATATAGTCAGATCCGATTTGCCACGCCCCTAGTAGGCGTGGATATATAGTTTTTTGTTTGATCTTCATAGGATCTAAGCAGTAACCTACATGCCAAATTTGAACATTCTAACTTTAAAACTGTAGAAGATACAGTTTTACCCGATTTGCCACGCCCCCAATGGGCGTAGATATATCCGCCATAGCATTTTCATCTTGAGTTGTCAACGCGAGTATACATTACAAATTGCAACTCTCTAGCACTTCTAGAAGTAGTGTTTCTAAAATATCGGAAAATGCATTTTCCGATTTGCCACGCCCTTAGTGGGCGTATCGGGAAAATCTTGACACTTTATAATTCGAGAGTATACACGAGTATATATTCCAAATTTCAACTCTCTAGCTTCAAAACTGTGCAAATGGTTTGCGTTCATACGGACAGACGGACAGACGGACGGACGGACAGACGGACGGACAGCGTGACGGACATTGCACAAAACCAATATACTCATTTCACTTTGTGAATGAGTATAACAAGTAAGAACGTTGCAGTCGGGAGCTACCGACTGCGGGATACTCATTCACACCCCCACAGATCATGCCCATTGCCACGCCCTTAATTGGTTTGTGCATATAAAATTTTTTGGAAATCAAAAGAGGATATCAGCAGTAATATCGTCATAAAATTTTGATTTTCTCACTGAGAATCGGAAAATCATACAGTTTTCCCCGATTTGCCACGCCCCCAGTGGGCGTAGACATATATTTTTTTGCCAGTTCTTAGAAGTAGTGAAGAGTAACGTAACTGTGAAATTTGGATGCTTACACTCAAAAAATGCGAAAATTACAGGGTATTTTTTAGCCGGGCATGCCCCAAAAAGGGCGTAAAAATTATTTTTGGGGCATCGATAGAGGAGCTCACCCGTAACTCAACCATCCAATTTTGAAGCTTTTAGCTCTAAGACTGTAGGAGCTATAAGCTTTTGCGGTTTTCCACGCCTCCTATGGGCGTAGATGTATCCGCCATATCTTTTTCATCTTGGGTTGTCAGCCCGAGTATATATGTCAAGTTTCAAGTCTCTAGCATTCATAGTGCTCAAAATATTACAGAATTTCACTTAAAATCACTATATAGTCAGATCCGATTTGCCACGCCCCTAGTAGGCGTGGATATATAGTTTTTTAGTCGATCTTCATAGGATCATAGCAGTAACCTACGTGCAAAATTTGGGCATTCTAGCTCTAAAACTGTAGAAGATACAGTTTTACCCGATTTGCCACGCCCCCAATGGGCGTAGATATATCCGCCATAGCTTTTTCATCTTGAGTTATCAACGCAAGTCTACATTCCAAATTGCAACTCTCTAGCACTTCTAGAAGTAGTGTTTCTGAGATATCGGAAAATGCATTTTCCGATTTGCCACGCTCCTAGTGGGCGTATCCGGAAAATCTTAACACTTTATAATTCGAGGATATACACGAGTATATATTCCAAATTTCAACTCTCTAGCTTCACAGCTGTGCAAATGGTTTGCGTTCATACGGACAGACGGACAGACGGACGGACGGACAGACGGACAGACGGACGGACAGCGTGACGGATATTGCACAAAACCAATATACTCATTTCACTTTGTGAATGTTCAATCGAAAGGATTGTAAATTATCTGGAAAATACCAGAGGCTGGGCACAAAAAGAGTAAGCTAAAGCAGATCAGCAGAATGGCTGAAATAAAACCATTCCTGTGCGCGAGCATGGAAAAATCGTTGTGGCGCAACGAGTGGGAGAAATGGCTACGTTCATTCAATATCTATTTGGACACCGAGGGAATTTCATCGGTCATTAAAAAGCGAAACAAATTACTTCATCTAGGCGGACCACAGTTACAGGAGGTGGTGTATAGTCTGCCAGGCGCTTTAGTGCCATACGACGCGGGTAAGGAAAATGACGTATTTACCCCACTGGTAGACAAACTGAATGAATATTTTTCACCGCAACGTAATGCCGTATTCGAAAGGCACATGTTTCGCAGTATGGTGCCTCGTCAAGGTGAGTGTTTCGCTGAGTTCTTGTTGCGGCTAAGACAACAAGCCAGCAAATGCTCGTTTGGAGCCACCAAGATCGAAATCGAGGAAATCTGCATTGCGGATAAAATAATTGATGCCTGGACTAAGACTATGTTGAAAAAGAAGCTATTGGAATCGGAGCTCAAGCTAGAGGAGATAATAAATACATGCACAGTTGAAGAGCAAGTGAACCAACATTCAGAGGCAATGGATGGCGTCGGATGGCGACGTCGTAAAGAAAATCGCGGTTCAAAAAAAAAAAAGACAAGGATGTCGTGTGTGGCCGGTGTGGAGCAGAAGACCATGATGAACGCAATATGGCATGTCCGGCACGGAATTTAAAATGTAACAAATGTTCCCGGTTCGGACATTATGCTCGTATGTGTAAGACCACATTGAAGAGACGTTTTGGAACACCATATGAGAATCAACGCAAGCGACCGCGAACCTCACAGTCTCAGGTACGCGCTATCGATGAGGAGCAGGTTGGGAGTCACGACAACAATAAGTGGTCGAACTGTTTTAAGGTAACTAGCGAACCGGGAGGAGAAGAAACCGTAATATGTCTAGTTGGGGGATCCCAGCTCCAAATGGTAATAGACTCCGGGTCACGGTACAACCTGATAAGCCATGGCGATTGTCTGCGATTGGATAGGGTACAGGCGACAGTGTTCAACGTACGCACCAACTCTTCTACCCAGCTTCGAGCTTATGCATCGGACGAGACGCTGAAGGTAGTTAACGTTTTTGAAGCCCCGATCAGAATTCAAGAAAGACTAGAGATGATTGCCACATTTTATGTAATTGAAAATGGGAGACAATCGTTACTGGGACGAGACACGGCCGTACAATAGAGTGGACTCCTGTGCACATTTTCCGAAATGGAAAGCTTCACCTGTGAGATTGGCCATTGACCACAGCGTTAGACCAGTGCAGCAACCAATGCGGAGATTTCCGACCGCGTTAGAAGACCAAATCGCAGAGAGGATAGACCAAGCTGTGCAGCAAGACATTATAGAGCCAGTTCGTGAGCCAAGCCCATGGATTTCGCCGGTAGTAATTGCATTTAAAGGAAGCGGCGAGATAAGGTTATGTCTGGATATGCGAAGAGCAAATTTGGCCATCGCAAGGGAAAATTACCCGCTGCCAACATTCGATATGTTCATGACCAAGCTACGGGAAGCAAAACACTTTTCTAGGCTGGATTTGAAAACTGCATATCACCAATTGGAGCTCGATGAGTCAAGTCGACAGATTACAACATTTATAACACGCAATGGACTATTTCGTTATAAAAGACTGTTTTTCGGGGTTAACTCAGCCCCAGAAATATTCCAGAGGCGGCTGAAGGAACTGTTAGCAGGCTGCCAAAATGCTCTTAACTATATTGACGATGTCATAATTTTTGGCAAAAACGAAGAGGGACACAACAAGGCACTAACAGCAGTTCTGAAAATTTTTGATACCCACAATGTAGTGTTGAATAAGCAAAAATGTGTGTATAAAACAACTAAACTAAAATTTCTTGGCCACATTCTGTCGGACCAGGGTATTGAAGCGGATCCAGAGAAGGTCAAGGTGATCACCGATTCCGTGCTCCGAAAACTAAGGAGGAAACAAGGAGTTTCCTAGGCCTAGTAACATATGTAGGAAAATTTATACCGGATCTCGCCAACACAACTGAACCACTGAGAAAGTTGATAAGGGCAAACACCAAATTCGAATGGAGCGACAAGGAACAGCAAGCGTTCGATACCTTGAAGAAGCATGTCGTCGAAGTGAGAAATCTGTCATACTTTAATAAAAAGTTCCGGACGTGCCTTATAGCCGATGCAAGCCCAGTGGCATAGGGAGCTGTTCTAGTACAGATTGATGACCACAACGTGCATCGTATCGTATCGTTCGCCAGTAAAAGTCTAACTGAGGTTGAAAAAAGATATTCGCAAACGGAGAAAGAAAGTTTGGCACTAGAGTGGGCAGTGGAGAAATTCTACTACTACCTATCAGGACTGGAATTTGACCTGATAACGAACCACAAGCCTTTGGAATCCATCTTCAAACCAACGTCAAAACCAACAGCACGTATAGAACGTTGGTTGCTGCGTTTACAGTCCTACCGATTCCGTGTTATTTATAAAGCAGGGAAAGAAAACATCGCAGATTCCGTGTCGCGTCTTTGCCATTTAACAAAAGCGGAGGCTTTCGACTGGCAGGATGAACCAAATATCTTTCAAATTGTGGCCAAAGGGGCTCCAAAGTCGCTAACGATATCGGAAATTATGGAGGAAAGTATGCAGGACGAGGAAATAATCGACACTATGACCAATCTTAGCACCAACTCATGGGAGGCGAACTCATCCAGCCAATATTATCCATTTCGATGGGAGTTATCGTCAGTGGGCAATGTACTGCTGCGCGGAACCAAAATAGTCATACCAACAATATTGCGATCTCACGTGCTCGAACTAGCCCACGAGGGCCATCCGGGCGAACCATCGGTTGGGAATACCTCGAACGCTGCGAACCGATAACGGTCGGCAATTCGTAAGTCTCGAACTTAAAATTTTTTGTCAGATCAACGGTATTACCCAAAAAACGACACCCCCATATTGGCCTCAAGCGAATGACGAAGTTGAGAATATGAACAAATCATTGGTAAAACGTCTAAAATTCGCGTGGTCGAAAGGGAAAGATTATAAACAAGAGATTCGAAACTTCGTAATGATGTACAACGTAACACCACATGGAACCACAGGTGCAGCTCCCTCGGAATTGATGTTTAATAGGATCATCAGAGACAAGATACCAGACATCCAAGACTTAATAGGTGATGTTGGAGAATCCTCGGAAAGGGACTTGGATTGCTTGAACAAACAGAAGGGAAAAGAGAAAGCAGATAAGGAAAGAGGCGCCAAAGCATCTGATATCCAACCTGGAGACAAAATTGTGCTGAAGAATGACACCCACGTTTGATACCACCGAGTACGTGGTAGTCAATAGAAAAGGGAATATAGTGCAAGTGCAAGGAGGGGGAAAAACGCTGACAAGAGATGTACGTCATTTAAAAAAGATTCCAGTAACAGGTACCCATGGAACGGCAGCGGCTGCCGATAGTGTTCAGGACTCGGGCACAGCTAGGCAAACGTCTCAAGAGCCAGGAAGTGGAGTCGACGCTCAGGACGAGGGTTTGAAGCTGAAGCTGAAAAACATTGGAGGGATGTGGAGACCCGTGCCAAAAATGTGGAGACCCGGTGGAAAAAGATCAACACACCGAAAGCTCCGTGGCACAAGACACTGAATGAGCTTTCAGTGTACGAGCTTTATTATTTCTTCTTCCTACTCTTGCTTTTGTGTCACTTACTTGAATTTTGTGCAGCAAGCGTAGCGCAGCAAGCGTAATAAATACATTATTATTTGGTATAAAACTAAATCATTATTACTTCTATTTACTGGAGTACTGGGTTATTACACTTTCTATTGTATAAAATTACTGTTTGGGATTTGTAATCTACAACGGCTTGGGCTTGTGAAATCATTTTTCTACTAATCAATACATGTGAACGCAGCGATCTCGTAAACCACAAAAGCTAGAAATATAAAATTGACAGTGTATACTTGTGTAAGTTAACACCCTGTATGTCAAAGCTCAGCAGAAATTATTTACAGCAGAAACTTAGCCAAAACAACATAAGTAAAAGTAATTGAACACCCAAAAGCTATTGACCAATAGGCACAGGCCACAGAGGGTACAGTGGGTACAGAGGGTACGTGGTTACGTGGGACCAGCGGATGCAATGCACCTCGAACTAATTAATAAAATGCAACTCCAACAGTAGTTGCATCAACCAATGGCAATCGCCAACCAATGACAGCAAGGCACGACAGCGGTAGCAACAAGCGCATCGACGTCAGCAGCGGCAAAGACGACGCCGGCAGAGCATAGAATTATAAAACATAATTAAGTTAGTTCTAATCCAACTCAAGGAAATAATAAACGTTTTTTTTTCAACAAAAAACTTTATAAATTTCTAATTGGCGCCCGAGCTGGGACAGTAATCATAGCCACATAAAAAGTTACGCGTCGAAAAATAGAGTACCTTCACAGTAGCTACTGTTCGCGAAAGTGCCTGTACAAAGTGAGCGCGACAACTGAAAAGAACATTCGAACGAATCTCCGAAAGTGCCTGCACAGCAGCTACAGTGTGATCGTGAAAAATTTTATCTACAGTGTAACCGGCTATTTTCACTGTCAAAAAAGAGCAAAAATTGCTGCTACTCTATAGTGTCCGTCCGTAGAGTACTGTGAAATCGTGTGCGCTGCCAGGATCTCAAGTAGCTGAACTTCATCGTGCCCAATGTGGGATCAGGGGAACGAGCATAGAAATTAAGTTTAAAAACAAAAAAATTATCAAAGAATATATCAAAGACATTATCAAAGAAAATATCACAGAAAATATAGAAAATAAGATCTTCAAATTTTAATAGAAAATAAGATTTACAAATCAGTAGAAAATAAGAAAGAAATTTTGAAAGACATTTTGGTAAATCAATATGTAACCATTTTCACGTTCTATAAAAGCCTGAAATTGATATCAAACCATTGACGAATTAACTCAAGCATTTTCAAAAACTAACTTCTCATCACACGAAAACACACCCCCATCTACCAGTACCGACTCATTAAGACAAGCTTTGCCAAATTCACCAGTCGAGAATACCGTAGAGAGATACATTAGAAAAACATTATCAGAAAAGGGTAACGAACTATTTAATTCAAGAACAAGAACGCCCCAAAAAGGGCGTAAAAATTATTTTTGGGGCATCGATAGAGGAGCTCACCCGTAACTCAACCATCCAATTTTGAAGCTTTTAGCTCTAAAACTGTAGGAGCTATAAGCTTTTGCGGTTTTCCACGCCCCCTATGGGCGTAGATGTATCCGCCATATCTTTTTCATCTTGGGTTGTCAGCCCGAGTATATATGTCAAGTTTCAAGTCTCTAGCATTCATAGTGCTCAAAATATTACAGAATTTCACTTAAAATCACTATATAGTCAGATCCGATTTGCCACGCCCCTAGTAGGCGTGGACATATAGCTTTTCAGTCAATCTTCATAGGATCGTAGCAGTAACCTACGTGTTAAATTTGGGCGTTCTAGCTTTAAAACTGTAGAAGATACAGTTTTACCCGATTTGCCACGCCCTCAATGGGCGTAGATATATATGCCATAGCTTTTTCGTCTTGAGCTGTCAACATGAGTCTACATTCTAAATTGCAGCTCTCTAGCACTTCTAGAAGTAGTGTTTCTGAGATATCGGAAAATGCATTTTCCGATTTGCCACGCGCCTAGTGGGCGTATCGGGAAAATCTTAACACTTGATAATTCGAGGGTATACACGAGTATATATTCCAAATTTCAACTCTCTAGCTTCAAAACTGTGAAAATGGTTTGCGTTCATACGGACAGACGGACAGACGGACGGACAGCGTGACGGACATTGCACAAAACCAATATACTCATTTCACTTTGTGAATGAGTATAAAAAGAATATTATACAAATTAGTCCAAGAATCCAAATCTTTATTCACAAATCCAGAACACAAACTGATTTATGCAACTAATGTGGTAGGAGAAGTCCGAATCAATACCGAAAATCCAGTTTATTGTATGCATTATCCCTATCCTACTGCACTTAAGCAGGAAGTCGAAAAACAAATCACAGAATTGCTTACTGACGGATTTATCCACATAGACATCTATGTAACAAAAAGCAAAACAATCAGAGAGAGTTCTCAGTTGAAAGTGTATGACGTGCTTTGTTTGTGCTCCGTAATTATACCCTGAACCCATTGACAATGGGAAAACAGGGTATAATGGTTTTGTTAAAATGTATGTAACAGGCAGAAGGAGGCGTGGCAGACCCCATAAAGTATATATATTCTTGATCAGCTCGACGAACTGAGTCGATATAGCCCTGTCCGTCTGTCCGTCCGTCCGTCCGTCCGTATGTGTGAACGCGTCAATCTCAGAATCTATGAGAGCTAGAGACTTGAAATTTTGTTTGTAGATCCGTGTATAGCACGCGCAGATCGAGTTTGTTTCAAAAAATCGATATATTTGATCGTTTTAAAGTTATCGATTTAAAACGTTATCAAAATTCAGTTATAAGTTTATATCTCCTACATCTTTAAAGCTAGAGCCTCCAAATTTTGTATTTAGTATAACATGGAGCTTATACAATTTTGATTTTGGTCACATTTAAGATACTCATCCCCCCTTTTCTTCCCTTTCCACCAAACTTGTAAAAGCCGTATTTCAAATACTAGAGACTTTTGCTTTAGAAAATACACACATATTAATGACATAATCACGCTGTTAAAGTTTGATTAAGAAAGTCCATCTACAAAAGAAGTTATTAAACATTTCATTTCCCATAGTTAAGCCTATGAGCTCAGCCCACGCTCAGTAGCTGAGCTAACTGCGCAGTCAGCAGAGCGTGTGCTTATGCGTTTGTGTATGTGTGTATGTGTGTGTGCATGTATTGTATATGTATGTATATGTTAAATAAGCATAGAATGTTTGGACTATCGGCTCTTCGCAGGGTTCAGGGGATCCCCTAGTCGGTTACCGCCGACTAGAGCTTTGTTGCTTGTTATACCCTGAACTCATTGAAAATGGGAAATGAGGGTATAATGATTTTGTTAAAATGTATGTAACAGGCTGAAGGAGACATGGCAGACCCCATAAAGTATATATATTCTTGATCAGGGTGACAAGCTGTGTCGATTAAGCCCTGTCCGTCTGTCCGTCCGTCCGTCCGTCCGTCCGTCCGTCCGTCTGTCCATATGTTTGAACGCGTCGATCTCAGAATCTATAAGAGCTAGAGACTTGAAATTTTTTATGTAGATCCGTGTATAGCACGCGCAGATCGAGTTTGTTTCAAAAAATGCAGTTATAAATTTATATCTCCAATATCTTTAGAGCTAGAGTCTCCAAATTTTGTATTTAGTATAATGTGGAGCTTATACAATTTTGGATACCATCCCCTTTTCCTTCCCTTTCCCCCAAATTTGTAAAGACCGTAATTCAAATACTAGAGACTTGTGCTTTGGCAAATACAAACATATAAATGACATAATCACGCTCTGAAAGTTTGATGTAGGAAGTCTATCTACAAAGAAACTTATTCAACAATTAACATCCCATAAAGTAGCCATACTGCAGGCCAAGCGCAATCGCTGCGCTAACTGCGTGCTTATGCGTATGTGTATGTGTGTATGTGTGTGTGTGCATGTATTGGTTTTATATATGCATATGTTAAATAAGCATAGAATGTTTGGAGTATCCGCTCTTCGCAGGGTTCAGGGGATCTCCTAGTCGGGTACCGCCGACTGAAGCTTTCTTACTGGTTTTCTATTATTTTCTTTTGATCTGTTTCTTACGTTTCGGTTGCTTAGCCCCAATTGACAATATGACATGCTGCAAAAAATCATGCAATATTCGGCAAGTAGCTGATTCTGCAAAAATTCAATTTGTTTGTTGCTGGTTGTGTAAGAATATGATGCACACAAAATGTGCTGGTCTCACCGGACGGGACTACGACAAAATCATGTCTACTGCCAAAATTGGTTGTTGTGGTTTACGTTGGTCTTGTCCAATTGCTTGGAAAAACAATTAAATTTTTCCAAGATGTACAATTCAGTGCGAGTTCAATTTTTATACTCATTCACAAAGTGAAATGAGTATATTGGTTTTGTGCAATGTCCGTCACGCTGTCCGTCCGTCTGTCCGTCTGTCCGTATGAACGCAAACCATTTGCACAGTTTTGAAGCTAGCGAGTTGAAATTTGGAATATATACTCGTGTATACCCTCGAATTATAAAGTGTCAAGATTTTCCCGATACGCCTACTAGGGGCGTGGCAAATCGGAAAATGCATTTTCCGATATCTCAGAAACACTACTTCTGGAAGTGCTAGAGAGTTGCAATTTGGAATATATACTCGTGTTGACAACCTAAGATCAAAAAGCTATGGTGGATATATCTACGCCCATTGGGGGCGTGGCAAATCGGGTAAAACTGTATCTTCTACAGTTTTAAAGCTAGAACGCCCAAATTTGGCACTACAGCTTTACAGTTTCTAGCTCCTACAGTTTTAGAGCTAGAAGCTTCAAAATTGGATGGTAAGTTACTGGTGAGCTCTATTGATGCGCTAAAAATAATTTTTACGCCCCTTATGGGGTATGCCCGGCTAAAAAATACCCTGTAATTTTCGCATTTTTTGAGTGTAAGCATCCAAATTTCACACTTACGTTACCCTTCACTACTTCTAAGAACTGGCCAAAAATTATATGTCTACGCCTACTGGGGGCGTGGCAAATCGGCAAAAACTATACGTTTTTCCGATTCTCAGTGAGAAAATCAGAATTATATACAGATATTACTGCTGATCTCCTCTATTGATTTCCAAAAAATTATATATGTACAAACCAATTGTGGGCGTGGCAATGGGCGTGATCTGTGGGGGTGTGAATGAGTATCCCGCAGTCAGTAGCGCCCGACTGCAACGTTCTTACTTGTTATACCCTGAACCCATTGAAAATGAGAAATCAGGGTATAATGTTTTTGTGAAAATGTATGTAACAGGTAGAAGGAGACATGGCAGACCCTATAAAGTATATATATTCTTGATCAGCTCGATGAGCTGAGTTGAAATAGCCCTGTCCGTCTGTCCGTCCGTCCGTTCGTCCGTGTGAACGCAGCGATCTCGTAAGCCACAAAAGCTAGAGCTCTGAAATTTTCAGTATATACTCATTTGTATCCCACGCAGTACGAGTTTTTTTTTTTAGATTTTCGATAACTCATCCCGTTTCCTTATTATCGATAAGAATCGATAACTTTTCTTTTTTTCGTATACTGTAAGAGCTAGAGACTCCAAATTTACTGTGTAGATCTGTGTAATGAATGCGGACATTATGTAATTTTTGGACCGTATTTGCAAAAACCGTATTTGCGCTTTGGCAAATACACACATATGAATGACATAATCACGCTGTGAAAGTTTGATTAAGAAAGTCCATCCACAAAAAAAGTTATTATACATATAACTTCCCATACAATAGGCATATGGCAGCCTGAGCGCAGTCGCTGCGTCAACTGCGCAGTCAGCAGAACGCGTGCTTATGCGTACGTGCGTATGCATGTGTGTATGTGTGGGTGTTGCTCGCAATATTTGTATATGTAAAATATTCATTTAATGTTGGGAAGATTGGCTCTTCGCAGGGTTCAGGGTATCTCATAGTCGAGCCGTCTCGACTAGAGCACTCTTACTTGTTAAAACTGTGTAATATATCTAAACAGTTATCTAGTGACCTAGAAGCTGGTGAAAATTTAATACATCAGTACAACTTTGATACTCCACATTCTCAAATTGTGACTCCATCTCAGTTGGTACGCCCTTCTGTACCAATATCGTCTCCTAATTTATTAGTGCCTTCCTCACCCTGTGCTGACTCGTTATTAGTTTCGCTTTCTCATGACTTGTCAGACACCCTGTTGCTAGTGTTATAATAGACACTCAAGAGCCTATATAAGTTCCTAACAAAAAACTAAAAACTTCCCCGAATATTGCTCAAGCAACGAAAAATATTCCGACCTCTTCTCCCACTCTCACTATACCTTCTTTATCTGTCGTTTCACCTCGAAAGCAAGTTTTCCTATCTAGGCTTTCATCTGACACGACATGTGAAGCTATACCTGCTTTTATTGCTAGTAAATCTGCAGCCAATGTTTTTATTTCAAAGTTCAATTTCGCGACTCCTCGTGAAATTGCTTCGTTCAAAATTAATGTGCCCGCTAAATTTTTTACAACTTTATGTGACTTCAAATTCTGGTCACCTAATGTAGTTGTGCATGAATTCAAACACATGAACCGAAATGGGTTGTCTCCTCGTTAAATCCTACTTCGGTTCAATCTTCTTCTAATATTGTACCAAAAAACTAAATTGTGCACAATGTTCTCCGCAACTGATATATGAAAACGTTTTCGGCTTAAATTCTAAACACAGAACACTATTTTAAGTAGTAGTTTTAGTATAAATTCTGAAATTATTGCTCTCACTGAAACGTGGCTAAGTCCGAATGTTTATAATAGTGAGATTCTCTCAAATGATTTCACCATTTATAGACACGATTGACTGCTACGTAGATGGTGGTGTCTTGATTGATGTTAAATCCAATATCCTCTCAGAATCTTTTGTTTTTTCGTCACCTCATGATGCTGAGATTATTGGAGTTAAAATAACTCTTCCATCGTGTTCCCTATTTCTAATTTGTTTATATACCCCCTCCTCTTCCGATGTTCAAGTTTATACTCAACATATAACTTGCATTAAAGAAATTTATGGACACGTTAATGACAACGATATGTTTCTTGTGTTGGGTGACTTTAATATACCTAACACTTCTTGGTCCTCCAGTCCTCCAGTCTTATTCCTACATTAGATTATTACCTTTTCAATGAATTATTCACGCTTTCTATGCTTCAGATGAACTCTATTTCAAATAATCTGAATCGGTCACTAGATCAAGCTTTTCTTAATGATGACTCTAGTATTAATGTCTCTAGATCATCACCTTTTTGTATACCTGAGGATACACATCATCCCACTTTGGAGGTACAACTATATGTATTCCACCAGTTTTCACATCAATACTTTTAAAACAACGTCGTTGTTATAATAAGTGCAATTTTGTTTTGCTTAATCAACTTATTAAGATTAAGAGATTGGACTCCTTTATATAAGTCAGTATTCGTGGGTTCCTATGTGTCCTATGGATTAAAAAATATTAAGTCGAAATATTTTTAAAAATTTAAAAAGTCTGGTTCGATTGTAGACTATTCTAAATATTCCATAGCCAAATCGAATTTTAATATTTTAAATTCTCGGTGTCATAAGCAATTTTACTCATTCGTAAACTTGAAGCGTTAATCTTCTAGGTTATCTTCCTCATTTTGAGTCGGATTGGACAAAACTTGTAATGATCATGATTCCTCTAATCTGTTTGCAGATTTTTTCCAATCCACTTACTCCTCAGTAGATCCCTATACCGCTTCATACCCTTACCATATTTCTGCAACTAATAATGCTTCTAATGTTTCCCCTGCTTCTCTGATTTCAGCCATTCGGTCATTGAAATCATCTTTTTCTCCTGGAGCTGATAATATTCCCAGTTGTGTAATTAAAGAATGTAGTGGTTCGCTTCAGACACCATTACTAAATCTATTTAATTTGTCGCTGGAAACCTCTATTTTTCCGTCTATTTGGAAAGAGTCTTTCATCATCCCTCTATATAAAAAAGGTGGGAGGTCTGACATTTCTAATTTCTAGAGGTATTGCAAAACTATCTGCTATTCCGAAATTATTTGAAAAAATAATAGCTTCTACTTAACAACATTTTTGTAAATCGATTATTTCACCATCGCAGCATGGTTTTGTTCAAAATCGATCTACTTCCACTAATCTATTAGAATTTACTTCCCTAGTCAATGACAGTTTTTTAAATAAAATGCAAACTGATGTTATATATACTGATTTCAGTAAAGCATTTGTTACTTCAAAAGCTTGATCACTTAGGATTTTCCCCTAAACTAGAACCTAGAACCCAAAGAGTTGTGTTGAGAACAGCTTTTTCGAAACTTGTTTTCGTTTCGTCGGGTGTACCTCAGGGTAGTCATTTAGGTCCGTTCCTTTTTCCCTATTTATAAATGACCTTCCAAACCGTATATCGAACTCAAAGATATTTATGTATGCAGATGACGTAAAACTTTGTCTTTCGTATTCTAATGCACTTGATCATTTACGCCTACAGATGATCCTAATTCATTTAATATTTGGTGTGTGGCTAATCAGTTGCATTTGAATTGTTCTAAATGTATGACAATGACCTTCTGTCGTACTATTCCATATATTGCTAATTATTCAATTAATAATTATTCCTTGCAACGTTTTTTTTCTGTCAAAGGTCTTGGTGTACTCTTGACTTTTGACTCGAAACTTAATTTCAATTCTCATATCTCATATCATAAATGAAGCCAAAAGTGTTCTTGGCTTTATTAAGCGATGGGCAAAAGAATTCAAGGATCCATTCATAACCAAACTTCTTTATGTTTCGCTGGTACGACCTATTTTAGAATATTGTTCAATTATATGGTCTACACAGCATAAATTGTATCAGGATCGTATTGAATCGGTCCAGAAACAGTTTCTACTCTTTGCCTTACGAGATCTAAACTGGGACCCCAATCTTCGTTTACCGTCTTATCTTAGTAGGCTTCTTCTTATTGATCTTCCATCATTAATCAATCGTAGAACTATCCTGGGGATTGTTTTCTACATAAATTGATTATTGGTAATATTGACTCGTCATGCCTGTTATTGCAACTTAATTTTTCTGTTCCTTCCAGAACAACCAGACACTTTCGTCTATTGTATTTACCATTGTGCATTCGGATAGCGCGTTTCACGTTTTATGTGTTAATTACAATAAATTTTGTCACGTGTTTGCCTCTGAACTCTCTCTACCTTTAATTAAATCCTTGCTTTCAGATCATCTTAGGGAAATCACACACAGTGCCCAGGAGTGAGCATGTGCACAAATTTGACGACGTGCAAGATCTTCAACATTGTGGAGTGATTTTCCAATCCTTTCTTTTCTTTATATTTCTCTCTTTTCTTCTTATTCTGTTTGCTTTTATTAATATTTTCAATTTTCTTTTAATCTTTACTTTTATAGTTATTATTTAATAATTATACCTTAGAGTCTATAATAAATATTTTATAAGTGTCTATTAACATTTTCTATCTTTTGTAGTTCAATAATATCACTGACCATAAAAGGCTATGAATCGGGTCATAGCTGGCCGGACTGGCAAATAAAATACCCCCATCGGGTTGGTGGTGTTATTGAAATATTTTTTGTGTTCTCTTAGGCTATATAACTTATTTGTTCAGTTTATCTTTAAGTTTGACTCTCGTTTTGTCAATTTCCTGTTAAATAAATAAATAAATATTAACAAACATCGATGAATTTTTCAAATAGGTTCAAATAAGATTCATAAACTCAAGAGCCGCAGAGGATGTAAAAATCCCATTAAGAGAAGTTCTGATAGTATATTCGGTATACCCAGAATCGTAGTAATCGACAATGAAAAGGCTTTAAATTCAATGTCAATTAAATTCTTATTACAAGACCAGCTGGGTTTCCAGGTTTACACAACACCGCCCTATAACTCAACAAGTAACGGTCAGATAGTAAGATTTCATTCCACTTCGTCAGAAATAATGGCTTGCCTAGGAAAGGATAATAAAGACACGAATTTCACAGACTCCCTTTTTAAAACAGTCCAGGAATACAATGCCTCTTATTATTTCGTAACCAAGAGAAAACCCATAGACATATTTTTTGGCACAACAGTCCAAGACAACCCAGAAAAACAGAAGAGAACAGGAAAATTGTATCTGATAAATTACTAAGTAAAACTCCGATTTAGAGTTCCACAATAAAGAAAGAAAAGAAATGAGAAATTACGAAGAAGGGGAAATAGCTTACGTTGAAATCAACAAACGTTTAGGCTCAAAACTCACACCTAGGTATAAACAAGTAAGAGTGCTCTAGCCGAGACTGCTCGACTATGAGATACCCTGAACCCTGCGAAGAGCCAATATTCCCAATATTCTATGACCATTTTACATATAAAAATATTGCGAGCAACACACACATACACACACACACACACACACACACATACACACACACATACGCACGCACGCATAGGTACGCGCTCTGCTAACTGCGCAGTCAACGCAGCGACTGCGCTTGGGCTGCAATATGCCTATTGTTTGGGAAATTAAATGTTTAATAACTTTTTATACCCTGAACCCATTGAAAATGGGAAATCAGGGTATAATGGTTTTGTTAAAATGTATGTAACAGGCAGAAGGAGGCGTGGCAGACCCCATAAAGTATATATATTCTTGATCAGGGCGACGAGCTGAGTTGATTTAGCCCTGTCTGTCTGTCTGTCTGTCTGTCCGTCTGTCCGTCTGTCCGTATGTATGAACGCGTCGATCTCAGAATCTATAAGAGCTAGAGACTTGAAATTTTTTATGTAGGTTCCTGTATAGCACGCGCATATCAAGTTTGTTTAAAAAAATCGATAAATTTGATCGTTTTAATGTTATCGATTTAAAACGAAATCGGAAACCAGTAATAAAATTATGTCTCGCACATCTTTAAAGCTAGAGACTCCTTTTTTTGTATTTAGTATAATGTGGAGTTTATACAATTTTGATTTTTGTTATACTTTGGATGCCACGCCCCCTTCGCCCCCAATTTGCAAAAAACGTATTTCAAGTGCTAGAGACTTGTGCTTCGGCAAATACACACATATGAATGACATGATCACGCTCTGAAAGTTTGATTAAAAAAGTCCATCTACAAAGGAACTTATTCAACAATTAACTTCCCATAATATAGCTCTTACTGCAGCCCAAGCGCAGTCGCTGCGTAAACTGCGCAGTCAGCATAGCGCTCGCTTATGCGTGCGTGCGTATGTGTGTGTATGTGTGTGTGTATGTGTTGCTCGTAATGTACATATTAAGAGAAGTGTAGAACGTTTGGAATATCGGCTCTTCGCAGGGTTCAGGGGATCTCCTAGTCGGTTACCGCCGACTAGTGCTTTCTTACTTGTTTTGTAGATGAGCTTTCTCAATCAAACTTTCACAGCGTAATTATGTCATATCATATCATATCATATCATCATCTTATGTGTGTATTTGTTAAAGCACAAGTCTCTAGTATTTGAAATACGTTTTTTGCAAATTTGGGGCAAAATGGGCGTGGCATCCAAAATCCAAAAATTACAAAATCGTCGTATTAATTACACGGATCTTCACAGTAAATTTGAAGTCTCTAGCTCTTACGGTATACGAAAACAAAGAAAAGTTATCGATTTTTATCGATAATAAGGAAAAGGAATGAGTTATCGAAAATCTAAAAAAAATCGTACTGCGTTGGGCTTACACGAGTATATACTGAAAATTTCAGATCTCTAGCTTTTGTGGTTTACGAGATCGCTGCGTTCATAAGGGCGGACGGACGGACGGACAGACGGACAAGGCTATTGTAATTCAGCTAATCGAGCTGATCAATTATATATATACTTTATGGGGTCTGCCATGTCTCCTTCTGCCTGTTACATACATTTTCACAAAAACATTATACCCTGATTTCCCATTTTCAATCAGTTCAGGGTATAATTAGATTAAGTAACAAGTCTAGTTTTCATTGAATAGCCACTAAAACCCTAAAAGAAACAAGTAAGGAAGCTTTAGTCGTCGGTACCCAATTAGGAGATCCCCTGAACCCTGCGATGAGCCGATATTCTAAAGATTTTATACTTATTTTATATATACAAGCAAAACATGCACACACACACATACGCACGCACGCATAAGCGAGCGTTCTGCTGACTGCGCAGTTTAGGCAACGACTGCGCTCGGGCTGCAGTAAGAGCTATATTATGAGAAATTAATTGTTGAATAAGTTTCTTTCTAGATGGACTTTCTTAATCAAACTTTCAGAGCGAGATTATGTCACTTATATGTGTATATTTTGTAAAGCACAAGTCTCTAGTATTTACGGTCTTTACAAATTTAGGGGGAAGGGAAGAAAAGGGGGGATGGTATCCAAAATGTGACAAAAATCAAAACTGTTTAAACTCTACATTATACTAAATACAAAACTTGGAGACTCTAGCTCTAAAGATGTGGGAGATATAAATTTATAGCCGCATTTCGATAACGTTTTAAATCGATAACTTTAAAACGATCAAATATATCGATTTTTTGAAACAAAACCGATCTTCGCGTGCTATACACGGATCTACATAAAAAATTTCAAGTCTCCACGTCATCTAACTCTTATAGATTCTGAGATCGACGCGTTCACACATACGGACGGACGGACAGACGGACATGGCTATATCAACTCAGCTCGTCACCCTGATCAAGAATTTATATACTTTATAAGGTCTGCCAAGCCACCTTCTGCCTGTTACATACATTTTAACAAAACCATTATACCCTCATTTCCCATTTTCAATGGGTTCAGGGTATAAAAACATAAACTTAACATTATACGTGTCGGCCGACGTGGCGAATCCCGTTGGCGGCTTCGACTAACCCTGTAATTCTGATCGGTAGCTTGGACGTGGCAAAGTCCCGTTCGACGCTTGGATTAACCCCGGCAAGGAAAAACTGCGTGGCCTCGAGAGAACGTCGATGGCGACTCTGCACTTGTTCCTTGGCCAGCAGTTCTACCGCACAGAGATCACACTAACAATTAGTAACGACGAGGCAAAGTCCCGCTTTTCGTGCGAGCTCCCGCATGTAGATGCGCGGACGTAGATTTTTCCGAAAAGTAGAGTTTGTATTAAACAAGTCGACCCCCTTTCGTCTCCCTTAAGTCTTCTTCCCCGCACTCAACAAATTTTCTTGTTAGTGCTGGTCCTGGGTAGAGTGGGTCTACACCCCGGCCCTAAGCGAGAACAAGCAAATGTGAACAGTGGGCCGAGAGCCAGAAACTTCGAGCAAAGTCGAGTGAACTGCGGGCCGAGAGCCAAAAACTCAGAACGAGTGTGTGCCGGCGTTAGAGACACCGGCAACGACGACAAGTGCACAGTGGCACAGAGCGTTTATTTTTATACCCTGAACCCATTGAAAATGGGAAATCAGGGTATAATGTTTTTGTGAAAATGTATGTAACAGGCAGAAGGAGACATCGCAGACCCCATAAAGTATATATATTCTTGATCAGCTCGATGAGCTGAGTTGAAGTAGCCCTGTCCGTCTGTCCGTCCGTCCGTCCGTCCGTCCGTGTGAACGCAGCGATCTCGTAAACCACAAAAGCTAGAGATCTGAAATTTTCAGAGTATACTCGTGTGTGGCCTACGCAGTACGAGTTTTTTTTAGATTTTCGATAACTCATCCCGTTTCGTTATTATCGATAAAAATCGATAACTTTTCTTCGGTTAAGCATACCGTAAGAGCTAGAGACTCCAAATTTACTGTGTAGATTTGTGGGAGATGCGGAGATTTTGTAATTTTTGGATTTTGGATGCCACGCCCCCTTCGCCCCCAATTTGTAAAAATCGTATTTCAAATACTAGAGACTTGTGCTTTGGCAAATACACACATATGAATGTCATAATTATGCTGTAAAAGTTTGATTAAGAAGGTCCATTCACAAAAAAAGTTATTAAACATTTAATTTCCCATACAATAGGCACATTGCAGCCCAAGCGCAGTCGCTGCGTCAACTGCGCAGTCAGCAGAACGCGTGCTTATGCGTGCATGCGTATGCATGTGTGTGTGTGTGGGCGTTGCTCGAAATATTTGTATATGTAAAATAATAATATAATGTTGGGAAGATTAGCTCTTCGCAGGGTTCAGGGTATCTCGTAGTCGAGCCGTCTCGACTAGAGCACTCTTACTTGTTTTGAGTGAGCTTTTTTTTTTTTTAAAAAGAGGGATAGAAGAAACAAGAAAAAAGACAAGACAACGGCAACGAGAACAAGAATAAGTGAACAGTGGTGTAAGGCGGCCTAAGGAGCAGCCGCCTCACATCCTTATTTACAATAAGATAGCATATAAGTAATGTGTAAGGTAGTTGTAATAAGAGCGCAAGGAGTGCAAGATGTATTTACGAATTGAAATTTAAATGTAACGGCTCGAGTGCGCGCCAACGATCGACGATACGACTCTGCACAGCGTGGTGAAAGCTCCACGGTGAGGAGCGAGCGGTGTGTTGAGTTGCATCGCCGAGGCGATCGGGTGGCTCGAGCGTGGTAGAATAAGCGGAGAGAAGTAATTAGTTAATTAGTTGTGCGGTTCGGTGGGGCTCGGACCGCGACAGGGAAGTTTATATTAATAAATAAATAGCCCCCGTCCCAGCACTTAAGAAATTTTCTTGTGAGTGCTGGTCCTGGGTAGACTTGGCCTGCCCAGATTTGTAACCTTACAAGTGGCGCCCGAACAAGGACATGAACAAGGGGCGTGGCGTATTCGCGGCATAAAAGCCCGCGCACGTGCCCAAATAAAGGTGTTGGTTGGGAAAAGTTACAAAATGTATGTCTAGTCGACGACACCCTAACCTGTTTTTTTTTGGAGCGAAGTGACTGAAACGGAAAATAGAAGCAAGGGCGCAGCGGCGCACAAAGTACAGTACGCGACGGGAAAATGGGCGAGCAAAGAGTGATCAGTGCGCCGAGAGCCAAAAACTCCGAACGAAATCGGAAGAGCGAACAATGGGCCGTGAGCCAAAGACTCCGAAAAAATAGAAAGAGCGAAAAAGTGATAGACAAGAATAGAAGAGAAACTGCAGCGACGAAAGAACAAGTGCACAGTGGTATAGATTTTCTTTTTGAGTGAGTTTTTTTTTTTTTAAATAAAGAGACACCGGCAATGAGTGAACAGTGGCACAGAACATTTTGTTTTAGTTTTTTTGTGAGAAAAAAAAGTAATGCAAAAAAAACAAGAGAGACATCGGCAACGACGACAAGTGAACAAAGTGGTACAAAGCGATGTTTTTTTTTAATGAGTTTTTTTTTTGGAAAAAAAAGATAAAGCGATGTTTTTTTTGAGTGATTTTTTTTTTTTGAGAGAAAAAAAAGGAGATGAACAAGAGCAACATTAAAGAGACCAAGTTTACAGTGGGACAAATTAAAAACAAGTAAGAACGTTGCAGTCGGCGCTACCGACTGCGGGATACTCATTCACACCCGCACAGATCACGCCCATTGCCACTCCCCCAATTGGTTTGTTTATTATTTTTTGGAAATCAATAAAGGAGATCAGCAGTAATATCGTCATAAAATTTTGATTTTCTCACTGAGAATCGGAAAATCATACAGTTTTACCCGATTTGCCACGCCCCCAGTGGGCGTAGACATATAATTTTTGGCCAGTTCTTAGAAGTAGTGAAGAGTAACGTAAGTGTGAAATTTTGATTCTTACACGCAAAAAATGCGAAAATTACAGGGTATTTTTTAGCCTGGCATGCCCCATAAGAGGCGTAAAAATTATTTTTGGGGCATCGATAGAGAAGCTAACCAGTAACTTAGCCATCCAATTTTGAAGCTTCTAGTTCTAAAACTGTAGGAGCTACAAACTTTTGCGGTTTGCCACGCCCCCTATGGGCGTAGATATATCTGCCATACCTTTTTCAACTTGGGTTTTCAACCCGAGTATATATACCAAATTTCAAGTCTCTAGCATTCATAGTGCTAAAAAAAATATCAGAATTTAAAAATCACTAAATAGTCAGATCTGATTGGCCACGCCCCTAGTAGGCGTGGATATATAATTTTTTGTTCGATCTGCATAGGATCGTAGCAGTAACCTACGTGCCAATTTTGGACGTTCTAGCTTTAAAACTGTAGAAGATACAGTTTTACCCGATTTGCCACGCCCTCAATGGACGTAGATATATCCGCCATAGCTTTTTGATCTTGGGTTGTCAACACGACTCTACATTTTAAATTGCAGCTCTCTAGCACTTCTAGAAGTAGTGTTTCTGAGATAGCGAAAAATGCATTTTCCGATTTGCCACGCCCCTAGTGGGCGTATCGGGAAAATCTTGACACTTTATAATTCGAGAGTATACACGAGTATATATTCCAAATTTCAACTCTCTAGCTTCAAAACTGTGAAAATGGTTTGCGTTCATACGGACAGACGGACAGACGGACGGACAGCGTGACGGACATTGCACAAAACCAATATACTCATTTCACTTTGTGAATGAGTATAAAAAGAGAAAAAAAAGAGAGATGAACAAGAGCAACATAAAGAGAGCATGTGTACAGTGGAACAAATTTAAAAAGAAAAACAAAACAGTGAGCATTAAACGAGGAAGAATTGAGCACGAATCCAGGAAAAACAGTAGCAACAGAACGAGGCACAGCCAGAGGCAAGGCCTTTTCTGGGGAGCACGGCGCTGTGTGGCGGCGGCCGAGCTTACCAGAAGTCCGAATCGGATCTGCGTAGAGCTCAACTGCCCATCCCGGCACCGTCGTGGAAATTGAGCGTTCCGACGGTCAGCAGGACGACCGGGGGCCGAAAGAGCGGAGCCCGGGATGATTCTAGCGTCGACGGCGAGGTTAAAGAGACTGGGAGGATCACACAGAAGTGTTGCTATCGAGTGGACGTGGATCATGGAAGGATCTGAAGGAGGAGTCGCCATCCGAGATGCGGGTTGAGTCGATAGAGGGCGCACCGACTGGAGAACAGGAGGCGCCTGTTCGACGACGAGCTCGATCAAGGAAGGATCTGAAGGAGGAGGTGCTGCGTGAGGACACAGGAGTGGAGAAGTTGGAGTCGATGGAGGACGAGGGAAGGATTCCGGGGACCAGGCAGCACCCGCTGGAAATAAAGGCGATCGAGATAGAAAAGGAAGAGGGAGTTGGGTCTCCCGTAGAAGTTAGGGAATGGCCAGAGGACATGGAGGACGAACTCAAGGAGTTCTTGGAGACGGAGCTGGCGCTCTTTGAGAACCTAGAAGGGGTGTCTCATATAGCGGAGTATAGCATCAGGATAAGGGACAATAAGCCGCTGAAGCAGAGGCATTATCCCAAGAATCCGGCTATACGGAAGGTGAATGATGAACAGGTAGATGAGCTGCTTCGAGTGGGGGCCATTGAGCCGTCGTGAAGTCTGCACAGTACACCAATAGTCTTAGTAAAGAAGAAGACTAGAGATTTTCGCATGTGCGTGGACTACCGAGAGCTCAATGCACACTCGATTCCGGATGCTTATCCTGTTCACAGGATCAATCACATCCTCGAGAAGTTTCGCCATGCTTGTTTCATCTCGACATTGGACCCCAAGAGCGGTTATTGGCAGATCTCCATGGCGGCGGATAGCCGAGAATGTACAGCTTTCACCGTGCCCAGAAGAGGTTTGTTCCAATGGCGGGTGATGCCATTTGGCTTGCATTCGGCTGGTGCGACGTTCCAGAGAGCGCTGGATACGGTCATCGGAGCCGAAATGGAGCCCCATGCATTTGCTTATCTGGACGACATCGTGGTAATTGGAGCCACAAAAGAAGAACACGTGGCTAATTTAAAAGAGGTGTTCCGTCGATTGAGGGCAGCAAACCTCAAGGTGAACAGGAAGAAGTGCAGTTTCCTTAGGGAAAGGCTGGCGTATCTGGGACACGTGATCAGCGGAGAAGGAATTTGCACCAATCCGGCAAAGGTAGAGGCGATACAGAGACTCCCAGCTCCTACCAATCTAAAAGAGTTGCGGGAATGCTTGGGGATGGCGTCCTGATACCGGCGGTTCGTGCCGAACTTCGGACCGCTGGTCCAGCCAATGACGTCACTACTCAAGAAGAGCCAGAAGAGGTTATGGAGTGAGGACCAGGAGGATAGTGTACGCCATTCGCAAGTTACTGAAGGCGGAGGTGAACTATTCGGCTACAGAGAAGGAGTGCCTGGCAATCGTATGGGCGATTAGGAAGATGCGATGCTACCTCGAAAGCTACAGGTTCGACGTGGTGACCGATCACCTAGCTTTAAAGTGGCTAAGCTCAAGAGAGAGTCCCACCGGCAGGATCGCCCGTTGGGCACTGGAATTGCAGCAGTTCCAATTCGATGTCCACTATAGACGAAGGAAGTTGAATGTGGTGGCCGACACCTTTTCCCGGCAACCTCTAGAGAGGTAGCGGAGCTCCCCTGCAAATGGATCGCGAGGATGTACGAAAGGATCACCAAAGAGCCAGCGAAATTCACAGACTATGTTGAGGAGAATGGACAGCTGAATCGGAACCTAGGACACTGCACAGCTGAAGAGGACTACATACCCTGTAAACTCTGCGTCCCCGTCGGTCAGAGGGGCAGGCTCCCACGGCTGGACATCAAGGCGTGAGAAAGACGGCAGCCAGGCTGGCCCAAAGATATTATTGTTCGGGCATGTTTCGAGATGCCGTCAAGTAGGTGAGGCGCTGCGAGACATGCAAAAGCGAGCAACAAAAACCAACCGGCCAGATGCTGTGTGCCGATTTTGTGGGTCGCTTGCCGCATTCGGAACGGGGCAATACCATGCTATTAGTGTTTCACGACGCGATTGCTCAGTGGGTAGAGTTGGTATCGTATCCTGAGCAGATTTGGAGTGCCGAGAACATTTGTCTGCGATAATGGAGTGCAGTTCGCGAGTAGGAGCTTCCGACCTTTCATGGAATCCATTGGGGTTGAACTCCAGCACACGGCTCCATACTCTCCGCAAGAAAATCCAACAGAGAGGACGAATCGCACGGTAAAAGCCATGATAGTGCAGTTCATCGATCGTCATCAAAGTTCATGGGACGAACTGCTGCCCAAGATAACACTGGCTGTCAACTCCAGTGGATTCAGTCCATCGTTCCTAATGTCGGGTCGGGAGCCACGCTTGCCGGCCGCATTATACGAGGAGGTCACACCTGGATCAGCAACAAGGGAATTGAGCCCGAATTCAAAAGAGGGCAAGATGAAAGAGATCTTCAACATAGTTCGGAGCAATCTACAGCGGGCTTCGAGGGACCAAGGACGTCACTACAACCTGCGTCGACGTAAATGGAGACCCACGATAGGGTCGTCCGTTCTGTTGCGGCAGCACCAACTCTTCAACACAGCGGAGGGGTTTGCTGCGAAGCTGGCACCCAAGTTTGACGGTCCCTACAGGGTCGTCAAGCTTATATGCCCCAACATCGTGCGTCTCGCGAAGCAGTTCGAACGCAAGCGGAAGGTAACCAACATTGCACAACTGAAACCATTCCACCAGGACAGCAACGAGAGCGACGTGGAACCCGAAGATGACGACACTGGGAAGATGAACGACGAAGGAAGACCCGATGACGACAGCAGTGGCATCGATGGCGATGCATCGAGCTTTAGTTAAATAAATTGTAATAATGTTAACCTTAGTAATAGCAACCGTAGCTTGTAAGCTGCACCGGTAGAGCAGGGAACGCGGCATTTAGGGCCACCGCAGCAGCCACCGGGGGCTGGTCGTCTCATTGCTAAAGAAAGTGGTGAAAGCTCCGTGGTGAAGAGCAAGGGCTGTGGGGAGTTGCGTCGCCGAGGCGATCGGGCGGCTCGAGCGCGATAGGTTAAGGTTAGAAGATTAAGTTAGTTTCGGGCACGTGACAAGACAGGTCGCGAGAAGTTTAGAAGAGGAATTAGTTTTCGGCACGCGACTAGAGAGGTCGTGGAAAATAGGAACATTGGTGAGCGCGAGGTGGCGCTCAAACGAAAAAGAGAACAAATTAGTAGATTAAGGTATGCAAGCAATATATTTGTTAATAAAGGAAATTGAAAATTAGATTAACTAACGAGTCTAGTTTTCATTGAGTTGTTCTAAAACCATAAAAACATAACTTAGCATAACACGTGTGAGCCGACGTGGCGCAGCCCGTTGGCAGCCGCAACTAACCCTGTAACACTGCTCGGTAATTTGGACGTGGCATAGTCCCGTTCGCCGCGTGGTTTAACCACGACAAGGAAAAACTGCGTGTCCTCGAGAGAACGTCAGTGGAGATGCTGCCCTTGTTCCTCGGCCAGCGGCTCTACCGCACAGAGATCACATTAACAAGTATTAAAGACGAGGTAAAGTTCCGTTTTTCGTGTGGATAACCCCGACATGGCACTCGTAGGTGGTCTTGAGAGCGCCGGCGGACGCCTGGCATGCTTCTCGGCTACTCGCGAGCTCCCGCATGTAGATGCGCGGACGTAAATTTTTCCGAAAAGTAGAGTTTGTATTAACCAAGTCGACCCCCTTTCTTCTCCCTTAAGTCGCCGTCCCCGCACTCAACAAATTTTCTTGTGAGTGCTGGTCCTGGGTAGACTGGGTCTACACCCCGGCCAGAATTGTATCAATACACACCTCCGCTAATAATAACTCAATAAAATACAGAGTATTTTATGCTCTGCTTGAGGTGCTCCTGCTATACGCAAGGACTCGCCAGCTATATGCACACCTGTATACAGGATCTAAAAGTAGGCGTTCAACGCACATCGGCTATATGAATGGGTTTTCTTCTCTTGGCTAGCAAGGAATTCGCTTCACCACACTAGGTAACGCCAGGATCTGCACTGTATTTTCCGGCGGTTCGCTCAGATCGACTACAGTGTTCTCCTAAGCATGGATTCTATTGTAAGCACACCCTTAATTAACACAAGACTGCACTGTACTTTTTTCACACGGTTACGTGAACGTTACCTTACTCCTACTTACTCCGCATCAATGTTATGGCAGCTCTTGATGCTGGATCGTTTCCTAGGTGCCTATGTCCTTGATAGGCGTCGAAGACACCCTCATTGGATATCCTTGACTTTCCCTCCATGTCCTTTGCCAATTTATGTCATTGGTATCGATGTCCTTCGATGTCCCTCTATGTCTATCGGTTGATCACTTAACTTTCACGATGACTTGCGGCACTTTCACTTTTTTATTTTATTTTATTTTTTTTTATAGCACAGATGCAGGCCCCGCTTCGTTCTGTAACGGGGCCTGCTCAGCTCTGGCAAGTGGAACACCGGAAAATGAATTTTCTAACTTGCCACTCCCCTAGTGGTCGTATAGGGAAAATCTGTATTACGATAATCCAAAAGTAATATATATATTATACAGAATTTGATATTGAACAAGTAAGAGTGCTCTAGTCGAGACAGCTCGACTACGAGATACCCTGAACCCTGCGAAGACCCAATCTTCCAAACATTCTATGCTTATATTGCATAGATAAATATTGTGAGCAACACATACAAGCATGCATACGCACGCACGCATAAGCACGCGCTCTGCTGACTGCGCAGTTGACGCAGCGACTGCGCTCGGGCTGCACTATGCCTATTGTATGGGAAATTAAATGTTCAATAACATTTTTTGTGGATGGACTTTCTCAATCAAACTTTCACAGCGCGATTATGTCATTCATATGTGTGCATTTGCTAAAGCAAAGCAAAAGTCTCTAATATTTGAAATACGAATTTTTCAAATTTGGGGCGAAGGGGGCGTGGCATCCAAAATCCAAAAATAACAAAATCTCCGTATTCGTTACACGGATTTACACAGTAAATTTGAAGTCTCTAGCTCTTACGGTACGCAAAAACGAGGAAAATATCTATTTTTATCGATAATAAGGAAACGGGATGAGTTATCGAAAATCTAAAAAAAACCCGTACTGCGTAGAATATACACGAGTATACACTGAAAATATCAGAGCTCTAGCTTTTGCGGCTTACGAGATCCCTGCGTTCACACGGACGGACGGTCGGACGGACGGACGGACGGACGGTCGGACGGAGAGACGGACAGGGCTATTTCAACTCAGCTCATCGAGCTGATCAAGAATATATATACTTTATGGGGTCTGCCATGTCTCCTTCTGCCTGTCACATACATTTTAACAAAACCATTATACCCTGATTTCCCATTTTCAATGAGTTCAGGGTATAAAAAACAGCGTTTTCCGTTAACAACGGAAAATATGAGTTTACTCTACTACACTTCGGGCTGAAAAATGCACCGGCTATTTTTTATTCACCGGCAAGATATGTCTCATATATATAGATGATATCGTTATCATTAGTAAAGATGGCGAATCAAATTTCAGAAATGTGGAGCCAAAATGAAATACGAGTTGAACAAATGCGTTTTTATTTTTTTCAAAAGTAAAGTTGAGTTGCTCGGTTTCGTTATCTCTCACAAAGGTGTCGATACAAACCCAGACAGAATTTCAATAATAGCCCAATAGCCTCATCCTAAATCATTCCTAAGATCATTCCTCGGTCTTGCTAGCTACTATAGGAGATTTAAAAAAGACTTCGCTAAAATGGCAAAGTCTCATAGCTTTCTTTTAATAGGGGAAGATGGACGACTGTCCAAAAAACAATCCGCAAAAAAAAACCATCAATCTTAATCAGGAAGGAAAAGGCATTTAAATCATCAAAAATGCATTGGTGTCAAATAAGGTAATCTTACAATGCCTAAACTTCAGTAAGGAATTCAATATAACAACGGACGCAGCCGATTTTGCCATTGGAGCCGTCCTGTCCCAAAACAAGCAACTCAGTAATATAAGTTCAATACCCTCCAAGATATCCTTCAATATCAAACAAGAACCTAATCTCCAGTATCGAAGCCCCAATCAATGCCTTGAAAAAACAGTTGTTTATAGATAAATCTAAAGAAAATAGATACAAATTTCAGACACACAAATTTCTCAGAAAATAGGTCTAATGACGTCTGGCGGAATTGGAGGCACGGTATGCCAAGATGCCAGAGGCATTTCTGGGGGGCACGACGCCTTGTGTCGGTGGCCGAGCTTACCAGAAGTCCGAACCGGATCTGCGTAGAGCTCAGCTACACGAACCATTCCCTGCGCCGTCGTTGAAGGTTAGCGTTCCGACGATCGACGGGATGGCCGAGGGCCGAAAGTGCGGGGCACGGGAGCATTCGAGAGTCGACGGCAAGGTCAAAGAGCCGCCTCCGACTCTCAAGGTCAGCCAATAAGCTCCTACGCACCAATTACAGCCTGAGAAGAGCCCGCCAGATGCGTAGCAGAGCTGGTCATGAAGTGGGGCATGACGGTCAGTCGGACCCGCTTGGATTCTTAGAAATCCTGGAGGAGCGGGCCATCACATACGGCATCGATCTCGACCGTATGCCTAGGGCAGTGAGCGAAGTGCTCGCGGACAAAGCCGCTAGATGGTTCCTTACCAGCGGATTAAGGGACGTGACCTGGGCTGACTTCAGAAGCGGATTTCTGTAGTTCTTCCTGCCGCCGCAATATTCAGTTCGAAGATCAACTCAGGTCGGGTCGGCAGCCGGGAGGAGAGAGCTTCAAAGACTATCTCGTAGAGATTAGACTGCTAATGCGTCACGCAGCCTATAGTTCGGCACAGGAGCTGTACCGGGTATACGAGAATGCCGTCCCTGAGTACAGACTGTATGTGAGACGCCATGAATTTACACCTCTCGCACAGTTAACTCAAATGGCGGCTGAGTATGAAAATGTGCGGGACCAGGGAAAGGATTTAGAGAAGAGCGCCACGGCTGGCCGAGCAAAACCTGCCTGGACCTGGAAACCAGCGGATAGTCGGCCCAACAACCCGTTCTGCTCGGGAATGTCTCAACGTTCAGGCATTGTTTTGCCGTTGTGGGAAGACGGGGAGAAGCACACAAGAGGGCTGCTACCGTGCAGACGTGGGAAACGGTCAGGGGCGTCCTCCGCAGGAGCGGAGCGGCGCCAACTAACCAGCCGCCAGAGAGAGGAGTGCCCGTTAGTGGTCGAAGAGGGGAGAATCGTCGCGAGGGTGGAGATTGCGGGTCGACGTATGGATGCCACAATCGACACCGGAGCCAAGCGTAGCTTCATGAGTGAAGATTGCGTGTACAAGAGGGCGATTCAAGGAGAGCTACAGGACTTGCAGTCACGAATTTGGTTGGCTGACGGATCGTCGCTGGAAGTGAAGAGGATGATGAGAGTGGACGTGAGTCTCGCCGGGAAGGCAGTTCAGATGACAGTGCTCATCATGCCGACCATGCTAGACCACGTCATTTTAGGAATGGATTTGTGCGCCATAGGCACGACGGTGCGCTGTGGCTGCGCAGAATTAATAATGAGGACGATAGAGATACAGGCCGGAAGGGAGACGCGCCCCAGCCAGAGAGGCGTCGAAAGAGGGCACCACGTCTGGAGGACTGGAAATGCTCGCTCAACGTCAAACTCTATAAGGGAAGAGAGTATTAAACATTAGAGTGCCGTGCGGAGAGCCTGCGAAAAAGCAAGTGAAGGCGTCGGCAGAGGAGGCGCCTGCTCGACGACGAGCTCGATCAAGGAAGGATCTGAAGGAGGAGGTGCTGCGTGAGGACACAGGAGTGGAGAAGTTGGAGTCGATGTAGGACGAGGGAAGGATTCCGGGGACCAGCCAGCACCCGCTGGAAATAAAGGCGATCGAGATAGAAAAGGAAGAGGGAGTTGGGTCTCCCGTAGAACTCAAGGAGTTCTTGGAGACGGAGCTGGCGCTCTTTGAGAACCTAGAAGGGGTGTTTCATATAGCGGAGTATAGCATCAGGATAAGGGACAATAAGCCGCTGAAGCAGAGGCATTATCCCAAGAATCCGGCTATACGGAAGGTGATTGAGGAACAGGTAGATGAGCTGCTTCGAATGGGGCCATTGAGCCGTCGTGAAGTCTGCACAGTACACCAATAGTCTTAGTAAAAAAGAAGACTGGAGATTTTCGCATGTGCGTGGACTACCGAGAGCTCAATGCACACTCGATTCCGGATGCTTATCCTGTTCACAGGATCAATCACATCCTCGAGAAGTTTCGCCATGCTTGTTTCATCTCGACATTGGACCCCAAGAGCGGTTATTGGCAGATCTCCATGGCGGCGGATAGCCGAGAATGTACAGCTTTCACCGTGCCCAGAAGAGGTTTGTTCCAATGGCGGGTGATGCCATTTGGCTTGCATTCGGCTGGTGCGACGTTCCAGAGAGCGCTGGATACGGTCATCGGACCCGAAATGGAGCCCCATGCATTTGCTTATCTGGACGACATCGTGGTGATTGGAACCACAAAAGAAGAACATGTGGCTAATTTAAAGGAGGTGTTCCGTCGATTGAGGGCAGCAAACCTCAAGGTGAACAGGAAGAAGTGCAGTTTCTTTAGGGAAAGGCTGGCGTATCTGGGATACGTGATCAGCGGAGAAGGAATTTGCACCAATCCGGCAAAGGTAGAGGCGATACAGAGACTCCCAGCTCCTACCAATCTAAAAGAGTTGCGGGAATGCTTGGGGATGGCGTCCTGATACCGGCGGTTCGTGCCGAACTTCGGACCGCTGGTCCAGCCAATGACGTCACTACTCAAGAAGAGCCAGAAGAGGTTATGGAGTGAGGACCAGGAGGATAGTGTACGCCATTCGCAAGTTACTGAAGGCGGAGGTGAACTATTCGGCTACAGAGAAGGAGTGCCTGGCAATCGTATGGGCGATTAGAAAGATGCGATGCTACCTCGAAAGCTACAGGTTCGACGTGGTGACCGATCACCTAGCTTTAAAGTGGCTAAGCTCAAGAGAGAGTCCCACCGGCAGGATCGCCCGTTGGGCACTGGAATTGCAGCAGTTCCAATTCGATGTCCACTATAGACGAAGGAAGTTGAATGTGGTGGCCGACACCTTTTCCCGGCAACCTCTAGAGAGGTAGCGGAGCTCCCCTGCAAATGGATCGCGAGGATGTACGAAAGGATCACCAAAGAGCCAGCGAAATTCACAGACTATGTTGAGGAGAATGGACAGCTGTATCGGAACCTAGGACACTGCACAGCTGAAGAGGACTACATACCCTGTAAACTCTGCGTCCCCGTCGGTCAGAGGGGCAGGCTCCCACGGCTGGACATCAAGGCGTGAGAAAGACGGCAGCCAGGCTGGCCCAAAGATATTATTGTTCGGGCATGTTTCGAGATGCCGCCAAGTAGGTGAGGCGCTGCGAGACATGCAAAAGCGAGCAACAAAAACCAACCGGCCAGATGCTGTGTGCCGATTTTGTGGGTCGCTTGCCGCCTTCGGAACGGGGCAATACCATGCTATTAGTGTTTCACGACGCGATTGCTCAGTGGGTAGAGTTGGTATCGTATCCTGAGCAGATTTGGAGTGCCGAGAACATTTGTCTGCGATAATGGAGTGCAGTTCGCGAGTAGGAGCTTCCGACCTTTCATGGAATCCATTGGGGTTGAACTCCAGCATACGGCTCCATACTCTCCACAAGAAAATCCAACAGAGACGACAAATCGCACGGTAAAAGCCATGATAGTGCAGTTCATCGATCGTCATCAAAGTTCATGGGACGAACTGCTGCCCAAGATAACACTGGCTGTCAACTCCAGTGGATTCAGTCCATCGTTCCTAATGTCGGGTCGGGAGCCACGCTTGCCGGCCGCATTATACGAGGAGGTCACACCTGGATCAGCAACAAGGGAATTGAGCCCGAATTCAAAAGAGGGCAAGATGAAAGAGATCTTCAACATAGTTCGGAGCAATCTACAGCGGGCTTCGAGGGACCAAGGACGTCACTACAACCTGCGTCGACGTAAATGGAGACCCACGATAGGGTCGTCCGTTCTGTTGCGGCAGCACCAACTCTTCAACACAGCGGAGGGGTTTGCTGCGAAGCTGGCACCCAAGTTTGACGGTCCCTACAGGGTCGTCAAGCTTATATGCCCCAACATCGTGCGTCTCGCGAAGCAGTTCGAACGCAAGCGGAAGGTAACCAACATTGCACAACTGAAACCATTCCACCAGGACAGCAACGAGAGCGACGTGGAACCCGAAGATGACGACACTGGGAAGATGAACGACGAAGGAAGACCCGATGACGACAGCAGTGGCATCGATGGCGATGCATCGAGCTTTAGTTAAATAAATTGTAATAATGTTAACCTTAGTAATAGCAACCGTAGCTTGTAAGCTGCACCGGTAGAGCAGGGAACGCGGCATTTAGGGCCACCGCAGCAGCCACCGGGGGCTGGTCGTCTCATTGCTAAAGAAAGTGGTGAAAGCTCCGTGGTGAAGAGCAAGGGCCGTGGGGAGTTGCGTCGCCGAGGCGATCGGGCGGCTCGACCGCGATAGGTTAAGGTTAGAAGATTAAGTTAGTTTCGGGCACGTGACAAGACAGGTCGCGAGAAGGTTAGAAGAGGAATTAGTTTTCGGCACGCGACGAGAGAGGTCGTGGAAAATAGGAACATTGGTGAGCGCGAGGTGGCGCTCAAACGAAAAAGAGAACAAATTAGTAGATTAAGGTATGCAAGCAAAATATTTGTTAATAAAGGAAATTGAAAATTAGATTAACTAACGAGTCTAGTTTTCATTGAGTTGATACTAAAACCAAAAAAAAATAACTTAGCATAACACGTGTCGGCCGACGTGGCGCAGCCCGTTGGCAGCCGCAACTAGCCCTGTAACACTGCTCGGTAGTTTGGACGGGTCGCGGCGAACGGGACTACAAGAAAAAACTGCGTGTCCGCGAGAGAACGTCAGTGGAGATGCTGCCCTTGTTCCTCGGGCAGCGGTTCTACCGCACAGAGATCACATTAACAAGTATTAAAGACGAGGTAAAGTTCCGTTTTTCGTGTGGATAACCCCGACATGGCACTCGTAGGTGGTCTTGAGAGCGCCGGCGGACGCCTGGCATGCTTCTCGGCTACTCGCGAGCTCCCGCATGTAGATGCGCGGACGTAAATTTTTCCGAAAAGTAGAGTTTGTATTAACCAAGTCGACCCCCTTTCTTCTCCCTTAAGTCGCCGTCCCCGCACTCAACAAATTTTCTTGTGAGTGCTGGTCCTGGGTAGACTGGGTCTACACCCCGGCCAGAATTGTATCAATACACACCTCCGCTAATAATAACTCAATAAAATACAGAGTATTTTATGCTCTGCTTGAGGTGCTCCTGCTATACGCAAGGACTCGCCAGCTATATGCACACCTGTATACAGGATCTAAAAGTAGGCGTTCAACGCACATCGGCTATATGAATGGGTTTTCTTCTCTTGGCTAGCAAGGAATTCGCTTCACCACACTAGGTAACGCCAGGATCTGCACTGTATTCTCCGGCGGTTCGCTCAGATCGACTACAGTGTTCTCCTAAGCATGGATTCTATTGTAAGCACACCCTTAATTAACACAAGACTGCACTGTACTTTTTTCACACGGTTACGTGAACGTTACCTTACTCCTACTTACTCCGCATCAATGTTATGGCAGCTCTTGATGCTGGATCGTTTCCTAGGTGCCTATGTCCTTGATAGGCGTCGAAGACACCCTCATTGGATATCCTTGACTTTCCCTCCATGTCCTTTGCCAATTTATGTCATTGGTATCGATGTCCTTCGATGTCCCTCTATGTCTATCGGTTGATCACTTAACTTTCACGATGACTTGCGGCACTTTCACTTTTTTATTTTATTTTATTTTTTTTATAGCACAGATGCAGGCCCCGCTTCGTTCTGTAACGGGGCCTGCTCAGCTCTGGCAAGTGGAACACCGGAAAATGAATTTTCTAACTTGCAAATCCCCTAGTGGTCGTATAGGGAAAATCTGTATTACGATAATCCAAAAGTAATATATATATTATACAGAATTTGATATTGAACAAGTAAGAGTGCTCTAGTCGAGACAGCTCGACTACGAGATACCCTGAACCCTGCGAAGACCCAATCTTCCAAACATTCTATGCTTATATTGCATAGATAAATATTGCGAGCAACACATACAAGCATGCATACGCACGCACGCATAAGCACGCGCTCTGCTGACTGCGCAGTTGACGCAGCGACTGCGCTCGGGCTGCACTATGCCTATTGTATGGGAAATTAAATGTTCAATAACATTTTTTGTGGATGGACTTTCTTAATCAAACTTAATCAAACTCAGCTCTAGCAAGTGGAACACCGGAAAATTAATTTTCTAACTTGCCACTCCTCTAGTGGGCGTATCGGGAAAATCATTATGGATATCTATGGAAGATAATTGGTTTGCGTTCATACGGACTGACAGATAATCGGATAGCATGACAGACATTGCACATTAGTTTTCACTTTCGTGAATGAGTATTAAAATTAAACCACTTAATCCGATAGTATTAAAATTTCTTGCGAGTCCCAACAAAAAACTGAAACACACAACGAATGTGAGGGCAGAAATCCGACCATCCCGATCCCCGTACAGTTCACTAGAGTGGATTATTCTATAAAAATTAGACGCTTCAAAAAACACAAGTAAGAACGTTTCAGTCGCCCCCAGTTGGTCTGCACATATATAATTTTTTGGAAATCAATAGAGGAGATCGGCAGTAATATCGTCACAAAATTTTGATTTTCTCACTGTGAATCGGAAAAGCGTACAGTTTTTCCCGATTTTCCACGGCCCCAGTGGGCGTAGACATATAATTTTTGGCCGGTTCTTAGAAGTAGTGAAGGGTAACGTAAGTGTAAAATGTGGATGCTTACACTCAAAAAATGCGAAAATTACAGGGTATTTTTTAGCCGGGCATGCCCGATAAGTGGCATCTAAATTATTTTTGCGTCATCGATAGGGGAGCTCACCAGTAACTCAACCATTCAATTTTGAAGCTTCTTGCTCTAAAACTGTAGAAGCTATAAGCTTTTGCGGTTTGCCACTCGCCCTATGGGCGTAGATATACCCGCCATAATTTTTACACCCTGAACCGATTGAAAATGTCAAACCAGGGTATAATGGTTTTGTTAAAATGTATGTAACAGGCAGAAGGAGGCGTGGCAGACCCCATAAAGTATATGTCGGAGCGTCAGAGGTTCGAGAGGGCTGGCGCTGTGTCGGGGCGTAACAACAGTGTGCGTTGCTGCGTCTTTGACTACTGCGCAATATGATGGAATTGGGAGGTCCCGTTTTAGCGGGGCGACAGCGTGTTGGTGCGTAATAACACGTGTGCGTTGCTGCGTCTTTGAGTACTGCGCAATATGATGAAATTGGGAAGTCCCTTTTTAGTGGGTCGACAGCGTGTCGGCGCGTATTGAGTGCGTCTTAGATATTTGACAGTAATGCACCGCCTTAGCGCGGCGACAGCGTTGCGTCGCTGTCGCTGAGTGTGGTTCGGGGGTAGGCTCGAGAGAAATAAGAGACACGAGAGTTAGTTGTGTTTAAGTTCTCAGAGCGACCGAAACTCGCTGCGCTAAATAATGGAAAACGATCTTAATGCTACAACATCAGAAGTGGGATCTGGCTCGCTACCTAATATGAAAAATGATCCATGGCGAGTGCCGTACGTGTTAGCAGGAGCGCGTTAGAAACTTGCTTCGAATCAATTTATTGTGCGTTTGCGTCGTTGTGTGAACATAAAGTGTAGCAATAATATTGAAAATATCTTGTTGGTGCAGACGCATCCGCGTGGCGTGCTACAGTAAGTATAATTCTGGCGGAAAATAACATAAAAGGCAGTACGTTGGTGATGGCTTTGAGAGCAGCGTTGGAAGGCAGTGCGTCGCAGAGGCTCTCACAAATATGTTATCCTGACATAAATTGGACCGAGTTTAAGGAAATTTTTGTACAGCGTTTCACCAGTGTAGAAACACCAGCAGCTATGTCTTTGACAATGTTTGACTCTGGAGCGGAATGTTCGTTGATTAAACAAAAGATAAGTACTCAGTTAGTCGGTAAAAGAATTTACAACGTAGTCATGTTAAAGGGTATTGGGAATGACAGCATTTGTAGTACATTGCAAATACTTGGCAACGTAAAAATTAAAAATCATTATATTGAGATGCTGTTCCACGTTTTGGGCGATCAGTATTTGGAGAGCGACATTGTCGAGAAATACTGTCGCAGGGTTTTCATGTAATTGTGTCACCGGGAAAATTTGAAATTGTTAGGCCCAAATCTGTAAACTGTTGTTCAAATGATGATATATTTTCTAAATTGGATAGTGATATTGTCGGCGAAGATAGGGATAAATTAAATAATTTATTGGAAAATTATTCAAAATCTTTTATAAAGGGAGCGAAATATTTTGTCAATGCCGTTTGGTCTTAAAAATGCACCTTCAGTTTTTGAGCGTACAGTGATGCATACGCTTGGGGAACTTGCAAACACATTTGTAGTTGTCTATATGGATGACGTATTGGTGGTGGCTACAACAAAAGCTGAAGCTTTAGAAAGATTACAGATTACCCTTGATATTCTCACAAAAGCTGGATTTATGTTCAATTTTAAAAAGTGTTCGTTTCTCAAGTCGACAGTTTAACATTTGGGATACGAAGTGAGCGCAGGCCAAATTCGTCCAAATTCACTTAAAGTTTTAGCGTTAACTGCTCCACCGCCTCCTCAGTCAGTCCCTGCTTTAAGACAATTTATTGGATTACCGTCTTACTTTCAGCAATTTATGCAATGTTGTGTTTCATGAAGCCTTTGTATCTTTTGACATCGGAAAAGAACGAGTTTGTTTGGAAGCCAGAACATGAACAAATAAGACAAGAAGTTATTTCTGTACTTACACAGAAGCCATTTTTTTTTTATTTTTGACCCTAAATATCCAATCGAATTGCATACTGATGCAAGTGCTCGTGGATATGGAGCCATCTTGTTACACAAAATTGATAACAAGCATCATGTCGTTGAATTTTTCAGTAAGGCTGCTTTACCTGCTGAATCACGATACCATTCTTATGAGTTGGAGACCCTTGCGGTTGTCATGGCCATAAAACATTTTCGTCATTATTTGATGGGTAGAGATTTTGTGGTTTTTACCGATTGCAACTCACTTAAAGCATCAAGAACTAAACGTGACCTATCTTCCAGAGCACAAAGATGGTGGGCTTATTTACAGTCGTTCTCATTTGATTTGCAGTATAAAAATGGTAAACGAATGGCTCATGCTGATTTCTTTTCCAGAAATATCTCATCCGCTGATGTGATTGATATTTCTAAAGTTCCTGAAAAACGAGTTAATTTGGCAGAGATATCTAGTGATTGGCTTATGGCTGAACAGCGGAAGGATTTCGATATTATCAATATTGTGAACAAATTGAAGGACAATTCTCTTGCCGAGGACATTGCAAACACTTATGAGTTGAGAGCAGGATTACTTTATCGAAAAATTCAGAGAAATGGTAGAACTCGATCTTTGCCAATTGTTCCAAGGGCATTCAGGTGGTCTGTAATAAATCAGATTCACGAGACAATCATGCACTTAGGTTGGGAAAAGACTTTAGATAAGGCCTATGATTATTATTGGTTCGATAGCATGTCTAAGTATATACGAAAGTTTGTTGAAAACTGTATTACTTGTAAGATGTCAAAGTCATCCTCGGGTAAAATTCAAGCTAGACTTCATCCAATACCAAAGGTCAGCACACCTTGGCACACGATACACATAGACATAACAGGAAAGTTGAGTGGCAAGTCTGATCAGAAGGAATATGTTATTGTCCAAGTGGACGCTTTTACCAAATTTGTTTATTTAACACACACACTTAAGATTGATGCTGACAACTGCATAGGTGCTGTGACATCTTCGGTATCTTTGTTTGGCTGTATCTTTGTTTGGAGTACTAAACCGCTTAATAGCAGACCAGGGTAGGTGTTTTGCTAGCTCTGAATATAGTGAGTTTTGTTCCCAACAGAAAATAAGTTTGCATTTGGTTGCGACAGGCGCAAGTATAGCTAACGGACAGGTGAAACGCATTATGAGCACTTTGAAAAAACTTACTAACGGCAGTTGAGACTAGCAGCCGAATGCAAAGGAGGGCAAGATGAAAGAGATCTTCAAAATAGTTCGTAGCAATCTACAGCGGGCTTCGAGGGACCAAGGACGTGACTACAACCTGCGTCGACGTAAATGGAGACCCACGATAGGGTCGTCCGTTCTGTTGCGGCAGCACCAACTCTTCAACACAGCGGAGGGGTTTGCTGCGAAGCTGGCACCCAAGTTTGACGGTCCCTACAGGGTCGTCAAGCTTATATGCCCCAACATCGTGCGTCTCGCGAAGCAGTTCGAACGCAAGCGGAAGGTAACCAACATTGCACAACTGAAACCATTCCACCAGGACAGCAACGAGAGCGACGTGGAACCCGAAGATGACGACACTGGGAAGATGAACGACGAAGGAAGACCCGATGACGACAGCAGTGGCATCGATGGCGATGCATCGAGCTTTAGTTAAATAAATTGTAATAATGTTAACCTTAGTAATAGCAACCGTAGCTTGTAAGCTGCACCGGTAGAGCAGGGAACGCGGCATTTAGGGCCACCGCAGCAGCCACCGGGGGCTGGTCGTCTCATTGCTAAAGAAAGTGGTGAAAGCTCCGTGGTGAAGAGCAAGGGCTGTGGGGAGTTGCGTCGCCGAGGCGATCGGGCGGCTCGAGCGCGATAGGTTAAGGTTAGAAGATTAAGTTAGTTTCGGGCACGTGACAAGACAGGTCGCGAGAAGGTTAGAAGAGGAATTAGTTTTCGGCACGCGACGAGAGAGGTCGTGGAAAATAGGAACATTGGTGAGCGCGAGGTGGCGCTCAAACGAAAAAGAGAACAAATTAGTAGATTAAGGTATGCAAGCAAAATATTTGTTAATAAAGGAAATTGAAAATTAGATTAACTAACGAGTCTAGTTTTCATTGAGTTGATACTAAAACCAAAAAAACATAACTTAGCATAACACGTGTCGGCCGACGTGGCGCAGCCCGTTGGCAGCCGCAACTAGCCCTGTAACACTGATCGGTAGTTTGGACGTGGCATAGTCCCGTTCGCCGCGTGGTTTGACCACGACAAGGAAAAACTGCGTGTCCTCGAGAGAACGTCAGTGGAGATGCTGCCCTTGTTCCTCGGCCAGCGGTTCTACCGCACAGAGATCACATTAACAAGTATTAAAGACGAGGTAAAGTTCCGTTTTTCGTGTGGATAACCCCGACATGGCACTCGTAGGTGGTCTTGAGAGCGCCGGCGGACGCCTGGCATGCTTCTCGGCTACTCGCGAGCTCCCGCATGTAGATGCGCGGACGTAAATTTTTCCGAAAAGTAGCGTTTGTATTAACCAAGTCGACCCCCTTTCTTCTCCCTTAAGTCTCCGTCGCCGCACTCAACAAATTTTCTTGTGAGTGCTGGTCCTGGGTACACTGGGTCTACACCCCGGCCAGAATTATATCAATACACACCTCCGCTAATAATAACTCAATAAAATACAGAGTATTTTATGCTCTGCTTGAGGTGCTCCTGCTATACGCAAGGACTCGCCAGCTATATGCACACCTGTATACAGGATCTAAAAGTAGGCGTTCAACGCACATCGGCTATATGAATGGGTTTTCTTCTCTTGGCTAGCAAGGAATTCGCTTCACCACACTAGGTAACGCCAGGATCAGCACTGTATTCTCCGGCGGTTCGCTCAGATCGACTACAGTGTTCTCCTAAGCATGGATTCTATTGTAAGCACACCCTTAATTAACACAAGACTGCACTGTACTTTTTTCACACGGTTACGTGAACGTTACCTTACTCCTACTTACTCCGCATCAATGTTATGGCAGCTCTTGATGCTGGATCGTTTCCTAGGTGCCTATGTCCTTGATAGGCGTCGAAGACACCCTCATTGGATATCCTTGACTTTCCCTCCATGTCCTTTGCCAATTTATGTCATTGGTATCGATGTCCTTCGATGTCCCTCTATGTCTATCGGTTGATCACTTAACTTTCACGATGACTTGCGGCACTTTCACTTTTTTATTTTTTTTTGACCGTCCAGTGCTGAGCTGAGGCCGCCTTTTTATAGCACAGATGCAGGCCCCGCTTCGTTCTGTAACGGGGCCTACTCAGCTCTGGCAAGTGGAACACCGGAAAATGAATTTTCTAACTTGCAAATCCCCTAGTGGTCGTATAGGGAAAATCTTTATTACGATAATCCAAAAGTAATATATATATTATACAGAATTTGATACAGAACAAGTAAGAGTGCTCTAGTCGAGACGGCTCGACTACGAGATACCCTGAACCCTGCGAAGACCCAATCTTCCAAACATTCTATGCTTATATTGCATAGACAAATATTGCGAGCAACACATACAAGCATGCATACGCACGCACGCATAAGCACGCGCTCTGCTGACTGCGCAGTTGACGCAGCGACTGCTCTCGGGCTGCACTATGCCTATTGTATGGGAAATTAAATGTTTAATAACATTTTTTGTGGATGGACTTTCTTAATCAAACTTTCACAGCGTGATTATGTCATTCATATGTGTGCATTTGCTAAAGCAAAGCAAAAGTCTCTAATATTTGAAATACGTTTTTTGTAAATTTGGTTCGAAGGGGGCGTGGCATCCAAAATCCAAAAATAACAAAATCTCCGTATTCGTTACACGGATTTACACAGTAAATTTGAAGTCTCTAGCTCTTAAGGTACGCAAGAACGAGGAAAATATCTATTTTTATCGATAATAAGGAAACGGGATGAGTTATCGAAAATCTAAAAAAAACCCGTACTGCGTAGAATATACACGAGTATACACTGAAAATATCAGAGCTCTAGCTTTTGCGGCTTACGAGATCCCTGCGTTCACACGGACGGACGGTCGGACGGACGGACGGACGGACGGTCGGACGGAGAGACGGACAGGGCTATTTCAACTCAGCTCATCGAGCTGATCAAGAATATATATACTTTATGGGGTCTGCCATGTCTCCTTCTGCCTGTCACATACATTTTAACAAAACCATTATACCCTGATTTCCCATTTTCAATGAGTTCAGGGTATAAAAAACAGCGTTTTCCGTTAACAACGGAAAATATGAGTTTACTCTACTACACTTCGGGCTGAAAAATGCACCGGCTATTTTTTATTTATCGGCAAGATATGTCTCATATATATAGATGATATCGTTATCATTAGTAAAGATGGCAAATCAAATTTCAGAAATGTGGAGCCAAAATGAAATACGAGTTGAACAAATGCGTTTTTATTTTTTTCAAAAGTAAAGTTGAGTTGCTCGGTTTCGTTATCTCTCACAAAGGTGTCGATACAAACCCAGACAGAATTTCAATAATAGCCCAATAGCCTCATCCTAAATCATTCCTAAGATCATTCCTCGGTCTTGCTAGCTACTATAGGAGATTTAAAAAAGACTTCGCTAAAATGGCAAAGTCTCATAGCTTTCTTTTAATAGGGGAAGATGGACGACTGTCCAAAAAACAATCCGCAAAAAAAAACCATCAATCTTAATCAGGAAGGAAAAGGCATTTAAATCATCAAAAATGCATTGGTGTCAAATAAGGTAATCTTACAATGCCTAAACTTCAGTAAGGAATTCAATATAACAACGGACGCATCCGATTTTGCCATTGGAGCCGTCCTGTCCCAAAACAAGCAACTCAGTAATATAAGTTCAATACCCTCCAAGATATCCTTCAATATCAAACAAGAACCTAATCTCCAGTATCGAAGCCCCAATCAATGCCTTGAAAAAACAGTTGTTTATAGATAAATCTAAAGAAAATAGATACAAATTCCAGACACACAAATTTCTCAGAAAATAGGTCTAGGCACGTCTGGCGGAATTGGAGGCACGGTATGCCAAGATGCCAGAGGCATTTCTGGGGGGCACGACGCCTTGTGTCGGTGGCCGAGCTTACCAGAAGTCCGAACCGGATCTGCGTAGAGCTCAGCTACACGTTAGCGTAGCGTTCCGACGATCGACGGGATGGCCGAGGGCCGAAAGTGCGGGGCACGGGAGCATTCGAGAGTCGACGGCAAGGTCAAAGAGCCGCCTCCGACTCTCAAGGTCAGCCAATAAGCTCCTACGCACCAATTACAGCCTGAGAAGAGCCCGCCAGATGCGTAGCAGAGCTGGTCATGAAGTGGGGCATGACGGTCAGTCGGACCCGCTTGGATTCTTAGAAATCCTGGAGGAGCGGGCCATCACATACGGCATCGATCTCGACCGTATGCCTAGGGCAGTGAGCGAAGTGCTCGCGGACAAAGCCGCTAGATGGTTCCTTACCAGCGGATTAAGGGACGTGACCTGGGCTGACTTCAGAAGCGGATTTCTGTAGTTCTTCCTGCCGCCGCAATATTCAGTTCGAAGATCAACTCAGGTCGGGTCGGCAGCCGGGAGGAGAGAGCTTCAAAGACTATCTCGTAGAGATTAGACTGCTAATGCGTCACGCAGCCTATAGTTCGGCACAGGAGCTGTACCGGGTATACGAGAATGCCGTCCCTGAGTACAGACTGTATGTGAGACGCCATGAATTTACGCCTCTCGCACAGTTAACTCAAATGGCGGCTGAGTATGAAAATGTGCGGGACCAGGGAAAGGATTTAGAGAAGAGCGCCACGGCTGGCCGAGCAAAACCTGCCTGGACCTGGAAACCAGCGGATAGTCGGCCCAACAACCCGTTCTGCTCGCAGCCGTCGGAACACCGTCCGGCAGAGTCGGGGCCGAACTTTCCGGTGGCACAAGCTGCAAATCCAGCGGAGGCGGTTCATCGGATGATGACCCAGGATACCAGATCTGGGTTTGATCTACGCCAGGTCTGCTACCGTTGTGCGAAGACGAAACACTTCGCCCGGGAATGTCTCAACGTTCAGGCATTGTTTTGCCGTTGTGGGAAGACGGGGAGAAGCACACAAGAGGGCTGCTACCGTGCAGACGTGGGAAACGGTCAGGGGCGTCCTCCGCAGGAGCGGAGCGGCGCCAACTAACCAGCCGCCAGAGAGAGGAGTGCCCGTTAGTGGTCGAAGAGGGGAGAATCGTCGCGAGGGTGGAGATTGCGGGTCGACGTATGGATGCCACAATCGACACCGGAGCCAAGCGTAGCTTCATGAGTGAAGATTGCGTGTACAAGAGGGCGATTCAAGGAGAGCTACAGGACTTGCAGTCACGAATTTGGTTGGCTGACGGATCGTCGCTTTAAGTGAAGAGGATGATGAGAGTGGACGTGAGTCTCGCCGGGAAGGCAGTTCAGATGACAGTGCTCATCATGCCGACCATGCTAGACCACGTCATTTTAGGAATGGATTTGTGCGCCATAGGCACGACGGTGCGCTGTGGCTGCGCAGAATTAATAATGAGGACGATAGAGATACAGGCCGGAAGGGAGACGCGCCCCAGCCAGAGAGGCGTCGAAAGAGGGCACCACGTCTGGAGGACTGGAAATGCTCGCTCAACGTCAAACTCTATAAGGGAAGAAAGTATTAAACATTAGAGTGCCGTGCCGAGAGCCTGCGAAAAAGCAAGTGAAGGCGTCGGCAGAGGAGGCGCCTGCTCGACGACGAGCTCGATCAAGGAAGGATCTGAAGGAGGAGGTGCTGCGTGAGGACACAGGAGTGGAGAAGTTGGAGTCGATGTAGGACGAGGGAAGGATTCCGGGGACCAGGCAGCACCCGCTGGAAATAAAGGCGATCGAGATAGAAAAGGAAGAGGGAGTTGGGTCCCGTAGAACTCAAGGAGTTCTTGGAGACGGAGCTGGCGCTCTTTGAGAACCTAGAAGGGGTGTCTCATATAGCGGAGTATAGCATCAGGATAAGAATCAGGATCCCAAGAATCCGGCTAAACGGAAGGTGATTGAGGAATAGGTAGATGAGCTGCTTCGAGTGGGGGCCATTGAGCCGTCGTGAAGTCTGCACAGTACACCAATAGTCTTAGTAAAGAAGAAGACTGGAGATTTTCGCATGTGCGTGGACTACCGAGAGCTCAATGCACACTCGATTCCGGATGCTTATCCTGTTCCCAGGATCAATCACATCCTGGAGAAGTTGCACTATGCTCGTTTCATCTCGACGTTGGACCTCAAGAGCGGTTATTGGCAGATCTCCATGGCGGCGGATAGCCGAGAATGTACAGCTTTCACTGTGCCCAGAAGAGGTTTGTTCCAATGGCGGGTGATGCCATTTGGCTTGCATTCGGCTGGTGCGACGTTCCAGAGAGCGCTGGATACGGTCATCGGACCCGAAATGGAGCCCCATGCATTTGCTTATCTGGACGACATCGTGGTGATCGGAGCCACAAAAGAAGAACATGTGGCTAATTTAAAGGAGGTGTTCCGTCGATTGAGGGCAGCAAACCTCAAGGTGAACAGGAAGAAGTGCAGTTTCTTTAGGGAAAGGCTGGCGTATCTGGGACACGTGATCAGCGGAGAAGGTATTTGCACCGATCCGGCAAAGACTCCTAGCTCCTACCAATCTAAAAGAGTTGCGACGATGCTTGGTGATTTCGTCCTGGTACCGGCCAATGTCGTCACTCCTCAAGAAAGACCAGAAGAGGTTATGGAGTGAGGACCAGGAGGAAGCTTTGAGAAAACTCAAGGAGAACTTGTCGACGGCGCCCTTCTCGGCGTGTTCTGACGGAATCGGGGCAGACAGACAGACAGTCGAGCATCAGGAGCTGGAATTGCAGCAGTTCTAATTCAATGTCCATTATCGACGAGGGAAGTTGAATGTAGTGGCCGACGCTCTCTCCCGGTAACCTCTAGACATCTGTCAACAAGCAAAAGTAGCGGAGCTCCCCTGCAAATGGATCGCGAGGATATACGAAAGGATCGCCAAACAGCCAGCGAAATTCACAGACTACGTTGATGAGAATGGACAGCTGTATCGAGACCTAGGACACCGCACATATGAAGAGGACTACAAACCATGGAAACTCTGCGTCCCCGTCGTTCAGAGAGGCAGGGTGACGCTCCCACGGCTGGACATCAAGGCGTGAGAAAGACGACAGCCACGATGCCGCCAAGTAGGTGAGGCGCTGCGAAACTTGCAACAAATTCAAAAGCAAGCAACAAAAACCAGGCGGCCAGATGCTGTGTGCCGATTTTGTGGGTCGCTTGCCGCGTTCGGAACGGGGCAATACCATGCTATTGGTGTTTCACGACGCGATTGCTCAGTGGGTGGAGTTGGTACCTCTGAGAAGAGCGACGACCGCGCTCCTACAAGTGGTGTTTCGAAAGCGTATCTTGCGCAGATTTGGAGTTCAAAATCGCACAGTGAAAACTATGATAGCGTCGTTCATCGAGGTTCATTAAAGTTCGAACTGCTACCCGAGATAACGCTTGCTGTCAATCCCAGTGCTACGGATTCCACGGGATTATACGAGGAGGTCACCCCTGGATCGGCAACGATGGAACTAAGCCCGAATACGAAGGAGGGGAGATGATAGAGATCTTCACAATAGTTCGTAGCAATTTACAGCGGGCTTCGAGGGACCAAAGACGTCATTATAACCTGTGTCGACGGGAATAGTGACTTAGGATAGGGTCTTCGGTTCTGTTGCGGCAGCACCAACTCTCTAATGCGGCGGAGGGGCTTGCTGCGAAGTTGGCACCCAAGTTTGATGGCCCCTACAGGGTCGTCAAGTTCATCAATGCTGTGCGTCTCGCAAAGCAAGGCAAACGCAAGCGGAGGGTAGCCAACATATCACAATTAAAATTATTCCACCAGGACGGCAACGAGAGCGACATGATGGGACCCGAAGATAACAGCGCAGGGATGAAGAACGGCGAGTGGAGACTCGGCGATGACAGCAGTGACATCGATGGCGATACTCCGAATTTTTAAAGCACTTCTGCGTTTCGTTCGCCTTGTTGTAACTATGGATGTGAACCGGTTGGTTAACCTGATCCTGAATACCGCATCACTAATTCCCCCGACTTGTCTAATGGACTTTTTTTAATAACTCTATCTCTTTTTCTAATTGTAACTTTATTAACACCCCGAATTGTACAAATATAAGTTAACCTTAGTAATAACATCCGTAGCTTGTTATCCGCACCGGGAGCAGAGACATGCAAATTAGAGAAATAGAATAGTAACTAAATAAATTAAGTTTTGAAATTAAGCGAGGAAGAGGCCGAAATGGGCCGAGGCGATGAAATGGACCTCGAAGGAGAAGTGAGCGGCGAGGAAGAGATGGACGGAGAAGAGGAAACGAAAGGAGCGGAACGCATGGACGTTGAAGAAGAGGTACCCGAAGACGAGCCGGTGTACGTCATAGATGTTAGCAGTGACGATTCCGTCCCGTTTCCCGAAGCGCAGGCGCATGGTCGGCGCGGCGATCCGAGACAGGAACTGGGTCCACCGCCGTTCCTCCATACCGTCTATATCACGACGACAAACGTGGCGAAGAGGTTGGATGGCTCGCTGATGCTCATCCGAGTGTAAGCTCTTCATGCAGAGCGATTTGGTAATATCCGCTCACCATGCCTAAACATAACAAGTAAGAGTTCTCTAGTCGAGACTGCTCGACTAGGAGATCCCCTGAACCGTGCGAATAGACAATATTCCCAACATTCTACATATACAAATATTACGAGCAACACGCAATACGCAATATGCATAAGCACGCACAGGTAATGCAGCGACTGCGCTTGGGCAGCAAAATACCTATATTATGGGAAATAAAATACTTAATAACTTTTTGTGTAGATTGGCTTTCGTAGTCAAACTTTCAGAGCGTGATTATGTCATTTATGTGTGTGTATTTGTCAAAGCACATACGTTTTCAGCAAATTTCTGGCAAAGGGGGATTGCCGCCGAAATCCAAAAAATACAAAATCTCCGTATTCATTACACGGATCTAAGCAGTAAATTTAAAGTCAATAGCTCTTACGGTACACAAGAACAAAGTCAATTTATCGATTTTTATAGATATTAAGAAAATGGGATAAGTTATTGGAAAACAAGTAAGAAAGCTCTAGTCGGTGGTACCCGACTAAGAGATCCCCTGACCTGCGAAGAGCCGATACTCCAAATATTCTATGCTTATTTAACATATACATAAAAGCAATACATGCACACACATACACACGCACGCATAAGCACGAGCTCTGCTGAGTACGCAGTTAGAGCAGCGACTGAGCGAGGGCTGCGCTCATAGGCTTTACTATGGGAAATTAAATGTTTAACAACTGCTTTTGTAGATGGACATTCCTAATCAAACTTTCACAGCGTGATAATGTCATTCATATGTATGTATTTGCCAAAGCACATATCTCTAGTATTTGAAATACGGTTTTTACAAGTTTGGGGAAAGGGAAGAAAAGGGGGGATGGTATCCAAAATGTGACAAAAATCAAAATTGTGTAAACACATTATACTAAGTACAAAATTTGGAGACTCTAGCTCTAAAGATGTGGGAGATATAAATTTATAACTGCATTTCGATAACGTTTTAAATCGATAACTTTAACACGATCAAATTTATCGATTTTTTGAAACAAACACGATCTGCGCGTGCTATACATGGACGTACATAACAAAATCAAGTCTCTAGCTCTTATAGATTGTGAGATCGATGCGTTCACACATACGGACGGACGGACGGACGGACGGACGGACGGATGGACAGACGGACAGACGGACATGGCTATATCGACTCAGTTCGTCGAGCTGATCAAGAATATATATACTTTATGGGGTCTGCCACGCCTCCTTCTGCCTGTTACATACATTTTAACAAAACCATTATACCCTGATTTCCCATTTTCAATGGGTTCAGGGTATAAACATTTTAACAAAACCATTATACCCTGATTTCCCATTTTCAATAGGCTCAGGGTATAAAAAGATAAAGTCGCATTGCGTATGGTATATACGAGTATACATTGAAAATTTCCCTTGCCTTTATGGCTTACGAGATCGCTGCGTACACACGGACGGACGGACGGACGAACAGACGGACATGACTACATCGACTCAGTTCAAGAATATATATACTTTATGTGGTCTGCCACACCTCCATCTGCCTGTTACATACATTTCCACAAAAAACAACATCAGTGTTCAACTTATTGAATGTCTCATCATTTGAACAAAAGCTTACAATTTTTGCCCTAACATTTTCAAATTTTCCTGACGACATGACATTGAAACCACAGGATAATATTTCTCTACGAATAACAATATAATTCTTAAAAAATTCACTATCTAAAACATTAAATATAAGGAAAAATATAATTATTATTCATTTGTACATTACTAAGTATTTGTAGTATGTACTACAAAGAGCATCATTTCCAATACCTTTCAACATCAAAAACATCATAAAATCTTTCCTTGATGTACCATTTCTCCTTTGGATTCAAGGACGCCGCAAAGGTCTACTCTTTTCCCCTGATGCACCTTGCTTTTGTCATTTTGGTCTTCACGCAATGTGTTGAAATGTGGCCACAGTTATAGCAGGTTTTATTTGATTTTTTATATTTTCCAGTTGTGTTTCTTCCGTTACGGTCAATAGTATGCGAAGAAAGATTTTGTTGTTGTTTAGCTCTGCAATCGACGATTTTATGGCCTAGTTTTCCACAAAAATGGCATTTTATTGTAGCAAGCGCTTAATGTCTGATGTAACTATTCTTTCCTATAAAGCATTCTTTCTTTTCCTGAATGTGAATGCTTTTAGCTCGATCTGCAGCTCGCTTTTGGCACGCACATTGGAAGTGAAGATCAAACGCTGCAGTCTACCATCAGCACGACCCAACTGAGCAAGCGTCACAGAAACTTCAATTTTCTCCTCATCCATCTCACGCCATTTAGTTATATTTGGAACGGCATTCACCGTCGCACAGTAGGGCCTCTGTCGGCAGAGAGTGGCAAAAAAAAAAAAAACAAAAAAGTGAAGGAAATAATTTGCCATTTATATAATACCATCTGATAGATGGTTGATTTTTATACCGTGAACCCATTGAAAATGGGAAAACAGGGTATAATGGTTTTGTTAAAATGTATGTAACAGGCAGAAGGAGGCGTGGCAGACCCTATAAAGTATATATATTCTTGATCAGCTCGACGAACTGAGTCGATATAGCCATGTCCGTCTGTCCGTCTGTCCGTCTGTCCGTCCGTCCGTCCGTCCGTATGTGTGAACGCGTCGATCTCAGAATCTATAAGAGCTAGAGACTTGAAACCGAGTTTGTTTAAAAAGATCGATAAATTTGATCGTTTTAAAGTTATCGATTTAAAACGTTATCGAAACGCAGTTATAAATTTATATCTCCCACATCTTTAAAGCTAGAGTCTCCAAATTTTGTATTAAGTATAATATGGAGTTTATACAATTTTGATTTTTGTCACATTTTGGATACCATCCCCCCTTTCCTTCCCTTGCCACCAAACTTTTAAAAACCGTATTTCAAATACTAGAGATATGTGCTTTGGCAATTACATACATATGAATGACATTATTACGCTCTGAGAGTTTGATTAAGAAAGTCCACCTACAAAGGAACTTATTCAACAATTAACTTCTCATAATACTGCTCTTACTGCAGCCCGAGCGCAGTCGCTGCGTAAACTGCGCAGTAGCAGAGCGCTCGCATATTCGTGCGTACGTATGTGTGTGAGTATGTGTGTGTGTATGTGTGTGTGCATGTGTGTGTGCATGTTAAATAAGTATAAAGTGTTTGGAATATCGGCTCATCCGCAGGGTTCAGGGGACCTCCTAGTCGGGTACCACCGACTAGAGCTTTCTTACTTGTTTAATATATGAATTTAAAAGGTAAATATGAGTGTTCAAAGTTGAGTAGATTAGCAATATAAAAAAGAACCGAACCGGTATTCAAATACAACAAAGATCAATATTATATCAAATTTATATAAAACTAATTCAAAACAAGTAAGAACGTTGCAGTCGGGCGCTACCGACTGCGGAATACTCATTCACACCCGCACAGATCACGCCCATAATTGGTTTGTACATATATAATTTTTTGGAAATCAATAGAGGAGACAAGCAATATGATAGTCAAAAAATTTTGATTTTCTCACTGAGAATCGGAAAAACGTATAGTTTTTCCCGATTTGCCACGCCCCCAGTGGGCGTAGTCATATAATTTTTGGCCAGTTCTTAGAAATAGTGAAGGGTAACTTAAGTGTGAAATTTGGATGCTTACACTCAAAAAATGCGAAAATTACAGGGTATTTTTTAGCCGGGCATGCCCAAAGAGGGGCGTAAAAATTATTTTTGGGCTATCGATAGAGGAGCTCCCTAGTAACTCAACCATCTAATTTTGAAGCTTCTAGCTCTAAAACTGTAGGAGCTACAAACTTTTTCGGTTTGCCACGCCCCCTTGGGGCGTATATATATTCGCCATATCTTTTTCGTCTTGGGTTGTCAGCCCAAGTATATATACCAAATTTCAAGTCTCTAGCATCAATAGTGCTCAAAATATTACAGAATTTGAAAAATCACTATATAGTCAGATCCGATTTGCCACGCCCCTAGTAGGCGTGAACATAAAGTTTTTTGATCGATCTTCATAGAATGGTAGCAGTAACCTTCGTGCCAATTTTGGGCGTTCTAGCTTTAAAACTGTAGAAGATACAGTTTTACCGGATTTGCCACGCCCCAGGCGTAGATATTTCCGCCATAGCTTTTTATACCCTGAACCCATTGAAAATGGGAAAACAGGGTATAATGGTTTTGTTAAAATGTATGTAACAGGCAGAAGGAGACATCGCAGACCCCATAAAGTATATATATTCTTGATCAGCTCGACGAACTGAGTCGATATAGCCATGTCCGTCTGTCCGTCTGTCCGTCCGTCCGTCTGTCCGTATGTATGAACGCGTCGATCTCAGAATCTATAAGAGCTAGTGACTTGAAATTTTTTATGTAGATCCGTGTATAGCACGCGCAGACCGAGTTTGCTTAAAAAGATCGATAAATTTGATCGTTTTAAAGTTATCGAAATGCAGTTATAAATTTATATCTCCTACATCTTTAAAGCTAGAGTCTCCAAATTTTGTATTTAGTATAATGTGGAGTTTATACAATTTTGATTTTTGTCACATTTTGGATACCATCCCCCCTTTCCTTCCCTTGCCACCAAATTTGTAAAAGCCGTATTTCAAATACTAGAGACTTGTGCTTTGGCAAATACATACATATAAATGACATTATTATGCTGCGCAAGTTTAATTAAGAAAGTCCATCCACAAAAAAAGTTATTAAGCATTTAATTTCCCATACAATAGGCATATTGCAGCCCAAGCGCAGTCGCTGCGTCAAGTGCGCAGTCAGCAGAGCGCGTGCTTATGCGTGCGTGCGTATGCATGTGTGTGTGTGTGTATGCGTTTCTCGCAATATTTGTATATGTAAAATAAGCATATAATGTTGGGAAGATTGGATCTTCGCAGGGTTCAGGGTATCTCGTAGTCGAGCTGTCTCGACTAGAGCACTCTTACTTGTTCATCTTGGGTTTTCAACACGAGTCTCCATCCCAAATTGCAACTCTCTAGCACTTCTAGAAGTAGTGTTTCTGAGATATCGGAAAATGCATTTTCCGATTAGCCACGCCCCTAGTGGCGTATCGGGAAAATCTTGACACTTTGTAATTCGAGGGTATACACGAATATATATTTCAAATTTCAACTCTCTAGCTTCAAAACTGTGCAAATGGTTTGCGTTCATACGGACAGACGGACGGACAGCGTAACGGACATTGCGCAAAACCAATATACTCATTTCACTTTGTGAATGAGTATAAAAATGATTTTTCTCTACAGGATACTGGGAGTAATCAAAATACAGGCACGAGTGGAAATGACTAATTATACGAGTAGTCACATACTCACGCTTCATAACGAATTAGGTAAAATTACTAATTCTTCGACTAGAATAATTCATCTGATAGACGTACCATCCAGAAATATTCATACCCTACTAACAAACTCGATACTAACATACAAATACAAACCCGTCTGGTTAAAGAGGAAATAACAAATATCAAATACGCCATACAATGGGCAAAATTCAATATAATAAACAGCATCCTCATGAATGACAAAGATCTAGATTTAATACAAAAACAAATAAATAAAGCCGAAATAGATCTGACAATAGAAGAGATGCTAGAATTGGCTGACGTATCCGTCTTACATGATAACACTATAGTTCTATATATTGTCAAAATTCCTAATCTCGAGAATGTAAAATACGAGAGTATCATTATTAGACCAATAGTTAAAGATAATACAATTGTAAACTTACAGTTTAAATGTTAGGATTAAGAAATAACTGTAAAACTTATAGCAACATAAAAATCTGTAATCAAAAAGATGTAATAGATGTAAGATATGATGATTGTATACCTAAGTTAATGTTAGGGAAAAATTTTGAATCTTCTAGCTCTAAAACTGTAGGAGCTACAAACTTTTTCGGTTTGCCACGCCCCCTTGGGGCGTATATATATTCGCCATATCTTTTTCGTCTTGGGTTGTCAGCCCAAGTATATATACCAAATTTCAAGTCTCTAGCATCAATAGTGCTCAAAATATTACAGAATTTGAAAAATCACTATATAGTCAGATCCGATTTGCCACGCCCCTAGTAGGCGTGAACATAAAGTTTTTTGATCGATCTTCATAGAATGGTAGCAGTAACCTTCGTGCCAATTTTGGGCGTTCTAGCTTTAAAACTGTAGAAGATACAGTTTTACCGGATTTGCCACGCCCCAGGCGTAGATATTTCCGCCATAGCTTTTTATACCCTGAACCCATTGAAAATGGGAAAACAGGGTATAATGGTTTTGTTAAAATGTATGTAACAGGCAGAAGGAGACATCGCAGACCCCATAAAGTATATATATTCTTGATCAGCTCGACGAACTGAGTCGATATAGCCATGTCCGTCTGTCCGTCTGTCCGTCCGTCCGTCTGTCCGTATGTATGAACGCGTCGATCTCAGAATCTATAAGAGCTAGTGACTTGAAATTTTTTATGTAGATCCGTGTATAGCACGCGCAGACCGAGTTTGTTTAAAAAGATCGATAAATTTGATCGTTTTAAAGTTATCGAAATGCAGTTATAAATTTATATCTCCTACATCTTTAAAGCTAGAGTCTCCAAATTTTGTATTTAGTATAATGTGGAGTTTATACAATTTTGATTTTTGTCACATTTTGGATACCATCCCCCCTTTCCTTCCCTTGCCACCAAATTTGTAAAAGCCGTATTTCAAATACTAGAGACTTGTGCTTTGGCAAATACATACATATAAATGACATTATTATGCTGCGCAAGTTTAATTAAGAAAGTCCATCCACAAAAAAAGTTATTAAGCATTTAATTTCCCATACAATAGGCATATTGCAGCCCAAGCGCAGTCGCTGCGTCAAGTGCGCAGTCAGCAGAGCGCGTGCTTATGCGTGCGTGCGTATGCATGTGTGTGTGTGTGTATGCGTTTCTCGCAATATTTGTATATGTAAAATAAGCATATAATGTTGGGAAGATTGGATCTTCGCAGGGTTCAGGGTATCTCGTAGTCGAGCTGTCTCGACTAGAGCACTCTTACTTGTTCATCTTGGGTTTTCAACACGAGTCTCCATCCCAAATTGCAACTCTCTAGCACTTCTAGAAGTAGTGTTTCTGAGATATCGGAAAATGCATTTTCCGATTAGCCACGCCCCTAGTGGCGTATCGGGAAAATCTTGACACTTTGTAATTCGAGGGTATACACGAATATATATTTCAAATTTCAACTCTCTAGCTTCAAAACTGTGCAAATGGTTTGCGTTCATACGGACAGACGGACGGACAGCGTAACGGACATTGCGCAAAACCAATATACTCATTTCACTTTGTGAATGAGTATAAAAATGATTTTTCTCTACAGGATACTGGGAGTAATCAAAATACAGGCACGAGTGGAAATGACTAATTATACGAGTAGTCACATACTCACGCTTCATAACGAATTAGGTAAAATTACTAATTCTTCGACTAGAATAATTCATCTGATAGACGTACCATCCAGAAATATTCATACCCTACTAACAAACTCGATACTAACATACAAATACAAACCCGTCTGGTTAAAGAGGAAATAACAAATATCAAATACGCCATACAATGGGCAAAATTCAATATAATAAACAGCATCCTCATGAATGACAAAGATCTAGATTTAATACAAAAACAAATAAATAAAGCCGAAATAGATCTGACAATAGAAGAGATGCTAGAATTGGCTGACGTATCCGTCTTACATGATAACACTATAGTTCTATATATTGTCAAAATTCCTAATCTCGAGAATGTAAAATACGAGAGTATCATTATTAGACCAATAGTTAAAGATAATACAATTGTAAACTTACAGTTTAAATGTTAGGATTAAGAAATAACTGTAAAACTTGTAGCAACATAAAAATCTGTAATCAAAAAGATGTAATAGATGTAAGATATGATGATTGTATACCTAAGTTAATGTTAGGGAAAAATTCAATATGCAACTACAGCAACGCAGACCACATCGAGAGCTTGGAAGAAATCCAAGAAGATACAATACTGCTTAACAACTGCCAAGGCAGAATAAAGTGGGAAGACACAAACGAAATAGTCCGGGACACTTTACTTATAAAACACCGTCAATTGCCCAATTGCCAGCACCTCCGAACATCTTCCAAATCTGTAATTCACCAATATCCCATTTTTCTGACAATTGAGAACAACAGTCAAACTGAGGGTGGAAGAGTTAACGCAAACAAAATCAAAAGTAGTTCAATACCCCGTTGCAATGCGCTGCGCCAAAAATGCTGATCTACGGTCTACATTACATCTGCTCCAAGCAGCAAAACAATTCTTAGGAATTGTGATTGCGAGAGTAACACGCGCAACCGCTGGCGCCAAGCAGCAAAACAATTCTTAGGAATTGTGGTTGCAAGAACAACACGCGTAACCGCTGGCGCGTCCGCTGTCGTTGATATTTAAGCCACCTAATTTTGTAAGAAGATTTCAGTTTCATTTTAATATTTGAATAAATAAGTCGCTTCGCTGCGACAAAGAAATTTATTTAAAACGTTTTTAGCTTATACAATCAACATGAATGCTACACTTTGTTATAAAATATTTTTAGCCAAAGCTATTGTTAAAAAAATCTTATTTTGCGGAAACCAAATAATACAAATTGGAAACTGAAATACTGCCCCCCCCAAAACAACATTTTCTTGGAAATTGCCGCACAATGTTACAGAACATGCGTACAATAACATCGCAACATTGGCATCGTACACTGCACCACTTACTTGACCATCCACCTTGAGCCGTTAGCAGTAATCGACGATGGTGCCACCATAGTAACTGGGATATTCCTTCTTACTTTCGACGATGAAGTATTGGTGAATGATTCCCCTTGAGAACCTCAGTAATGAGGTCTCCAAGCCCAACGCTTCTTAATATTATTGCAAGTTTGCCATACTTACCGAAGTTAAGTATGGAAAACTTGCAATACATTGGAATAGGGACTTATGAAGGGACATTTAATAAGAAGTCCGAGAGCGTCGTCTACTTAAGCAGGGGATGATCTCTGATCACTGTTTACGCCTAGCTGCATATCATATTAATCTTGCAAATACTGCGGATATTTCACAAGAGCATCTGCAGCTCAAGCTGCAGCCAGAACCTATGATGCAGGCAACGCTTTGCACTTCGTGCACTACGCACGAAACACAGATTCAGCAAATTAAGGGCATAGGGCTAGATTTAGAAATTATGCTCTACGTTTTTAGTTGGATTTTGATATACCACGTCGGTTGAATTTTAAAAATATACTGCGTTGTCCATCGCCATGCGACATACAAAGTCATCTTAATCTGCACAATATTGTGCCTTAATATATAACTATTACTTATTTACAAAAGCTAGTAAATGCTGAATTTACATATTAAATCATATTTACAACTAATAATCTACATAAAACCACTAACCATACAACACATAGATAGGACAACTCGAACAAGCGTTTTCAACACGTCTGCCTTTTGCGGACTTACCCTAGTTGCAAGACTAAGCTCGATTCGTTTTGGTTAGCTTCGAGCATCGAACATATATGACTGCAAAATCATTGCGCTGCGAGCGCTCAGCCGAAATGGTCAATCTATATGCAAAGCCTTTCTACGCAACTATGTATGCTTATTTTCCGATCTCCTCTCTCTCAAATATATTTATTCTAAGCTCTCTTCTCTCGCAAATATATATGAATGTTTGCACCAGCAGCAACCCATAAAAATTGTAATTTGCTCGCTGAGGTCCACTGTCTTCTCTTGCGAGAGTAGAGTATACCAAATTGTTGAAAGCGTTTGCCATGCTCATGCAAAATGTTGAAATTTTCATGATTATTTGTTGAAGGGTATGAAAGCGTTGAGGCGCATAACGAATATTTTTTCGCGACGAGCGTGCACACACACTTACAGTCACTTACCGCTTCAGTCGCTCACATGTATGAGCATTTGCCTGCCTGTAGAAACATTTTGAGTTTTGATCGATCTTGTCGACATCCAAATCCACTTCACACATATTGTATGTACATGCATTTATAAATACTTACAGCTACATATTAGTTAATTTATTATTAACAAATTAATTACTATAGTAACATTGGGCCATAAATAGTTTCAAATCGAACAAATCATAGCAGTGCTCTAACTAAAGAGTCTATTTAATTCTGTGAAATATATCAGGTAGAAGGCTAGAAAACATTTAAGTGAGTCAGGTAATTCATATCTATTCACAGATGTCAGGATACACAAAACTATACCCTATATTGCCAAAAATACTGCTGTGGACGATAAAAGCTCATTTGACAGTCACTCTACAATTCAAACCATACAAAACAAGTAAGTAAGTAAGACTGCGGAATACTCATTCGCACCCACACAGATCACGCCCATTGCCACGCCCACAATTGGTTTTTACATATTGTAAAGGTACAAATCTGGCCGGGGTGCAGACTCAGTCTACCCAGGACCAGCACTTACAAGAATACTTGTTAAGTGCGGGGATGGTGACTTAAGGGAGGGGAAAGGGGGTCATTTTGGTTAGTACAAACTACAGGCGTCTGCCGGCGCTCTCAAGGTTACCTGCTTGCGTTGGAGTCGGGGTTATCCGCACGACAAAACGGGACTTTGCCTCGTCTCTACTTTGGTTAGCTTCTACTCTTGAGACAGTAGAACGACCGGACGAGGAACAAGTACAGCGTCGCCACTGACGTTCTCTCTAGGCCGCGCCTTTTTTTTATGCCGGGGTTATCCACGCGGCGAACGGGACTTTGCCTCGCCCAAACTACTGCTCAAAACTACTTTGGATTAGTAGCGGCCGCCAACGGGGTTCACCACGTCGACCGGCGCGCAATTTGTTAAAGTTGCGTTTTAGTCGGCTTTATTAAAATAAAAAAATCAGATGGGTTAGATTATCTAATTTTTTTATTATCATTATTTTACACCTTTTTTCTTATTATACCTTGGCTGCCGGTCGAGCCCTGCCGTACCGGTCACGTGTCCAGATAACATTCTTTTCCTGTCAGCGGCGCCCCGCGCTCGCTAATCTTTTTTCTTTTCTTTTTGCGACCGTCTTGGTCGCGTGCCAAAAACTAATTAATCTTCTGCCCTTAATTCTACCACGCTCGAGCAGCTACTCTGGCATCCGCCTTACAATATATAATTTTTTGGAAATCAATAGACGAGATCACCAGTAATATCGACATAAATTGATTTTCTCACTGATAATCGGAAAAACGTACAGTTTTTCCCGATTTGCCACGCCCCCAGTAGGCGTAGATATATCTCCCACATCTTTAAAGCTAGAGTCTCCAGATTTTGTTTTTAGTATAATGTGTAGTTTATACAATTTTGATTTTTGTCACATTTTGGATACCAGCCCCTCTTTCCTTCCCTCCCCCCCAAGCTTGTAAAAACTGTATATCAAGTACTAGAGACTTGTGCTTTAGATGCTATATATATATAAATGCCATAATCTCGCTAGAGCTTTCTTACTTGTTCATCTTGGGTTGTCAACTCGAGTATATATACCACGTTTCAAGTCTCTAGCATTCTTAGTGCTCAAAATATTACAGAATTTGAAAAATCACTATATAGTCAGATCCGATTTGCCACGCCCCTAGTAGGAGTGAACATAAAGTTTTTTTGGTTGATCTTCATAGGATCGTAGCAGTAACCTACGTGCCAAATTTGGGCCTTCTAGCTTTAAAACTGTAGAAGATACAGAATTAGCCGGTTTGCCACGCCCCCAATGGGCGTAGATATATCCGCCATAGCTTTTTCATCTTGAGTTGTCAACACGAGTCTACATTCCAAATTGCAAGTCTCTAGCGCTTCTAGAAGTAGTGTTTCTGAGATATCGAAAAATGCATTTTGCGATTTGCCACGCCCCTAGTGGGCGTATCGGGAAAATCTTAACACCTTATAATTCGAGGGTATACACAAGTATATATATTTTAAATTTTAACTCTCTAGCTTCAAAACTGTGCAAATGGTTTGCGTTCATACGGACAGACGGACGGGCAGCGTGACGGACATTGCGCAAAACCAATATACTCATTTCACTTGTTGAATGAGTATAATTACCAAACTACTAAATCGCGACACACTCGACAATTTCTACAGGCAGCTAAAGTTTCGCATACAGGCACACAAATGCTTATAAATTTGAGCGACTGTAGCGGTAAGTGACTGTAAGTGTGTGTGCACGCTCGTCGCGAAAAAATATTCGTTATGCGCCTCAACGCTTTCATACCCTTTCAACAAATAATCATGAAAATGTCAACATTTTGCATGAGCAAGTGAAGACATTGGACCTCAGCGAGCAAATTTCAATTTTTGTGCGTTGCTGCTGGTGCGAAGCGTGGAGTATAAATATATTTGAGAGAGAGGAGATCGGAAAATAAGCATACATAGTTTCGTAGAAAGGCTTTGCATATAGATTGACCATTTCGGCTGAGCGCTCGCAGCGCAATGATTTTGCAGTCATACATACAGTGTACCAATAATGTCTTCGTACAGCAACAACTTTTTTTTTGGGGACGAATAAAACATGTTTGTAGCATGAAATTAACCAAAATTTAAATACAGCTTTTTTATTTCATTGTTTAACTATACAATACAAAATTATATCAATATGTTGATTAGTTTAAGATCTACAACCAAAAATTCATGAAAAGGCACGTTTTTGGCTCCGTTAGTGTGTGATAAAACCAAACAGGTAAGACTGGAACTGCAACTGGAATTATTGATTAAAAGTATTAAAAAAGAAAAAGCATTTGTTATCGAAAACATCGGATAAAGATACCGATGAATTTAATAAGATGTTTTTCTTCCAGTGCTAAATTCTAGAGCTGGGAAACTATCCATTATTATTTTTATACCCTGAACCCATTGAAAATGGGAAATCAGGGTATAATGGTTTTGTTAAGATGTATGTAACAGGCAGAAGGAGGCGTGGCAGACCCCATATAGTATATATATTCTTGATCAGCTCGATGAGCTGAATTGATATAGCCCTGTCCGCCTGTCCGTCCGTCCGTCCGTCTGTGTGAACGCAGCGATCTCGTAAGCCACATAAGCTAGAGAAATTGAAATTTTCAGAGAATACTCGTCTATAGCCTACGCAGTACGAGTTTTTTCAGATTTTCGATAACTCATCCCGTAGTATTTCAAATACTAGAGACTTGTGCTTTGGCAAATACACACATATGAATGACATAATCATGCTGTGAAAGTTTGATTAAGAAAGTCCATCCACAAAAAAAGTAATTAAACATTGAATTTCCCATACAATAGGCATATTGCAGCGCGACCGCAGTCGCTGCGTCAACTGCGCAGTCAGCAGAGCGCGTGCTTATGAGTGCGTGCGTATGCATGTGTGTGTGTGTTGCTCGCAATATTTGTATATGTAAAATAAGCATAGAATGTTGGGAAGATTGGCTCTTCGCAGGTAGCAAACGGAAAGGGCAAACTTTACTTCTTTGAGTCTACAATGGTTCACAAGGCTTACTTACAAATAAAAAATAAAAAAATTTCACCAAGGCTCAAGAAAATTTGGGTTTGGCGACGACTTTTGGTTCAAGAGGACAATGATCCCCAGCATACAGCACACAATGTCAAGCTATGGTCGCTTTATAATACAAAGATATAGTTGCACTCGCCACCCAGTGGTCATATTTAAGTCCGATTAAGCATTTTAGGGATTTTCTGGACCGTAGGATTCACCCACGAGCTATAATGTGCAAGGACATGCTGAAAAACGTATTAATGGAGGAGTGGCCTCCAACTCCGCTTGATTTCAGTCGAAGATAGGTCATATCATTGCCAATATGATTGGTAAAGACACTTAAAAGGAATAAGTATCCATCATCATCCTAAATTCATTGATTTTTTTATAAAAAAGTGTCTTTTCTGTTGTTCATTTAGTTTGTACGCAGACTTTTTCTGGGCCGAAATCCGTTCATTTCTTAGTTTTTTAAATAAAAAAAAAAGTATAAGTCATAATAAAAAAAAAATTGTTTGAAAAAGTTTATAATGAATGTGTTTTTCATTAAAAAATAAAATTTTGTCAATATCTTACCTACAAGTCATTTTTTTCTCAATCAAAGTTTTGCATTGAGCTTGTACGCATAGTTTTTCTGCTAAGTGTAGTTATTAAAACAATATTTTCTTAGATGAATTTAAGTTAACAGTTAAGTTATGTCAGTTGATTCATCCAAAATTAAACTGAATTTGGCGTTCCCAACGTCATATCGTAGCTCGTCGCGAAATTGTGGAGTCAACGCATTTTTAATGATATACGTGCATTTGGTCCGATGCAATTTTATTCGCGACACAGTATCGCTGTTTTGTTTGGCATAGAGTGCCAAGGTGATCGATGGGAGCAATTGCAGTGTGCTTTGCTACAAAGAGGCAAAGGGCTACCTTTTGCTCAACTGTTTTTATTGGCGTTTGACCGAAATCAATTTTTTCCTTTTGTGCAAAGCCATTCAGTGCACCTTGATGTTTTCTTGTTGCCGAGTGGGCACGCAGGTCTGAAAGCTTTGCAGTCAAGCCGCATTTGCAGTAGCTACAATACGCCTTTGTAGCATCTATTTTATCTTTTTGAAGCCAGTCCTTGAACTCTGCACTTTTCAGCCACACTTCGCGAATGTTCTGTTTGTAAGTTTTGGGCATAATGATAGTCAAAATATAAAACTTCTAGAAACAATTGTTGACGATCCAAGCTCGTGGTGATTTCGATAGATTTCCTAATCGAAAGTCTCTTATCGCTACTACTGCTCGAAATGTATAGTGTTGAAAAATAGATAAAATAAATATATCGTAAAAAATAAAGTAAAGCTAAAAAAAGCTGAAAAAAAAATGTAAAGCTAGAATTCCAGCTACCCGCTATTTTCAAAATTTTCCCGCAATGCTTATTAAAAAAAGTCAGATCTGACTTGAAAAAAGCTAAAATGGCAGCACTGGTTCGAGTTGTCTCATCCATGTGTTGTATGGTTAGTGCTTGTAACTTGTGTTGTATGGTTAGTGGTGATGTGTAAAAATGCTCAGCGTTATCGTTAGTGGCAGGCAACTATCGATTGCGGCGCAGAAAGGAAAAAATCGATACCTCGATAGTGTAATCGATAGTTCAATCGATAGTTTCGCAGATCTACCGCATGTTATACTTTCAATATTAAGTGTATTTCTTGTGTCGACTGAAAACATTTAAATATAAATAACTTTTAACTTTAATATGAGTGCCAAGCATATATTATTTACTGATGCATTATCATTGAATATTTCAAATAACTCTTTATTTACTGGTATGCTATATTATTATTTAATAGTACTCTATATACACATACACATATGTATGTATTTAAATGTTTTTATTTTTAGCTATTGGAAATCAAGCGTTGTTTCTTAGAAGTAGTTCGATGATACGGGTGACAAATAAAATGCATTATAAAAAAATACATGGTTCTATATGTAGCCAAAAATGTGATCTTACAGGGTTGCTACTAGTTTACGCCGAAAATGAGTTCTCTCTTTATAAATATGATCTTAGTCAGAAAGAAATCTTTATATTAATTTATGAAGGTGAGACAAAGGACTGGATAAATGCAGCCACATTTATAAAGGACGAAGAAGGCTGTCAATTTGCGTTACACATGGCTCACAGTTCGCTTCTACGTTTACAATACGATAATAAGAATAATATGAAATTTGGAGAATGTTGTATCTTAGAACTAGCACGATGTGCAGATTATTCTATGTTATATCACACCAGTTTATGTGGTAACAGGTACAATAAGCTTATGATAATAAGTGGAAATGGATTTGGAGAAATACTCATTTGGCAGCCAAATGCTCCTGATAATTTTAATATTAGTACACGCTCGAACATATATCCACTTCTCTTGCGTCTCAAGGCGCATAATGGTGTTGTATTTTCTATTGACTTCAATTTAACAGCTGGGTTATTGGTAACCACATCCGATGACCGTTCATTAAAGTTTTGGAAATTAGAAACTAATGCAGATATGAAATTTGATACAGCGTTTGTAAAACCAATGTTCAGTTGCTTTGGACATACTGCACGAGTTATTTGTGCTATAATTGCTGAGTATGGTAAGTACGGTAATTACTCAAAAAATAAAATAGCTGCACTAAATTAAGAATTTTATTTCATAGAAGGTCAAATTTTTGTTGTAAGCGGTGGAGAGGATTCCAATATATGTGTTTGGAGTGCAACTGGTCAAATGTTATTTAAACGACGTGAACACTTTGGAGCACCGATATGGCGCCTTGCTTTTGATCAAGCTTCTGCGAAACTCTATAGTACTGGTTCAACAGGAAGTATTCTTGCGTATAATTTAAAGAGCATTTTAAGTTCAAAACCAACCCATTCAATACAACTAAGTCATATGGGCTTATGCAATGAATATTTGATAAAAATTAAATACCTTAATAACAGCACAATCATTGCGTTAAGCAATAAAAATCACATGTTTTACATGCGTCTTATGAATTCACAAAAAATACAAATTTGGGAATCAGTTTCCAATTTTCCTTCATATAAATGCACAGTTCTAGCAGTATGCGATGGAATAATTGCCACTTGTGGCTATCAGCGAATTACACTTCTAAGTTATCACGTCGACACAGAGCATTTTAAACTACTTTATGATGGAATAAAGCTCGAAGGTCTCATTCAATCATTTCATTTTCTGAGCAAAGAACTATATTTAATTTCTGATGAATATGGTAACTGCCTTTTACTAAAGGGCCATAATATGGATGTTGAAGGTAGTATAAACATCAACAATTATCGTAAATCTTGGATTACAGCTGCAATACTTGTCAAGTCAAATTGTTTGTTAATAAGCTGCCGCAATGGAAATCTTATGCTTGTCACAAGAGAAAGCTTTCCACATTTACAACTAAAGTATATACTGAAAGGCTTGCACGGCAAAATGGGATCCAATGTCCTAAAATTGCTAAAGATTGATGACGAATATGCGTACATATTAAGTGCGGCGCACGAAGGCACTTTAAAACTTATATCTTTAAGTTTAACAAATTATCGATTAACAATTTTACAACGTCAGAGTGTACCGCTAGCTTGGATAGAAGCAATGCCGACATTAGATGTATTGATTGGATTCAATGATAATCATCTTGTGGCATGGTCCCATCAAAATGGCGTAATTTTACAATTGCAATGCGGGGGAGGTCACCGCTGTTGGGATTATCAATTAAATAATAAAGTACTTGATATAATATATATTAAGCAAAAGGATGTATTTCACCATCGTGAAGAACTTTACAATAACTGGTATGGATGCTTATGGCAGACTTTGCGAAATAAATGGCATATAAGAAGTTGTAATATTATACAATTAGTTGAGCAAAAGAATGATTCGCAGCCATATCTTGTATCAGCTGGTGATGACAATGTTATAAAAATTAGTCAACTCAATGGTCAATCATGTTATCCGTGTGCTGAGTTGCATACGCACATCTCAAGCGTACGGCACCTCGTATTACATCCGATAAAATCTGATAATGATGTTATCTATTGGCTAATCTTCTCAGTTGGAGGGCGGGCGCAGTTATGCATCAATAAGCTTGACCCCAACGGTCCAGTCGTAAGTGAACTGTACTCGCACATAGTCCGATTAAATAGGGACGGCAACAATGCCTTACTTGACGCTCGACTAATGGCAGTTAACGTTTCACAAAACTCCAAATGTGGAACATTTTCTCTTTACATTGCCAGTGCTGATGGAAAAATCCGTTTACTAAAATGGCAACTAGAAAAATCTTCAGAGCTTTTCTTAGATCGCATTATTGATATTAAACGATGCCCGATGCAAATGCAGACTTTAAATAATCACAATTTAGTGTTAATCACAACCACAAATGGAATGCTTTATGGTTTTGACAAAAGTCTCCGTCTTAAACGACTAGAACTAAAGTTACATACTGCTAGTATTAATGCTTTCGAAACGCTTTGTGATGGTTCATATTTACACATTTTATCTGGAGGAGATGATGAAACGATAAAGCACACCATAATTAAAACAACCGACATGAGTATTTTACAAAGCTCGAAGATCACGTCGTTTCATAATGCTCAAATAACTGCATTGACCCTACACTCATTACAGGGCGCTCGTCAAAACCCGGAATTACATGCATATACATGTAGCATGGATAAACAAATATATAAGTTGAACCTAAACACTTTACAATACACCCGTATTGGTTTTACATGTTTATCAGATGTCAAAGGAATACTTTATAAAAAAAAGTGTTTATATATTTACGGCTGTGGACTTCAAGTAATCGCTTTGGAAAATAAAATGTTTTAAAATATTATACACAGTATTAAAAAGTGCGTGTGTATTAGTATCCTTATTATTGGAAAAGTGTTTCGTTTGTGTTTTGAAAATGGGAAATCAGGGTATAATGGTTTTGTTAAAATGTATGTAACAGGTAGAAGGAGACGTGGCAGACCATATAACGTAAATATATTCTTGATCGGGGCAGCGAGCTTAGTCGATTTACCGCTGATCTCAGAACCTATAAGAGCTAGATTTGGAATTTTTTATGTGGTCCCTTTATAGCACGCGCAGTTCGATAACTATTCCCGTTTCAATGTTATCAATTAAAAACCTTATCGAAATCTAGCTAATTAATTATATCTCTAAGTATTTGGAGTAAATTTCTTATATAGTTTAATGAGTATCTTATAAAATTTTGACGTTTGTTATAATTTGGACACCGGCTCCAAATTTGGCCAAATTCTTAAAATTGAAGGTCAGTTGCAAATATAGCCAATATGTGAATGGGTTTGTATTTATCCTATATTTGCAAATATTGAATAGATTATGCATATAAAATGCTTAAAATTTTAATAAAATCCATTACGTAACACAAAAGTTATTAAACAAAATATTCAGCCAATACATAGGGTGGCCACATGGGCCTCAGGCCATTCCGGGACGGTCGGCGTTCTAAAAAATCGCAAATACGATTGAGTTGTGTTTTAATCATCACCTGCTACTTTAGTTTCGAATTCGCTTTCAACTTCTCAATTGCAGTGGCGGTATTAGAAGAAGCGGCGTACGGCGGTGAAATGTCCCGCGTTCAATTCCAGGCGCCGTCGGGCTCATTATACTCATTCACAAAGTGAAATGAGTATATTGGTTTTGTGCAATGTCCCTCACGCTGTCCATATGAACGCAAACCATTTGCACAGTTTTGAAGCTAGAGTGTTAAAATTTGGAATACTCGTATATATATACTCGTGAATTATAAAGTGTCAACATTTTTTGCGATACGCCCACTAGGGGCGTGGCAACTCGGAAAATGAATTTTGCGATATCTCAGATACTCTACTTCTAAATGTGCTAGAGAGTTGCAATTTGGAATATATACTCGTGTTGACAACCCAAGATGAAAAAGATATGGCGGATATATCTACGCCCATAGGCGTAGCTCCTACAGTTGTAGAGCTAAAAAATGAATGGTTGCGTTACTGGTGAGCTCCTCTATCGATGACGCAAAATAATTTTTACGCCCCTTTTGGGGCATGCCTGGCTAAAAAATACCCTGTAATTTTCGCATTTTCTGAGTGTAAGCATCCAAATTTTACACTAACGTTACCCTTCACTACTTCTAAGAACTGGCCAAAATTATATATCTACGCCTACTGGGGGCGTGGCAAGTCGGGGAAAACTACGTTTTTCCGATCCTCAGTGAGAAAATCAAAATTTTGTGACGATATTACTGCTGATCTCCTCTATTGATTTCCAAAAAATTATATGTTTACAAACCAATTGGGGGCGACTGCAACGTTCTTACTTGTGTTTTTTGAAGCGTCTAATTTTTATAGAATAATCCACTCTAGTGAACTGTACGGGGATCGGGATGGTCGGATTATTCCATCAACGACATCGAAAATTGGTAAAACTAGGAGTTTGCTATAGATTCGGTATGGGTTCGGATTTCTGCACATTCACATTCGTTGTGTGTTTCAGTTTTTTGTTGGGACTCGCAAGAGATTTTAATACTATCGGTTTAATTGGTTTAATTTTTATACTCATTCACGAAAGTAAAAACTAATGTGCAATGTAAGAACGCAAACCAATTATCTTCCATTGATATCCATAATGATTTTCCCGATACGCCCACTAGGGGAGTGGCAAGTTAGAAAATTAATTTTCCGGTGTTTCACTTGCCAGAGCTGAGCAGGCCCCGTTACAGAACGAAGCGGGGCCTGCATCTGTGCTATAAAAAGGCGGCCTCAGCTCAGCACTGGACAGTCAAAAAAAGTAAAAAAGTGAAAGTGCCGAAAGTCATCGTGAAAGTTAAGTGATCAACCGATAGACATAGAGGGACATCGAAGGACATAAATTGGCAAAGGACATGGAGGGAAAGTCAAGGATATCCAAGGAGGGTGTCTCAGACGCCTATCAAGGACATAGGCACCCAGGAAACGATCCAGCATCAAGAGCTGCCACAACATTGATGCGGAGTAAGTAGGAGTAAGGTAACGTTCACGTAACCGTGTGAAAAAAGTACAGTGAAGTCTTGTGTTAATTAAGGGTGTGCTTACAATAGAATCCATGCGTAGGAGAACACTGTAGTCGATCTGAGCGAACCGCCGGAGAATACAGTGCAGATCCTGGTGAAGCGAATTCCTTGCTAGCCAAGAGAAGAAACCCCATTCATATAGCCGATGTGCGTTGAACGCCTACTTTTAGATCCTGTATACAGGTGTGCATATAGCTGGCGAGTCCTTGCGTATAGCAGGAGCACCTCAAGCAGAGCATAAGATACTCTGTATTTTATTGACTTATTATTAGCGGAGGTGTGTATTGATACAATTCTGGCCGGGGTGTAGACCCAGTCTACCCAGGACCAGCACTCACAAGAAAATTTGTTGAGTGCGGGGACGGAGACTTAAGGGAGAAGAAAGGGGGTCGACTTGGTTAATACAAACTCTACTTTTCGGAAAAATTTACGTCCGCGCATCTACATGCGGGAGCTCGCGAGTAGCCGAGAAGCATGCCAGGCGTCCGCCGGCGCTCTCAAGACCACCTACGAGTGCCATGTCGGGGTTATCCACACGAAAAACGGAACTTTACCTCGTCTTTAATACTTGTTAATGTGATCTCTGTGCGGTAGAACCGCTGGCCGAGGAACAAGGGCAGCATCTCCACTGACGTTCTCTCGAGGACACGCAGTTTTTCCTTGTCGTGGTTAAACCACGCGGCGAACGGGACTATGCCACGTCCAAACTACCGAGCAGTGTTACAGGGCTAGTTGCGGCTGCCAACGGGCTGCGCCACGTCGGCTCACACGTGTTATGCTAAGTTATGTTTTTATGGTTTTAGAACAACAATGAAAACTAGACTCGTTAGTTAATCTAATTTTCAATTTCCTTTATTAACAAATATATCGCTTGCATACCTTAATCTACTAATTTGTTCTCTTTTTCGTTTGAGCGCCACCTCGCGCTCACCAATGTTCCTATTTTCCACGACCTCTCTAGCCGCGTGCCGAAAACTAATTCCTCTTCTAAACTTCTCGCGACCTGTCTTGTCACGTGCCCGAAACTAACTTAATCTTCTAACCTTAACCTATCGCGCTCGAGCCGCCCGATCGCCTCGGCGACGCAACTCCCCACAGCCCTTGCTCTTCACCACGGAGCTTTCACCACTTTCTTTAGCAATGAGACGACCAGCCCCCGGTGGCTGCTGCGGTGACCCTAAATGCCGCGTTCCCTGCTCTACCTGTGCAGCTTACAAGCTACGGTTGCTATTACTAAGGTTAACATTATTACAATTTATTTAACTAAAGCTCGGTGCATCGCCATCGATGCCACTGCTGTCGTCATCGGGTCTTCCTTCGTCGTTCATCTTCCCAGTGTCGTCATCTTCGGGTCCCACGTCGCTCTCTTTGCTGTCCTGGTGGAATGGTTTCAGTTGTGCAATGTTGGTTACCCTCCGCTTGCGTTCGCCCTGCTTCGCGAGACGCACGATGTTGGGGCATATAAACTTGACGACCCTGTAGGGACCGTCAAACTTGGGTGCCAACTTCGCAGCAAACCCCTCCGCTGTGTTGAAGAGTTGGTGCTGCCGCAACAGAACGGACGACCCTATCGTGGGTCTCCATTTACGTCGACGCAGGTTGTAGTGACGTCCTTGGTCCCTCGAAGCCCGCTGTAGATTGCTCCGAACTATGTTGAAGATCTCTTTCATCTTGCCCTCTTTTGAATTTGGGCTCAATTCCCTTGTTGCTGATCCAGGTGTGACCTCCTCGTATAATGCGGCCGGCAAGCGTGGCTCCCGACCCGACATTAGGAACGATGGACTGAATCCACTGGAGTTGACAGCCAGTGTTATCTTGGGCAGCAGTTCGTCCCATGAACTTTGATGACGACCGATGAACTGCATTATCATGGCTTTTACCGTGCGATTCGTCCTCTCTGTTGGATTTTCTTGCGGAGAGTATGGAGCCGTGTGCTGGAGTTCAACCCCAATGGATTCCATGAAAGGTCGGAAGCTCCTACTCGCGAACTGCACTCCATTATCGCAGACAAATGTTCTCGGCACTCCAAATCGCGTCGTGAAACACCAATAGCATGGTATTGCCCCGTTCCGAACGCGGCAAGCGACCCACAAAATCGGCACACAGTATTTAGCCGGTTGGTTTTTGTTGCTCGATACAGCTGTTCATTCTCCTCAACGTAGTCTGTGAATTTCGCTGTCTCTTTGGTGATCCTTTCGTACATCCTCGCGATCCATTTGCAGGGGACCTCCGCTACCACTGCTTGTTAACAGATGTCTAGAGGTTGCCGGGAGAGAGCGTCGGCCACCACATTCAACATCCTCGTCGATAATGGACATCGAATTGGAACTGCTGCAATTTCAGTGCCCACCGGGCGATCCTGCCGGCGGGACTATCTATCGAGCTTAGCTACTTTAAAGCTAGGTGATCCGTCACCACGTCGAACCTTTAGCCTTCGAGGTAGTATCGCATCTTCCTAATCGCCCATACGATTGCCAGGCACTACTTCTCTGTGGCCGAATAATTCACCTCCGCCTTCAGTAACTTGCGACTGGCGTACGCTATCACACGTTCCTGATCCTCGACTGTCTGCGTCAACACTGCCCCGAGTCCGTAATCGCAGACATCTGTTTGCAACACAAACTTGGCAGAGAAGTCAGGACGGGCGCCGTCGTCAAGTTCTCCTTGAGTTTTTTCAAAGCTTCTTCCATCTCTTCTTGAGGAGTGACGTCATTGGCTGGACCAGCAATGCGAAGTTCGGCACGAACCGCCGGTACCACGACGCCATCCCCAAGCATTGCCGCAAGTCTTTTAGATTGGTAGGAGCTGGGAGTCTCTGTATCGCCTCTACCTTTGTCGGATCGGTGCAAATTCCTTCTCCGCTGATCACATGTCCCAAATACGCCAGCCTTGCCTGAAGAAACTGCACTTCTTTCTGTTCACCTTGAGGGTTGCTGCCCTCAATCGACGGAACACCTCCTTTAAATTAGCCACATGTTCTTCTTTTGTGGCTCCGATCACCACGATGTCGTCCAGATAGGCAAATACATGGAGCTCTATTTCGGGCCCGATGACCGTATCCAGCGCTCTCTGGAACGTCGCACCAGCCGAATGCAAACCAAATGGCATCACCCGCCATTGGAACAAACCTCTTCCGGGCATATATATTTATTTATTTATTTATTTATTTAAAAAAGGAAAATTGACAAATCGAGTGTCAAACTTAAAGATAAACTAAACAAATAAGTTATATAGCCTAAAAGAACACAAAAAATATTACAATAATACCACCAACCCGATGGGAGTATTTTATTTGCCAGTCCGGCCAGCTATGCCCCAATTCATAGGCTTGTATGGTCAGTGATATTATTGAACTAACAAAAGATAGAAAGTGTTAATAGAAACTTAAAAATATTTATTATAGATTCTTAAGTATAATTATTAAATAATAAATATAAATGTTAAGATTAAAAGAAAATTGAAAATATTAATAAAAGCAAACAGAATAAGAGCAAGTAAGAAAGCTCTAGTCGGTGGTACCCGACTACGAGCTCTCCTGAACCCTGCGATGAGCCGATATTCCAAACATTCTGTGCTTATTAACAACAAGCAACACATGTACACACAAACACACACACATACGCACGCACGCATAAGCGAGCGCTCTGCTGACTGCGCAGTTTACGCAGCGACTGCGCTCGGGCTGCAGTAAGAGCTATATTATGGGAACTTAATTGTTGAATAAGTTCCTTTGTAGATGGACTTGCTTAATCAAACTTTCAGAGCATGATTACGTCATTCATATATGTTTATGTGCCGAAGCACAATTCTCTAGCACTTGAAATACGTTTTTTGCAGATTTGGGGCGAAAGGGGCGTGGCACCCAAAATATAACAAAAATCAAAATTGTATAAACTCCACATTATACTAAATACAAAATTTGGCTCTAGATGTGGGAGATATAAATTTATAACTCCATTTCGATAACGTTTTAAATCGATAACTTTAAAACGATACAAGTTATCGAATTTTTGAAACAAACTCGATCTGCGCGTGCTATACACGGACCTACATAATCAGGATCGAATTGAATCGGTCCAGAAACAGTTTCTACTCTTTGCCTTACGAGATCTAAACTGGGACCCCAATCTTCGTTTACCGTCTTATCTTAGTAGGCTTCTTCTTATTGATCTTCCATCATTAATCAATCGTAGAACTATCCTGGGGAATGTTTTTCTACATAATTTGATTATTGGTAATATTGACTCGTCATGCCTGTTATTGCAACTTAATTTTTCTGTTCCTTCCAGAACAACCAGACACTTTCGTCCGTTGTATTTACCATTGTGCATTCGGATAGCGCGTTTCACGTTTTATGTGTTAATTACAATAAATTTTATCACGTGTTTTCCTCTGAACTCTCTCTACCTTTAATTAAATCCTTGCTTTCAGATCATCTTAGGGAAATTACACACAGTGCCCAGGAGTGAGCAGGTGCACAAATTTGACGACCGGTAGGATCTTCGACATTGTGGAGTATAGTGCAGACCCTATAAAGTATATATATTCTTGATCAGCTCGACGAATTGAGTCGATATAGCCATGTTCGTCTGTCCGTCCGTCCGTATGTGTGAACGCGTCTATCTCAGAATCTATAAGAGGTAGAGACTTGAAATTTTTTTTGTAGATCCGTGTATAGCACGCGCAGATCGAGTTTGTTTCAAAAATCGATAAATTTGATCGTTTAAAAGTTATCGATTTAAAACGTTATCGAAATGCAGCTATAAAAATATATCTTCCACATCTTTAAAGCTGATGTCTCCAAATTAGGTATTTAGTATAATGTGGATTTTATACAATTTTGATTTCTGTCAAATTTTCGATACCACCCCCCTTTCCTTCCCTTTCCCTCCAAACTTGTAAAAGCCGTATTTCAAAAACTAGAGACTTGTGCTTTGGCAAATATACACATATAAATGTCATAATCACGCTCTGAAAGAGAAGAACGTCCATCTACAAAAGAAGTTATTAAACATTTCATTTCCCATAGTAAAGCCTATGAGCGCCCACGCTCAGTCGCTGCGCTAATTGCGCAGTCAGCAGAACGCTTTCTTATGCGTATGTGTATGTGTGCATGTATTGCTTTTATATATGTATATGTTAAGCAATAGAATGTTTGGAATATCGGCTCTTCACAGGGTTCAGGGGATCTGCTACTCGGGTACCCCCGACTAGAGGTTTTTTACTTGTTTATATAGAGGGATGATGAAAGACTCTTTCCAAATAGACGGAAAAACAGAGGTTTCCAGCGACAAATTAAATAGTTTTAGTAATGTTGTCTGAAGCGAACTACTACATTCTTTAATTACACAACTGGGAATATTATCAGCTCCAGGAGAAAAAGATAATTTTAATGACCGAATGGCTAAAATCAGAGAAGCTGGGGAAACCTTAGAAGCATTAATAATATTAGTTGTAGAAATTAAGTAAGGGTATGAAGTGGTATAGGGATCTAACGAGGAGCAAGTGGATTGGAAAAAATCTGCAAAAAGATCAGAGGAAACATGATCATTACAAGTTTTGTCCAACCCAAGGAAAAACAAGTAAGAGTGCTCTAGTCGAGACGGCTCGACTACGAGATACCCTGCACCCTGCGAAGATGCAATCTTCCCAACATATACGCGCTCTGCTGACTGCGCAGTTGACGCAGCGACTGCGCAAGGGCTGCAATATGCCTATTGTATGGGAAATGAAATGCTTAATAACTTTTTTTGTGGATGGACTTCCTGAATCAAACTTTTACAGCGTAATTATGACATTCATATGTGTGTATTGGCCAAAGCACAAGTCTCTAGTATTTGAATAAATTTTTCAAATTGGGGGCGAAGAGGGCGTGGTATCCAAAATCCATAAATTACATAATGTCCGCATTCATTACACGGATCTACACAGTGAATTTGAAGTCTCTAGCTCTTACGGTATGCTTATTTTTATCGATAATAAGGAATCGGGATGAGTTATCGAAAATCTAAAAAAAAACTCGAACTGCGTAGGCTATAGACGAGTATTTTCTGAAAATTTCAGATCTCTAGCTTTTGTGGTTTACGAGATCGCTGCGTTCATACGGACGGACAGACGGACAGGGCTATTTCAACTCAGCTCATTGAGCTGATCAAGAACATATATATACTTTATGGGGTCTGCGATGTTTCCTTCTGCCTGTTACATACATTTTCACAATAACATTATACCCTGATTTCGCATTTTCAATGGGTTCTGGGTATAACAAGTAAGAACGGTGCAGTCGGGCGCTACCGACTGCGGAATACTCATTCACACCCGCGCAGTTTACGCCCATTGCCACGCCCACAATTGGTTTGTACATATATAATATTTTGGAAATCAATAGAGATCAGCAGTACTATCGTCATAAAATTTGCCACGCCCCCAGTAGGCGTAGATATATAATTTTTGGCCAGTTTTTAGAAGTAGTGAAGGGTAACGTAAGTGTGAAATTTTGATGCTTACACTCAAAAAATGCGAAAATTACAGGGTTTTTTTTAGCCGGGCATGCCCCAAAAGGGTCATCGATAGAGGAGCTAACCAGTAACACAACCATCCAATTTTGAAGCTTCTAGCTCTAAAACTGTAGGAGCTATAAGCTTTTGCGGTTTGCCACGCTCCTATGGGCGTAGGTATATCCGCCATATCTTTTTCAACTTGGGTTGTCAACCCGAGTATATATACTAAATTTCAAGTCTCTAGCATCAATAGTGCTCCAAATATTACAGAATTTGAAAAATTACTATATAGTCAGATCCAATTTGCCGCGCCCCTAGTAGGCATGGATATATTGTTTTTTTTGTCAATCTTCATAGGATCGTCGCAGTAACCTACGCGCCAAATTTGGGCGTTCTAGATTGAAAACTGTAGAAGATACAGTTTTACCTGATTTGCCACGCCCCCAATAGGCGTAGATATATCCGCCATAGCTTTTTCATCTTGAGTTGTCAACGCGAGTCTACATTCCAAATTGCAACTCTCTAGCACTTCTAGAAGTAGTGTTTCTGAGATATCGGAAAATGCATTTTCCGATTTGCCACGCCCCTAGTGGGCGTATCGGGAAAATCTTGACACTTTATAATTCGAGGGTACACACGAGTATATATTAAAAATTTCAACTCTCTAGCTTTAAGACTGTGCAAATGGTTTGCGTTCATAAGGACAGACGGACGGACAGCGTGACGGACATTGCACAAAACCAATATACTCACTTCACTTTGTGAATGAGTATAATGAGGAAGGTAAACTAGAAGACTTACGCTTCGTGTTTACGAATGAATAGAATTTCTTAGGATCACGAGCAAATTGCCTTTTGCAACGAAAAAGGTAATTCTCATAACACCGAGAATTTAAAATATTAAAATTCGACCTGGCTATGGAATATTAAGACTTTCGAACCAGACTTTTAAAATTTTTAAAAATATTTAGACTTAATATTTTTTAAATTAGAAAGAGTCTGAGTAAACCAGGGGGCTTTATTAGAAACGGGCATAGGGAGACACATAGAAACACACTTATCTAAAAGAGAGTTTAAAGTGTTATAGAAAAAAGTTGTTGCCAAATTAATGTCAACTGACATGACATGAAGGGAGACCAATCTATTGCATTAATAAGTTGATTAAGCAAAACAAAATTGCACTTATTATAACAACGACGTTGTTTTAAAATTTTAGGTGTGAAAACTGGAGGAGTACTTATGGATAATTGTACCTCCAAAGGGGGATGATGTATGTATATCCTCAGGTATACAAAAAGGTAATGATCTAGAGACAGTAATGCTAGAGTCATCATTAATAAAAACTAGATCAAGTGAACGATTCAGATGATTAGAAATAGAATAGAAAATCTGAAACATAGAAAGCGTGAATAATTCATTGAAAAGGTAATGATCTAATGTAGGAATAAGAAAACTAGAGTTGGGACTGGAGTACCAAGAAGCGTTAGGTATATTAAAGTCACCCAACACAAGAAACATATCGTTATCATTAACATGTCCATAAATTTCTTTAATGCAAGTTATATGTTGAGCATAAACTTGAACATCGGAAGAGGGAGGGATATATGAACAAGTAATAAATAGGGAACACGATGGAAGAGTTATTTTAACTCCAATAATCTCAGCATCATGAGGTAACGATAAAATAAAAGATTCTCAGAGGATATTGGATTTAACACCAATCAAGACACCACCACCTCTACGTAGCAGTCGATCGTGTCTATAAATGATGAAATCATTAGAGAGAATCTCACTATTATAAACATTCGGACTTAGCCACGTTTCAGTGAGAGCAATAATATCAGAATTTATACTAAAACTACTCAAAAATAGTCTTCTGAGCTTAGAATTTAGGCCGCGAACGTTTTGATATATCAAAGACAGTTGCGGAGAAGATTGAGCAAAATTTAGTTTTTTGGTACAATATTAGAAGATGATTGAACCGAAGTAGGATTTAACGATATTGGAGACAACCTATTTCGATTCTTGTGTTTATATTCATGCACAACTACATTAGGTGGCCAAAATTTGGAGTCACATATAGTTGTGAAAAATTCAGCGGGCACATTGATTTTGAATGAAGCAATTTCACGAGGAGTCGCGAAATTGAACTTCGAAATAAAAACATTGGCTGCAGATTTACTAGAAATAAAAGCAGATATAGCTTCACATGTCGTGTCAGAAGCAAGTCTAGATAGGAAAACTTGCTTTCGAGGAGAAACGACAGATAAAGTAGGTATAGAAAGAGTGGAAGAAGAGGCCGGAATATTTTTCGTTGCTTGAGCAATATTCGGGGAGGCTTTTAGTTTTTTGATTGGAACCTGTATAGGCTCTTGAGTGTTTATTATAACACTAGCAACAGGTGTGTCCGACAAGTCAATAGGATCAATTGGAACTAATAACGAGTCAGGGCAAGGTGAGGAAGGCACTAATAAATTAGGAGACGATATTGGTACGAAAGGGGGTACAAACTGAGATGGAGTCACAATTTGAGAATGTGGAGTATCAAAGTTGTACTGATTTAGTAAATTTTCACCAGCTTCTAGGTCACTAGATCACTGTTTAGATACATTACTGTTTTAAAAATTTAACTCGCACTGAATTGTACATCTTGAAAAAATTTAATTATTTTTCCAAGCAAATTAGACATGACCAGCGTAAACCACCACAACCAATTTTGGCAGTAGACATGATATTGTCATAGTCCCGTCCGGTGAGGCCAGCACATTTTGTGTGCATCATATTCTCACATAACCAGCAACTAACAAATTGCAATTGTGCAGAATCAGCTACTTGCCGAATATTGCATGATTTTTTGCAGCATGTCATATTGGCAATTGGGGTTAAGCAACCGAAACGTAAAAACTGATCAAAAGGAAATATTAGAAAACAAGTAAGAACGTTGCAGTCGGGCGCTACCGACTGCGGGATACTCATTCACACCCCCACAGATCACACCCATTGCCACGCCCACAATTGGTTTGTACATATATAATTTTTTGGAAATCAATAGAGGAGATCAGCAGTAATATCTGTATATAATTCTGATTTTCTCACTGAGAATCGGAAAAACGTATAGTTTTTCCCGGTTTGCCACGCCCCCAGTAGGCGTAGACATATAATTTTTGGCCAGTTCTTAGAAGTAGTGAAGGGTAACGTAAGTGTGAAATTTGGATGCTTACACTCAAAAAATGCGAAAATTACAGGGTATTTTTTAGCCGGGCATACCCCATAAGGGGCGTAAAATTTATTTTTGGCGCATCGATAGAGGAGCTCACCAGTAACTTACCATACGATTTTGAAGCTTCTAGCTCTAAAACTGTAGGAGCTACAAACTTTTGCGGTTTGCCACGCCCCCTATGGGCGTAGATATATCCGCCATATCTTTTCCAACTTGGGTTGTTAACCCGAGTATATATACCAAGTTTCAAGTCTCTAGCATCAATAGTGCTCAAAATATTACAGAATTTGAAAAATCACTATATAGTCAGATCCGATTTGCCACGCCCCTAGTAGGCGTGGATATATAGATTTTTGGTCGATCTTCATAGGATCGTATCAGTAACCTACGTGCCAAATTTGGGCGTTTTAGCTTTAAAACTGTAGAAGATACAGTTTTACCCGATTTGCCACGCCCCCAATGGGCGTAGATATACCCGCCATAGCTTTTTGATCTTGGGTTGTCAACACGAGTATATATTCCAAATTGCAACTCTCTAGCACTTCTAGAAGTAGTGTTTCTGAGGTATGGGCAAATGCATTTTCCGATTTGCCACGCCCCTAGTGGGCGTATCGGGAAAATCTTGACACTTTATAATTCGAGGGTATACACGAGTATATATTCCAAATTTCAACTCTCTAGCTTCAAAACTGTGCAAATGGTTTGCGTTCATACGGACAGACGGACAGACGGACAGACGGACGGACAGCGTGACGGACATTGCACAAAACCAATATACTCATTTCACTTTGTGAATGAGTATAACAAGTAAAAAAGCTCTAGTCGGGGGGAACGAACCCGAACCCCCTGAACCCTGCGATGAGGCGATATTCCAAACATTCTATGCTTATTAACATATAGTATATACAAGCAACACATACACACACACACACGCATACGCACGCACGCAAAATCGAGCGCTCTGCTGACTGCGCAGCTTACGCAGCGACTGCGCTCGGGCAGTAGTAAGGCTATATTATGAAAACTTAATTGTTGAATAGGTTTCTTTGTAGATAGACTTTCTTAATCAAACTTTCACAGCGTGATTATGTTAATTATATGTGTGTATATGCCAAAGCACAAGTCTCTAGTATATGAAATACGTTTTTTGAAAATTTGGGGCGAAGGAGGCGTGGTATCCAAAATGTAATAAAAATCAAAAATGTATAAAATACATATAAAACTAAATGCAAAATATGGAAACTCTTGCTATAAAGATGTAAGGGTTATAATTTAGTTACAAGATTTCGATTTCGTTTTTAATCGATAACATTAAAACGATCAAAGTTATCGAAGTTTTGAAACAAACTCGATCTGCGCGTGCTATACACGGACTTACATAAAAATCAAGTCTCTAGCTCTTATAGATTCCGAGATCGACGCGTTCAAACATACGGACAGACGGACGGACGGACGGACGGATAGACGGACAGGGCTAAATCAACTCAGCTCGTCGCCCTGACCAAGAATATATATACTTTATGGGGTCTGCCACTCCTCCTTCTGCCTGTTACATACATTTTAACAAAACCATTATACCCTGTTTTCCCCTCCCTAATGAGCTCTTCTATCGATGCTCCAAAAATAATTTTTACGCCCCTTATGGGGCATGCTCGGCTAAAAAATACCCTGTAATTTTCGCATTTTTGGAGTGTAAGTATCCAAATTTCACATTTACGTTACCCTTCATTACTTCTAAGAACTGGCCAAATATTATATGTCTACGCCCACTGGGGGGGTGGCAAATCGGGAAAAACTGTACGTTTTTCCGATTCTCAGTGAGAAAATCAAAATTTTATGATTATTTATTTTATAATTGTGGGCGTGGCAATGGGCGTGATCTGTGCGGGTGTGAATGAGTATTCCGCAGTCGGTAGCGCCCGACTGCAACGTTCTTACTTGTTTTCGTTGCCGTTGTCTCGTTTCTTCTCAATCAAAAAACACTGCTTTGTACCACTGTTCACTTATTCTTGTTCTCGTTGCCGTTGTCTTGTCTCTTTTCTTGTTTCTTCTATCCCTTAAAAAAAAAAAAAATATACTCTCTTAATATTAAAAAAAAAACTCACTCATAAAAACAAGTAAGAAAGCTCTAGTCGGTGGTACCCGTCTAGGAGATCCCCTGAACCCTGCGATGAGCCGATATTACAAACATTTTATACTTATTTAACATATATATACACAAGCAACGCATGCACACACACATACACACACAAATACGTACGCATAAGCGAGCGCTCTGCTGACTGCGCAGTTTACGCAGCGACTGCGCTCGGACTGCAGTAAGAGCAGTATTATGGGAAGTAAATTGTTGAATAAGTTCCTTTGTAGATGGACTCTTTTAATCAAACTTTCAGAGCGTGATTATGTGAATTATATGTGTATATTTGCCGAAGCACAAATCTCTAGCACTTGAAATACGGCTTTTACAAATTTGGAGGGAAGGGAAGGAAAGGGGGGATGTTATCCAAAATGTGACGAAAATCAAAATTGTATAAACTCTACATTATACTAAATACAAAATTTGGAGACTCTAGCTCTAAAGATGTGGGAGATATAAATTTATAACTGCATTTCGATATCGTTTTAAATTGATAACTTTAAAACGATCAAATTGATCGATTTTCTTAAACAAACTTGATATGCGCGTGCTATACAGGAACCTCCAAAAAAAGTCTCTAGCTCTTATAGATTCTGAGATCGACGCGTTCATACATACGGACAGACGGACAGTCAGACAGACAGACAGACAGGGCTAAATCAACTCAGCTCGTCGCCCTGATCAAGAATATATATACTTTATGGGGTCTGCCACGCTTCCTTCTGCCTGTTACATACATTTTAACAAAACCATTATACCCTGATTTCCCATTTTCAATGGGTTCAGGGTATAAAAATGCTGTGCCACTGTTCACTCGTCGTCGTTGCCGGTGTCCCTCTTTATATATATATATAATTTCTTAAAAAAAAACTCACTCAAAAAAAAATATGCGTACCACTGTACATTCTTACGCCGGCACACACTCGTTCTGAGTTTGTGGCTCTCGGTCCGCAGTTCACTTGACTTTGCTCGAAGTTGGCTGGCTCTCGGCCCACTGTTCACATTTGCTTGTTTTCGCTTAGTAGGTCAGGGTATCGCCGACTACACATATATTTTGCAACATTCACCGACCGACACCTTTATTTGGGCATATGCGCGGGTTTTTATGCTGCTAATATGCCACGCCTCTTGTTAGTCCCAGGGTTCCTGCTCGGGCGCCACTTGTAAGGTTTCAATTCAGGCCGGGATGCAGACCCAGTCTACCCAGGACCACCACTCACAAGAACATTTGTTGAGTGCGGGGACCGGGACTTAAGGGAGAAGAAAGGGGGTCGACTTGGTTAATACAAACTCTACTTTTCGGAAAAATTTACGTCCGCGCATCTACATGCGGGAGCTCGCGAGTAGCCGAGAAGCATGCCAGGCGTCCGCCGGCGCTCGCAAGACCACCTACGAGTGCCATGTCGGGGTTATCCACACGAAAAACGGAACTTTACCTCGTCTTTAATACTTGTTAATGTGATCTCTGTGCGGTAGAACTGCTGGCCGAGGAACAAGTGCAGCGTCGTTACCGATGTTCTCTCGAGGCCACGCAGTTTTTCCATGCCGGGGTTAATCCACGCGGCGAACGGGACCTTGCTACGACCAAGCTACTGATCAGAATTACAGGGTTAGTTGCGGCCGCCAACTGAATTCGCGATGTTTTTTCTTTTAGGGTTTAAGTGGCTATTCATTATTCCGTTTGTCCGTCTGTCCGTATGTTTGAACGCGTCGATTTCGGAATCTATAAGAGCTAGAGACTTGAATTTTTTATGTAGGTCCGTATATGGAACGCGCAAATCGAGTTTGTTTCAAAAATAACTTTAATCGTTTTAATGTTATCGATTGAAAACGAAATAGAAATCTAGCAATTAAATTATATTTCCTACATCTTTATAGCAAAAGTCTCCAAATTTTGCACTTAGTTTTTAATGTGTTTTATACAATATTTATTTTTGTTTTATTTTGGATACCACGCCCCCTTCGCCCCAAATTTGCAAAAAACGTATTTCATATACTAGAGACTTGTGCTTCGGCAAATACACACATACAAATGACATAAGCATGCTCTGAAAGTTTGATTAAGAAAGTCCATCTACAAAGAAACTTATTCAACAATTAACAATTAATACTGATCTTACAGCAACCCGAGCGCAGTCGCGTATGTGTGTGTGTGAGTATGTGTTGCTCGTAATGTATATGTCGGCGCGTACCAAGTTTGTATGTGTGGGGTTGTAGTTTTCGTTATTTCACAATGATAATTTCATCATATTGCGTCGGCTTCTAGCTATGCATATTGGTGCGTCTTTCGATATATCGCAATAATTATCATCAGCATCAGTATAAGCCTTTGTAAGGGCTGTGATTGGTTGATTAAGTTGTCGGTTCTAGGAAGTCCCTTTAGCGAGGCGACAGCGTTTGACGTTGTTGCTGAGTGTGGTTCGGGGTAGGCTCGAGAGAAATAAGAGACACGAGAGTCAGTTGTGTTTGAGTTCTCAGAGCGACCGAAACTCACTGCGCTAAATAATGGAACATAATTCTTAATGCTGCAAGATATACATATTAAGAGAGGTGTAGAACATTTGGAATATCGGCTCTTCTCAGGGTTCAGGGGATCTCCTAGTCGGGTGCCCCCGACTAGAGCCTTCTTACCTGTTCGAATAGCTTTTTATATAGAACACAAAAGTATATATTCTATATTCACCAGTTTTTTTAATTGTTTCTATATGTATATATGTTCGTATGGCTACATGCTTGAATGTATGTTTGTATGTATATTTGTTTGTATATACATATGTATGTGTGTGATTGCAGAGCTGCTACGCACGAGCATCTGCCCAAAACAGCAGATACAGCTTGTTTTGTACCTCTTCTAATTTTGCCAGCATCCGTTTTAAGTACGGCGAGTCGTGCGACGCCGTCGCTTCCAGGGATGAGTTTGAACATCCTGGCCAACGGCCATTTCAGCGGTTCAAACGATTAAATTTGAGGCCTGTTTGGTTAGGCTCACTGAAGGATGAAAGGGGGCCGCTAAACCAAACCGATGATGCGTTCAACTCAATGGGCGGTGAACCTCGAGATAATATCAGCGGGACTTAACTCGGTAGGTACGTAGTGCCACTCCATTGTGGATGTGAGATCCTGTATCGCGGCGATTCGATTTGCGACAAATACATTGAAGCGTCTAGGTTCGTTATTGATCCAGGATAATGCCACAGTAGAGTAACACCAACAGTGGAACTGACCTGTGAAAATGCCTAAGCCGGCTACTTCATCCATCAGACGTGCTAGTAACTCTGCTCCACATAATTCCAGCTTCGGAACCGTACCCGTCTTTAAGGGAGAGACTCGAGACTTTGAACAAAGTAGCCTGCTAATGCCAGGTTGCCCTTTTGATATGATGTAAGATGCAGGCTCCATGGACCTCTTTTGGAACTATCACCAGTATGGGGTATGCAGCCCTAAGGCCGCAGCCAAAGTTACTGCAGATATCAAGCCATGCAGTGTGAAGTGCCGAAGGAAGACTCTTGGCCCAATTAAGCTTATGCCTCTACAGCTGCTGTGAGAATATTTTTGCCTTTCTTATTACTGGGTCGACCACTCCAAGGGGGTCGTAGAACCGAGCAATGGACGAAAGCACAGAACGTCTACAGGGCTTGCAGCTTGAACCCAGAGCCAAGTATGAAAATCAAGTGGCTTTGCAAGGTCGCTGCCATCATTGAACCTTATAAGAGATTCCTTGTCACAGTCTGCCATGCCGTCCAACACAATGGAATGGCTTGAACACGACTTCCTTAATTTGAGCCCTCCACCTGCCAAAATTCCAGTCGTCTATTGCATGACACTCCTTGCTTCTTCGACTGATTCTCCTCCAGAGATCAAATCGTCGACATAAAAGTCGCGTAGCAACACCTCTGAGCCGAATGAGAACGCATCTCATACATCTATGGCGAGTTGGTATAAGGCGCGAAGAGATAAGAATGAAGCCGGTCTCGTTCCATAAATTGTAATGTCCAACTTGAAGACTTCTAATTCATCGTCAGGTAAATTTCTCCAAAGAATACATTGTAGATAGCTGTTCGACTCAGGCACCTTCACGCAGCGATACATCTTGCAGATATCTTCAGTGAGTGAAACTGGATAGGATCAGAAATTCTATAATATGTTGATCATCTTCGGCTGAAGGACAAGACTTGACAGTAGAACTTCATTAAGCGAATAACCACGTGACGTAGCAGCTGATCTATCAAAAACGACGCGAAGCTTAGTGGTTGTGCTGTCTTCCTGCATGACGCAGTGATGCGAAAGAAAATATCTGCAATGTTTAAACAATTCGTGCGGAACACGTGACATGTGACCCAGCTCATAATATTCCTTCATGAATGCTTAGCATTGAGTCTTTATATGAGGCAAGCGACTCAATTTCCTCTCCAGAAATCTGTTCCGCGCTTATTGATAAGACTCACCAAAAGGCTCACAATTAAGCTTGACAGGCAAGCGCGCGGAGTATTGGCTATTGGCCAGTCGAGAGTAATTACTTACAAAATGTGTCTATCATTCGAAGTCTTCTATCCTGATCCTTACGATGTCGTCCTTTCGGCTCTCAACCTCCCAGAAACTGTCCAATTGGATATCAGAACCGAGATATGTATCCGTGGCAGTCCAGGCAGCAACTTGATTTGCCCACACAGATCAACTCATAGAAAAGGCTACCTCCGATAAGCAAATCTGTTCGCTGCAGAATATGAAAAGCTGGATCAGCCAGATTTATAATTGGCGGTATGCTTCAAGTGCTTATGTTCACATCAGAACAGGGCTGTCTGCAAGTTATATTGGAGACTATCATGGCCGTGAAGTTACTTGCATACTCGGACTCGTAAGACCGAAGAGTGACGCAAACCGGTGGCCACCTTCTAGTCGCCTAAACCATAGGCAGCTGAGGAAGACTTTGTCCTTTTAAGCTGCAATTGATGGGCTTATCTAGCTGTAATAAGATTCAGTTGTGAGCCTGAATCCAAAGTGCACGACAAGGAACCAATTCACCAAACCGATTTTTACCAGGACCACTGCGGGCGCCAGATCTTGGGCTAGGAGAGTAGTAGATGGGGCTGGAGGTTGCATAGGAATGCCCTGCATAAGTGATGACGATGAATGTTGCTGCGACAGATCTACTTTTTGCGATGTGTTGGAGTTGCATAGGTGGAGAAGCCTGTGATGCCAGACTCCACAGATTCGGCAACCGCCCGACCCACATTGTTGCGACTGATGGCCGAGTTTCAAGCAGTTCAAACATAGTCCAGCCGTTTTAACCTCATTCAGGCGAAGACTAGGTGACAAGTTTGCGAATCTTGAGCATTTGTAGATAGTATGCTCTAGCGTATTGCAAAAGACACAACTCTGTGCGCTGTGGTCCGTTACATGGTCCGTGTGGTCCGCTACATGGAAATGACCTGTTGGTGACAAATTTGCTACTACTATTCACAGGCTTGCTGGATGAATAGTTCGTCATAGCAAACTCCATCGATTCCAAGGTCCGGCAACGGAGCTCAAGAAATGAAAATACTTCTTCGCTTTTAGGCATACGAGATGCCGTCTCTGAATCCTCCAATTTCTCTTCACACTTAGCTTGTGTGGCCACATCAAACTTCTGTAGCAGCACCTGAGCTTCATGGCGCTGGTTATCTGTTCTGTTGTGCCCAGGCTGCTGAGTGCACGCATATGCACTGTCCGATAGTTCTCGCAACTTGCTGGTAGATAAGTTTTCTACCCTTTTCAACCCCATGCTCTTTATGATATGTGCCTGGAAAATTAAACGTCGGTTATCAAATCATTGTTTTAATAGGTTCATGGCCTTCATATAGTTATCGTTTGAAATCTCCAGAGAGCGAACTGTGTCCAACGCTGCGCCGTCGAGACAGGATCGTAAATGCAGAAGCTTTTCCATGTTGCTATGAGGCACTTGAGTGCTGCGACTCTGAATTTCAGACAATATTGTAGACTGCATGACTAATATTAAGTCATCGAAATTCATGCGCAAGTCACTGTGCATCTCATCAAAATCACGCTCCTCTAGGTGGTCGTGGGCTTAACCAAAGCAATTGCCAACATGCTCCAATAAAACCGTTAAGGTGCTGTCACTGTGATCGATAAAGCTTCTAAATTCGCCATGACGAGTAGACGTAGCACACAAGAAGTAACGGTATAGCTTGAAAGTGTTGGTATGCAAATGGTTGCAGAAGTACGATTTGTTAGCTTTATATGTTTGCACTTGCCACGAAAAACCAAAATTAATGCTTTATCTTACTAGCATTATCCATCACAGCGTAACACATATATAATTGTCTAAATATATTGTAACCGCACTATAAATGCACGCGTACAAGCGACTGTATTATTGGCGAACGGAAAGAGTGCAATGGCAACGATAGAACATTAACGGCACATGCGTAATTACACAGAGCTAATGCGCGCTGTAATCGAAGAATGAATGAAATGAATTTCAATCCTTTTATTAATTGTTTTATTAACACTCTTTATTAAATCGCCACTATTTAATGTCTGTATGAATTACAACTAATGCACGCACAATAGCTGAACGCGCATTGGCACTGTTTTCATAGACGGCACTGTATTGCAAGTCGAAACGAATGTGTGTCTGGCAACTATGTAATAAGTAGCGGCACAAAATAATTGACATAAAAGGGCTTATGCGCAAACGGTATTTGCAAGAACTTATACAGTGTACCAATAATGTCTTCGTACAGCAGCAACATTTTTCTTTGGGGAAAAAAAATACATATATATAGCGAGAAATAAAATTTAAATACAGTTTTATTAGTTCTTTATGTTGATTAGTTTAAAAGTTACACCTTCGTACACCACACTTTCCAAGAACTTTAGCTGCAGACAGAAAGAGAAAATGATGACGGTTGTTTTCCAATGAATATATTGGCATGCATTTGCATAATTTCGCAACATCTTGCAAAACATTTTGTTCATATTTAACTGGTAAGTGGACATAAATTAGTTCAAAATGCCAAGAAAATATTTAGCTATCGAAGTACCCTAACTTATTTCAAACATGCATGTTAAACAGCTCAGATCCAATACGCATCTTGCAGAAACTATATAGCACAGTCATTTACATAGTTCAATATATTGATTGAACGGTTTAAATAAGAAGAATGAGTCGAAAATAAGCCAAAATCAGAAAGACCGGAGTCTTAAGCAAGCGCGGATCGGCTGAATATCAAGCAAATGGTGTCCTCGGATCCATTTGTAAGCGCACATTTGGTTAGTCTAGAGCTTTTACTGTCCAGTAGTAAAGAAATACTACCAGAAACTATTCGTATAGCTATATTAGCTACTGGGTACCAGGCGCACACACCCAATCCAAATTTTGCTATAAGCAGCGCTAATCAAAACAAGTAAGAAAGCTCTAGTCGGTGGTACCCGACTAGGAGATCCCCTGAACCCTGCGATGAGCCGATATTCCAAACATTTTATACTTATTTAACATTTATATATACAAGCAACACATGCACACACACATACAAACACACATACGCACGCACGCATAAGTGAGCGCTCTGCTGACTGCGCAGTTTACGCAGCGACTGCGTTCGGGCTGCAGTAAGAGCAGTATTATGGGAAGTTAATTGTTGAATAAGTTCCTTTGTAGATGGACTGTCTTAATCAAACTTTCACAGCGTAATTATGTCATTCATATGTGTGTAGTTGCAGAAGCTCAAGTCTCTAGCACTTGAAATAATTTAAATATTAAATATTTAAATATAAATAAATTTTTGCAAATTTAGGGCGTGGCATCCAAAATATAACAAAAATCAAAATTGCAAAAACTCTATATTGTACTAAATCAAAATAAGGAGTCTCTAGCTTTAAAGATGTGCAAGATATAAATTTATAACTGGTTTTCGATTTCGTTTTTAATCGATAACATTAAAACGATAAAAGTTATCGAATTTTTGAAACAAACTCGATCTGCGCGTGCTATACACGAACCTACATAAAAAATTTCTCTAGCTCTTATAGATTCTGAGATCGACGCGTTCATACATACGGACAGACGGACAGACGGACAGACAGACAGACAGACAGGGCTAAATCAACTCAGTTCGTCGCCCTGATCAAGAATATATATACTTTATGGGGTCTGCCACGCCTCCTTCTGCCTGTTACATACATTTTAACAAAACATTATACCCTGTTTTCCCATTTTCAATGGGTTCAGGGTATAAAAATATTTAGAGCATGCAAAAGACTACCAAAATGCGCCAATCTAATTTTGGCGTAAAGTATTTTTATACGACGGACCCAAACATAGAATAAATGGATCGGATCGGATCGGAAAAGAGCTGAAGAACAACGTGAATAAAAAAACAGAAATAACACAGTAAAGCATTGTGGTGGTGGCGTGATTGTATGGGGCCGTATAAGTGCTAGGGGCGTAAGAAATTCGGAAATAATTGATGGACTGATGGACCATCTGATATACATTGATATTTTAAAAACAAAATTGGGTTCAAGTGTAAAGAAGATCGGTTTAACAAAGTCTTTTCATTTTTAACAAGGCAATGAGCCCAAACACATATCACATATTACTGAAATGTACTTAGGTATTTACAACGCCACATAACACTAGGTGCCCGATTTTTATCCTACTTAAGATTCCTGATCTAAATCTAGTTGAACATTGTTACTATACATTGCAAAAAAGATCAGGAATCGCCATACAAGCTAAAAATCTAAACTAATAGTGATTTTAAAAGAGGATTGGTCAAAAATTGGTCAATTACATATAGAAACAAGTTAGAGAGCTCTAGTCGGTGGTATCCTACTAGGAGATCCCCTGAACCATGCGATGAGCCGATATTCCAAACATTCTATGCTTATTTAACATATGTCGGAGCGTCAGAGGTTCGAGCGGGCGACAGCGTGTTGGTGCGTAATGAGAACACGTGTGCGTTGCTGCGTCTTTGAGTAATGCGCAATATGATGGAATTGGGAAGTCCCGTTTTAGCGGGTCGACAGCGTATCGGCGCGTATTGAGTGTGTGTTGGTGCGTCTTTAGCAATGCACCGCTTTAGCGCGGCGACAGCGTTGCGTCGCTGTCGCTGAGTGTGGTTCGGGGGTAGGCTCGAGAGAAATAAGAGACACGAAAGTCAGTTGTGTTTGAGTTCTCAGAGCGACCGAAACTCGCTGCGCTAAACAATGGAAAACAATCCTAATGCTACAACATCAGAAGTGGGATCTGGCTCGCTACCTAATATGCCAAATGATCCATGGCGATCGGTAATGGAATTTGTGAAAGCACTACAATCAACGACGTCAAAAACAGCAACTAGTAAGACAGTTGTGTTGCCGAAATTTAACGCAGATCGTGTTGGCACCGACGCATCCGCGTGGTGTGCTACAGTAAATATGATTCTGGAGGAAAATAACATAAAAGGCAATGAGTTGATGATGGCTTTGAGTGCAGCGTTGGAAGGCAGTGCGGCGCAGTGGCTTTCACAAATATGTTATCCTGACATAAATTGGACCGAGTTTAAGGAACTTTTTGTACAGCGCTTCAGCAGTGTAGAAACACCAGCAGCTATGTATTTGACTACGTTATCAACTTTCCCGGCCGAAGGAGAATGTCTCTCTAATTATGCTAGTCGCATGGTGACAACACTCGTCACTAAATGGCGTGAGATGGATGTGGAAGAGATTGCTGTTTCTGTGACGCTTGCTCACTTGGCTTATATGGATTCCAGATTGCAACGTCTAACTTTTACGTCGAACGTGCGCACTAGGAGTGAACTGCAGACTGAGCTTAAAGCTTTCACCTTCAACAAACGAAAGAAATTTGTACTCGACGAAACCACTACATCTGACACAAAACGGCAGAAGTTGTCTGCAATAAAATGTCATTATTGTAGAAAGTTGGGTCACAGGATGGTTGAATGCAGTGTTAGACAGCAGCAAAATTTTCTTCCCCGTGTTGCAGAGCGTAGCGGCAAGAGCGTGTTTGGTCACCGTCAGCAATCAAATGTAACCTGCTTCAATTGTGGCGAGGTTGGACACATTTCAACCCATTGCAGTAAGCTCAAAAGTGAAAAGGATCCGCATCAGGTGAAACGAGTGCAGCTTTGCAAAGTTGTTGAGCCCAAAGGAGAGATGGTTCATCAAGGCGAGACTTTTACGACAATGTTTGACACTGGAGCGGAATGTTCGTTGATTAAACATAAGATAAGTTCTAAGTTAGTCGGTAAAAGAATTAACAACGTAGTAATGTTGAAGGGTATTGGGAATGACAGCATTTGTAGTACATTGCAAATACTTGGCGTTTTGGGCGATCAGTATTTGGATAGCGACAATGTGATTGGTCGAGAAATACTGTCGCAGGGTTTTCATGTCATTGTGTCACCGGGAAAATTTGAAATTGTTAGACCAAAATCTGTAAACTGTTGTTCAAATGATGATATATTTTCTAAATTGGATACTGATCTTGCCGGCGAAGATAGGGATAAATTAAACGATTTATTGGAAAATTATTCAAAATCTTTTATAAGGGAATTCCTTCTTCTAGAGTCAGTACAGGTGAGATGAAAATTAAGTTAGTAGACCTCAGAAAAATTGTTCAAAAAAGACCATACAGACTTAGTCCAAATGAAAAAGAGTTGGTACGCGAGAAGATTAAAGAACTAGTAGAATGCAATGTCATAAGGCCAAGTTGCTCACCTTATGCAAGTCCTATGATGTTAGTGAACAAAAAGGACGGGTCTCATCGCTTGTGTGTCGATTACCGTGAATTAAATACGAATACAGTCTCAGATAAATATCCGTTGCCTCTAATAGCAGATCAAATAGCCAGACTTCAGGAAGCGAAATATTTCACATGTCTAGATATGGCAAGCGGATACTATCAAATCCCTTTGCATAAAGAGTCAATAGCGCGTACGGCTTTTGTCACTCCAGACGGCCAATACGAATTTTTGTCAATGCCGTTTGGTCTTAAAAATGCACCTTCAGTTTTTCAGCGTACAGTGATGCATACGCTTGGGGAACTTGCAAATACATTTGTAGTTGTCTATATGGATGACGTATTGGTGGTGGCTACAACAAAAGCTGAAGCTTTAGAAAGATTACAGATTACCCTTGATATTCTCACAAAAGCTGGATTTATGTTCAATATTAAAAAGTGTTCGTTTCTCAAGTCGACAGTTCAATATTTGGGATACGAAGTGAGCGCAGCCCAAATTCGTCCAAATTCACTTAAAGTTTCAGCGTTAACTGCTCTACCGCCTCCTCAGTCAGTCTCTGCTTTAAGACAATGTATTGGATTAGCGTCTTACTTTTGGCAATTTATGCAATGTTGTGTTTCATGAAGCCTTTGTATCTTTTGACATCGGAAAAGAACGAGTTTGTTTAGAAGCCAGAACATGAACAAATAAGACAAGAAGTTATTTCTGTACTTACACAGAAGCCAGTTTTAGTTATTTTTGACCCTAAATATCCAATCGAATTGCATACTGATGCAAGTGCTCGTGGATATGGAGCCATCTTGCTACACAAAATCGATAACAAGCCGCATGTCGTTGAATTTTCAGTAAGGCTACTTCACCTGCAGAATCACGATACCATTCTTATGAGTTGGAGACCCTTGCGGTTGTCATGGCTATAAAGCATTTTCGTCATTATTTGATGGGTAGAGATTTTGTAGTTTTTACCGATTGCAATTCACTTAAAGCATCAAGAACTAAACGTGACCTATCTTCCAGAGCACAAAGATGGTGGGCTTATTTACAGTCGTTCTCATTTGATTTGCAGTATAGAGAGGGTAAATGAAAGGCTCATGCTGATTTCTTTTCCAGAAATCTCTCATCCGCTGATGTGATTGATACTTCTAAAGTTCCTGAAAAACGAGTTAATTTGGCAGAGATATCTAGTGATTGGCTTATGGCTGAACAGCAGAAGGATTTCGATATTATCAATATTGTGAACAAACTGAAGCACAATTCTTTTGCCGAGGGCATTGCAAAAACTTATGAGTTGAGAGCAGGATTACTTTATCGAAAAATTCAGAGAAATGGTAGAGGTCGATCTTTGCCAATTATTTCAAGGGCATTCAGATGGTCTGTAATAAATCAGATTCACGAGACAATCATGCACTTAGGTTGGGAGAAAACTTTAGATAAGGCCTATGATTATTATTGGTTCGATGGCATGTCTAAGTATATACGAAAGTTTGTTGAAAACTGTATTACTTGTAAGATGTCAAAGTCATCCTCGGGTAAAATTCAAGCTAGACTTCATCCAATACCAAAGGTCAGCACACCTTGGCACACGATACACATAGACGTAACAAGAAAGTTGAGTGGCAAGTCTGATCAGAAGGAATATGTTGTTGTCCAAGTGGACGCTTTTACCAAGTTTGTTTATTTAACATACACACTTAAGATTTATGCTGACAATTGCATAGGTGCTGTGACATCGGCTGTATCTTTGTTTGGAGTGCCAAACCGCATAATAGCAAACCAGGGTGGGTGTTTTGCTAGCTCTAAATTTAGTGAGTTTTGTTCTCAATAGAAAATAAGTATGCATTTGATTGCGACAGGCGCAAGTAGAGCTAACGGACAGGTGGAACGCATTATGAGCACTTTGAAAAACTTACTGACGGCAGTTGAGGCTAGCAGCCGATCTTGGCAAGACGCATTGGTTGAGGTACAGTTGGCCTTAAATTGTACAGTAAGTCGAGTGACAAAGGCAAGCCCTTTAGAATTGTTTATTGGCAAGGGTGCTCGTCCGTTAGCATTGCTTCCACCATGTGAAACGACACAAGAGGTTGATTTGGCAGAATCAAGAGCTCGGGCAGTGCAAAATATATCAGCCCCAGCAGTATATAGCAAGAAACGGCTTGATAAAACCAATTCTAAGGTTGTTGGATATGAAGTAGGAGATTTTGTGTTGTTAAAGAATGAGGCAAGGCATCAAACGAAGTTAAGTCCAAAGTTTAGGGGACCGTTACAAATAGCTGAATTGTTGGACGGAGATAGATATGTCCTAAGGTCATTGACAAATAACAGAAAATACAAGTATGCTCATGACGATATAAGAAAATTGCCAGAAGGGTATGTACCAGTTGAATTAGAAAGTAGTAATGAGGATTTGAATAATGTTGATAATGAAACTGTTGAAAGAGACAGTATTGAAAAGATTAAGAATGAAACTGTTGAAAGAGACAGTATTAAAACGATCGAGAATGAAACTGTTGAAAGAGACAGTATGGATGCCTGAAGGGGCTGATAAGAAAAGTTGAAAGAATTGGTCATAATGCAAGCACAAGTGCAAAACATAAAGATGATGTAATGTAAAACCAGTTAAGTTTATGATAATAAAAAGGATAGTGAAAAAAGTTGAATTAAGTTAAAGATTAATTTTATAGCAGTTTAAGAACGAAACTAAAAGTTGAAGATAAAATTTTGGATGAAACCCTGAAGCAAAAATAGTTGTAATCAAAAAGGAAAATGTTAATCTTAAGTTACTTTCGAAAATCTATAAATAAAAAAAATGAAGTATGCAGTAAGGCATTTTTGTAAAACTACACGAGATCGTGTTAAGGTCAGGATGGCCGTGTCGGAGCGTCAGAGGTTCGAGCGGGCGACAGCGTGTTGGTGCGTAATAAGAACACGTGTGCGTTGCTGCGCCTTTGAGTACTGCGCAATATGATGGAATTGGGAACTCCCGTTTTAGCGGGTCGACAGCGTATCGGCGCGTATTGAGTGTGTGTTGGTACCTCCTTAGCACTGCACCGCTTTAGCGCGGCGACAGCGTTGCGTCGCTGTCGCTGAGTGTGGTTCGGGGGTAGGCTCGAGAGAAATAAGAGACACGAGAGTCAGTTGTGTTTGAGTTCTCAGAGCGACCGGAACTCGCTGCGCTAAACAATGGAAAACAATCTTAATGCTACAACACATATATATATACAATCAACGTATGCACACACACATACACACACACACATACGCAAGCTACGCGAGCGCTCTGCTGACTGCGCAGTTTACCCAGCTACTGCGCTCCGGCTGCAAAAGAGCTATATTATGGGAACTTAATTGCTGAATAAGTTTCTTTGTAGATGGTCTTTTTTAATCAAACTTTCAAAGTGTCATAATGTCATTTATATGTGTGCATTTGCCAAAACACAAGTCTCTAGTATATGAAATACGTTTTTTGCAAATTTGGGGCGAAGAGGAGAAAATATGATAAAAATCAAAATTGTATAAAAATATATAAAACTAAGTGCAAAATTTGGAGACTCTAGCTATAAAAATGTAGGAGATATAATTTAATTACTTGATTTCGATTTCGTTTTAAATCGATAACATCAAAACGATCAAATTTATCGATTTTTTTAAACAAACTCGATCTGCGCGTGATATACACGGCCCTTTCTACGCAACTATGTATGCTTATTTTCCGATCTCCTCTCTCTCAAATATATTTATTCTCCGCTCTCTTCTCTCGCAAACATATATGAATGTTCGCACCAGCAGCAACCCACAAAAATTGAAATTTTCTCGCTGAGGTCCCATGTCTTCTCTTGCGAGAGTAGAGTATACCAAATTGCAAAATGTTGACATTCCATGATTATTTGTTGAAAGGGTATTAAAGCGTTGAGGCGCATAACGAATAATTTTTTCGCGACGAGCGTGCACACACACTTACAGTCACTTACCGCTACAGTCGCTCACATGTATGAGCATTTGCCTGCCTGTAGAAACATTTTGGGTTTTGATCGATCTTGTCGACATCCAAATCCACTTCACACATATTGTATGTACATGCATTTATAAATACTTATAGCTACATATTAGTTAATTAATTATTAATAAATTAATTACTATAGTAACATTGGGCCATAAATAGTTTCAAATCGAAAAAATCATAGCAGTGCTCTAACTAAAAAGTTTATTTAATTCTGTGAAATATATCAGGTAATATTAGGTAGATAAAAGCTCATTTGACAGTCACTCTACAATTCAAACCATACAAAACAAGTAAGAACGTTGCAGTCGGGCGCTACCGACTGCGGAATACTCATTCACACCCACACAGATCACGCCAATTGCCACGCCCACAATTGGTTTTTATACTCATTCACAAAGTGAAATGAGTATATTGGTTTTGTGCAATGTCCGTCACGCTGTCCGTCCGTCTATCCGTCTGTCCGTCCGTCCGTCTGTCCGTCCGTCCGTCTGTCCGTATGAACGCAAACCATTTGCACAGTTTTGAAGCTAGAGAGTTAAAATTTTGAATATATACTCGTGTATACCCTCGAATTATAAAGTGTCAAGATTTTCCCGATACGCCCACTAGGGGCGTGGCAAATCGGAAAATGCATTTTTTGATATCTCAGAAACACTACTTCTAGAAGCGCTAGAGACTTGCAATTTGGAATGTAGACTCGCGTTGACAACTCAAGATGAAAAAAATATGGCGGATATATCTACGCCCATTGGGGGCGTGGCAAATCAGGTAAAACTGTATCTTCTACAGTTTTAAAGCTAGAATGCCCAAATTTGACACGTAGGTTACTGCTACGATCTTATGAAGATCGAATAAAAATTATATATCCACGCCTACTAGGGGCGTGTCAAATCGGATCTGACTATATAGTGATTTTTCAAATTCTGTAATATTTTGAGCATTATGAATGCTAGAGACTTGAAATTTGATATATATACTCGGGTTGACAACCCAAGATGAAAAAGATGTGGCGGATTTATCTACGCCCATAGGGGGCGTGGAAAAACGCAAAAGCTTATAGCTCCTACAGTTTTAGAGCTAGAAGCTTCAGACGGTTGAGTTACTGGTGAGCTCCTCTATCGATGACCCAAAAATAATTTTAACGCTCCTTTTGGGGCATGCCCGGTTAAAAAATACCCTGTAATTTTCGCATTTTTTGAGCGTAAGCATCCAAATTTCACACTTACGGTACCCTTCACTACTTCTAAGAACTGGCCAAAAATTATAGGTCTACGCCCACTGGGTGCGTGGCAAATCGGGAAAAGCTGTATGATTTTCCGAGTCTCAGTGAGAAAATCAACATTTTATGACTATATTACTGCTGATCTCCTCTATTGATTTCCAAAAAATTATATATGTACAAACCAACTGTGGGCGTGGCAATGGGCGTGATCTGTGCGGGTGTGAATGAGTATCCCGCAGTCGGTAGCGCCCGACTGCAACGTTCTTACTTGTTACATATTGTAAAGGTGCAAATCTGGCCGGGTGCACACAAGAATATTTGTTAAGTGCGGGGACGGAGACTTAAGGGAGGGGAAAGGGAGTCATTTTGGTTAGTACAAACTAGTGCTCGCAAAAGATCTAAGCGGGCAACCGAGAAGCGTAACCAGGCGTCTGCCGGCGCTCTCAAGGTTACCTGCTTGCGTTGGAGTCGGGGTTATCCGCACGACAAAACGGGACTTTGCCTTGTCTCTACTTTGGTTAGCTTCTACTCTTGAGACAGTAGAACGGCCGGCCGAGGAACAAGTGCAGCGTCGCCACTGACGTTTTTTCTATGCCGTTTTTTTATGCCGGGGTTATCCACGCGGCGAACGGGACTTTGCCTCGCCCAAACTACTGCTCAAAACTACTTTCGATTAGTAGCAGCCGCCAACGGGGTTCACCACGTCGACCGGCACGCAATTTGTTAAAGTTGCGTTTTAGTCGGCTTTGTTAAAATAAATAAATCAGATGGGTTAGATTATCTAATTTTTTTATTATCATTATTTTACACCTTTTTTCTTATTATACCTTGGCTGCCGGTCGAGCCCTGCCGTACCGGTCACGTGTCCAGATAACCTTCTTTTCCTGTCAGCGGCGCCCTGCGCTCGCTAATCTTTTCTTTTTGCGACCGTCTTGGTCGCGTGCCAAAAACTAATTAATCTTCTGCCCTTAATTCTACCACGATCGAGCAGCCCGATCGCTTCGGCGACGCAAGTCAACACAGCGTTCGCTCCTCACGGTGGAGCTTTCACCACGCTGCGCAGAGTTGCATCGCCGATCGTCGGCGCGCACTCGAACCGTTACATTTAAATTCGCTCCTTGCGTACATACAACTTAAAACTATGTTGCGCTCCTTCCGTCTTATTTCTAACTTAAAACTATTTATGATTACTAATTACCTAACTAAATATATACATATGCAATGTGAGGCGGCTACTCTGGCAGCCGCCTTACAATATATAATTTTTTGGAAATCAATAGACGAGATCACCAGTAACAGTCGACATAAAATTTTGATTTTCTCTAATGTATAGTTTATACAATTTTGATTTTTGTCACATTTTGGATAACATCCCCCCTCTCCTTCCCTTCCCCCCAAGCTTGTAAAAATATATCAAGTACTAGAGACTTGTGCTTTGGATACTATATATATATAAATGATATAATCTCGCTAGAGCTTTCTAACTTGTTCATCTTGGGTTGTCAACCCGAGTACATATACCACGTTTCAAGTCTCTAGCTTTCTTAGTGCTCAAAATATTACAGAATTTGAAAAATCACTATAGAGTCAGATCCGATTTGATACGCCCCTATTAGGCGTGGACAGTAGTAGCAGTAACCTACGTGCCAAATTTGGGCGTTCTAGCTTTAAAATTGTATAAGATACAGATTTAGCCGGTTTGCCACGCCCCAAATGGGCGAAGATATATCCACCATAGCTTTTTCATCTTGAGTTGTCAACACGAGTCTACATTCCAAATTGCAAGTCTCTAGCGCTTCTAGAAGTAGTGTTTCTGAGATATCGAAAAATGCATTTTGCGATTTTTCACGCCCCTAGTGGGCGTATCGGGAAAATCTTGACACTTTATAATTCGAGGGTATACACAAGTATATATATTTCAAATTTTAACTCTCTAGCTTCAAAACTGTGCAAATGGTTTGCGTTCATACGGACAGACGGACAGACGGATGGGCAGCGTGACGGACATTGCACAAAACCAATATACTCATTTCACTTGTTGAATGAGTATAATTACCAAACTACTAAATCGCGACACACTCGACAATTTCTACAGGCAGCTAAAGTTTCGCATACAGGCACACAAATGCTTATACATGTGAGCGACTGTAGCGGTAAGTGACTGTAAGTGTTTGTGCACGCTCGTCGCGAAAAAATATTCATTATGCGCCTCAACGCTTTCATACCCTTTCAACAAATAATCATGAAAATGTCAACATTTTGCATGATCATGGCAAACGATTTCAACAATTTGGTATACTCTACTCTCGCAAGTGAAGACATTGGACCTCAGCGAGCAAATTTCAATTTTTGTGGGTTGCTGCTAGTGCGAACATTTATATATATTTGCGAGAGAAGAGAGCGGAGAAAATATATTTTGAGAGAGAGGAGATCACGGAATAAGCATACATAGTTGCGTAGAAAGGCTTTGCATATAGATTAACCATTTCGGCTGAGCGCTCGCAGCGCAATGATTTTGCAGTCATATATGTTCTATGCTCGAAGCTAACCAAAGCGAATCGAACTTAGTCTTGCAACTGGGGTACGTCCGCAAAAAGGTTGACGTGTTGAAAACGCTTGATCGAGTTGTCCTATTTATGTGTTATATGGTTAGTGGTATTACATTGTTTTAAACATTCGCACAGTTGTGTCGAATTAAATAAACAGTCACGATACTAATTCACTGGACTCTTTGACGGAATTACTTAGAGGCTTTGACCTTGCTTAGGTTCTGCATTACGCCGACCTAGAGGAACTATCATAGACCCTGAGCAGTTAAATATAGTCCTGAATACAGCGATTAACGCTGCGTTGAATGCCCAAAAGATAGGCTTTGCCAAAAATAAAATACAAGAAATAACAGATCGCATAAGCAATACGATGGTCACCCAACCAACTATCAAAGTGTATGGTATAACGTGTGATGAACAGTTCGAACGCGGTCAAGTCTATCCCAGAGTTTAATGGCATACAACAGCAATATGTACCTGGGCGCCAACCAGCAAAAGCTGCCTACGAGCTCTGTAGTAGCTTTAATGGAAGCCCCCACCACTATCAGCCGGAGTTAATCTTAAGAAATAAAATTAGGGGTCAGGCAGATCACACATCAGCGTCATTTAACACAAAATTAAATTTCGACGCTATCATAGACAGACTGGATTTCACTTATGCGGACAAGTGTCCTATACATTTGATCGAACAAGAAATGGTAACCCTTAGACAGGGTATTTCGATGAGGTTGAAAAGAAGCTCTCACTCCTCACGAACAAAACTATTATCTCATATGACGTGGCAATTGCCAGTCATATAAACGAAAAATACAAGTCAGACGTACTTGGATTTTTTTTCTCCGGATTTAGAAAAGGTTTAATCGATGAGCCATTTGCAGCTCAGTACAGTAGTTTGCCGGCCGCACTTGCGCTAATACAAGAGGTTGAAGCTAATCATGATAGGTATGCTTTTGCGGCAAATTATGCCAGAAGCCTGGAGGAAAAAGGAAAATAATCAACAAAAACAATTTCAAAGACAGAATGACCAATGGTAACTGAGGAAAAAACCCTTACGTTAAAAATGAACAGGGGGATAAGGCTCGGCAAGATCCAACAGAGACAACAGAAGGGCCAATCAAGCGACTCCTCGCGGTCTGCCCAGAATGGAGGTCCAAAAGGCCAAAACACATCTAAAAAGCACTCTGATCAAAGGAGGCAAAGGGTAATCTATTTGCCTCAAGATGATCAAGCGAAAAATATGATAAATCAGCCAGGGCAGCAGCTTCGGATATCGATAGCGATGCTGAGTCAGAGACTGCTACCGTTCATACAGAAAGAAGTAGCAGGGGTGCCGGTGAAATTTGTTATCGATATAGGAGCATCAAAAAATTACATTAGGCCAAGCAATCGGCTAACAGATGTAATCAGATGTAAAAAAGCGTTGACCATACACGGCTCTAATGGCATAACTAAAAATGTATGTTGACCATGTTGGGTTAAATAACTCCATTCTCTTCATTAGAAAAGCCTGTCTCCTTTCGATGAAATAATTGGTCTAGATCTGCTAACGCAAGTCAGCAGGTTGCTTAAAGGACAATTGAAAAGATCCTTTATCATAAGGATAAGTGCACCAACGTCAATTTCACTAAAATACACGCACCAGACCCACTTTTGAGAAAATGTTACAAGGAAGGTCTATGGCTTTTGCAGATTCTAACGAATCTCTGCCATACGATTGTCGGTACCATAAAAACTGTCCACGACGACCCATTCACACAAAACCGTACCCATACCCAGCAGGCTTGGCAATCTGCCAACAATTTGCCAACAAAGAGATTGGAGGATCTCTTAAAAAACGGTATTATTAGTATATCCAAGTTCCCATACAACAACCACCCCATATAGGTAGTTGACACGAAGGGCACTGACGAATTTCGTGAAAAGAAAAACCGCCTGGTCATTGAATTCAGGAAGCTAAATGAAGTTACAGTGTCTGATAGCTTCCCCATTCCAAGTATCCCAATGATATTAGCAAACTTGGAGCAAGCCAAATATTTCACGACATTAGATTTGAAGTCAAGCTATCATCAGATCACCCTTGCAGAGCTAGACGGTCCCAAAACATCATTTTCCGTTAACGGAGGTAAATATGACTTTTGTAGTTTGCCATTTGTATTGAAAAACGCTGGAAACTCTTCCAATGAGATATCGACGACATATTGCGCGATCAGATTGGAAAGTCGTGGTGCGATTATGACGATGACGAAATAGCTTTCTCAAAAAATGAAGAAGATCACGTCAGGCACATGGACTTGGAACTGGAAAAACTTCTAGGGGCCAACATGAGAGTAGTACTAGAAAAATCATAGTTTTTTTTTTAACAAGCGTCGAGTATCTTGGTTTCGCTGTGACCAGCGAAGGTGCAAAATCAGACCTCGAAAAGGTCAAAGCCATCCAAAAATACCCTGAACTAGAAAACCTTTATGAGTTACGCTCATTTTTGGGACTGCCGAGTTACTATAGGTGTTTCATAAAAGATTTTGCATCAATAGCAAAGCCTCTCTCCGATATACTTAAGGGGAAAAACTGCTGACTGCGCAGTTAGAGCAGCGATTGAGCATGGACTGCGTTCATAGGCTTTATTATAGGAAATTAAATGTTTAATAACATCTCTTGGAGATGGGCTTTCTTAAGCTGAGTCAATATATTCCTATCCGTCTGTCCGTCCATCCGTATGTGTGAACGCATCGACCGCAGAACCTATAAGAACTATGGACTTAACATTTTATGTAGGTCCGTACACGCGCCGATCAAATTTGTTTCAAAAGTACGATAAGTCTTATCGTTTTAATGTTATCGATAAAACGAAATCGGAATCCAGTACTTGAATTATATAATATATATGTATATATATATAATATATCGTACATCCTTGGAGCAACTAATTCTTTTTGAATTAGTTTTATATAAATTTGATATAATTTTGATTTTTGTTATATTTTGAATACCGGTTCGGTTCTTTTTATACTCATTCACAAAGTGAAATGAGTATATTGGTTTGGTACAATGTCCGTCGATTACCCAAAAATAATTTTTACGCCTCATTTGGGGCATGCCCGCCTAAAAATACCTTGTAATTTTTTTAATTTTTTGAGTGTAAGCATTTCACATTTACGTTACCCTTCACTACTTCTAAGAACTGTCCAAAAATTATGTGTCTACGCGCACTGGGGTCGTGGCAAATCGGGAAAAACTGTACGTTTTTCCGATTCTCAGTGAGCAAATCAAAATTTTATGACGATATTACTGCTGATCTCCTCTATTGATTTCCAAAAAATTATATATTTACAAACCAATTGTGGGCGTGGCAATGGGCATGATCTGTGCAGGTGTAAATGCATCGATCTTACTTGTTTATGTTGCTAATCTACTCAACTTTGAACACTCATATTTACCTTTTAAGTTCATATATTCAAAAATCTACCATCTATCAGATGTTATTATATAAATGGCAAATTATTTCCTTCACTATTTTGTTGTATTTTTTTTTTGCCATGCTCTGCCGGTAGAGGCCCTGCTGTGCGACGGTGAAAAGAAAGAATGCTTTATAGGAAAGAATATTTACATCAGACATTAAGCGCTTGCTACAATAAAATGCCATTTTTGTGGAAAACTAGGCCATAAAATCGTCGATTGCAGAGCTAAACAACAACAAAATCTTTGTTCGCATACTATTGACCGTAACGGTAGAAACACAACTGGAAAATATCAAAAATCAAATGAAACCTGCTATAACTGTGCTGAGCTTGGCCACATTTCAACACATTGCGTGAAGACCAAAATGACAAAAACAAGGTGCATCAGGGGAAAAGAGTAGAGCTTTGCGGCGTCCTTGAACCCAAAGGAGAAATGGTACATCAAGGAAAGATTTTATGATGTTTTTGATGTTGAAAGGTATTGGAAATGATGCTCTTTGTAGTACATACTACAAATACTTAGTAATGTACAAATGAATAATAATTATATTTTTCCTTATATTTAATGTTTTAGATAGTGAATTTTTTAAGAATTATATTGTTATTCGTAGAGAAATATTATCCTGTGGTTTCAATGTCATGTCGTCAGGAAAATTTGAAAATGCTAGGGCAAAAATTGTAAGCTTTTGTTCAAATTATGAGACATTCAATAAGTTGAACACTGATCTTGTTAGGCTAATACAAATAAATTGAATTATTATTAAAAACGTACTCAAAATCTTTTATTAAGGGGATTCCTAACTCTAGAGTTAGTTTGGGTGAAACGAAACTTATATTGATATATCAAAGAAAGATTGCCCAATGTCACAAAACCTAGTTGCTCACCTAATTCAAGTCCCATTATGTCTGTACAAACCAAGAACGGCTCTTATAGCTTGTATATTATCGCGAATTAAGTTCCAGTACAGTCTGATGAACACGGCTTACCAGCTACATCGGATCAAATATCTAGACTTCATGGAGATAATCTATTTTTTATACACCATAGAAAATGGGAAATCAGGTATAATGTTTTTGTGGAAATGTATGTAACATGCAGATGGAGGTGTGGCAGACCCCATAAAGTATATGTTGCAGCAATTAAGATTATTTTCCATTATTTAGCGCAGTGAGTTTCGGTCGCTCTCAGAACACAAACACAACTAACTCTCGTGTTTCTTTTTCTTCTCGAGCCTACCCCCGAACCACACTCGGCGACAGCGACGCAACGCTGTCGCCCCGCTAAAACGGTGCATTACTGTGAAATATCTAAAGACGCACCTACACACACTCAATACGCGCCGACACGCTATCGACCCGCTAAAATGGGACTTCCCAATTTTATCATATTGCGAAATACTCAAAGACGCAGCAACGCACACTGTTACTACGCACCGACACGGCGCCATTATGTTCGAACTAACCACGCTCTGACATATATATATTCTTGATTAACTCAAAAAACTGAGTCGATGTAGCCATGTCCGTCTTTTCGTCCGACCGACCGTCCGTCCGTCCGTGTGTACGCAGCAATCTCGTAAGCCACAAAGGCCAGGGAAATTTTCAATGTATTCTCGTATATGCAATGCGACTTTATCTTTTTTTCCAATAACTTATCCGGTTTTTTTAATATCGATAAAAATCGATAGGTTGACTTTGACTGGGAATGTTGTCTATTCGCTGGGTTCGGGGGTCGAGCATTCTCGACATGGTGAGCGGATATTACAAAATCGCTCTGTTTGAAGAGTGTTCAGGCATGAACATAAAGAAATAGCCGAAGATCATAAACATGTAATCTACGCACTCACGACTAGGTTGAAGTACGTAGAAATGACAAGGGTCACACATGTAGAATCTATAAATAGGCTAAGTACACAAACATTAACGCTGAGCCTTACAAACTCTGCGATAAGTTAAGAGTACATAAACACCAACGCTGAGCCTTACAAACTCTGCGATAGACTAAGAATAGATAAAGACCAACGCTGGGCCTTACAAACTCAGCAATAGATAAGCTAGATTTAAGGGTTAAAATTATGCATGAGTCAGTATATAAATACACTGGCTCAGAAGAATAAAATCAATATACTACTGATCACCAACACAGCAAGTCTATTCAAGGAGCTTAGAGCTTGTATCACCCCAGATGGTCAATATGACTCTTTGTCTATTCCGTTTGGGCTCAAAAATAAGCTTTCAGTTTTCCAGCGTGCAGTGATGCAAGCTCTTGGAGCCGTTGCAAATACATTTGTGGTTGTTTGTATGTATGACACATTTGTTGTTGCTTCAACGAAAAGTGCCTTTCTTCTGCTTGAGCGCCGACAACTGCTTTGATTGGCCGCTCAAGTTGTTATCTTCCCTACTCTCGCGCTTCAGTCACTCGTCCGCCTCGGCATGAAATTCCTCACAGCACTCGCTCTCCACCACGGAGCTTTTTTCGCGCTGCGCAGGACTGCATTGCCGATCGTCGATAGCTTGCGCGCCCAAGCCGTTGATTTTTTTAAATTTAAACGGTTGTTTGAAAATCTCTTAACTCATTTTAATGTTTGCGCTTCTTGCGGCTTGATATTACCTTACAACTACTCGCCGGAGTTTTGGTCGTGGGCACGCGTTGATCGCCCCCTTCGCCTAGGACGTCTGGACCTACCCGTCCAACCTCCCTCGGCCAGTCATCGCTCCGCGAGGTGGGGATCGATCAACACCCCCTGGTTATTGACCGTTCCCGGCGTGTAGCTGATACTGGTCCGTGGAAATACGCTTTCCCGGACTACCTCCTACCGCGCTCCATCAAAACGTCGCCCAAATAGGGGTCCTTTCTCCTCGTCGCTGGTCACAGGCTCTAATCTGGCGACTCCGGCGGAGCTTTCTTCACCTCTCCTCGTCCACAGTCTTCGTCCTTTCTTTTCCGACCATCCATTCTTTTCCCGCACCGCGGCTGCTGGAGCGGGATTGAGGACGAAGGGACAATTTTCCCTGCCATCATCCCACTCTCGCGGCGCTGACTGCTCGCCCTTGTGCGTCGCACCAGTCCTCACTAGCAGTCCCGGCCCTGCCTCGGATCGCCGCGCCGACCATGCGCCTGCGCACTGGAAAACAAGTCGGAGTCGTCACTGCCAACATCTTCTTCGTACGTTTCCCTCATTTCGTTTCCTCTTCTCCGTCCATCTCTTCCTCGCTGCGCACTTCTCCTTCGAGGTCCATTTCATCGCCTCGGCCTATTTCGGCCTCTTCCTCGCTTAATTTCAAAAATTAATTTATTTAGTGAAAGTTTGATTAGGAATGTCCATCTACAAAAGCAGTTGTTAAACATTTAATTTCCCATAGTAAAGCCTATGAGCGCAGCCCTCGCTCAGTCGCTGCTCTAACTGCGTACTCAGCAGAGCTCGTGCTTATGCGTGCGTGTGTATGTGTGTGCATGTATTGCTTTTATGTATATGTTAAATAAGCATAGAATATTTGGAGTATCGGCTCTTCGCAGGTCAGGGGATCTCTTAGTCGGGTACCACGGACTAGAGCTTTTTTACTTGTTTTCCAATAACTTATCCCATTTTCTTAATATCTATAAAAATCGATAAATTGACTTTGTTCTTGTGTACCGTAAGAGCTATTGACTTCAAATTTACTGCTTAGATCCGTGTAATGAATACGGAGATTTTGTATTTTTTGGATTTCGGAGGCAATCCCCCTTTGCCAGAAATTTGCTGAAAACGTATGTGCTTTGACAAATACACACACATAAATGACATAATCACGCTCTGAAAGTTTGACTACGAAAGCCAATCTACAAAAAAAGTTATTAAGTATTTTATTTCCCATAATATAGGTATTTTGCTGCCCAAGCGCAGTCGCTGCATTACCTGCGCGTGCTTGTGCATATTGCGTATTGCGTGTTGCTCGTAATATTTGTATATGTAGAGTGTTGGGAATATTGTCTATTCGCACTGTTCAGGGGATCTCCTAGTCGAGCAGTCTCGACTAGAGAACTCTTACTTGTTATGTTTAGGCATGGTGAGCGGATATTACCAAATCGCTCTGCATGAAGAGCTTACACTCGGATGAGCATCAGCGAGCCATGCAACCTCTTCGCCACGTTTGTCGTCGTGATATAGACGGTATGGAGGAACGGCGGTGGACCCAGTTCCTGTCTCGGATCGCCGCGCCGACCATGCGCCTGCGCTTCGGGAAACGGGACGGAGTCGTCACTGCTAACATCTATGACGTACACCGGCTCGTCTTCGGGTACCTCTTCTTCAACGTCCATGCGTTCCGCTCCTTTCGTTTCCTCTTCTCCGTCCATCTCTTCCTCGCCGCTCACTTCTCCTTCGAGGTCCATTTCATCGCCTCGGCCCATTTCGGCCTCTTCCTCGCTTAATTTTAAAACTTAATTTATTTAGTTACTATTCTATTTCTCTAATTTGCATATCTCTGCTTCCGGTGCGGATAACAAGCTACGGATGTTATTACTAAGGTTAACTTATATTTGTACAATTCGGGGTGTTAATAAAGTTATAATTAGAAAAGGGGTAGAGTTATTAAAAAAAGTCCATTAGACAAGTCGGGGGAATTAGTAATGCGGTGTTCAGGTTCACGTTAACCAACTGGCTCACATCCTTAGTTACAATACGGCGGACGAAACGCAGAAGTGCTTTAAATATGCGGAGTATCGCCATCGATGTCACTGCTGTAATCGCCGAGTCTCCACTCGCCGTTCGTCATTCCAGCGCTGTTATCTTCGGCTCCCATGTCGCTCTCGTTGCCGTCCTGGTGGAATAATTTCAATTGTGATATGTTGGCCACCCTCCGCTTACGTTGCCTTGCTTTGCGAGACGCACGACGTTGGAGGAGATGAACTTGACGACCCTGTGGGGGTATCAAACTTGGGTGCCAACTTCGCAGCAAACCCCTCCGCCGCATTAGAGAGTTGGTGCTGCCGCAACAGAGCCGACGACCCTATCGTGGGTTTTCACTCCCGTCGACACAGGTTATAGTGACGTCTTTGGTCCCTCGAAGCCCGCTGTAAATTGCTACGAACTATTGTGAAGATCTCTATCATCTCCCCTCCTTCGTATTCGGGCTTAGTTCCATCGTTGCCGATCCAGGGGTGACCTCCTCGTATAATCCCGTGGAATCCGTAGCACTGGGATTGACAGCAAGCGTTATCTCGGGTAGCAGTTCGAACTTTAATGAACCTCGATGAACGACACTATCATAGTTTTCACTATGCGATTCGGAACTCCAAATCTGCGCAAGATACGCTTTCGAAACACCACTTGTAGGAGCGCGGTCGTCGCTCTTCTCAGAGGTACCAACTTCACCCACTTAGCAAACAATTCTTGAAACACCAATAGCATGGTATTTCCCCGTTCCAAACGCGGCAAGCGACCCACAAAATCGGCACGCAGCATCTGGCCGCCTGTTTTTTGTTGCTCGCTCTTGAATTTTTGGCATGTTTCTCACCGACTCACGTACTTGGCGGCGTCTCGAAACATGCCCGTCCAATAATATCTTAATGCCAACCTGGCTGGCGTTTTCCTCACGCCTTGATGTCCAGCCGTGAGAGCGTCGTGGCATTCTCGCAGCACCCTGCCTTGGAAGGGTGGCTCTTGGCGATCCTTTCGCACATCCTCGAAATCCATTTGCAGGGGAGCTTCGCTACCACTGCTTGTTGACAGGTCGTCACCACGTCGAAATTATAGGCCTCGACGTAGCATCGCATCTTTCTGATTGCCCATACGATTGCTAGGCACTCCTTCTCTGTAGCCGAATAAATCACCTCCGCCTCCAGCAACTTGCGACTGGCGTACGCTATCACCCGCTCCTGATCCTCGACTGTCTGTGTCAACTGACCCGAGACGGGCGCCGTCGTCAAGTTCTCCTTGAGTTTCTGAAAGGCCTCCTCCTGTTCCTCACCCAATGCCCACTTGTGGAACTTCTTGAGGAGTGACATCATTGGCTGGACCAGCGGTGCGAAGTTCTGCACGAACCGTCGGTACCAGGATGCCATCCCCAAGCATTGCCGCAACTCTTTTAGATTGGTAGGAGCTGGCAGTCTCTGTATCGCCTCTACCTTTGTCGGATCGGTGCAAATTCCTTCTCCGCTGATCACGTGTCCCAAATTCGCCAGCCTTGCCTGAAGAAACTGCACTTCTTTCTGTTCACCTTGAGGGTTGCTGCCCTCAATCGACGGAACACCTCCGTTAAATTAGCCACGTGTTCTTCTTTTGTGGCTCCCATCACCACGATGTCGTCCACATAGGCAAATGCATGGGGCTCCATTTCGGATCCGATGACCGTATCCAGCGTTCTCTGGCACCAGGCGAATGCAAGCCAAATGGCACCACTTGCTATTGGAAAAAACCTCTTCCGGGGACGGTGAATGCCATACACTCTCTAATATCCGTCGTCATGGGGATCTGCCAGTAACCGCTCTTGAGATCTAACAAGAATATGACGGCAGACGTTCCCTGGTCCCCGAAATCCTTCCCTCGTGGGCTATCGACTCCAGTTTCTTCACTCCTGTGTCCTCACGCCGCACCTCCTCCATCAGATCCTTCCGCGATCGAGCTCGTCGTCGAGCAGGCGCCTCCCGTTCTCCAGACGCGCTCTCTATCGACACTACCCGCTTGTCGAATGGCGACTCCACTTCTGCCAACGCCTTCTATTGCTTTATCGCAGGCTCTCCACTCGGCACTCCTGGGTTCAATCCTCTCTTCTCTACGTCGAACGAGCATCTCCTGTCCTCCAGATGTGGTGCCTTCTTTCGACGCCTCTAACGCAGGGGACGGCAACTCCTTTCCGGCCTGTATCTCCTTCGTCCTCATCACCAATTCTGCGCGGCCACAGCACACCGTCGTGACTATGGCACACAGAAAATCCATTTCCAAAATCACGTGGCATGGTCGGCATGATGAGCACTGTCATCCGAACTGCTTTCCCGGCGGGACTCACGTAAACTCTCATCATCCTTTACACCTCCAATGATGATCCGTCAGCTAACCTGATTCGTGACTGCATGTCCTGTAGATCTCCTTGAATCGCCCTCCTGCTCACGCAATCTTCACTCATGAAGCAACGCTTGGCTCCCGTTTCAATTGTGACGTCCATACGTTGATCCGCAATCTCCACCCTCGCGACGATTCTCCCCTCTTCGACCACTAACGGTCTCCTCTCTTTCGCGGCTGGTTAGTTGACGCCGCTCCGACCCTGCGGAGAGCGCCCCTGTCCGTTTCCCTCGTCTGCACGATAGCAGCACTCTTGTGCTCCGCCCCGTCTTCCCACAACGGCGGCAAAACAACACCTGAACGTTGGGACAATCCCTAGCGAAGACCCGGCGCGGATCAAACCCAGATCCGGTATCCTGTGTCATCATCCGATGAACCGCCTCGAATGTTCGGCCCCGACTCTGCCGGACGGTATTCCGCCGGCTGCGAGCGGAACAGGTTGTTGGGCCGACTCTCCACTGGTTTCGTGCAGGCAGGTTTCATTAGGAAAGCTGTGACGCTCTTTTCTAGATCCTTACTCTGTTCCAGCACATTCTCACACTCTGCCGCTATCTGAGATAATTGAACGAGAGACGTAAAGTCATGGCGTCTCATATACAGTCTGTACTCAGGGGCGACGTCTTTGTACACCCGGTACAGCTTCTGAGCCAAACTATAGGCTGCGTGACGTATTATCAGCGTAATCTCCACTAAACACTCCTTAAAGCTCCCTCCTCTCCGCTGCCGACGCGATCTTATCTGGTCTTCGAGACTCTCGTCTAGCGGCTTTGTCCACGAGCACCTCGCTCACTACCCTAGGCATACGGTCGAGATCGATATATACATATATATATAATATGTGCTACTAAAGTCACCGTACCCCTGATACATTTTCGCAAAACACGCTCTAACTTCGTCATATTTTTTTGTAAAATAAAAAGATTTGATACAGGTTTATAAAATAATATATAAGCTACACAGCAGCATTTAAATATTAGTTAAATTTTTTTTAGTCTAATATTATTACTAAGCAAGTAAGAACGTTGCAGTCGGGCGCTACCGACTGCGGAATACTCGTTCACACCCGCGCAGCTCATATAATTTTTGGCCAGTTCTTAGAAGTAGTGAAGGGTACCGTAAGTGTGATTTTGTGTGTTGGATTTGGATGCTTACACTCAAAAAATGCGAAAATTACAGGGTATTTTTTAGCCGGGCATGCCCCAAAAGGGGCGTAAAAAATATTTTTGGGTCATCGATAGAGAAGCTCACCAGTAACTCAACCATCTAATTTTCAAGCTTCCAGCTCTTAGATATATCCGCCATATCTTTTTCAGCATGGGTTGACAACGCGAGTCTACATTCCAAATTACAACTCTCTAGCATTTCTAGAAGTAGTGTTTCTGAGATATCGGAAAATGCATTTTCCGATTTACCACGCCCCTAGTGGGCGTATCGGGAAAATCTTGACACTTTATAATTCGAGGGTATACACGAGTATATATTTCAAGTTTCAACTCTCTAGCATCCAAACGGTTCAAATGGTTTACATTCATACGGACAGACGGACGGACATCGTGACGGACATTGTACAAAACCAATTTACTCATTTTTTTACTTTGTGAATGAGTATAAAAAACTACTATTTATATAGAGACGGAGAGAGAAGAGATCGTCCCCATAAAGGACGAGCGTTCGCAGCGCCCTGATGTAGATATTGCACATTTTCGTTGCTCGAACCTAAAACTATGCGGCCCGAGTGATACTGACTTTTGTGGGACCGCATGGTCAATTTTTTTTTGCGGGAATAGAGTTTGTTCTCGTTGTGCCTTCTATGTGTTGTAATGTTAGTGGCTAAAATAAAGCTCTGAAGTAATCGAAAAAGCCATTACATTTTGTTTTCATATTCCGACTGACGATACCTTGACGTAAGTCGGGAGTTTTAAAAGTTACATTGACAGCTACAAAAGGAGATTTCAATCAGTATATAAATATTTTCCATATGACGTTTTCGGTACTTTAGGGAAATTAAGCTGCTACTTCTGGTATCAAATGGATGGGATAAACAGTCCAGACTGTAAAAATAAACGAATCATTTGTTTTGGACAAAATGACGATCACTTACTTGCAATCACAAAAGACTTTTCGACAAACTTAGATAATTTGGAAAACGATTTGGCCTATGCAATTACAGCACATAGTATTCCAACATTAACTACCGAGGAGCAGATCAAACTTGATACATTTTTGACTTATGTAAACAGCACTTTGTTTTGGATGTACCTTAAACTACAGGGCTCTGATATAAAGAAGGTATTTTCAATCATTATTTCACTTTCTAAATTATGACACATAATATCGAATCAATTGCTAATATTTATGACTACAATTTCCAATCAATGAATGTTTAAGGAATGACAAGACATGATTTATAATTTAATTGTGATTAATTTTGCAATTAAGTGTTAGTGTAGTATTTCTAGTAGATTTAGAACATTGCATGCTTAAATTTTTGGTTTTATTTTAAACATACCATATACAGTTTGTCAAGAAACACTTTACACTGAGAAAAAAATACATTTATTTACTTAAGATGCAAAAATAATAAAAATTTATATTCAAGTACTCGAAATTTTTTTGATGCTAAGCTGTTTAATAATTAATTTTAAGTTTAACTATCAAAAACAGATAGCAAAACTTAAAGTGTGTAACAGAATAAACAAAAAAAACTAAGATTACTCACTTTTCATGCTGTCAAGAAACTGTTTAAACATTGCGTTTTCGGATTCGGTTTTGCTCTAATTCTTGGAAACAACGGGGCTGTTCTGCGATCTATGCTTTTTGCGTCTCTTAATACATGTTTATTTTTGCATATCTTTCAATTTGGTTGTGAATTTTGGCTAAATACTCATCTAAAAGTGAATTATTTTAAGTTTAATAATGCCTGGCATAAGAATAAGTTTTGATGTGGGCCAACTAATTTATTATAATCAAACAGTTGGGAAAATCTGTTTCAGAATTAGTTCAAGAGTTATCTGTATCTAAGAAAACAATTTAGAATGTTAAAATCACGCGGAAAACGAAGGCAGACTTGAAGAAACGGGCACAGGTGGGAGTAAAAGCAAGATTTACAGTCGGACAGAACGTTTAATTAAGCGGAAGATTGACCCAAATCGGGAAATATCAGTACGGACACTTGCCGACGACCTTAAGGAAGAATGGGAATTAGATGGGTCACTTAAAACAGTACGCTAGGTCACCATACGGCATAGGTACACTTGAAGAGTTGCACGAAAGAAAACGCTGCTTTCATCGGTAAATGAAGAAAATCGCTTAATTTTGGTTACAACTGTTACAGTACTGCATTTCTTTTGTTTCTTTGTAAAAATGAAGTTTGAAGTCGTGGGCGTGTGGGCGTGGCAATGGGCGTGATCTGTGCGGGTGTGAATGAGTATTTCGCAGTCGGTAGCGCCCGACTGCAACGTTATTAATTGTTTTTATTTACTTTTGAATTTTTTTTGTCTTTAAAATTACACTTTGTTGTGATTTGTTTAATTTAGCCATCAGGCTTTGTTGTTATTGTGCAAGAAGTAGTCCACTGTGCTTTGAGCTATTTTGAAGGTGTTTCTAATTTGAAAGTTTTGTCAGCATCGCTAATTGTTTTGTTACATCTACATCTACTTCTTGGCGCTCTCCTCTTTTATTTGGTTTCTTTTTACACTTGTTAGTGCAAATGTGTTAGTGTTATCACTCACAATCATACTTGAGTTGTTTGTATTTCTCACTAATTTAACTTCGTTTTGTGCAAGAAACTCTCGCTGATTTTTGCTCACCCGCTCTTTATCAGCTGTTTGTTGTTAGACCCGCTCTCACAACTCACTAATCCTCTCCTTGTTTTTTCTTTCTATTATTTTCTTTTGATCTGTTTCTTACGTTTCGGTTGCTTAACCCCAATTGCCAATATGACATGCTGCAAAAATCATGCAATATTCGGCAAGTAGCTGATTCTGCACAAATGCAATTTGTTAGTTGCTGGTTGTGTAAGAATATGATGCACACAAAGGTTGCTGGCCTCACCGGACGGGACTACGACAAAATCATGTCCACTGCCAAAATTGGTTGTGGTGGTTTACGCTGGTCGTGTCCAATTTGCTTGGAAACACAATTAAATTTTTTCAAGATGTACAATTCAGTGCGAGTTAAATTTTTAAAACAGTAATATATCTAAACAGTGATCTAGTGACCTAGAAGCTGGTGAAAATTTATTAAATCGGTACAACTTTGATACTCCACATTCTCAAATTGCGACTCCATCTCAGTTGGTACCCCCTTTCGTACCAATATCGTCTCCTAATTTATTAGTGCCTTCCTCACCTTGCCCTGACTCGTTATTAGTTCCAATTGATCCTATTGACTTGTCGGACACACCTGTTGCTAGTGTTATAATAGACACTCAAGAGCCTATACAGGTCCCACTCAAAAAACTAAAAGCCTCCCCGAATATTGCTCAAGCAACGAAAAATATTCCGGCCTCTTCTTCCACTCTTTCTATACCTACTTTATCTGTCGTTTCTCCTCGAAAGCAAGTTTTCCTATCTAGACTTTCTTCTGACACGACATGTGAAGCTATATCTGCTTTTATTTCTAGTAAATCTGCAGCCAATGTTTTTATTTCGAAGTTCAATTTCGCGACTCCTCGTGAAATTGCTTCATTCAAAATCAATGTGCCCTCTGAATTTTTCACAACTATATGTGACACCAAATTTTGGCCACCTAATGTTGTTGTGCATGAATTCAAACACAAGAACCGAAATAGGTTGTCTCCTATATCGTTAAATCCTACTTCGGTTCAATCTTCTTCTAATATTGTACCAAAAAACTAAATTTTTGCACAATGTTCTCCGCAACTGACTTTGATAAATCAAAACGTTTTCGGCTTAAATTCTAAACACAGAACACTATACAGTAGTAGTTTTTGTATAAATTCTGAAATTATTGCTCTCACAGAAACGTGGCTAAGTCCGAATGCTTATAATAGTCAGATTCTTTGGTCTTGCAACAGATTGGTCTCCTTTATATAAGTAAGTTGACATTAATTTGGCAACAACTTGTTCCTATAACACTTTAAGCTCTATTCTAGATGAGTGTGTTCCTATGTGTCTCCCTATGCCCGTTTCAAATGAATCCCCCTGGTTTACTTAGACTCTTTCTAATTTAAAAAATATTAAGTCTAAATATTTTTAAAAATTTAAAAAGTCTGGTTCGATTGTAGACTGGTCTAAATAATTTAATATTTTAAATTCTCGGTGTTATGAGAATTACCTTTTTCGTAGCAAAAGGCAGTTTGTTCGTGATCCTAAGCAATTTTATTCATTCGTAGACATGAAGCGTAAATCTTCTAGTTTACCTCCTTCATTATACTCATTCACAAAGTGAAATGAGTATATTGGTTTTGTGCAATGTCCGTCACGCTGTCCGTCCGTCTGTCCGTCTGTCCGTATGAACGCAAACCATTTGGACAGTTTTGAAGCTAGAGAGTTGAAATTTGGAATATATACTCGTGTATACCCTCGAATTATAAAGTGTCAAGATTTTCCCGATACGCCCACTAGGGGCGTGGCAAATCGGAAAATGCATTTTCCGATATCTCAGAAACACTACTTCTAGAAGTGCTAGAGAGTTGCGATTTGGAATGTAGACTCGTGTTGACAATCTGAGATCAAAAGTTATGGCGGATATATCTACGCCCATTGGGGGCGTGGCAAATCGGGTAAAACTGTATCTTCTACAGTTTTAAAGCTAGAACGCCTGAATTTAGCACGTAGGTTACTGCTACGCTCCTATGAAGATCGACCAAAAATCTATATATCCACGCCTACGAGGGGCGTGGCAAATCGGATCTGACTATATAGTGATTTTTGGAATTCTGTAATATTTTGAGCACTATTGATGATAGAGACTTGAAATTTGGTATATATACTCGAGTTGAAAACCCAAGATGAAAAAGATATGGCGGATATATCTACGCCCATAGGGGGCGTGGCAAACCGCAAAAATTAGATGGTTGAGTTACTAATGAGCTCCTCTATCGATGCCTCAAAATTTTTACTTCTAAGAACTGGCCAAAAATTATATGTCTGCGCCCACTGGGGGCGTGGCAAATCGGGAAAAACTGTACGTTTTTCCGATTCTCAGTGAGAAAATCAAAATTTTATGACGATATTACTGCTGATCTAACTCTATTGATTTCCAAAAAATTATATATGCACAAACGAATTGTGGGCGTGGCAATGGGCGTGAGCTGTGCGGGTGTGAATGAGTATTCCGCAGTCGGTAGCGCCCGACTGCAACGTTCTTACTTGTTTTTCCTTGGATTGGACAAAACTTTTAATGATCATGGTTCCTCTGATCTTTTTGCAGATTTTTTCCAATCCACTTACTCCTCAGTATATCCCTATACCACTTCATAACCTTACTTAAATTCTGCAACTAATATTATTATTGCTTCTAATGTTTCCCCTGCTTCTCTGGTTTCAGCCAATCAACTTTTTCTCCTGGAACTGATAATATTCCCAGTTGTGTAATTAAAGAATGTAGTGGTTCCCTACAGTCATCATTACTAAAACTATTTAATTTGTCTCTGGAAACCTATGTTTTTCCGTCTATTTGGAAAGAGTCTTTCGTCATCCCTCTATATAAACAAGTAAGAAAGCCTTGTCCGGAGTACCCGACAAGGAGATCCCCTAAACCCTGCGAAGAGCCGATATTCCAAACGTTCTACACTTCTTTTAATGTGTATACATTACGAGCAACACATACACACACACGCATACACATACGCACCCACTCATAAGCACGCGCTCTGCTGACTGCACAGTTAGCGCAGCGACTGAGCGTAGGCTGCGCTCATATGTTTTACTATGGGAAATTAAATGTTTAATAACTTCTTTTGTAGATGGATTTTAATCAAACTTTCAGAGCGTGATTATGTCACTTATATGTGTGTATTTGCCAAAGCACAAGTCTCTAGTCCTTGATATACGGTTTTTCAAGTTTGGGGGGAGGGAAGGAAAGGGGGGATGGTATCCAAAATGTGACAAAAATCAAAATTGTATAAACTCTACATTATACTAAATACAAAATTTGGAGACTCGAGCTCAAAGGATGCGAGAGATATAAATTTATAACTGCATTTCGATAAGGTTTTAAATCGATAACTTTAAACCGAGAAAATTTATCGATTTTTTTAAACAAACTCGATCTGCGCGTGCTATATAAATTCAAGTCTATAACTCTAATAGATTCTGAGATCGACGCGTTCACACAGGCGGACAGGGCTAAATCAACTCAGCTCGTCGCCCTGATCAAGAATATATATACTTAATGGGGTAGGCCACGCCTCCTTCTGCCTGTTACATACATTTTAAAAAAACCATTATACCCTGATTTCCCATTTTCAATAGGATAAATGAAGTCAAAAGTGTTTTTGGCTTTATTAAATGCTGGGCAGAAGAGTTCAACGATCCCTTTATAACTAAACTACTTTATAATTCGCTGGAACGACCTATTTTAGAATATTGTTCGATTAGTCTCCACAGCATAAATTGTATTAGGATCGTATTGAATCGGTCCAGAAACCGTTTCTACTCAATGAAATCTAAACTGGTGCTCCAATCTCCGTTTAGATCGGATTATTCTTTGCATAGCTCGTTTCACGTTTTATGCGTTAATAATAATAAATGTTATTATAATAAATGTTATCACATATTTTCCTCAAAACCCTTCCTACCGTTAAGTTAATCCTTTGCTTTTAGGTCACCTTAGGGAAATTACACACAGTGCCCAGGAGTGAACTGGTGCATCAATTTGATGACCTGGCAAATCTCCCGCATTGTGTAGCGATTTCCCAATCATTTCTATTATTTTTTTCTCTCTACTCTCTACTAATTACACTCATTCACGAAGTGAAATGAGTATATTGGTTTTGTGCATTGTCCGTCAGGCTGTGCATCCGTTCGTCTGTCCGTATGAACGCAAACCATTTCCACATCATTGAAGCTAGAGACTTGAAATTCGGACTATATACTCAAGTATACCCTCAAATTATAAAGTGTCAAGATTTTCCCGATACGCCCACTAGGGACGTGGCAAATCGGAAAACCCATTTTCAGAGATATCGTGGAAATACTATTTCCAAAAGAAGAGATAGTTGCAATTTGCAATGTATACTCGTTTTGATAACCCTAGGTTAAAAAAGCTATGGCGGATATATGTACGCCCATTAGGGGCTTGGCAAATCGGGTCAAACTGTATCGTCAACAGGTTTAAAGCTAGAACGCCCAAATTTGGCACGTGAGTTACTGTTACGATCACATAAAGATCGACCAAGAAAATAATATGTCCACGCCTACTGGGGGCGTGGCAAATCGTATCTGACTATATAGTGATTTTTCAAATTCTGTAATATTTTGAGCACTATTGACGCTAGAGACTTGAAATGGTATATAAGCTCGGGTTGACAACCCAAGATGAAAAAGATATGGCGGATATATCTACGCCCATAGTTTCGTTGCAAACCGTAAAAGCTTAGAAGAGCTAGAAGCTTCAATTAGTTAATTAAGTTACTAGTGATCTCCTTTATCGATGACCCAAAAATAATTTGTACACCCTTTTGGAGCCTGCTCGACTAAGAGATACCCTGAACCCAAACAATCCCAAAATTCAATTCTTATTTTGCATACACATACAAATATTGCTAGCAACACGCATAATCACGCGCTCTGCTAACTGCACAGTTTACACAGTGACTGTGCTTGGGCTGCTATATGCCTATATTAGTTCTCTAGTATTTGAAATACGTTATTTGAAAAAATTTTTTTTGGCGAAAGGGGCGTGGTATCTAAATTCCAAAAATAACAAAATCTTCGTATTCATTTCACGGATCTAAATAGTAAATTTGAAGTCTCTAGCTCTTACGTTATAGAAATACGAAGTAAATTGATCGATTTTGATCAATAATAAGGAAACGGGATGAATATCGAAAATCAAAAAAAAACTCGTGCTGCGTAGGACATACCCGAGTATACGCTGAAAATTTCATTTTCATCTCTAGCTTTTGTGGTGTACGAGATCGCTGCGTTCATACGGACGGACGGACGGACAGGGCTATTTAAACTCAGCTCATCGAGTTGATCAAGAATATATATACTTTATGGGGTCTGCCATGTCTCCATGCCTGTTACTTACATTTTAACAAAAACAATAATACCCTGATTTCCCATTTTCAATGGGTTCAGTGTATAAACAGATAGACTATAAAGTCTTCATTTCATTAATCCATATAAAAAACGAAGTCAAATTATAGATTTTTATCAATAATAAGAGAACGGGATGAGCTATTAAAAAAAAGGATAAGCCCGTATTGTGCATGGTATACACGAGTATACATGTTAAGATCTCTAGCTTTTGTAGTTTACGAGTACGCTGCGTTCATACAGACGGATATGGCTATAGTGACTCAGCTCGTCGTCCTGATCAATAATGTATATTGTGAGGAACAATATAGCAAGCACGTAGAGTATGTATGTATATATACAGATATATGTACTTGCAAATATTGTTCCACACAGCGACGAAAGTACGGTAGGATCGGCCCTCGCGACTTTTAAGGGTCAGAGTCCGAGTTAGTCCATCTCTGTCGCTCCTACGAATTCAGCGATTGGTTCGCCTGGCTTACACGACGCCCATCGGCGACCGTTGGCTGAAGTACCGTTTGTGGCTTCGAGAAAGTAGTGTATGCTTTCACTCGTAGGCCAATAACGGTGCTTTGGCCAATGAGAGGCTGCCACGCAAATTGGCGCGATTTGGCGTCGCGCGATATCAGGTGATGTTGCCGACACGAGTGGCAGACAGGCCCCGCTCTGCGCCGCTGAGAGTCAAAGAAAGAGGGAGAGTCAGTGAAAAGTAAAGTGAAAGTAAATGTAAATGTGTCAAGTATCAACGCTAGTAAAAAGTGGTCAGTCAACGGACATCTTGGGTCAGTGATATCGAAGGACATCGGTATCAAGGACTTCAAGTGGAAAAGGACATCGTTGGAAAGTCACAGGATATCTACGAGGGATATCCCTGACGCCTATTAAGGACATAGGCCAACCCATGAAGGACACAGGAAGGGCATCAGCTGCCACCAACAAAGTCATTGGTGCAGCACGGCTGAGCATAGTGGCAGATCCTGGGACATTAGTAAGGTAACATTCGCGTAGGTGTGGAAAAGAGTGTGTGGCTGTAGCTTGAGCTGATCTCAGGTGTGCATACGAGCGAATCCAACAGTAAGAGTCACTGTAGTATCTGAGCGAACCACAGGAGTATACAGTGCGGATCCTTGTGTCAGCTGGAGTGCTCATGCGAATCCAAAAAATTAACTAGTTCAAGTGCGTCTATTCTAGTGACCAACAAAACGGTGCCTTTAAAAAAAAAATTTTGTAATATAATTTTTTCGAATTGTATACTTGAAGAGTCATTAAATAACCAAGGTTTTTGTATTTTAATTTTTTCCAATTGTTTTTATGCCCTGAACCTGAACCCATTGAAAATGGGAAATCAGGGTATAATGGCTTTGTTAAAATGTATGTAACAGGCAGAAGGAAGCGTGGCAGACCCCATAAAGTATATGTTGTAGCATTAAGATTGTTTTCCATTGCTTAGCGCAGTGAGTTTCGGTCGCTCTGAGAAGTCAACCACAACTAACTCTCGTGTCTCTTATTTCTTTCGAGCCTACCCCCGAACCACACTCAGCGACAGCGACGCAACGCTGTCGCCGCGCTAAAGCGGTGCATTGCTGTGAAATATCTAAAGACGCACCAACACACACTCAATACGCGCCGACACTTGTCGACCCGCTAAAACGGGACTTCCCATTCCATCATATTGCGCAGTACTCAAAGACGCAGCAATGCACATGTGTTCTTATTACGCACCAACACGCTGTCGCCCGCTCGAACCTCTGCCGCTCCGACATATATATATTCTTGATTAGCTCGATGAGCCCTGTTCGGCTGTCCGTATGTATGAACGCGTCGATCTCAGATTTTTCTTTTTAAGGTTCTTGTATAGCACGCGCATATCAAGTTTGCTTCAAAAAATCAATAACTGATCGTTTTAATGTTATCGATTAAAAACGAAATTGAAAACCAGCTATAAAATTATGTCCCGCACTTCTTTCAAGCTAGTCTCCAAATTTCGCATTTAGTGTTTTGTGTATTTTATACAATTTGATTTTTATACTCATTCACAAAGTGAAATGAGTATATTGGTTTTGTGCAATGTCCATCACGCTGTCCGTCCGTCTGTCCGTATGAACGCAAACCATTTGCACAGTTTTGAAGCTAGAGAGTTGAAATTTGGAATATATACTCGTGTATACCCTCGAATTATAAAGTGTCAAGATTTTCCCGATACGCCCACTAGGGGCGTGGCAAATCGGAAAATGCATTTTCCGATATCTCAGAAACACTACTTCTAGAAGTACTAGAGAGTTGCAATTTGAAATGTAGACTCGTGTTGACAACTCAAGATGAATAAACTATGGCGGATATATCTACGCCCATTGGGGAAGTGGCAAATCGGGTAAAACTGTATCTTCTACAGTTTTAAAGCTAGAACGGCCAAATTTGGCACGTAGGTTACTGCTGCGATTCTATGAAGATCGATTAAAAAACTATATGTCCACGCCCACTAGGGGCGTGGCAAATCGGATCTGACTATATAGTGATTTTTCAAATTCTGTAATATTTTGAGCACTATTGATGCTAGAGACTTGAAACTTGGTATATATATTCGGGTTGACAACCCAAGTTGGAAAAGATATGGCGGATATATCTACGCCCATTGGGGGCGTGGCAAATCGGGTAAAACTGTTTCTTCTACAGTCTTAAAGCTACAATGCCCAAATTTGGCACGTAGGTTATTGCTACGATCCGATGAAGATCGATTAAAAAACTATATGCCCACGCTTACTAGGGGCGTGTCAAATCGGATCTGACTATATAGTGATTTTTCAAATTCTGTAATATTTTGGGCATTATGAATGCTAGAGACTTGAAATTTGGTATATATACTCGGGTTGACAACCCAAGATGAAAAAGATATATATACGTTCTACGGGGGCGTGGCAATCCGCAAAATCTTATAGCGCCTACAGTTTTAGAGCTAGAAGCTTTAAAATGGGATGGATGAGTTACTGGTGAGTTTTTCTATCGATGACCCAAAAATAATTTTAACGCCCCTTTTGGGGCATGCCCGGCTAAAAAATACCCTGTAATTTTCGCATTTTTTGAGTGTAAGCATTCAAATTTCACACTTACGTTACCCTTCACTATTTCTAAGAACTTGCCAAAAATCATATGTCTACGCCCACTGGCGGCGTGGCAAATCGGGAGAAACTGCACGGTTTTCCGATTCTCAGTGAGAAAATCAAAGTTTTATGACGATGTTAATGCTGATCTATTGAGTTCCAAAAAATTATATGTGTACAAACGAATTGTGGGCGTGGCAATGGGCGTGATCTGTGCGGGTGTGAATGAGTATCCCGCAGTCGGTAGCGCCCGTCTGCAACGTTCTTACTTGTTATACCCTGAACCCATTGAAAATGAGAAATCAGGGTATAATGTTTTTGTGAAAATGTATGTAACAGGCAGAACGAAACATGGCAGACCCCATAAAGTATATATATTCTTGATCAGCTCGATGAGCTGAGTTGAAATAACCCTGTTCGTCTGTCCGTCCGTCCGTCCGTCCGTCCGTTTGAACGCAGCGATCTCGTAAACCACAAAAGCTAGATATCTGAAATTTTCAGAGAATATATAATACTCGTCTGTAGCCTACGCAGTACGGGTTTTTTTTTTATTTTCGATAACTCATCCCGTTTCCTTAATATCGATAAAAATCGATAACTTTTCTTCGGTTAAGCATACCGTAAGAGCTAGCGACTCCAAATTTACTGTGTAGATCCGTGTGATGAATGCGGAGATTTTGTAATTTTTGGAATTTGGATACCACGCCCCTTTCGCCAAAAAAAAAAGTTCAAAAAACGTATTTCAAATACTAGAGAACTAATATAGGCATATAGCAGCCCAAGCACAGTCACTGTGTAAACTGTGCAGTTAGCAGAGCGCGTGATTATGCGTGTTGCTAGCAATATTTGTATGTGTATGCAAAATAAGAATTGAATTTTGGGATTGTTTGGGTTCAGGGTATCCTTAGTCGAGCAGTCTCGACTAGAGCACTCTTACTTGTTTGGTATGGCAGGCTCCAAAAGGGTGTACAAATTATTTTTGGGTCATCGATAAAGGAGGTCACTAGTAACTTAATTAACTAATTGAAGCTTCTAGCTCTTCTAAGCTTTTGCGGTTTGCCACGCCACTATGGGCGTAGATATATCCGCCATATCTTTTTCATCTTGGGTTGTCAACCCGAGCTTATATACCATTTCAAGTCTCTAGCGTCAATAGTGCTCAAAATATTACAGAATTTGAAAAATCACTATATAGTCAGATACGATTTGCCACGCCCCCAGTAGGCGTGGACATATTATTTTCTTGGTCGATCTTTATGTGATCGTAACAGTAACTCACGTGCCAAATTTGGGCGTTCTAGCTTTAAACCTGTTGACGATACAGTTTGACCCGATTTGCCAAGCCCCTAATGGGCGTACATATATCCGCCATAGCTTTTTTAACCTAGGGTTATCAAAACGAGTATACATTGCAAATTGCAACTATCTCTTCTTTTGGAAATAGTATTTCCACGATATCTCTGAAAATGGATTTTCCGATTTGCCACGTCCCTAGTGGGCGTATCGGGAAAATCTTGACACTTTATAATTTGAGGGTATACTTGAGTATATAGTCCGAATTTCAAGTCTCTAGCTTCAATGATGTGGAAATGGTTTGCGTTCATACGGACAGACGAACGGATGCACAGCCTGACGGACAATGCACAAAACCAATATACTCATTTCACTTCGTGAATGAGTGTAATTAGTAGAGAGTAGAGAGAAAAAAATAATAGAAATGATTGGGAAATCGCTACACAATGCGGGAGATTTGCCAGGTCATCAAATTGATGCACCAGTTCACTCCTGGGCACTGTGTGTAATTTCCCTAAGGTGACCTAAAAGCAAAGGATTAACTTAACGGTAGGAAGGGTTTTGAGGAAAACATGTGATAACATTTATTATAATAACATTTATTATAATTAACGCATAAAACGTGAAACGCACCAGTTTAGATTTCATTGAGTAGAAACGGTTTCTGGACCGATTCAATACGATCCTAATACAATTTATGCTGTGGAGACTAATCGAACAATATTCTAAAATAGGTCGTTCCAGCGAAATATAAAGTAGTTTAGTTATAAAGGGATCGTTGAACTCTTCTGCCCAGCATTTAATAAAGCCAAAAACACTTTTGACTTCATTTATCCTATTGAAAATGGGAAATCAGGGTATAATGGTTTTTTTAAAATGTATGTAACAGGCAGAAGGAGGCGTGGCCTACCCCATTAAGTATATATATTCTTGATCAGGGCGACGAGCTGAGTTGATTTAGCCCTGTCCGCCTGTGTGAACGCGTCGATCTCAGAATCTATTAGAGTTATAGACTTGAATTTATATAGCACGCGCAGATCGAGTTTGTTTAAAAAAATCGATAAATTTTCTCGGTTTAAAGTTATCGATTTAAAACCTTATCGAAATGCAGTTATAAATTTATATCTCTCGCATCCTTTGAGCTCGAGTCTCCAAATTTTGTATTTAGTATAATGTAGAGTTTATACAATTTTGATTTTTGTCACATTTTGGATACCATCCCCCCTTTCCTTCCCTCCCCCCAAACTTGAAAAACCGTATATCAAGGACTAGAGACTTGTGCTTTGGCAAATACACACATATAAGTGACATAATCACGCTCTGAAAGTTTGATTAAAATCCATCTACAAAAGAAGTTATTAAACATTTAATTTCCCATAGTAAAACATATGAGCGCAGCCTACGCTCAGTCGCTGCGCTAACTGTGCAGTCAGCAGAGCGCGTGCTTATGAGTGCGTGCGTATGTGTATGCGTGTGTGTGTATGTGTTGCTCGTAATGTATACACATTAAAAGAAGTGTAGAACGTTTGGAATATCGGCTCTTCGCAGGGTTCAGGGGATCTCCTTGTCGGGTACTCCGGACAAGGCTTTCTTACTTGTTTATATAGAGGGATGACGAAAGACTTTTTCCATATAGACGGAAAAACAGAGGTTTCCAGCAAATAAAATAGTTTTAGTAATGATGACTGTAGGGAACCACTACATTCTTTAATTACACAACTGGGAATATTATCAGTTCCAGGAGAAAAAGATGATTGGCTGAAACCAGAGAAGCAGGGGAAACATTAGAAGCAATAATAATATTAGTTGCAGAATTTAAGTAAGGTTATGAAGTGGTATAGGGATCTACTGAGGAGTAAGTGGATTGGAAACAAGTAAGAGTGCTCTAGTCGAGACGGCTCGACTACGAGATACCCTGTACCCTGCGAAGATCCAATCTTCCCAACATTATATGCTTATTTTACATATACAAATATTGCGAGCAACGCACACACACACACACACATGCATACACACGCACGCATAAGCATGCGCTCTGCTGACTGCGCAGCTGACGCAGCGACTGCGCTTGGGCTGCAATATGCCTATTGTATGGGAAATTAAATGTTTAATAACTTTTTTTGTGGATGGACTTTCTTAATCAAACTTGCGCAGCGTTATCATGTCATTCATATGTATGTATTTGCCAAAGCACAAGTCTCTAGTATTTGAAATACGAATTTTGCAAATTGGGGGCGAAGGAGGCGTGGCATCCAAAATCCAAAAATGACAAAATGTCCGCATTCATTACACAAATCTACACAGTCTCTAGCATACTCTTACGGTATGCTTAACCGAAGAAAAGTTATCGATTTTTATCGATAATAAGGAAACGGGATGAGTTATCGAAAATCTAAAAAAAACTCGTACTGCGTAGGCTATAGACGAGTATTCTCTGAAAAATTCAGATATGTAGCTTTTGTGGTTTACGAGATCGCTGCGTTCATACGGACGGACGGACGGACGGACGGACGGACGGACGGACGGACAGACGGACAGGGCTATTTCAACTCAGCTCATCGAGCTGATCAAGAATATATATACTTTATGGGGTCTGCGATGTCTCCTTCTGCCTGTTACATACATTTCACAAAAACATTATACCCTGATTTCCCATTTTCAATGGGTTCAGGGTATAAAAATCTGCAAAAAGATCAGAGGAATCATGATCATTACAAGTTTTGTCCAATCCAAGGAAAAACAAGTAAGAACGTTGCAGTCGGGCGCTACCGACTGCGGAACACTCATTCACACCCGCACAGATCACGCCCATTGCCACGCCCACAATTCGTTTGTACACATATAATTTGTTGGAACTCAATAGATCAGCATTAACATCGTCATAAAACTTTGATTTTCTCACTGAGAATCGGTAAATCATACAGTTTCTCCCGATTTGCCACGCCTCCAGTGGGCGTAGACGTATAATTTTTGGCCAGTTCTTAGAAGTAGTGAAGGGTAACGTAAGTGTGAAATTTGGATGCTTACACTCAAAAAATGCAAAAATTACAGGGTATTATTTAGCCGGGCATGCCCCATAAGGGGTGTAAAATTTATTTTTGGGTCATCGATAGAGAAGCTCACCAGTAACTCAACCATCTAATTTTAAAACTTCTAGCTCTAAAACTGTAGGAGCTATCAACTTTTGCGGTTTGCCACTCGCCCTATGGGCGTAGATATATCCGCCATATCTTTTTCATCTTGGGTTGTCAACCCGAGTATATATACCAAGTTTCAAGTCTCTAGCATTCCTAGTGCTCAAAATATAGCAGAATTTGAAAAATCACTATATAGTCAGATCCGATTTGCCACGCCCCTAGTAGGCGTGGATATATAGTTTTTTAGTCCATCTTCATAGAATCATAGCAGTAACCTACGTGCCAAATTTGGGCATTCTAGCTTTAAAACTGTAGAAGATACAGTTTTACCCGACTTGCCACGCCCACAATGGGCGTATATATATCCGCCATTGCTTTTTCATCTTGAGTTGTCAACACGAGTATATATTCCAAATTGCAACTCTCTAGCACTTCTAGAAGTAGTGTTTCTGAGATATCGGAAAATGCATTTTCCGATTTGCCACGCCCCTAGTGGGCGTATCGGGAAAATCTTGACACTTTATAATTCGAGGGTATACACGAGTATATATTCCAAATTTCAACTCTCTAGCTTCAAAACTGTGCAAATGGTTTGCGTTCATACTGACAGACGGACAGACGGACGGACGGACAGCGTGACGGACATTGCACAAAACCAATATACTCATTTCACTTTGTGAATGAGTATAATGAAGGAGGTAAACTAGAAGATTTACGCTTCATGTCTACGAATGAATAAAATTGCTTAGGATCACGAACAAACTGCCTTTTGCAACGAAAAAGGTAATTCTCATAACACCGAAAATTTAAAATATTAAAATTCGATTTGGCTATGGAATATTTAGACCAGTCTACAATCGAACGAGACTTTTAAAACTTTTAAAAATATTTAGACTTAATATTTTTATACTCATTCACAAAGTGAAATGAGTATATTGGTTTTGTGCAATGTCCGTCACGCTGTCCGTCCGTCTGTCCGTCTGTCCGTATGAACGGAAACCATTTGCACAGTTTTGAAGCTAGAGAGTTGAAATTTGGAATATATACTCGTGTATACCCTCGAAATATAAAGTGTCAAGATTTTCCCGATACGCCCACTAGGGGCGTGGCAAATCGGAAAATGCATTTGCCCATATCTCAGAAACACTACTTCTAGAAGTGCTAGAGAGTTGCAATTTGGAATATATACTCGTGTTGACAACCCAAGATCAAAAAGCTATGGCGGATATATCTACGCCCATTGGGGGCGTGGCAAATCGGGTAAAACTGTATCTTCTACAGTTTTAAAGCTAGAACGGCCAAATTTGGCACGTAGGTTACTGCTGCGATTCTATGAAGATCGATTAAAAAACTATATGTCCACGCCCACTAGGGGCGTGGCAAATCGGATCTGACTATATAGTGATTTTTCAAATTCTGTAATATTTTGAGCACTATTGATGCTAGAGACTTGAAACTTGGTATATATATTCGGGTTGACAACCCAAGTTGGAAAAGATATGGCGGATATATCTACGCCCATAGGGGGCGTGGCAAACCACGTTTCTGTGAGAGCAATAATTTCAGAATATATACTGTATATAGTATATATAGTAGTAGTTTTTACTGTATAGTGTTCTGTGTTTAGAATTTAAGCCGAAAACGTTTTGATTTATCAAAGTCAGTTGCGGAGAACATTGTGCAAAAATTTAGTTTTTTGGTACAATATTAGAAGAAGATTGAACCGAAGAAGACTTTAACGATATAGGAGACAACCTATTTCGGTTCTTGTGTTTGAATTCATGCACAACTACATTAGGTGGCCAAAATTTGGAGTCACATATAGTTGTGAAAAATTCAGAGGGCACATTGATTTTGAATGAAGCAATTTCACGAGGAGTCGCGAAATTGAACTTCGAAATAAAAACATTGGCTGCAGATTTACTAGAAATAAAAGCAGATATAGCTTCACATGTCGTGTCAGAAGAAAGTCTAGATAGGAAAACTTGCTTTCGAGGAGAAACGACAGATAAAGTAGGTATAGAAAGAGTGGAAGAAGAGGCCGGAATATTTTTCGTTGCTTGAGCAATATTCGGGGAGGCTTTTAGTTTTTTGAGTGGGACCTGTATAGGCTCTTGAGTGTCTATTATAACACTAGCAACAGGTGTGTCCGACAAGTCATTAGCAATCGGAACTAATAACGAGTCAGGGCAAGGTGAGGAAGGCACTAATAAATTAGGAGACGATATTGGTACGAAAGGGGGTACCAACTGAGATGGAGTCACAATTTGAGAATGTGGAGTATCAAAGTTGTACTGATTTAATAAATTTTCACCAGCTTCTAGGTCACTAGATCACTGTTTAGATATATTACTGTTTTAAAAATTTAACTCGCACTGAATTGTACATCTTGAAAAAATTTTATTGTTTTTCCAAGCAAATTGGACACGACCAGCGTAAACCACCACAACCAATTTTGGCAGTGGACATTATTTTGTCGTAGTCCCGTCCGGTGAGGCCAGCAACTTTTGTGTGCATCATATTCTTACACAACCAGCAACTAACAAATTGCATTTGTGCAGAATCAACTACTTGCCGAATATTGCATGATTTTTGCAGCATGTCATATTGGCAATTGGGGTTAAGCAACCGAAACGTAAGAAACAGATCAAAAGAAAATAATAGAAAGAAAAAACAAGGAGAGGATTAGTGAGTTGTGAGAGCGGGTCTAACAACAAACAGCTGATAAAGAGCGGGTGAGCAAAAATCAGCGAGAGTTTCTTGCACAAAACGAAGTTAAATTAGTGAGAAATACAAACAACTCAAGTATGATTGTGAGTGATAACACTAACACATTTGCACTAACAAGTGTAAAAAGAAACCAAATAAAAGAGGAGAGCGCCAAGAAGTAGATGTAGATGTAACAAAACAATTAGCGATGCTGACAAAACTTTCAAATTAGAAACACTTTCAAAATAGCTCAAAGCACAGTGGAATACTTCTTGCAGAATAACAACAAAGCCTGATGGCTAAATTAAACAAATCACAACAAAGTGTAATTTTAAAGACAAAAAAAATTCAAAAGTAAATAAAAACAAGTAATAACGTTGCAGTCGGGCGCTACCGAATGCGGAATATGTACGTTTGTAAATATATCAATATCAATCAATAGAGGAGATCAGCAGTAATATCGTCATAGAATTTTGATTTTCTCTCTGAGAATCGGAAAAGCGTACAGTTTTCCCGATTTGCCACGCCTCCAGTGGGCGTAGACACATAATTGTTGGTCAGTTCTTAGAATTAGTGAAGGGTAACGTAAGTGTGACATTTGGATATTTACACTCGAAAAATGTGAAAATTACAGTGTATCTTTTAGCCGGTCATGCCCCAAATGGGGCATCAAAACTGTTTTTGGGTCATCGATAGAGGAGCTCATCAGTAACTCAACCATTAAATTTGTCTTCTTTTTATACCCTGAACCCATTGAAAATGGGAAATCAGGGTATAATGGTTTTATTAAAATGTATGTAACAGGCAGAAGGAGGCGTGGCAGACCCCATAAAGTATATATATTCTTGATCAGGGCGACGAGCTGAATTGATTTAGCCCTGTCCGTCTGTCCGTCCGTCTGTCCGTATATTTGAACGCATCGATCCGTAGATCCGTGTATAACACGCGCAGATCGAGTTTGTTTCAAAAATTCGATAACTTTTATCGTTTTAATGTTATCGATTAAAAACGAAATCGAAATCCAGTAATTAAATTATATCTCCTATATCTTTATAGCCAGAGTCTCCAAATTTTGCAATTAGTTTTATATATATTTTATACAATTTTGATTTGTATTATATTTTGGATACCACGCCCCTTTCGCCCCAAATTTGCAAAAAACGTTTTTCACATACTACAGACTTGTGCTTTGGCAAATATATACATATGAATGACATTATCACGCTCTGAAAGTTTGATTTGGAAAGTCCATCTACAAAGAAACTTATTCAACAATTAACTTCCTATAGTATAGCTCTCCTGCAGCCCAAGCGCATTCGCTGCATAACTGCGCAGTCAGCAGAGGGCTCGCTTATGCGTGCGTGCGTATGTGTGTGTGTGTGTGTATGTGTTTCTTGTATATATATGGCTCATCGCAGGGTTCAGGGGATCTCCTAGTCGGGTACCCCCGACTAGAGCTTTCTTACTTGTTTCTTTCTCTAAAACTGTAGGAGCTATAAGCTTTTGAAGTTTGCCACGCCCCCTTAGGGCGTAGATGTATCCGTCATAGCTTTTTCATCTTGGGTTGCCAACACGAGTCTACATTCCAAATTACAACTCTCTAGTATTTCTAGAAGTAGTGTTTCTGAGATATCGGAAAATGCATTTTCCGATTTACCACGCCCCTAGTGGGAGTTTTGGGAAAATCTTGACACTTTATAATTCGAGGGTATACACGAGTATATATTCAAAATTTCAAATTTCTAGCTTCAAAACTGTTCAAATGGTTTGCGTTCATACGGACAGACGGACGGACATTGCACAAAAACAATATACTCATTTCACTTTGTGAATGAGTATAAAAACAAGTAATAGTGCTCTAGTCGAGACTGCGCGATTAGGAGATCTACTGAACCCTGCAACGAAATTATTTTCCAATTATTCTATGCTTCTTTCATACAGTATACATATATCATCAGAGAGAGTTCTTAGTTAAAAGTGTTTGACGTGGTTTGTTAGTGCTCCGTAATTTTTTCGCTGTGAACATGATTTGTCAGTTGGCACAATATTTGGAAAACTTCATTTTTACAAAGAAACAAAAGAAATGCAGTACTGTAACAGTTGTAACCAAATTTAAGCGATTTTCTTCATTTACCGATGAAAGCAGCGTTTTCTTTCGTGCAACTCTTCAAGTGTACCTATGCCGTATGGTGACCTAGCGTACTGTTTTAAGTGACCCATCTAATTCCCATTCTTCCTTAAGGTCGTCGGCAAGTGTCCGTACTGATATTTCCCGATTTAGGTCAATCTGAAATAGATTTTCCCAACTTGTGATTATAATAAATCAGTTGGACCACATCAAAGCTTAATCTTATGCCAGGCATTATCTAGTTGCGTCGTAGTTCCTTAAATCTTTCAGTAGGCAATGGTTTTGTGAAGATATCCGCTGTCGGAATATACTCTAGACAAATTACATTATTATACCCTGAACCCATTGAAAATGGGAAAACAGGGTATAAGGGTTTTGTTAAAATGTTTGTAACAGGCAGAAGGAGACATGGCAGATCCCATAAAGTATATATATTCTTGATCAGGGCGACGAGCTGATTTAGCCCTGACTGTCTGTCTGTCTGTCCGTCTTTCCGTCTGTCCGTATGTATGAACGCGTCGATCTCAGAATCTATAAGAGCAAGAGGCATGAAATTTTGTATGTAGGTTCCTGTATAGCACGCGCATATCAATTTTTTTTTTAAATCGATAACATTTATCGATTTAATGTTATCGATTAAAAACGAAATCGGAAACCAGTTATAAAATTATGTCTCGCACATCTTTTAAGCTAGAGACTCCTAATTTTGTACTTAGTATAATGTGGAGTTTATACAACTTTGGTTTTTGTTATATTTTGGATGCCACGCCCCCTTCGCCCCAAATTTTCGAAAAACGTATTTCAAGTGCTAGAGACTTGTGCTTCGGCAAATACACACATATTAATGACATAACCACGTTTTGAAAGTTGGATCAAGAACGTCCATCAACAAAGGAACTTATTCAACAATTAGTTTTCCATAATACCATCGCAGTCGCTGCGTAAACTGCGCAGTCAGCAGAGCGCAGTATGCATGTGTATGTGTGTGTGTATGTGTGTGTGCATGTATTGCTTGTATATATATATGTTAAATAAGTATAAAATGTTTGGAATATCTGCTCATCGCAGGGTTCAGGGGATCTCCTAGTCGGGTACCACCGACTAGAGCTTTCTTACTTGTTTTTTTTTTTTATATTTTGAATGAAACGCCCGTTTCGTCCTAAATTCGCAAAAAACGTATTTCAAGTACTGGAGACTTGTGCTTCGGCAAATACACACGTACAAATGCTAAATTCAGGCTCTGAAAGTTTTATCTAGAAAGTCCATCTGTTAAGAAACTTATTCTACAAATAAGTTCTCATAATATAGCCCTTACTGCAGCCCAAGCGCAGTCGCTGCATAAACTGCACAGTCAGTAGAGCGCGTGCTTATGCGTGCGTGCGTATGTGTGTGTGTGTGTGTGTTGTGTTGCTCGCAATGTATACATATTAATATAAGTGTAGAACGTTTGGAATATCGACTCTTCGCAGGGTTCAGGGGATCTCCTAGTCGGGTAACCCCGACTAGAGATTTTTTACTTGTTCAAATAAAAGTTATAAAGCAAATTTCAAAGGAAGTACCAGTGCGTCTAACCTATGACGAGCACTGTATATATGTATGTATATGTTAACATTTAATAAAAGTACAGAACAACGTCTGTGTTCTTTCAGAGTACGAATTGAACTGACTATATTCTTGAATATCAAATGCTGTTGTGGCGCCGCCTCTCTAGCGGTGCGGCTGGAGGGAAGGGTGTATGGTTGGTAACTCTTGCGCAGAACAAGTTTGTTCCATAAAATCGATAAACGTTCCCGGTTTAATTTTATCAATAAATAACGGTATCGAAATTCGGTCATGAAACTATTTCTCGCACATCTTTGGAGCTAGAGTCTCGCAATGTTGTATATAGTTTCATTTCTATTTTATACAATTTTGATGTTTGTTATATTTTGCATACCGCCTCTAAATTTTACCAAATTCTTTAAATTGAAGGTCAGTTGAAAATATAGTCAATATGTGAAAGATTTGGCATTTTTACTCATATGGTGAAAGTTTAATTGCAATCCGTTTTGTAACACAAAATTTATTAAAGAAAAAATGTCTTGGGTTCAATGCCTGGCATTGGTTAATCGGGTTATTTATTTGACAAACATGAAATGTTTGTCTTGGTAGATGGCGATTTTTGTAAATTTAAATACAAGCTATTGAAGTATATCTATCTCTCCTAGTCGGGCATCGCGACTATAGCTTTCTTTTTATTAATAACTGAAATATGAGAATTATATTAAAAAATTCAGGAGACCCAATTCCTTCATCTTATTATCAACTAACGTCAATTAAATGTAAGGTTGCAAAATCATCGGCGATTGCTGAAATAAGTCTATGGCCAGCTAAACTACGAGTATAAAATCTTTTTACATTACACATTAGTTGGCTGCTCTAAACGACTGACTTGTGCTGTAACGTCAACGTTCACCTAGTACATCTATTTTTTGTTATTCATTAATTATAATAAGTTAAATAATCAAATAAAATTAATGATGGGTCAGTAAAGTTAAATTCAAATAAATATTAATATATTCATTAACTAAAATCATTTTTTTCCTTGACTTGTAGCATTATATATTACATGATTTGGGTCGAGCAAAGGAATTGCTAGCTCGTGAAAAGCAACTTGCCTGTTCTTTATCAGCACATCGTTTGGATATGGCGGCAACTAAACGGTTTATTGCTGCTGGAATGCATACACGCTTTGTAGATATGGATGGTGTTATGGTGACCGAAGCTCAATATAAGCGTAGCCTAGTTGAAACAGAAAATAATAATATAACAAATAATAAAACAACCAAATGAACCATTTTGTACTGGCCATACACGTTACATAAATAGCACGCACTATAAATGTTTAAATGCAAATGTAATGAGTAAATAGAATAAATAGTGTGTGTACAAATTTCTATGAAGAATATTTTATATTTAATTGTATTTTGTGTATTTATTTGCTAAAATATAAGATAATAAATAGCAAAATTTTGCTTTTACTTATTGACCAAACGTAACTTAATTCGGAATTTGCATTGCAGTCGGTTGCACCTAAACTTATTAAGAAATAAGCCCATTAAAAAGTTGAAAACATATGCCTTTCTGATTTGATTTGATAAGGGGACTTAGGTAGAGAATGACAATTGTAAACCAAAGATTTACCAGACTAATAGCTGTAAAACTGTGGAAGCTAAAGTTTTTTAGCCATATTTTCCAATGCCAGAATATACATACTACGATTTGTACTAAATAGTAGTAGTAATTTAATATGTATCTATTAATCCAGATATTGCAAGCCCCTAAGTCCAATGCCGGAATATATTTGTGCTAAACAAAACGTAATTCTTGATTTGATGCGTATCTATTAACCCGGTTATACGATTTTTACCGAGTAAAGGAGCTAAGCTGTAATCAATTTGCCAACATAAATAAAATTTCTTATCACACCTCACAGCTGTAGTCTCACAATGCTTTCTCTGCATCTTTTTAAACGCAACAGACATGCAAGCAAGTATAAAAATTTGGGCAATGTATCGCAGGTTTTCCATACTTAGCTTCTGTAAGTATGGCAAGTTATTATATTAATGACCGTTTGAGCTTCTGGGCTTGGGGACCTCATCAAGTTTCGGTATACAGAGTCATTCCCCGTTACTATCTGCTCGTTGATCGTACCTGATTCATCGTTTATGATGGTGATGCCATTATCTATGACTGTTAATGGCTCAAGGTGACTGGTCAAGTGGTGTAATGTGCGGTGCCAACTAGTGATCTTGTCCGCATGTTGCGTATGGCAATTTCCAGTAGGATTTTGTTTTTACTTTATTACAATATACATTCACGAAGTGAAATAAGTATATTGGTTTTGTGCAACGTCCGTCCGTCTCTCCGTATGAAATTTGGAAGATATACTCGTGTATAGGCATCGTCTGATAAAGTGTCAATATTTCCCCCACAAGGGACGTGGTAAATGGGAAAATGCATTTTCCGATAGAGTCGAATTTTCATAGAGAGTTGAAATTTTGAATGTATACTGGCGTTGACAACTTAAGTTCAAAAAGATATGGCGAATATATGTAAACGAATTTGTAAACTGTGTCTTCTACAGTTTTAAAGCTAGAACGCTATACAAATTTATGAAAAAAATTATATATTCACGCCTAATAGGGGCGTTATATTTTGCGCAATATTGATGCTAGAGACTTGAAATTTGGTATATATATTCAGGTCAACAACCCAAAATCAAAAAGATATGGCGAATATATATACGCCCATATTGGACGTGGCAAACCGTAAAAGTTTTTATCTCCTACGCTTTAAGAGCTGGAAGCATCAAAATAGTTGAGTTGCTGATGACCTCCTCTATCGATGACACAGAAATTTTTTTTACTCCTTTTTGGGGGCGCGTCATACCACGAAATACCTTGTAATTTTCATATTTTTGGAGCGTAAGTGTCAAAATCTTACAGTTACGTTACCCTAGACCCCTTCTAAGGACTTGCCAAAAATTATACGCCCCTTGGAGGCGTGGCAAATCGGGAAAAACTGTCTCTCCGTTTCTCATTGACAAACTGAAAATTTTATGATGACGTCCACTATTGATTTGCCAAAAATTTATTTTTATAAGCCAATTGGGTGCGTGAAAAATTGGCAAAATCTACATCTTGGAATGGGCATGAAGTGTGCGGGCGCGAATGAGTATTCTGCAGGCGGTAGCGCCCGAATGCAACTTTACATATTAGATTAGGCTATGAATATTTTATAATAAAACTAATTTTAATTGGGGTTGAGAATGTTTGCAAGTATGTCTGATAACATAAAGGTTTCAAGTTCTAAAATTGTAATACTATATTTCGAAAGCAATGTTTCATATAAATGCTCCTTACTTTTAGTTTTCCATTTTTTGTGTAAAATACTTATTTGTTTCTGTGTCTTTGTTTTAATAGTGTAGCATTAGTGAGGTTTTATCTCAAATTGGCATGTGAGTTACTGTTACAATCCTATAAAGGATCTTATAAAATTATATGTCTACGCCCACTAGACCGTATCTTCTACAGTTTTGTAGCTATAAACTCAAAACTTTATGACTATGTTACTCTTGAGCTACTCTATTGATTTGCTAAAAAATAATATATAAATCGATTGGGGGCGTGGAAAATCGGTAGCGCCCGATTGCAAAGTTTGTACTTGTTTATTTCTACATTAATTTCTGGGCAGGATGGTGATAACTATATCGATTTGACGCTTGACAGTGACTGACTGGACAAATGTTTCAGTGATTTTGCTTTGCCAGATTTTTCAGCTAGGCATCTCGCGATGTCATCGAGAGTGCCACGAAACCTTTCAATCTGTCCGTTTGATATACTATGGAGTGGTGGTGCGTTTATAATTTGGACGTTATATTGGTTGATTAGCAATGATTTTATTGTCTAGGATTTTATTGAAGATTCGTTGTCGCAGTATATTGTTTTTGTAAGGCGGTAAAAATTGACAAGCTGTAGAATTCCCGATTGTATGTCAGTTATTGTTATTGAAGCAATAGGTGAATGGTAGACAAAATGCTTGGACGATCGGAAGCAACATTACTTTCTTCTATTAAATTAATTTCGAAAGCAGTTAATTGGTTTGTCCGATGATTGACAGTGTAGATAAACGATGCCTCGCTGTGTGGCAATATCGGACTGTGCAATGTCCTCTAGAGCGTGGATGCAATGTCGTGATAAGGCGTCAGCGACATAGTTATCCTTTCCTAACTTTCCAACGCCTAATTTTTTAGTTTTTACTGCAAACTGAAACCGCGAACTTCAGTGACTTGTTGTCCGTAAAAATGTTTAAATTTTGTACACCATATAAATAATTTCTGAGGGTTTTTAAAACCCAAACTATAGGGAGTAACTCTCGATAGTTTGTTGAGAAGTTTGGAGGCTCTCTCAGCTCTTATATGTTTTAAAACACCCGCTCAGCATCCAAAAGAATTCAGGTTGCAGTTGCGGTGCAATCCGCGTAGGTCGTTATAAGAGTTCCATCGGCAGCTTCCATATTGGATTGATGAGTTGGTATATTTGCCACGTACAGAGTGTGTAGAGCTCTCCGTAGAGCACTACCTCTAGCTCCGATTGGTCTTGCTGTCTGCTCTTTAGATACTTGGAAGGTCCTTCCTATCAAATATGAGGACAGGAGCACGAAAAATGGGGCTGGCAGTGCTGCGCTCAGTTTCTGCAGCAGTCTCAAATTCCAGACTCGATCAAACACAAGTTTAATATCTAGAACAACTGCGGAACACTACATATTTTCCTTAAAAGCCCAGGATGTAGTGCTTAACCCTGTACACCCGTTATAGTATTCCATTCTGCCTCCTAAAGTTAAACTGAATATTTGGAATGGCCTCCCAACGTCCCATTTGTGCCAGTACTCTTCCAAGAAGTATTCTTTTGATGACGCCGGGGCTGCCTTTCATGTTTGCGCTGTTGTAAGTTTGATACATTGATGTCGTATGCCCGACGTATTGTAGTGTATTCTGCATATGTTTTAAAATAGTGTCATATGCTCTACGTATCGTAGTGTTATATTAATGCGTCCATACTGACACTGTGTCGTTACATAAACGGAAAGCAATCAAATGCACATGTAATGCGATCGGCCTCTTATGTTTGGACCGACCAGCAGCAACCGCACGAGAGCTTCGAGTTATTCTCACCAAATAAAAGCCAGTTACTCTTTAAAATTACTGCAACATTACATGTCAACCGTGTAAATGGTCACAGGATACCTGGAACATTACAAGGCATAAGCAACATTCGCAATAGCAGCGACAACAGAAACTACGACAACATAAAAAACAACAGCAGCGAGGGAGCTGGATATAAAACTGAGTACTCACTCAAGTACAGGGATGCGTAGTAGGAAGGCCAGTTGAACTGTTGTAAAAGAGCGGATCAAGCAAAGGAAGTCTGACATCGGCAGGTTCTTATACAAGAGCAACAATCCCCAATTTGGGATGTTGCAAACAAATTACAACAAGAACTCGATCACCTCGAGATGCTGAAAAAAACCTAGCGCATCTGTACAATACCCTCAGACAATATTGAAAGAAAATGTTCTAAAAAAAAATCCTACTCCACGACTGCGACGGACCCCTGCATATCCCGCATTGCTGCTATACGCGCAAGCACTGCACATAGGAGGCCGACACCGGCGCCAAACACTAGCCTGTGTAAAGACCTGCACCCCATCACCCACTACCTGTCAAAATACCACCACCGGCACCCCATCATAGCAGCAGCAGTCCACGTCTAGGACAGGCAGCGCTGCAAAAAGCGCCCAACAACACAAAAAAAAAACAAGTAAGAGTGCTCTAGTCGAGACTACGAGATACCCTGAACCCTGCGAAGAGCCAATCTTCCCAATATATTCTTATTTTACATATACAAATATTTCGAGCAACGCACACACATACACACATGCATACGCACGCACGCATAAGCACGCGCTCTGCTGACTGCGCAGTCAGCGCGGCGACTGCGCTCGGGCTGCAATATGCCTATTGTATGGGAAATTAAATGTTTAATAACTTTTTTTGTAGATGGACTTTCTTAATCAAACTTTTACAGCGTTATATATGTCATTCATATGTGTGTATTTGCCAAAGCACAAGTCTCTAGTATTTGAAATACGAATACGAATTTTTTGAATTGCGGGCGAAGGGGGAGTGGCATCCAAAATCCAAAAATTACAAAATGTCCGCATTTATTACAGAGATCTACATAGTAAATTTGGAGTCTCTAGCTCTTACGGTATGCTTAACCGAAGAAAAGTTATCGATTTTTATCGATAATAAGGTACCGGGATGAGTTATCGAAAATCTAAAAAAAACTTGTGTTGCGTAGGGTATACACGAGTATACACTGAAAATTTCTAGCACTAGCTCTAGCTCTAGCTTTTGTGGTTTACGAGATCGCTGCGTTCACACGGACGGACGTACGGACGGACGGCCGGACAGACGGACAGGGCTATTTCAACTCAGCTCATCGAGCTGATCAAGAATATATATACTTTATGGGGTCTGCGATGTCTCCTTCTGCCTGTTACATACATTTTCACAAAAACATTATACCCTGATTTCCCATTTTCAATGGGTTCAGGGTATAAAAATGATATACATATGAAAATAATAACTGGTAAGAGTGCTCTAGTCTAGACTGCTCGACTAGGAGATCCCCTGAACCCTGCGAAGAGCCGATATTCCAAAAATTCTACGCTTATTTTACATATGCATTACGAGGAACGCAATGGGCTCAGGGTCTAAAAAAAAAATATGTAACCTCTAGTCGGGGGTGCCCGACTAAGAGATCCCCTGAACCCCGTCCGATCTGCGTTTGTATATAGCATAAACGTAAAAAAATTGAATGAAATTATTAACTTTCCATCAATAGTGCCATTTAGTAAATCTAAACCAAAACTTGTGATTCTTAAAATGCATTTCAATGTGTGTGTGCACACTTAGAGGAAAACTTTTAGTGACATTCAGTACAAAGAAAGTGAAAATTTGACTTTGACTAAATGAAATAACAATTGATGATAAATATCCTATTCCAGTCATGGATGATATATTAGACAAACTTGAAAAATGTCAATATTTCACTACCATTGACCTAGCGAAAGGATTTCATCAGATACAAATGGACTCACAAAGTATACCAAAAACAACGTTTTCAACTAAAAATGGACATTACGAATATATTTGAATGCCTTTTGGACTAAAAAATGCTTCAGCAACTTTCCAACGTTGTATGAACAATCTATTAGAAGATCTAATTTATAACAAGTATGAGTGCTCTAGTCGAGACGGCTCGACTACGAGATACCCTGAACCCTGCGAAGAGCCAATCTTCCCAATATGCTATACTTATTTTACATATAAATTAAACCAATTAGGGTTTTATATTGAATAATTTTTATTTACAACTCGTTTGAGTTGGTTGAGAATCATTCTTAAACTAAAGCTTAATGTAACTTAAAATGAATTTATAAAGCCGCCGCTGCCGGCAGACAGACCGGCAGACCGCTGAGTCGGCGCTTCTTGTCGACGATCAGACTGCTTAGGCGTGATAGTATCAAATTTCGCCTGCAACTCTGTCGTAACGACTTCTTGTCGACGATCAGACTGCTTAGGCATGATAGTATCCAATTTCGCCTGCAACTCTGTCGTAACGGCATCCGGCCCAATTGCTCTATCAGCAACTTTGGCCATGCGCGTGTTAACTCCTCCCCGGGTAGGCTGAAACCCGTCCTCGGGTTTCTCTTTGATTGTTTTGCGGCGGTATAATTTCCATGCGCTTAAGAGAAGGAGGAGAAGAGTAATGAGGATTAGGCAGCCAAACGACCTTGATGATATGTCTGATTTCAGGTCCCCGATGTGGCGGAGATTCTTCAGACTCAGATCGTGTAGGAATGGGAGGCTTAGATGTTCCCTGAAAAGGGTGATGTTAACTATGGCTGACGTAGAAACAGCGGGTTTCTTTCTTATGATGCCCCGATGATTTTCGTAACGGGTGCCGTTGATGTAGATGTATTCGTCAAAAGTGGCCAGGAAAGTTCCCGAGACTTGTTGACTGCCTCCAGCGTTGTCCACCACATTTACTGTTGCGCTGTTGATGATTATGATGCCATTTTCAATCGTCGTTATGGGCTCTAGGTGCCCGGGTCGCGTGGCGCATTGTGCGACGGTTCCTGACACCAGTTGCTGTGCACACGATGCTTTCTGTAATCTCTTGCAGAAAGTGGTGCTCACAGTAGTAGCGCAGTTGCACACGGCGAAGGTCCTTGTTCCGCAATCGGCCACTATGTTACTTTCCTCTAAATCTATTATTACATTATTATGTTGAACAGGAAAAACATCAATTTTCCTACAATTTAGCTTAGGTTGGGGATATTTTATAAGAAAATACAAAAGTTCGGAATTTTGAAAAGCCTTAATGCTAGATACCTCTAAAAGGTCCACTACACTAATATTTGTAAGATGCTCATTTAACAATTCTGTAATGTCAATGCTGTCCAAGATAAGTGGGCTAATCAAATTTATTTTTGCAAGTGTCACGGATAAAATTAGATCCTCAAGATTTGTAATTATTATTCTGTTCTTCGCTAGAATTGTTGAATAGAGATGCTTATCTTCCGCATCAGGTTTTAAAATTGCATTAAGTGCCTGTGAGACTTCGTTAAGTCGCATTTGAAATTTGTTATTGATTTCGATTTGCCTATTTTCTGAATCTATTAATTGACCCTGTTTGAACTTAATTTGCTCCCAGTCATCAAAATCTGGGGTTCCTGCGATTGCCTTAAGGGCACTACCTATCAAGTTTATGCTGCGTGATTGTCTATGGTGAACATTTAAAGTTGCAATTAATGTGGCTATGTGTTGAATGTCGGTCTTTAGTACTTGTCTCATATGGTCTTTCGGTAGGTTGTCTATTAGTTTCGTCGTCTCGTCAACGTAAGTTTCAAATGATGTCAAGTTCGTCGTGTGTCCCAAGTACCTGTATTCGTCCCAGATTGTCACGTCTCCGTCAACTATGGGTATATAGTCCGTATGTGAATAGTCGCTAAGTCTCAGTGTCGCTTCGGTCAAAGTCATCGTTGTCATTGTCAGAGCCAAAAAATATCGTAACCTACAGTGAGATATATGTAAACTTATTAGCCTAGTAAGAAAATGTATTAACCTAAAAATTCGAATTCTGTGAGGAGTTTTGTGGTCTACTTAAGACAGTCCTTATGGACCACCCTCCCTTTAATTAGAACCGTCGTACCCAGGTCCGCTTCCACTGTTGCTTCAGTGAATAGGGGCGAAAGTTTATTTCCCAATCTCTTGTTGGATTTTAACCATACCTTCTCACCCACATTATATGTCTTCTGGACCCTGTTCTTATTTTGGTGCTCTAACGATTTTTCTTGTGCTGCCGTGATTTTCTCCTTTATTTTCATCGCATTCTCAATAGGGATTGAGTGGATAATTTCTATTGGCTTCTTTTTCGTAACCGAGTGAATCGACCTATTGTATTTTATTGTCGCGAGAAGGATATTGTCGACAGTGTCTTCAATGTGGTTTCCATTTTTAAGACAGCGACTTATATCCCCTAAAGTACCGTGAAAACGCTCGACCTGCCCGTTAGACGTGCTATGTAGGGGCGGCGCATTCGCGATTACGATGTCAAAGTTATTTGACAGCATTGATCTAATGGTCTCTGAAGTTAGAGACCTTTCGTTGTCACAGTAAATCGTCTTCGTTTTCGGGAAGACGTTCAGAAGTTGTAGCAGTGGAGCCTTTATGTCCACGATCGCGCGTGAACGAATGGGCTGGACGATTGCAAATTTCGAAAATTTGTCAATGCAAGTTAAAAAGTATTTCTGGTCAGTGGAGTAAATGTCTACGTGTAGCATTTCCCCGGCATATGACGGTATTGGGGTCTTTCCTATCTCTTGTCGGATTGGGTGACGATTGTGTTTATTCATAGCGCACACCCGACAGTTTGCTGCTATTTCCATTGTAAGACGACCAATTTTTGGGAAAAAATAGTCCCGAAGTATTTGTTGCGCATTCTCTTGCGCCGCGCGGTGAGCACGATTATGCTCAGCTATAGCGATTTCCCTTTGTTCTGTTGTGTCTGGGATGTCTATAACCATAATTTTTGAGTGTCGAAATGTAGTTGAGGGAAATTCTTCGACCAATTTGTGTTGGATAAAGGCCAGAATAGGAAGCTCGCAAAATATTGCGTTGGTCACCTCTGCGTTCACGGCTTCTTGCAGAGTTTGGAACAGTGAGTTCCGATCGGAAAACTGTATGACATGTCTGGTTTTTGTTTTGAACAGGATGTAAGTCCTGTGTTGTGGAATGGTGCTTTCCTCCAGTATTATCTGGTTTCGGAAGCAGTTGACTGGCTTGTCTGTCGTCTCAATTGTGTAAGTAAGAGACTCTTCGCTATGGATTGTAGCGACGTCAGAATTGCCGAATCTTCTAAAGCGTTGATATTTTGGCGAGACAAGGCGTCTGCTACAAAATTTTCTTTGCCAGGCTTATAAATGATGTTAGCGTTATGCTCATCAATGAAAGCCTTCCAGCGTTTTATCTTAGCGTTCGGATTTTTTTCCGATACGGCAAAAGTTAAAGGCTGATGATCTGTATAGATGTTTAAGTTTTTAACTCCGTACAGGTAGTTTCTGAGATTTTTCAATGCCCACACAATGGCGAGAAGCTCTCTCTCATTTGTGGCGAAATTAATCTCATTATCCCGCAATGTGCGCGAGATCATTGTAATCGGGCGGCCGCCCTGCGACAGCACTGCTCCGAGCCCGTAACCTGACGCGTGTTGTAAGGTCAAAAGGTTTTTTGAAATCGGGATATGATAACATCACATCGTCTGACGCTAGCATCTCCTTTAATCTGTTAAAGGCATCCAGTTGTTCTGGAGTAAGTTCGAGTTTAACCTTTCTCGAATGGTTGGCGCTTATTTTTCCGTTTTCACCTTTCAAGATCTCCGTTTGGGGTCTTGCGATGCTGGCGAAACCCGCAATAAAGCACCTATAATAACTTGCTAGTCCGAGAAATGATCGAAGGCTAAACAATGTTTTAGGTGGTTGAAAATCCTTTATGGCCTGTACTTTATCGGCCGACGTCTGGATTCCACCTCTGCATACGGTGAATCCCAAATATTCTACGCTCTTTTTAAAGAACTTAGATTTTTCTTGAGAAACCCGCATGCCTGCGTCCCTAAGGCTTTTCAAGACCCACTCAATATGATTGACGTGGTCTTCCTTATTTGGAGAGAAAATTATTACGTCATCCACATAGACATAACAAGTTTTCCCAATTTGGTCCCTGAGGACGTCGTCTATTGCCCTCTGAAAAATACTAGGGGCGTTTTTTAACCCGAAGGGAAGTCTGCAAAATTCATACTTCCCGTTGTTTACAGAGAATGCTGTTTTTTCTCTGTCCCTTTCTATCAGTTCTATCTGATGAAATCCCGATTTGAGGTCCAGTGTGGTAAAATACTGAGCCTCTCCCATATTTGCCAATATGGTAGAAATCGATGGGATAGGATATTTATCGTCGATTGTTTTTTGATTTAATTTTCGAAAATCAATTACTAGACGCTTTTTTTTATGACCGGAGTCGTCAACTTCTTTTTTGTCCACAACCCATATCGGGTTGTTATACGGTGACTTTGAGGGTCTAATTATGCCGTCCGCCAGAAGTTGTTTAACCTCTGCATTGACAAATTCAGACACGCCCATTGAGTATGGGTATAATTTAGAATATACCGGTTCGCCGTCCGTTCGGATTGTGGCGATAGTATTTATATTATAAGGCAGGGATTCGTTAACGTCTGCAAAGGCGTTAATCATCCGGTCAATCATACGATTGAAAATGGGCCTGACCGCGGCGGGAACGTCCGCGTCATTTATCTCGAAGTGGTTTACCTGTTGGCATGTTATGAACTCCATTTTTTCCATTCCCTGGTCATATTTAATGACATTGCTGTTTAGATCTATTTGGGCGTTGACTTTTTTTAACAAGTCAAGGCCAATTATGCCATCGAAGTCTTTCAATGAGTCTAGCATAAAAAAATATGATTTTTCACCGAAGAGGTGAATGAGGCATTTCTGCTCAATTTTTGTGTGTCCGTGGATCGATTTGACTTGAAATGGGCTATCGACTGGCTTCCAATGTGCCAGTTCGGGAAGGGGTTTTATGTAATTTTTAGATGCTCCTGTGTCTATCGGAAGTTTTATTTCCCGCCCTGCAACCGTGCGTCTTACAAACGGGAGCAGGGACTTTCCACTAAAAAATTGCAACTTTCAGCACCTGACAGGTCGTCTTCGACCGCCTCTGCCTCGTGTTGCGAGTATGACTCATAACCACATTCATTACTTTCTTCCTGTGGCAAGTGGTTAAGGTTTTGCTGGGTCCTCATTGATTGATTTCCATAGTTTGCATTGCCTCGATAACCCTGTGTGGGTTGTCTGAAGCGGGAGGAGGTATCTACCTCCATTGGTTCGGGGCCACGCCCCTGTGGTTTTTGGGATTGAAAGTGTTGCTTTGAACTGCCTGCTTTCTGTTGACCTTGGTTATTCTGAGTTTTTTGAAAATGGGGGTTCTTTTTCTGAAAACCGCCGTCATTTTCCTGTTGGCCGTTTTGACGCCAGTTTTGGGTCTTTTGGCTATTATTTTTCTGAGGTTTTTCTTCGAGGTGTTTTGCAAAACTGGCTGCAAAAATGCCTCTTTCGTTGCTTGATTCGGCTTCCTGTGCCAGAGCTAAAGCAGTTGGGAGATCTCCGGGCTGTGCCGGGAAGACGGCCCATCTCAGGGACTTTTTTAGTCCAGAGACAAAAGTGTGGAGAGCATCGCTCCTAAATTTTGCATTTAAAACAGCCGCTGCGGCTGGATCATGAGTCATTAAAGTTTTGTTTGTTAGAAGTGTGAGTTTTTTCTCAACTTCGTCATAGTATTTTAACAAAGAAAGGTCACCTTGCCTTAGCGTACTTAATTCCTGTTGGATCACATGCACTGGCGTTTTGTCAGCGAATGTGAAATCCAATCTGGAAATTATTGCTTTAAAATTTAGCACTGTGCTGAATGAGGCCAGTACTGCGTCTGCTGAACCCCTTACCTTGTTGCGTATTATAGCAACTGCCTGATAGTGTCTGGAACTGCCATTATAAGGCTCAAATACTTTGTAGGCTGCGCTAGCGGCCTGTCTCCATGAGACGTAGTTCTCCTGCTTCCCGTCAAACTCCGGGATGGACTTTACAATGTCCAGGGGTTCGTCGCACTTGGTTCCTGGCACTATTCCTATTTCTGTGTAAGTCTCAATTTGGGGGGCTGCTCCCTTAAGTTCATTTAACTGTTCTGTTAGAGCGGCTAATTTTTGTTCAAAAATTTTTGTTTGATTTTCGAGGGCTTGACGCACCTGCGTTGCCAGTTCATTTACTTGTTTGTCGGTCATTTTATTATTTGTTCTATATTCAATATAGGAGGTAATGTACTCTTCCTCGCTGCTGCAATCTGAACTACTTATATCTTGCATTCAAATCGAAATCACTTTGTATCGAAAATAATTTGATTGACTTAACAAAAGTTAAATTGTTATATAAAAAAATTCTAGCGATGTAACAGAATACTTTTAGAAGAGAAAAAAATATTTCACACACTTATCTAAGCCAGCTGTGTAACATACACGAATAAGAATTTTTTATATTTTTATTCACTCTTTTTTTTTTATTTGTTTGAATTGTTAAAGTAAAAAAATGAGCATCTCACTTACATTTTTGTATTTTCTGTCTTTGTAAAATGATTCCTCGCTAGTGGCCGATGTGTCAGACGCTGTTGTTGTGCTGATTTCAATTCCCCCGCTGCACTCTGTCGGACGCTTGTAGTTTTTTTTATATGTTGATTTTTACTCTCTCAGCTTTTGCTGGGGTCTTATTTTTTATACCCTGAACCCATTGAAAATGGGAAATCAGGGTATAATGTTTTTGTGAAATGTATGTAACAGGCAGAAGGAGACATCGCAGACCCCATAAAGTATATATATTCTTGATCAGCTCGATGAGCTGAGTTGAAATAGCCCTGTCCGTCTGTCCGTCCGTCCGTCCGTCCGTATGAACGCAGCGATCTCGTAAACCACAAAAGCTAGATATATGAAATTTTCAGAGAATACTCGTCTATAGCCTACGCAGTACGAGTTTTTTTTAGATTTTCGATAACTCATCCCGTTTCCTTATTATCGATAAAAATCGATAACTTTTCTTCCGCTAAGCATACCGTAAAAGCTAGAGACTCCAAATTCACTGTGTAGATCCGTGTAATGAATGCGGACAATTTGTAATTTTTGGATTTTTGATGCCACGCCCCCTTCGCCCCCAATTTGCAAAATTCTTATTTCAAATACTAGAGACTTGTGCTTTGGCAAATACACACATATGAATGACATGATTACGCTGCGCAAGTTTGATTAAGAAAGTCCATCCACAAAAAAGTTATTAAACATTTAATTTCCCATACAATAGGCATATTGCAGCCCGAGCGCAGTCGCTGCGTCAACTGCGCAGTCAGCAGAGCGCGGGCTTATGCGTGCGTGCGTATGTATGTGTATGTGTGCGTGTGCGTTGCTCGCAATATTTGTATATGTAAAATAAGCATATCATGTTGGGAAGATTGGCTCTTTGCAGGGTTCAGGGTATCTCGTAGTCGAGCCGTCTCGACTAGAGCACTCTTACTTGTTTTATTACTTTTTTGTCACAATTGTTTTGGTGTTTTTTTTTTTTTTGTCTTTTAATCGGACGCTTGTAGTTTATATATGTTGACTTTTACTCCCTCAGCTTTTGCTGGGGTCTTATTTTTTTTTTTTTTATTACTTTTTGTCACAATTGTTTTGGTGTTTTTGTTCTATTCTTTTTTTTTTTTTTTTTTTCGTGTGTTTTGGAGTTAGTTTATTTTCCGCACATTAATTTGTTTTTAATGTTTTAAAAAAAAAATTTTCACTATAACTTACGGCGTTGGCTCGTAAAGTTATTTTGTAAAAGTTAAATGGATTTTATCCTTCTTTTTTTTTTAGGCAGTGGTAATTCTTCCACGTTGGGCGCCAATTAAACCAATTAGGGTTTTATATTGAATAATTTTTATTTACAACTCGTTTGAGTTGGTTGAGAATCATTCTTAAACTAAAGCTTAATGTAACTTTAAATGAATTTATAAAGCCGCCGCTGCCGGCAGACAGACCGGCAGACCGCTGAGTCGGCGCTTCTTGTCGACGATCAGACTGCTTAGGCGTGATAGTATCAAATTTCGCCTGCAACTCTGTCGTAACGACTTCTTGTCGACGATCAGACTGCTTAGGCATGATAGTATCCAATTTCGCCTGCAACTCTGTCGTAACGGCATCCGGCCCAATTGCTCTATCAGCAACTTTGGCCATGCGCGTGTTAACTTATACAAATATTGTGAGACACACACACACATACATGTATACGCACGCACGCATAAGCACGCGCTCTGCTGACTGCGCAGTTGACGCAGCGACTGCGCTCAGGCTGCAATATGCCTATTGTGTGGGAACTTAAATGTTTAATAACTTTTTTTGTAGATGGACTTTCTTAAACAAACTTTCACAGCGTAATTATGTCCTTCATATGTATGTATTTGCCAAAGCACAAGCCTCTAGTATTTGAAATTGGGGGCGAAGGGGGAGTGGCATCCAAAATCCAAAAATTACAAAATGTCCGCATTCGTTACACGGATCTACGCAGTAAATTTGGAGTCTCTAGCTCTAACGGTATGCTTAACCGAAGAAAAGTTATTGATTTTTATCGATAATAAGGAAACAAGATGAGTTATCGAAAATCTACAAAAAAAACTCGTACTGCGTAGGCCACACACGAGTATACTCTGAAAATTTCAGATCTCTAGCTTTTGTGGTTTATGAGATCGCTGTGTTCACACGGACGGACGGACGGACGGACGGACTGACGGACAGGGCTAATTCAACTCAGCTCATCGAGCTGATCAAGAATATATATACTTTATGGGGTCTGCCATGTCTCCTTCTGCCTGTTACATACATTTTCACAAAAACATTATACTCTGATTTCCCATTTTCAATGGGTTCAGGGTATAATTATAAAGATTGTTTAGTATACATGGATTATATAATTGTATATTCCACGTCATTGGAAGAACACTTATTATCATTAAAAAGAGTATTTAACAAACTTAGAGAAGCGAATTTAAAACTACAACTTGACAAATGTGAATTTATGAAGAAATAAACTGAATTCTTAGGTCACGTTGTAATCAAACCTAATCCAAACAGAAATTTCAGCTATACAAAATTTCCCAATTCCAAAAAAAAACTAAAGATATTAAATCATTTTTAGCACTTTGCGGATATTACAGAAAATTGTAAAACCAATGACTTTGAAATTGAAAAAAGATGCAACAATTAATCTCAAAGATAAGGATTACATCTCCGCTTTTGAAAAGTTAAAATTACTTATTACATCCGATCCAATATTAATTTATCCGAATTTTGAAAAACCATTTTCGCTTACAACTGATGCCAGTAACATAGTAATAGGAGCTGTACTATCACAAAACCAAAAACCAATATGTGATGCAAGTAGAACACAGAATGAACATGAAAGCTATTGTTTGGGCCACTAAATACTTCAGGTCCTATCTCTTTGGTAGAAAATTCGAAATCCTCAGTGATCATAAACCACTTGTTTGGCTTAATAATGTTAAAGATGTTGTAAAGATGAAAAATCAATTTAAATGAATTTGACTATTACATAAAGTATATACCTTGCAGAGAAAATTATATTGCAGACGTTATATCCAGCATTAAATTAGATGAAAACTTTTTAGGAGAAACCTCCAACACCACAGCAGCAACGATCCACAGTGCTCAAGAAGACAATCAAAATTACATTTCGGTTACGGAAAGACCAATTAATTATTATAAACAACAAATAGAATTTAAAAGCAGTAATTCAGATAATATTTATGTAAACCATTATTTCCATAAAACACAAATTTTAATAAACTACATCGAAATGACAAATGACTATCCAAAACATATAATTAAAGATAATTTATGTTAAAAGAACAGCGTTATTTACTTTAACAACGATTAAGATTTTCTTATTTTTCAAAAAGCTTTTTCGAAATAATTAGTCCTAACAACATAACTAAAGTAATGAGATCTACTAAGAAATTAATAAACCTTCAATCATATGCAGAATTTATAGATTTAATTATTGAAACACATAAAAAATTATTACATCCAGGTATAGAAAAGTTGACTCTATTATTTAAGGAAAATTATTACTATCCAGACTATCAGAATCTAATTGAAAATATAATCAACGAATGCAATATAGCAAAAACAAAACATGGAGATACCAAGTTAGCATTTGAATTAACACCAGAAAGTCAAAATCCTACAGAAAAGTATGTAATTGATTTTTACATAGTAGATAAACAATTTCTATCCTGTATAGACTTCAAATATCCAACTTTAATTGAAGTCAATGGCTGAGATTTGTTATTCAATGGTATGGGAAAACCATTAGAAATAAAAGCAGATAAAGATTCAGCCTTTATGTGTTCTGCATTACAGATTTGGTTGAAGTCCGAAGATGTAAATATTAACATTACCACAAGCAAAAACGGCATTTCTGATATAGAAAGATTTCATAAAACAGTAAATGAAACAAGTACATATACAAATATTGCGAGCAACACACACATGCATACGCATGCACGCATAAGCACGCGCTCTGCTGACTTCGCAGTTATGCAGCGACTGCGCTTGGGCTGCAGGAGAGCTATACTATGGGAAGTTAATTGTTGAATAAGTTTTTTTGTAGATGGACTTTCCAAATCAAACTTTCAGAGCGTGATAATGTCATTCATATGTATATATTTGCCAAAGCACAAGTCTGTAGTATGTGAAAAACGTTTTTTGCAAATTTGGGGCGAAGGGGGCGTGGTATCCAAAATATAATACAAATCAAAATTGTATAAAATATATATAAAACTAATTGCAAAATTTGGAGACTCTGGCTATAAAGATATAGGAGATATAATTTAATTACTGGATTTCGATTTCGTTTTTAATCGATAACATTAAAACGATAAAAGTTATCGAATTTTTGAAACAAACTCGATCTGCGCGTGTTATACACGGATCTACGGATCGATGCGTTCAAATATACGGACAGACGGACGGACGGACGGACAGACGGACAGGGCTAAATCAATTCAGCTCGTCGCCCTGATCAAGAATATATATACTTTATGGGGTCTGCCACGCCTCCTTCTGCCTGTTACATACATTTTAATAAAACCATTATACCCTGATTTCCCATTTTCAATGGGTTCAGGGTATAAAAAGAAGACAAATTTAATGGTTGAGTTACTGATGAGCTCCTCTATCGATGACCCAAAAACAGTTTTGATGCCCCATTTGGGGCATGACCGGCTAAAAGATACACTGTAATTTTCACATTTTTCGAGTGTAAATATCCAAATGTCACACTTACGTTACCCTTCACTACTTCTAAGAACTGACCAACAATTATGTGTCTACGCCCACTGGAGGCGTGGCAAATCGGGAAAACTGTACGCTTTTCCGATTCTCAGAGAGAAAATCAAAATTCTATGACGATATTACTGCTGATCTCCTCTATTGATTGATATTGATATATTTACAAACCAATTGTGGGCGTGGCAATGTGAATGAGTATTCCGCATTCGGTAGCGCCCGAATGCAACGTTATTACTTGTTTTTATTTACTTTTGAATTTTTTTTGTCTTTAAAATTACACTTTGTTGTGATTTGTTTAATTTAGCCATCAGGCTTTGTTGTTATTCTGCAAGAAGTATTCCACTGTGCTTTGAGCTATTTTGAAGGTGTTTCTAATTTGAAAGTTTTGTCAGCATCGCTAATTGTTTTGTTACATCTACATCTACTTCTTGGCGCTCTCCTCTTTTATTTGGTTTCTTTTTACACTTGTTAGTGCAAATGTGTTAGTGTTATCACTCACAATCATACTTGAGTTGTTTGTATTTCTCACTAATTTAACTTCGTTTTGTGCAAGAAACTCTCGCTGATTTTTGCTCACCCGCTCTTTATCAGCTGTTTGTTGTTAGACCCGCTCTCACAACTCACTAATCCTCTCCTTGTTTTTTCTTTCTATTATTTTCTTTTGATCTGTTTCTTACGTTTCGGTTGCTTAACCCCAATTGCCAATATGACATGCTGCAAAAATCATGCAATATTCGGCAAGTAGTTGATTCTGCACAAATGCAATTTGTTAGTTGCTGGTTGTGTAAGAATATGATGCACACAAAAGTTGCTGGCCTCACCGGACGGGACTACGACAAAATAATGTCCACTGCCAAAATTGGTTGTGGTGGTTTACGCTGGTCGTGTCCAATTTGCTTGGAAAAACAATAAAATTTTTTCAAGATGTACAATTCAGTGCGAGTTAAATTTTTAAAACAGTAATATATCTAAACAGTGATCTAGTGACCTAGAAGCTGGTGAAAATTTATTAAATCGGTACAACTTTGATACTCCACATTCTCAAATTGCGACTCCATCTCAGTTGGTACCCCCTTTCGTACCAATATCGTCTCCTAATTTATTAGTGCCTTCCTCACCTTGCCCTGACACGTTATTAGTTCCGATTGCTAATGACTTGTCGGACACACCTGTTGCTAGTGTTATAATAGACACTCAAGAGCCTATACAGGTCCCAATCAAAAAACTAAAAGCCTCCCCGAATATTGCTCAAGCAACGAAAAATATTCCGGCCTCTTCTTCCACTCTTTCTATACCTACTTTATCTGTCGTTTCTCCTCGAAAGCAAGTTTTCCTATCTAGACTTTCTTCTGACACGACATGTGAAGCTATATCTGCTTTTATTTCTAGTAAATCTGCAGCCAATGTTTTTATTTCGAAGTTCAATTTCGCGACTCCTCGTGAAATTGCTTCATTCAAAATCAATGTGCCCGCTGAATTTTTCACAACTATATGTATAATAATGTAATTTGTCTAGAGTATATTCCGACAGCGGATATCTTCACAAAACCATTGCCTACTGAAAGATTTAAGGAACTACGACGCAACTAGATAATGCCTGGCATAAGATTAAGCTTTGATGTGGTCCAACTGATTTATTATAATCACAAGTTGGGAAAATCTATTTCAGATTGACCTAAATCGGGAAATATCAGTACGGACACTTGCCGACGACCTTAAGGAAGAATGGGAATTAGATGGGGCACTTAAAACAGTACGCTAGGTCACCATACGGCATAGGTACACTTGAAGAGTTGCACGAAAGAAAACGCTGCTTTCATCGGTAAATGAAGAAAATCGCTTAAATTTGGTTACAACTGTTACAGTACTGCATTTCTTTTGTTTCTTTGTAAAAATGAAGTTTTCCAAATATTGTGCCAGCTGACAAATCATGTTCACAGCGAAAAAATTACGGAGCACTAACAAACCACGTCAAACACTTTTAACTAAGAACTCTCTCTGATGATATATGTATACTGTATGAAAGAAGCATAGAATAATTGGAAAATAATTTCGTTGCAGGGTTCAGTAGATCTCCTAATCGCGCAGTCTCGACTAGAGCACTATTACTTGTTTTTATACTCATTCACAAAGTGAAATGAGTATATTGTTTTTGTTCAATGTCCGTCACGCTGTCCGTCCATCTGTCCGTATGAACGCAAGCCATTTGAACAGTTTTGAAGCTAGAAATTTGAAATTTTGAATATATACTCGTGTATACCCTCGAATTATAAAGTGTCAAGATTTTCCCAAAACTCCCACTAGGGGCGTGGTAAATCGGAAAATGCATTTTCCGATATCTCAGAAACACTACTTCTAGAAATACTAGAGAGTTGTAATTTGGAAAATGAAGTGGTCCTAAATTGAAAGATTTTCGAAAAGGCAAAGTACGATAGGCACCCAAAAAACAACGAGCTTGGCCAAACGCCGATTCCATCACAGATTGGAGAGATGTTACACGTCGACATCTTTTCCACAGACAAAAAATATTTTCTCACATGCATAGACAAACTGTCCAAATTTGCAATGGTAAAACCCATTGCATCGAGGACTATAGAGGATTTACGACCCCCTCTACTAACACTAATGATCGTGTTTCCCCGAGCAAAGCAAGTCTATTGCGACAATGAGCCCGCACTTAAGTCCGAGACCATAAGGTCTCTTCTAAAAAACAAGGCCGCCACTCAGCAGCACGTCGAACGGCCAAGTGGAACGGTTCCATAGCACCCTGTTAGAAAAAGCCAGGTGCTTAAAGGTCCAAAGGGGTATCGTGGACACAGTCGACCTTATCTTGCAAGCGACCACAGAGTATAACAGTTCAATTCACTCGGTAACCGAACAAAGACCCAAAGATGTTGTTTGCACCGCTTCGCCGGCATGCATTCAGGGCATAGCTAGGAAGATAGAGGGAACTCAGATCAAGCGAAATGCCAGAGTTAATAAGAAGCCGCAGAACAGGGTCTTCGAGGTAGGTGAAGCAGTCGTAGTAAAGACCAACCGCAGATTAGGAAAAAAACTTTCGCCCCTCTACGAGGAAAAGATTGTTGAAGTGGACTTGGGGATAACGGTCCGCATCAAGGGGAGGGCGGTTCACAATGACAACCTCCATCGACAATATGTAATTTTAATAATTTTTTTGTAACATCTTAGACTACTCACACCAGCAACATCCTGCAAGAGGTCAGAGAATGTGACCTGTGCGCAAGGTCTCCATTCAGGTGGTATCGCGTAGTTACCGTAGTTGATGACGGCATCATCATTGTATGATGATCGTGCCTCATCACATTCCGTTTGCAAGCTACCGTCGACAGCGCTCGATTCCTAAACCGAAACAGTATTCGGAATCGAGTTCCTACTGTAGCGGCATCTGCTCGCCTCCACATTAGTGGTAACTACACAATGCTTAGCCTACCTTACATCCACCGGCTAAGCGAAGAAAGGGATGAAATTGTGCATAAATATATATATATATCTATCTATATATATATACATCTATTTTTATAATAATTGAATTTCCTGTGGAATAATATATATGTTGCAGCATTAAGATTATGTTCCATTATCTAGCGCAGTGAGTTTCGGTCGCTCTCAGAACTCAAACACAACTAACTCTCGTGTCTTTTATTTCTCTCGAGCCTACCCCCGAAATATCTAAGACGCACCAACACGCACTCAATACGCGCCGACACGCTGTCGCCCCGCTAAAACGGGACTTCGCAATTTCATCATATTGCGCTGTACTCAAAGACGCAGCAACGCACACTGTTGTTACGCACCGACACAGCGCCAGCTCGCTCGAACCTCTGACGCTCCGATATATATATATATATATATATATATCTATCAATATATCTCATTTCACTTCGTGAATGAGTATAAAACAAATAAGAGTGCTCTAGTCGAGACGGCTCGACTACGAGATATTGCGAGCAACGCACACATGCATACGCACGCACGCATAAGCACGCGCTCTGCTTACTGCGCAGTTGACGCAGAGACTGCGCTCGGGCTGCAATATGCCTATTGTATGGGAAATTAATTGCTTAATAACTTTTTATAGATGGATAGACCTTCTTAATCAAACTTAAACGAATTTTTCAAATTGGGGGCGAAGGGGGCATCCAAAATCCAAAAATTACAAAATCTCCGTATTTATTAGACGGATCTACACAGCAAATTTGAAGTCTCTAGCTCTAACGGTATACAAAAACAAAGAAAAGTTATCGATTTTGATCGATAATAAGGAAACGGGATGCGTAGGGTACACACGAGTATACGTATACACTGAACATCTCAGAGCTCTAGCTTTTTTGGCTTACGAGATCGCTGCGTTCACACGGACGGACAGAATAACAGGGGCTACTTCAACTCAGCTCATCGAGCTGATCAAGAATATATATATGTTGTAGCGTTAAGATTGTTTTCCATGGTTAAGCGCAGCGAGTTTCGGTCGCTCTGAGAACTCAAACACAACTAACTCTTGTGTCTCTTATTTCTCAAGCCCGAACCACGCTTGGCGACAGCGACGCAGCGCTGCCGCCGCGCTAAAACAGGACTTCCTAGAACCGACAACTTAATCAACCAATCACAGCCCTTACAAAGGCTTATGCTGAAGATAATTATTGCGAAATATCGAAAGACGCACCAATACGCATAACTAGAATCCGACGCATTATGATGAAATTATCATTGTGAAATACCGAAAACTACAACCACACACATACAATCTTAGTACGCGCCGACACGGCCATTCTGACAATAACACGACCTCGTGTACTTTTACAAAACTGCCTTACTGCATAATTCATTTCATTTATAAACCTTCGAAAGTAATTTAAGATTAACATTTTCCCTTTTGACCACAACTATTCCCGTTTCAGGGCTTCATATAAAATTTTATCTTCAACTTTTAGTTTCATTCTTAAAGTGCTATAAAATTAATCTTTAGCTCAATTCAACTTTCTTCACTATCCTTTTCATTATCATAAATTCAACTGGTTTTACATTACATCATCTTATGCGCCACACGCCATGATCAAAACATTTGTTTTGCACTTGTGCTTGCAATAAGACCAATTCTTTCAACTTTTCTTATCAGCTTCTTCATTCATCCATACTGTCTCTTTCAACAGTTATTCTTTAACAACACAAAATCTCCTACTTCGTATCCAACAACCTTAGCCTTGGTTTTATCAAACCGTTTCTTGCTATATACTGCTGCCGCTGATATATTTTGCACTGCTCGAGCTCTTGATTCTGCCAAATCACAATTCACAATGCCAATAAACAATTCTAAAGGGCTTGCCTTTGTTACTCGACTTACTGTACAATTTAAGGCCCACTGTATTTCACCTAATGCGTTTTGCCAAGATCGGCTGCTAGCCTCAACTGCCGTCAGTAAGTTTTTTTCAAACTGCTCATAATGTGTTTCACCTGTCCGTTAGCTCTACTTGCGCCTGTCGCAATCAAATGCAAACTTATTTTCTGTTGAGAACAAAACTCACTAAATTTAGAGCTAGCAAAACATCTACCCTGGTCTGCTATTATGCGGTTTTGGTACTCCAAAGAGAGATACAGCCAAGCAAAGATACCGACGATGTCACAGCACCTATGCAATTGTCAGCATCAATCTTAAGTGTGTGTGTTAAATAAACAAATTTGGTAAAAGCGTCCACTTGGACAATAACATATTCCTTCTGATCAGACTTGCCACTCAACTTTCCTGTTACGTCTATGTGTATCGTGTGCCAAGGTATGCTGACCTTTGGTATTGGATGAATTCTAGCTTGAATTTTACCCGAGGATGACTTTGACATCTTACAAGTAAAACAGTTTTCAACAAACTTTCGTATATACTTAGACATGCTATCGAACCAATAATAATCATAGGCCTTATCTAACGTCTTCTCTCAACCTAAGTGCATGATTGTCTCGTGAATCTGATTTATTACAGACCACCTAAATGCCCTTGGAACAAATGGCAAAGATCGTGTTCTACCATTTCTCTGAATTTTTCGATAAAGTAATCCTGCTCTCAACTCATAAGTTTTTGCAATGTCCTCGGCAAGAGAATTGTCCTTCAATTTGTTCACAAACATCATAGGACTTGCATAAGGTGAGCAACTTGGCCTTATGACATTGCATTCTACTAGTTCTTTAATCTTCTCGCGTACCAACTCTCTTTCATTTGGACTAAGTCTGCATGGTCTTCTTTGAACAATTTTTCTGAGGTCTACTAACTTAATTTTCATCTCGCCTGTACTGACTCTAGAAGAAGGAATTCCCTTTATAAAAGATTTTAAATAATTTTCTAATAAATCGTTTAATTTATCCCTATCTTCGCCGACAAGATCAGTATCCAATTTAAAAAAAATATATCATCATTTGAATAACAGTTTACTGATTTTGGCCTAACAATTTCAAATTTTCCCGGTGATACAATGACAAGAAAACCCTGCCACAGTATTTCTCAATCAATCAATTAATGATAATTATTAATTAATTTTTACGTTGCCAAGTATTTGCAATGTACAACAAATGCTGTCATTTCCAATACCCTTCAACATAACTACGTTGTTAATTCTTTTACCGGCTAACTGAGTACTTATCTTTTGTTTAATCAATGAACATTCCGCTCCAGAATCAAACATTGTCAAAAACATAGCTGCTGGTGTTTCTACACTGGTGAAGCGCTGTACAAAAATTTCCTTAAACTCGGTCCAATTTATGTCAGGATAACATATTGTGCCTCTGCGACGCACTGCCTTCCAACGCTGCACTCAAAGCCATTACCAAAGCACTGCCTTTTATGTTATTTTCCGCCAGAATTATATTTACTGTAGCACACCACGCGGATGCGTCTGCGCCAACAAGATCTTTTCAATATTATTGTTACACTATGTTCACACAACGACGCAAACACACGATAAATTGATTCGAAGCAAATTTCTAACGCGCTCCCGCTAACACGTACGGCACTCGCCAAGGATCATTTGTCATATTAGGTAGCGAGCCAGATCCCACTTCTGATGTTGTAGCGTTAAGATTGTTTTCCATGGTTAAGCGCAGCGAGTTTCGGTCGCTCTGAGAACTCAAACACAACTAACTCTTGTGTCTCTTATTTCTCAAGCCCGAACCACGCTTGGCGACAGCGACGCAGCGCTGCCGCCGCGCTAAAACAGGACTTCCTAGAACCGACAACTTAATCAACCAATCACAGCCCTTACAAAGGCTTATGCTGAAGATAATTATTGCGAAATATCGAAAGACGCACCAATACGCATAACTAGAATCCGACGCATTATGATGAAATTATCATTGTGAAATACCGAAAACTACAACCACACACATACAATCTTAGTACGCGCCGACATATACTTTATGGGGTCTGCCATGTCTCCTCCTCCATGTCTCCTTCTGCCTTTTACATACATTTTCACAAAAACCCTGATACCTTGATTTCCCATTTTCAATGGTTTCAGGGTATAACAAGTAAGAACGTTGTCATCGGGCGCTACCGACTGCGGGATACTCATTCACACCCGCACAGATCACGCCCATTGCACGCCCACAATTGGTTTGTACATATATAATTTTTTGGAAATCAATAGAAAAGATCAGCAGTAATATCGTCATAAAATTTTGATTTTCTCATTGAGACTCGGAAAAACGTACAGTTTTTGCCGATTTTCCACGATAAATGCGTTTTCCGCTTTGCCACGCCCCTAGTGGGCGTATCGGGAAAATCTTGACACTTTATAATTCGAGGGTATACACGAGTATATATTCCAAATTTCAACTCTCTAGCTTCAAAACTGTGCAAATGGTTTGCGTTCATACGGACAGACGGACGGACGGACAGACGGACAGCGTGACGGACATTGCACAAAACCAATATACTCAAAAATATCAAAAATATCAAAGAAAATATAGAAAATAAGATCTTCAAATTTGAATAGAAAATAAGATTTACAAATCAGTAGAAAATAAGAAAGAAAATTTGTAAGAGATTTCGGGAAAACAATACGTAACCATTTCCACGTTTTATAAAAGCCCCTTAATCTATCTCGAACCATTGATGAATTAACTCAAGCATTCTCAAAAATCGACATGTCATTACTCGAAAACGCACCCCCATCTACCAGTACAGACTCATCAAGACAGACTTTGCTAAATTCATTAGTCGAGCATACCGTAGAGAGATACGTTAGAAAAATATTGTGAGAAAAGTATAACGAACTATTTAATCCAAGAACAGATGTAGTAATGGAACAGGATCAGGATATACTGCCTGAACATATGGGACGAAGTAGCGAGTTAGATAAATTACCATATGTAGTAAGAGTTTTGAGGAACTTTTCTGGGAAAAGAACAGAGTTAACATCATGGCGAAAATGCATAGATAGGATATTCGAGGCATACTCTGTCGAACAGGGAACGCCAAAATATTATGGAATTCTAACGGTAGTAAGAAGCAAGGTAGTTGGCGAAGACGATATTGTAGGCTTACAATACCCCAATAAATTGGAAGGCTATATCCCAGTGTCTTTCGAATCATTTTGCGATCGCAGAGATGTTAACACACTGGAATACCAACTTTACACTCTGAATCACAACGGACAATCGACAGTCGAATTCTATCAGGCAGTCTATTACCATCTGTCCCTAATCTTAAATCAAATAAACAACCATGATTTATCTTCAGAAACATTAAAAGCGCTTACCAAGATCTATAGGGATAAAGCCTTAGATACTTTCACAAGGGGTCTTAACGGAGACTTACCTAGATTGCTAGCTATCAAGGAACCAACAGATCTAAATTAAACTCTTCATTTGTGTCGTTTGATCGAGAGCCATTCCATTCGAAACTCAGTACATCCCGCAAGATTGTCTTCGCTATCGCCGAGGAATAGTCAACAAACCAGAGGTATCCAATCCTCATTCCGCTCTAAGACTCCACAAATCGTTCACAAATTAGTTCAAGAATCCCAAATCCTTATTCGCAGATCCAGAGCTCAAACTGACTTATACAACTAACGTGGTAGACGAAATCCAAGCCAATACCGACAGTCCAGTTTATAGTAAGTATTATCCCTATCCTACTGCACTTAAGCAGGAAGTTGAAAAATAAATCACAGAATTGCTTACTGACGGAGTTATCCGACCGTCAAGATCACTATATTACGCTCCTGTATGGATCGTTCCTAAGAAAGCTGATGCCTCAAGAAAAAAGAAATACCGATTAGTAATTGATTACTGCAAACTCAATTTAGTCACGATTTCCGACAGCTATCCTATGCCAGAGATAGGAGATATCATAGCCAAGTTAGGGGACAGCAAATTCTTCACAGTCCTCGACCTCAAATAAATAAAAATACGGCTTTACGAGACTACCCTTCGGTCTAAAGAATTTGTCTTCAATATTCCAAAGAGCTTTAGACGACATTCTAAAGGATCATGTCGGAAAAATCTGCTACTGATGACATCATTACTTTCAGTAAAATTGAAAACGAGCATGCTCATCACCTCAAACAATTTTTTACGACCTTACTGAACGCGAACATGAAAATCCAAATTAAAAAAAAAATGAAGTCGACTTCCTAGGACTCTTTATTTCAGACAAAGGCTTCAAAACAAATTAGGAGAAAAGTCCAGGCAAGTTCCAAATTTCCGATACCCAAAACGCTTAAAGAACTTCAATCATTCTAGACTTCTCAGGCTATTATCGCAGATTTATTAGGGATTATGCAAAAACATATAGTTTTTCCCGATTTACCACCCCCCCAGTAGGGTAACGTAAGTGTGAAATTTGGATGCTTACACTCAAAAAATGCGAAAATTACAGGGTATTTTTTAGCCGGGCATGCCCCAAAAGGGGCGTTAAAATTATTTTTGGGTCATCGATAGAAAAGCTCACCAGTAACTCATCCATCCAATTTTAAAGCTTCTAGCTCTAAAACTGTAGGCGCTATAAGATTTTGCGGATTGCCACGCCCCCGTATAACGTATATATATCTTTTTCATCTTGGGTTGTCAACCCGAGTATATATACCAAATTTCAAATCTCTAGCATTCATAATGCCCAAAATATTACAGAATTTGAAAAATCACTATATAGTCTGATCCGATTTGCCACGCCCCTAGTAAGCGTGGACATATAGTTTTTTGGTCGATCTTCATCGGATCGTAGCAATAACCTACGTGCCAAATTTGGGCATTGTAGCTTTAAGACTGTAGAAGAAACAGTTTTACCCGATTTGCCACGCCCCCAATGGGCGTAGATATATCCGCCATAGCTTTTTCATCTTGAGTTTTCAACACGAGTCTACATTTCAAATTGCAGCTCTCTAGTACTTCTAGAAGGAGTGTTTCTGAGATATCAGAAAATGCGTTTTCCGATTTGCCACGCCCCTAGTGGGCGTATCGAAAAAATCTTGACACTTTATAATTCGAGGGTATATACGAGTATATATTCCAAATTTCAACTCTCTAGCTTCAAAACTATGCAAATGGTTTGCGTTCATACGGACAGACGGACGGACAGCGTGACGGACATCGCACAAAACCAATATACTCATTCACAAAGTGAAAAAAATTAAGAATTATAAATAGCGAAACTAACTAGATTCGAAATTATTCTTTACATATATAATCACAAAACAAAACATAGCACAACTAGTAGAGCACCAGCAGATATTTTTATTTATGCGGGATCCCCTGATTACAATACACAACTAAAGAAAACAAATAAAATAGAAAAACAAGTAAGAACGTTGCAGTCGGGCGCTACCGACTGCGGGATACTCATTCACACCCCCACAGATCACACCCGTTGCCACGCCCACAATTGGTTTGTACATATATAATTTTTTGGAAATCAATAGAGGAGATCAGCAGTAATATCTGTATATAATTCTGATTTTCTCACTGAGAATCGGAAAAACGTATAGTTTTTCCCGATTTGCCACGCCCCCAGTAGGCGTAGACATATAATTTTTGGCCAGTTCTTAGAAGTAGTGAAGGGTAACGTAAGTGTGAAATTTGGATGCTTACACTCAAAAAATGCGAAAATTACAGGGTATTTTTTAGCCGGGCATACCCCATAAGGGGCGTAAAATTTATTTTTGGCGCATCGATAGAGGAGCTCACCAGTAACTTACCATACGATTTTGAAGCTTCTAGCTCTAAAACTGTAGGAGCTACAAACTTTTGCGGTTTGCCACGCCCCCTATGGGCGTAGATATATCCGCCATATCTTTTCCAACTTGGGTTGTTAACCCGAGTATATATACCAAGTTTCAAGTCTCTAGCATCAATAGTGCTCAAAATATTACAGAATTTGAAAAATCACTATATAGTCAGATCCGATTTGCCACGCCCCTAGTAGGCGTGGATATATAGATTTTTGGTCGATCTTCATAGGATCGTATCAGTAACCTACGTGCCAAATTTGGGCGTTTTAGCTTTAAAACTGTAGAAGATACAGTTTTACCCGATTTGCCACGCCCCCAATGGGCGTAGATATATCCGCCATAGCTTTTTGATCTTGGGTTGTCAACACGAGTATATATTCCAAATTGCAACTCTCTAGCACTTCTAGAAGTAGTGTTTCTGAGGTATGGGCAAATGCATTTTCCGATTTGCCACGCCCCTAGTGGGCGTATCGGGAAAATCTTGACACTTTATAATTCGAGGGTATACACGAGTATATATTCCAAATTTCAACTCTCTAGCTTCAAAACTGTGCAAATGGTTTGCGTTCATACGGACAGACGGACAGACGGACAGACGGACGGACAGCGTGACGGACATTGCACAAAACCAATATACTCATTTCACTTTGTGAATGAGTATAATTAAATGAAAGTCGAAAAGATTTTGAAATAGACACTAGGTATTGACAATCACCGTTAGTGAGATCTAAATCCACCAATCCTTTTAAGGAAACAAGAAATTTAAAACAAATAGATGAAAAACATTATGAAGAAACTCAAACAACGCGTCAAACCAAGAAGATATCCTTTCTTAACTTAACACCACTTATAATAATGTTTTTATTAGCGTAATTTACATTACCTATAAAATGCCAAAGCTTAGAGGTAAGCCCTATTAAATCTAAAAAAAGCCGAAAAATATGAATACCATTACTTAACAATAAACCTAACTAAAACTGAAGAGACGTACAACAATTTAACAATGCAAACTAAACAATTTGAAACACTGACACAAATTAAATACCTAATAGAAAAACTCGACTGAGAAATGACCGATATTAGACTTGTTCAACGTAATAAAAGAGGACTTGTAAATTTTATGGGAACCTTTTATAAATACCCTTTCAGAACATTAGATCAAGAAGATAAAGAGGAATTGCAAACAAAAATTGATAACTTAGCCGAAAATAGTGTTTAAGCAAATGAGTTAAATGAAGTTTATTACAGTTAATAGAGGTACTGAATTCATGAACAAGTTGAGCTTAACTAATGAAGGACACCAAAAACTTGCAATACTTATTTTCAATTTACTAGAATTTACAGAATATATCGAAGACATTGAATTGGGTATGCAACTAACAAGACTGGGTATTTTCAATCCTAAATTATTAAAATATGATTCACGATCACATGTAAACGCTGAAAAACTAATAAACATTAAAACATCAACTTGGTTGAAAACTATTACAAAAGAAATTCTAATAATTTCTCACATTTCCCGCGAAATAATTAAAACCGCACAACAACATTACCAATAATAAATAACATTTTAAGAGAGACAATACACGACAAATATTTTATACTCAATGATAAATCATACATTGAAAAAACGAAAGATCTTGTAATAAATAAATGTGTTACAGGAATTTTAACCCAAGAAAAAACAGAATGTAGATATTCAAAAACTCATAAAAATTACGAATTAAAATATGTAGGACCAAATATTATGTTAACATGGAATTTACCTAAAACTATCTAGAATCAAAATTGTTTAAGCAGAGAAATAGTAATTGAAGGTAATAATATAATAAAAGCATTAAATTGTTCAATTCATTTAGACGAAATATTGATTACAAACACTATGTTAGATTATACTCAAACAATTTATATAAACAATAATGTAACTAAGCTAGAACATATATCATACATTCAAACAAAACAAATCATACAAGAACACACAAAATTGTACAACACATTTCAAATTATAACATTAACTACTTTAATAATCATTGTAATCATTATAATATTGTATCTTATTTATAAGTATAACAAGTAAGAACGATGCAGTCGGGCGCTCCCGACTGCGGAATACTCATTCATGCCCATTGCCACGCCCACAATTGGTTTGTAAACATATCATTTTTTGGAACTCAATACGAGATCAGCAGTAACATCGTCATAAAACTTTGATTTTCTCACTGAGAATCGGAAAACCGTGCAGTTTTTCCCGATTTGCCACGCCCCCAGTGGGCGTAGACATATAATTTTTGGCCAGTTCTTAGAAATAGTGAAGGGTAACGTAAGTGTGAAATTTGAATGCTTACACTCAAAAAATGCGAAAATTACAGGGTATTTTTTAGCCGGGCATGCCACATAAGGGGCGTAAAAATTATTTTTGGGTCATCGATAGAGGAGCTCACCAAAAACTCAATCATCAAATTTTGAAGCTTCTAGCTCTAAAACTGTAGGAGCTATAAGCTTTTGCGGTTTGCCACGCCCCTATGGGCGTAGGTATATCCGCCATATCTTTTTCATCTTGGAATGTCAACCCGAGTATATATACCAAATTTCAAGTCTCTAGGCATGGATACATAGTTTTTTGGTCGATCTTCATAGGATCATAGCAGTAACCTACGTGCCAAATTTGGGCATTGTAGCTTTAAGACTGTAGAAGATACAGTTTTACCCGATTTTCCACGCCCCCAATGGGTGTAGATATATCCGCCATAGCTTTATATACTCATTCACAAAGTGGAATGAGTATATTGGTTTTGTGCAATGTCCGTCACGCTGTCCGTCTGTCCGTCCGTCCGTCCGTCCGTCCGTCTGTCCGTCTGTCCGTCTGTCTGTCTGTCCGTATGAACGCAAACCATTTGCATAGTTTTTAAGCTAGAGAGTTGAAATTTGGAATATATACTCGTGTATACCCTCGAATTATAAAGTGTCAAGATTTTCCCGATACGCCCACTAGGGGCGTGACAAAGCGGAAAATGCATTTTCTGATATCTCAGAAACACTACTTCTAGAAGTGCTAGAGAGTTGCAATTTGGAATGTATACTCGTGTTGACAACCCAAGATGAAAAAGCTATGGCGGATATATCTACGTAGATTGGGGGAGTGGCAAATCGGGTAAAACTGTATCTTCTACAGTTTCAAAGCTAGAACGCCCAAATTTAGCACGTAGGTTACTGCTACAATCCTATGAAGATCAAACAAAAAATTTTTTATCCACGCCTACTATGGGCGTGGCAAATGGGATCTGACTATATAGTGATTTTTAAAATTCTGTAATATTTTGAGCACTATGAATGCTAGAGACTTGAAATTTGTTATATATACTCGGGTTGACAACCAAGATGAAAAAGATATGGCGGATATATCTACGCCTACAGGGGGCGTGGCAAACCGCAAAAGTTTGTAGCTCCTACTGTTTTAGGGCTAGAAGCAATTAGATGGTTGAGTTACTGTTGAGCTCCTCTATCGATGACCCAAAAAATAATTTTTACGCCCCTTTTGGGGCATGCCCGGCTAAAAAATACCCTGTAATTTTCGCATTTTTTTAGTGTAGGCTTCCAAATTTCACACTAACATTACCCTTCACTACTTCTAAGAACTGGCCAAAAATTATATGTCTAGGCCTACTGGGGGCGTGGCAAATCGGGAAAAACTGTACGTTTTTCCGATTCTCAGTGAGAAAATCAAAATTTTATGACGATATTACTGCTGACTTCCTCTATTAATTTCCCAAAAATTATATATGCACAAACCTGTTGGGGGCGTGGCAATGGGCGTGAGCTGTGCGGGTGTGAGTGAGTATTCCGCAGTCGGTAGCGCCCGACTGCAACGTTCTTGTTTGTTATACTCATTCACAAAGTGAAATGAGTATATTGGTTTTGTGCAATGTCCGTCACGCTGTCCGTCCGTCTGTCCGTATGAACGCAAACCATTTGCACAGTTTTGAAGCTAGAGAGTTGAAATTTGGAATATACACTCGTGTATACCCTCGAATTATAAAGTGTCAAGATTTTCCCGATACGCCCACTAGGGGCGTGGCAAACCGGAAAATGCATTTGCCCATATCTCAGAAACACTACTTCTAGAAGTGCTAGAGAGTTGCAATTTGGAATGTAGACTTGTGTTGACAACTCAAGTTGAAAAAGCTATGGCGGATATATCTACGCCCATTGGGGGCGTGGCAAATCGGGTAAAACTGTATCTTCTACAGTTTTAAAGCTAAAACGCCCAAATTTGGCACGTAGGTTACTGATACGATCCTATGAAGATCGACCAAAAGTCTATATATCCACGCCCACTAGGGGCGTGGCAAATCGGATCTGACTATATAGTGATTTTTCAAATTCTGAGCACTATTGATGCTAGAGACTTGACAACCCAAGTTGGAAAAGATATGGCGGATATATCTACGCCCATAGGGGGCGTGGCAAACCGCAAAAGTTTGTAGCTCCTACAGTTTTAGAGCTAGAAGCTTCAAAATCGTATGGTAAGTTACTGGTGAGCTCCTCTATCGATGACCCAAAAATAATTTTTACGCCCCTTATGGGGTATGCCCGGCTAAAAAATGCCCTGTAATTTTCGCAATTTTTGAGTGTAAGCATCCAAATTTCACACTTACGTTACCCTTCACTACTTCTAAGAACTGGCTAAAAATTATATGTCTACGCCCACTGGGGGCGTGGCAAATCGGGAAAAACTGCACGGTTTTCCGATTCTCAGTGAGAAAATCAGAATTATATACAGATATTACTGCTGATCTCCTCTATTGATTTCCAAAAAATTATATATGTACAAACCAATTGTGGGCGTGGCAATGGGCGTGATCTGTGGGGGTGTGAATGAGTATCCCGCAGTCGGTAGCGCCCGACTGCAACGTTCTTACTTGTTTTTAAATAAAAAACTTAATAAATTTACAATTGGCGCCTGAGCAGGGACGGTGATTATAAGCGATCAGAAAACTTACGCTTCGAAAAATAAAGTACCTACACAGTAGCTACTGTTTACGAAAACGACGGTTGAAACCAGCTACACGAATCGAACGAATCTCTGAAAGCGCCTGTACAGTAGTGGGATCGTCAAAGATTGTGTCTACAGTGTAATCGTCTATTTTCACTGCCCAACGAAAATCAAATTACTGCTACTCTAAAGTGCCCGTCCATAGAGTACTGTGAAATCGTGTGTGAGTCGCCAGGACTCAAGTAGCTGAACATCGTGTCCAACATGGGATCAGAGGAAGGAGAATAATCTGGGACACCACCATAGTAAGCACCAATACCCATTTGAAAATTTCTATTGTAAGCATAGCAATTTAGTCCAAGAAAAAATGCATAAAAACAAAATAAATAAAAGAAGATCTTGAAATTTTAATAGAAAATAAAATTAACAAATCAATAGAAAATAAGAAAGAAATTTTAGAAAAACACAAAAAAACCCTTTTTCCCGTTCTATAAAAGTCCCAAATTTGTCTCGAACCACTGACGAATTGACTCAAGCATTCTCAAAAATCAACATGTCATCACACGAAAACGCACCCCCATCTACCAGTACCGATTCATCCAGACCGAATTTGTTAAATTCATCAATCGAGAATCGAATCCCCGTAAAGAGATACCTTTGGAAAATATTGTCAGATGTTGTAATAGAACAGGTTCAGGCCATACTGCCTGAATATATAGACCGAATTACGAGTTAGATAACTACTCCAGACGTAGTAAGAGTTTTGAAGGATTTTTTTGGGAAAAGAACAGAATTTACATCATGGCGAAAAGCGTAGATAGGATATGTGAGATATACTCTGTTGTACAGGGAACGCCAAAATACTATGGAATTCTAATGGTTGTAAGGAGCAAGGTAATTGGCGAAGCCGATACCGTATTGGAGACTTACAAAACCCCATTAAATTGGAAGGCCAGTGTCTTACGGATCATTTTGCTGATCGCAAAGATCTTAAGACACTGGAATACCAACCTTACACTCTCAATCAAAACGGACAATCAATAGGTTGAAATCAAGCAGGAAATTGAAAAACAAATCACAGAATTGCTTACTGGCGGAGTTATCCGACGGTCAAGATCACCATATAACGCTTCTGTATGTATCGTTCCTAAGAAAGCTGATGCCTCAAGAAAAAAGAAATACCGATTAGTAATTGATTACTGCAAACTCAATTTAGTCACGATTTCCGACAGCTATCCTATGCCAGAGATAGGAGATATCATAGCCAAGTTAGGGGACAACAAATTCTTCACAGTCCTCGACCTCAAAAGTGGGTTCCACTAAATTCCATTAAAGGAGTCAGACATAAAGAAGACAGCATTTGCAGTCAACGAAGGAAAATACGGTCTAAAGAATTAGACTTCAATATTCCAAAGAGCTTTAGACGACATTCTAAAGGATCATGTCGGAAAAATCTGCTACTGATGACATCATTACTTTCAGTAAAATTGAAAACGAGCATGCTCATCACCTCAAACAATTTTTTACGACCTTACTGAACGCGAACATGAAAATCCAAATTAAAAAAAAAATGAAGTCGACTTCCTAGGACTCTTTATTTCAGACAAAGGCTTCAAAACAAATTAGGAGAAAAGTCCAGGCAATTTCCAAATTTCCGATACCCAAAACGCTTAAAGAACTTCAATCATTCTAGACTTCTCAGGCTATTATCGCAGATTTATTAGGGATTACGCAAAACTTGCAAAACCCCTCACACCCCACCTCAGAGGTGAAGGCGGACGTACGTCAACATGAGTGTCGGATAAAGAACAGATAAAAATGGACGATAGAAGCCTTCAATAAAATAAAACAAACACTTTGCTCTAACGATGTTGTTTTAAAATACCCTTATTTTTCCAAAGAATTTCATCTTGCAACCGATGCTTCAAACTATGCAATCGGAGACGTTCTTGAACAGGATGGTAGACCTATTACATTTATATCACGAACATTGTCAGAGACTGAAGAAAACTTTGCAACAAACAAAAAAGAAATGTTAGCTACAGTTTGGGGTTCGCAAAACCTTAGAATTTATTTGTACTGAACTGATAAAGAAGTTATCTTCACAGACCACAAACCCATTACTTTTGCCTTGAGCAACAACAAGTAAGAAAGCTCTAGTCGGGAGTACCCGACTAGGAGATCCCCTGAACCCTGCGGAGAGCCGATTTTCCCAACATTCTATGCTTATTTAACATATATATACAAGCAATACATGCACACACACATACACACATACACATACGCATAAGCACGCGCTCTGCTGACTGCGCAGTTATCGCAGCGACTGAGCGTGGACTGCGCTCATGGGCTTAACAATGGGATATGAAATGCTTAATAACTTCTTTTGTATGTGTATATTTATATGTGTATATTTTTTAAACCGCAGATCTCTAGTATTTGAAATACGGTTTTTACAAGTTTGGGGGGAAGGGAAGGAAAGGGGGGATCGTACCAAAAATGTGACAAAAATTGTATAAACTACACATTATACTAAATACAAAATTTGAAGACTCTAGCTCTAAAGATGTGGGAGACATAATTTTATAACTGGTTTCCGATTTCGTTTTTAATCGATAACATTAAATCGATAAATGTTATCGATTTTTTGAAACAAACTTGATATGCGCGTGCTATACACGGATCTACATAAAATTTCAGTATCTAGCTCTTATAGATTCTGAGATCGACGCGTTCATACATACGGACAGACGGAAAGACGGACAGACAGACAGACAGTCAGGGCTAAATCAGCTCGTCGCCCTGATCAAGAATATATATACTTTATGGGATCTGCCATGTCTCCTTCTGCCTGTTACAAACATTTTAACAAAACCCTTATACCCTGTTTTCCCATTTTCAATGGGTTCAGGGTATAATAATGTAATTTGTCTAGAGTATATTCCGACAGCGGATATCTTCACAAAACCATTGGCTACTGAAAGATTTAAGGAACTACGACGCAACTAGATAATGCCTGGCATAAGATTAAGCTTTGATGTGGTCCAACTGATTTATTATAATCACAAGTTGGGAAAATCTGTTTCAGATTGACCCAAATCGGGAAATATCAGTACGGACACTTGCCGACGACCTTAAGGAAGAATGGGAATTAGATGGATCACTTAAAACAGTACGCTAGGTCACCATACGGCATAGGTACACTTGAAGAGTTGCACGAAAGAAAACGCTGCTTTCATCGGTAAATGAAGAAAATCGCTTAAATTTGGTTACAACTGTTACAGTACTGCATTTCTTTTGTTTCTTTGTAAAAATGAAGTTTTCCAAATATTGTGCCAACTGACAAATCATGTTCACAGCGAAAAAATTACGGAGCACTAACAAACCACGTCAAACACTTTTAACTAAGAACTCTCTCTGATGATATATGTATACTGTATGAAAGAAGCATAGAATAATTGGAAAATAATTTCGTTGCAGGGTTCAGTAGATCTCCTAATCGCGCAGTCTCGACTAGAGCACTATTACTTGTTTTTATACTCATTCACAAAGTGAAATGAGTATATTGTTTTTGTGCAATGTCCGTCCGTCTGTCCGTATGAACGCAAACCATTTGAACAGTTTTGAAGCTAGAAATTTGAAATTTTGAATATATACTCGTGTATACCCTCGAATTATAAAGTGTCAAGATTTTCCCAAAACTCCCACTAGGGGCGTGGTAAATCGGAAAATGCATTTTCCGATATCTCAGAAACACTACTTCTAGAAATACTAGAGAGTTGTAATTTGGAATGTAGACTCGTGTTGGCAACCCAAGATGAAAAAGCTATGACGGATACATCTACGCCCTAAGGGGGCGTGGCAAACTTCAAAAGCTTATAGCTCCTACAGTTTTAGAGAAAGAAACAAGTAAGAAAGCTCTAGTCGGGGGTACCCGACTAGGAGATCCCCTGAACCCTGCGATGAGCCATATATATACAAGAAACACATACACACACACACACACACACACATACGCACGCACGCATAAGCGAGCCCTCTGCTGACTGCGCAGTTATGCAGCGAATGCGCTTGGGCTGCAGGAGAGCTATACTATAGGAAGTTAATTGTTGAATAAGTTTCTTTGTAGATGGACTTTCCAAATCAAACTTTCAGAGCGTGATAATGTCATTCATATGTATATATTTGCCAAAGCACAAGTCTGTAGTATGTGAAAAACGTTTTTTGCAAATTTGGGGCGAAGGGGGCGTGGTATCCAAAATATAATACAAATCAAAATTGTATAAAATATATATAAAACTAATTGCAAAATTTGGAGACTCTGGCTATAAAGATATAGGAGATATAATTTAATTACTGGATTTCGATTTCGTTTTTAATCGATAACATTAAAACGATAAAAGTTATCGAATTTTTGAAACAAACTCGATCTGCGCGTGTTATACACGGATCTACGGATCGATGCGTTCAAACATACGGACAGACGGACGGACGGACGGACAGACGGACAGGGCTAAATCAATTCAGCTCGTCGCCCTGATCAAGAATATATATACTTTATGGGGTCTGCCACGCCTCCTTCTGCCTGTTACATACATTTTAATAAAACCATTATACCCTGATTTCCCATTTTCAATGGGTTCAGGGTATAAAAAGAAGACAAATTTAATGGTTGAGTTACTGATGAGCTCCTCTATCGATGACCCAAAAACAGTTTTGATGCCCCATTTGGGGCATGACCGGCTAAAAGATACACTGTAATTTTCACATTTTTCGAGTGTAAATATCCAAATGTCACACTTACGTTACCCTTCACTACTTCTAAGAACTGACCAACAATTATGTGTCTACGCCCACTGGAGGCGTGGCAAAACGGGAAAACTGTACGCTTTTCCGATTCTCAGAGAGAAAATCAAAATTCTATGACGATATTACTGCTGATCTCCTCTATTGATTGATATTGATATATTTACAAACCAATTGTGGGCGTGGCAATGTGAATGAGTATTCCGCATTCGGTAGCGCCCGACTGCAACGTTATTACTTGTTTTTATTTACTTTTGAATTTTTTTTGTCTTTAAAATTACACTTTGTTGTGATTTGTTTAATTTAGCCATCAGGCTTTGTTGTTATTCTGCAAGAAGTATTCCACTGTGCTTTGAGCTATTTTGAAGGTGTTTCTAATTTGAAAGTTTTGTCAGCATCGCTAATTGTTTTGTTACATCTACATCTACTTCTTGGCGCTCTCCTCTTTTATTTGGTTTCTTTTTACACTTGTTAGTGCAAATGTGTTAGTGTTATCACTCACAATCATACTTGAGTTGTTTGTATTTCTCACTAATTTAACTTCGTTTTGTGCAAGAAACTCTCGCTGATTTTTGCTCACCCGCTCTTTATCAGCTGTTTGTTGTTAGACCCGCTCTCACAACTCACTAATCCTCTCCTTGTTTTTTCTTTCTATTATTTTCTTTTGATCTGTTTCTTACGTTTCGGTTGCTTAACCCCAATTGCCAATATGACATGCTGCAAAAATCATGCAATATTCGGCAAGTAGTTGATTCTGCACAAATGCAATTTGTTAGTTGCTGGTTGTGTAAGAATATGATGCACACAAAAGTTGCTGGCCTCACCGGACGGGACTACGACAAAATAATGTCCACTGCCAAAATTGGTTGTGGTGGTTTACGCTGGTCGTGTCCAATTTGCTTGGAAAAACAATAAAATTTTTTCAAGATGTACAATTCAGTGCGAGTTAAATTTTTAAAACAGTAATATATCTAAACAGTGATCTAGTGACCTAGAAGCTGGTGAAAATTTATTAAATCGGTACAACTTTGATACTCCACATTCTCAAATTGCGACTCCATCTCAGTTGGTACCCCCTTTCGTACCAATATCGTCTCCTAATTTATTAGTGCCTTCCTCACCTTGCCCTGACACGTTATTAGTTCCGATTGCTAATGACTTGTCGGACACACCTGTTGCTAGTGTTATAATAGACACTCAAGAGCCTATACAGGTCCCAATCAAAAAACTAAAAGCCTCCCCGAATATTGCTCAAGCAACGAAAAATATTCCGGCCTCTTCTTCCACTCTTTCTATACCTACTTTATCTGTCGTTTCTCCTCGAAAGCAAGTTTTCCTATCTAGACTTTCTTCTGACACGACATGTGAAGCTATATCTGCTTTTATTTCTAGTAAATCTGCAGCCAATGTTTTTATTTCGAAGTTCAATTTCGCGACTCCTCGTGAAATTGCTTCATTCAAAATCAATGTGCCCTCTGAATTTTTCACAACTATATGTGACTCCAAATTTTGGCCACCTAATGTAGTTGTGCATGAATTCAAACACAAGAACCGAAATAGGTTGTCTCCTATATCGTTAAAGTCTTCTTCGGTTCAATCTTCTTCTAATATTGTACCAAAAAACTAAATTTTTGCACAATGTTCTCCGCAACTGACTTTGATAAATCAAAACGTTTTCGGCTTAAATTCTAAACACAGAACACTATACAGTAAAAACTACTACTATATATACTATATACAGTATATATTCTGAAATTATTGCTCTCACAGAAACGTGGCTAAGTCCGAATGCTTATAATAGTCAGATTCTTTGGTCTTGCAACAGATTGGTCTCCTTTATATAAGTAAGTTGAAATTAATTTGGCAACAACTTGTTCCTATAACACTTTAAGCTCTATTCTAGATGAGTGTGTTCCTATGTGTCTCCCTATGTCCGTTTCTAATGAATCCCCCTGGTTTACTCAGACTCTTTCTAATTTAAAAAATATTAAGTCTAAATATTTTTAAAAATTTTAAAAGTCTGGTTCGATTGTAGACTGGTCTAAATATTCCATAGCCAAATCGAATTTTAATATTTTAAATTTTCGGTGTTATGAGAATTACCTTTTTCGTTGCAAAAGGCAGTTTGTTCGTGATCCTAAGCAATTTTATTCATTCGTAGACATGAAGCGTAAATCTTCTAGTTTACCTCCTTCATTATACTCATTCACAAAGTGAAATGAGTATATTGGTTTTGTGCAATGTCCGTCACGCTGTCCGTCCGTCCGTCTGTCCGTCTGTCCGTCTGTCAGTATGAACGCAAACCATTTGCACAGTTTTGAAGCTAGAGAGTTGAAATTTGGAATATATACTCGTGTATACCCTCGAATTATAAAGTGTCAAGATTTTCCCGATACGCTCACTAGGGGCGTGGCAAATCGGAAAATGCATTTTCCGATATCTCAGAAACACTACTTCTAGAAGTGCTAGAGAGTTGCAATTTGGAATATATACTCGTGTTGACAACTCAAGATGAAAAAGCAATGGCGGATATATATACGCCCATTGTGGGCGTGGCAAGTCGGGTAAAACTGTATCTTCTACAGTTTTAAAGCTAGAATGCCCAAATTTGGCACGTAGGTTACTGCTATGATTCTATGAAGATGGACTGACTATATAGTGATTTTTCAAATTCTGCTATATTTTGAGCACTAGGAATGCTAGAGACTTGAAACTTGGTATATATACTCGGGTTGACAACCCAAGATGAAAAAGATATGGCGGATATATCTACGCCCATAGGGGGCGTGGCAAACCGCAAAAGTTTGTAGCTCCTACAGTTCTAGAGCTAGAAGCTTCAAAATTGGATGGTAAGTTACTGGTGAGCTCCTCTATCGATGACCCAAAAATAATTTTTACGCCCCTTATGGGGTATGCCCGGCTAAAAAATGCCCTGTAATTTTCGCATTTTTTGAGTGTAAGCATCCAAATTTCACACTTACGTTACCCTTCACTACTTCTAAGAACTGGCTAAAAATTATATGTCTACGCCCACTGGGGGCGTGGCAAATCGGGAAAAACTGCACGGTTTTCCGATTCTCAGTGAGAAAATCAAAGTTTTATGACGATGTTACTGCTGATCTCGTATTGAGTTCCAAAAAATGATATGTTTACAAACCAATTGTGGGCGTGGCAATGGGCATGAATGAGTATTCCGCAGTCGGTAGCGCCCGACTGCATCGTTCTTACTTGTTATACTTATAAATAAGATACAATATTATAATGATTACAATGATTATTAAAGTAGTTAATGTTATAATTTGAAATGTGTTGTACAATTTTGTGTGTTCTTGTATGATTTGTTTTGTTTGAATGTATGATATATGTTCTAGCTTAGTTACATTATTGTTTATATAAATTGTTTGAGTATAATCTAACATAGTGTTTGTAATCAATATTTCGTCTAAATGAATTGAACAATTTAATGCTTTTATTATATTATTACCTTCAATTACTATTTCTCTGCTTAAACAATTTTGATTCTAGATAGTTTTAGGTAAATTCCATGTTAACATAATATTTGGTCCTACATATTTTAATTCGTAATTTTTATGAGTTTTTGAATATCTACATTCTGTTTTTTCTTGGGTTAAAATTCCTGTAACACATTTATTTATTACAAGATCTTTCGTTTTTTCAATGTATGATTTATCATTGAGTATAAAATATTTGTCGTGTATTGTCTCTCTTAAAATGTTATTTATTATTGGTAATGTTGTTGTGCGGTTTTAATTATTTCGCGGGAAATGTGAGAAATTATTAGAATTTCTTTTGTAATAGTTTTCAACCAAGTTGATGTTTTAATGTTTATTAGTTTTTCAGCGTTTACATGTGATCGTGAATCATATTTTAATAATTTAGGATTGAAAATACCCAGTCTTGTTAGTTGCATACCCAATTCAATGTCTTCGATATATTCTGTAAATTCTAGTAAATTGAAAATAAGTATTGCAAGTTTTTGGTGTCCTTCATTAGTTAAGCTCAACTTGTTCATGAATTCAGTACCTCTATTAACTGTAATAAACTTCATTTAACTCATTTGCCTAAACACTATTTTCGGCTAAGTTATCAATTTTTGTTTGCAATTCCTCTTTATCTTCTTGATCTAATGTTCTGAAAGGGTATTTATAAAAGGTTCCCATAAAATTTACAAGTCCTCTTTTATTACGTTGAACAAGTCTAATATCGGTCATTTCTCAGTCGAGTTTTTCTATTAGGTATTTAATTTGTGTCAGTGTTTCAAATTGTTTAGTTTGCATTGTTAAATTGTTGTACGTCTCTTCAGTTTTAGTTAGGTTTATTGTTAAGTAATGGTATTCATATTTTTCGGCTTTTTTTAGATTTAATAGGGCTTACCTCTAAGCTTTGGCATTTTATAGGTAATGTAAATTACGCTAATAAAAACATTATTATAAGTGGTGTTAAGTTAAGAAAGGATATCTTCTTGGTTTGACGCGTTGTTTGAGTTTCTTCATAATGTTTTTCATCTATTTGTTTTAAATTTCTTGTTTCCTTAAAAGGATTGGTGGATTTAGATCTCACTAACGGTGATTGTCAATACCTAGTGTCTATTTCAAAATCTTTTCGACTTTCATTTAATTTTTCTATTTTATTTGTTTTCTTTAGTTGTGTATTGTAATCAGGGGATCCCGCATAAATAAAAATATCTGCTGGTGCTCTACTAGTTGTGCTATGTTTTGTTTTGTGATTATATATGTAAAGAATAATTTCGAATCTAGTTAGTTTCGCTATTTATAATTCTTAATTTTTTTCACTTTGTGAATGAGTATATTGGTTTTGTGCGATGTCCGTCACGCTGTCCGTCCGTCTGTCCGTATGAACGCAAACCATTTGCATAGTTTTGAAGCTAGAGAGTTGAAATTTGGAATATATACTCGTATATACCCTCGAATTATAAAGTGTCAAGATTTTTTCGATACGCCCACTAGGGGCTTGGCAAATCGGAAAACGCATTTTCCGATATCTCAGAAACACTCCTTCTAGAAGTACTAGAGAGCTGCAATTTGAAATGTAGACTCGTGTTGAAAACTCAAGATGAAAAAGCTATGGCGGATATATCTACGCCCATTGGGGGCGTGGCAAATCGGGTAAAACTGTTTCTTCTACAGTCTTAAAGCTACAATGCCCAAATTTGGCACGTAGGTTATTGCTACGATCCGATGAAGATCGACCAAAAAACTATATGTCCACGCTTACTAGGGGCGTGGCAAATCGGATCAGACTATATAGTGATTTTTCAAATTCTGTAATATTTTGGGCATTATGAATGCTAGAGATTTGAAATTTGGTATATATACTCGGGTTGACAACCCAAGATGAAAAAGATATATATACGTTATACGGGGGCGTGGCAATCCGCAAAATCTTATAGCGCCTACAGTTTTAGAGCTAGAAGCTTTAAAATTGGATGGATGAGTTACTGGTGAGCTTTTCTATCGATGACCCAAAAATAATTTTAACGCCCCTTTTGGGGCATGCCCGGCTAAAAAATACCCTGTAATTTTCGCATTTTTTGAGTGTAAGCATCCAAATTTCACACTTACGTTACCCTACTGGGGGGGTGGTAAATCGGGAAAAACTATATGTTTTTGCATAATCCCTAATAAATCTGCGATAATAGCCTGAGAAGTCTAGAATGATTGAAGTTCTTTAAGCGTTTTGGGTATCGGAAATTTGGAACTTGCCTGGACTTTTCTCCTAATTTGTTTTGAAGCCTTTGTCTGAAATAAAGAATCCTAGGAAGTCGACTTCATTTTTTTTTTAAATTTGGATTTTCATGTTCGCGTTCAGTAAGGTCGTAAAAACTTGTTTGAGGTAATGAGCATGCTCGTTTTCAGTTTTACTGAAAGTAATGATGTCATCAGTAGCAAATTTTTCCGACATGATCCTTTAGAATGTCGTCTAAAGCTCTTTGGAATATTGAAGACAAATTCTTTAGACCGAAGGGTAGTCTCGTAAAGCCGTATTTTTATTTATTTGAGGTCGAGGACTGTGAAGAATTTGCTGTCCCCTAACTTGGCTATGATATCTCCTATCTCTGGCATAGGATAGCTGTCGGAAATCGTGACTAAATTGAGTTTGCAGTAATCAATTACTAATCGGTATTTCTTTTTTCTTGAGGCATCAGCTTTCTTAGGAACGATCCATACAGGAGCGTAATATAGTGATCTTGACGGTCGGATAACTCCGTCAGTAAGCAATTCTGTGATTTATTTTTCAACTTCCTGCTTAAGTGCAGTAGGATAGGGATAATACTTACTATAAACTGGACTGTCGGTATTGGCTTGGATTTCGTCTACCACGTTAGTTGTATAAGTCAGTTTGAGCTCTGGATCTGCGAATAAGGATTTGGGATTCTTGAACTAATTTGTGAACGATTTGTGGAGTCTTAGAGCGGAATGAGGATTGGATACCTCTGGTTTGTTGACTATTCCTCGGCGATAGCGAAGACAATCTTGCGGGATGTACTGAGTTTCGAATGGAATGGCTCTCGATCAAACGACACAAATGAAGAGTTTAATTTAGATCTGTTGGTTCCTTGATAGCTAGCAATCTAGGTAAGTCTCCGTTAAGACCCCTTGTGAAAGTATCTAAGGCTTTATCCCTATAGATCTTGGTAAGCGCTTTTAATGTTTCTGAAGATAAATCATGGTTGTTTATTTGATTTAAGATTAGGGACAGATGGTAATAGACTGCCTGATAGAATTCGACTGTTGATTGTCCGTTGTGATTCAGAGTGTAAAGTTGGTATTCCAGTGTGTTAACATCTCTGCGATCGCAAAATGATTCGAAAGACACTGGGATATAGCCTTCCAATTTATTGGGGTATTGTAAGCCTACAATATCGTCTTCGCCAACTACCTTGCTTCTTACTACCGTTAGAATTCCATAATATTTTGGCGTTCCCTGTTCGACAGAGTATGCCTCGAATATCCTATCTATGCATTTTCGCCATGATGTTAACTCTGTTCTTTTCCCAGAAAAGTTCCTCAAAACTCTTACTACATATGGTAATTTATCTAACTCGCTACTTCGTCCCATATGTTCAGGCAGTATATCCTGATCCTGTTCCATTACTACATCTGTTCTTGGATTAAATAGTTCGTTATACTTTTCTCACAATATTTTTCTAACGTATCTCTCTACGGTATGCTCGAGTCTGTACTGGTAGATGGGGGTGCGTTTTCGAGTAATGACATGTCGATTTTTGAGAATGCTTGAGTTAATTCATCGATGGTTCGAGATAGATTAAGGGACTTTTATAAAACGTGGAAATGGTTACGTATTGTTTTCCCGAAATCTCTTACAAATTTTCTTTCTTATTTTCTACTGATTTGTAAATCTTATTTTCTATTCAAATTTGAAGATCTTATTTTCTATATTTTCTTTGATATTTTCTTTGATTTTTTATACTCATTCACAAAGTGAAATGAGTATATTGGTTTTGTGCAATGTCCGTCACGCTGTCCGTCTGTCCGTCCGTCCGTCTGTCTGTCTGTCCGTATGAACGCAAACAATTTGCACAGTTTTGAAGCTAGAGAGTTGAAATTTGGAATATATACTCGTGTATACCCTCGAATTATAAAGTGGCAAGATTTTCCCGATACGCCCACTAGGGGCGTGGCAAATCGGAAAACGCATTTTCCGATATCTCAGAAACACTACTTCTAGAAGTGCTGGAGAGTTGCAATTTGAAATGTAGACTCGTGTCGAGAACTCAAGATGAAAAAGCTATGGCGGATATATCACCCCCAATTTGTTTGTACAAACATAATTTTTTAAAAATCAATAGAAGAGACCAGCAGTAATATCGTCATAAAATTTTGATTTTCTCACTGAGAATCGGAAAATCATACAGTTTTTTCCGATTTGCCACGCCCCCAGTGGGCGTAGACATTTAATTTTTGCCCAGTTCTTAAAAGTAGTGAGAAGTAACGTTAGTGCGAAATTTAGATGCTTACACTCAAAAAATGTGAAAATTACATGGTATTTTTTAGCCGGGCATGCCCCAAAAGGGGCGTTAAAATTATTTTTGGGTCATCGATAGAAAAGCTCACCAGTAACTCATCCATCCAATTTTAAAGCTTCTAGCTCTAAAACTGTAGGCGCTATAAGCTTTTGCGGTTTGTCACGCCCCCTATGGGCGTAGATATATCCGCCATATCTTTTTCATCTTGGGTTTTCAACTCGAGTATATATACCAAATTTCAAGTCTCTATCATCAATAGTGCTCAAAATATTACAGAATTTCAAAAATCGCTATATAGTCAGATCCGATTTGCCACGCCCCTAGTAGGCGTGGATATATAGATTTTTGGTCGATCTTCATAGAAGCGTAGCAATAACCTACGTGCCAAATTTGGGCATTGTAGCTTTAAGACTGTAGAAGAAACAGTTTTAGTCGATTTGCCACGCCCCCAATGGGCGTAGATATATGCGCCATAGCTTTTTCATCTTGAGTTTTCAACACGAGTCCACATTTCAAATTGCAGCTCTCTAGTACTTCTAGAAGGAGTGTTTCTGAGATATCGGAAAATGCGTTTTCCGATTTGCCACGCCCCTAGTGGGCGTATCGAAAAAATCTTGACACTTTATAATTCGAGGGTATACACGAGTATATATTCCAAATTTTAACTCTCTAGCTTCAAAACTATGCAAATGGTTTGCGTTCATACGGACAGACGGACGGACAGCGTGACGGACATCGCACAAAACCAATATACTCATTCACAAAGTGAAAACAAGTAAGAACGTTGCAGTCGGGCGCTACCGACTGCGGGATACTCATTCACACCCCCACAGATCACGCCCATTGCCACGCCCACAATTGGTTTGTACATATATAATTTTTTGGAAATCAATAGAGGAGATCAGCAGTAATATCTGTATATAATTCTGATTTTCTCACTCAGAATCGGAAAAACGTATAGTTTTTCCCGATTTGCCACGCCCCCAGTAGGCGTAGACATATAATTTTTGGCCAGTTCTTAGAAGTAGTGAAGGGTAACGTAAGTGTGAAATTTGGATGCTTACACTCAAAAAATGCGAAAATTACAGGGTATTTTTTAGCCGGGCATACCCCAAAAGGGGCGTTAAAATTATTTTTGGGTCATCGATAGAGGAGCTCACCAGTAACTTACCATCCAATTTTGAAGCTTCTAGCTCTAAAACTGTAGGAGCTACAAACTTATGCGGTTTGCCACGCCCCCTATGGGCGTAGATATATCCGCCATATCTTTTCCAACTTGGGTTGTCAACCCGAGTATATATACCAAGTTTCAAGTCTCTAGCATCAATAGTGCTCAAAATATTACAGAATTTGAAAAATCACTATATAGTCAGATCCGATTTGCCACGCCCCTAGTAGGCGTGGATATATAGATTTTTGGTCGATCTTCATAGGATCGTATCAGTAACCTACGTGCCAAATTTGGGCGTTCTAGCTTTAAAACTGTTGAAGATACAGTTTTACCCGATTTGCCACGCCCCCAATGGGCGTAGATATATCCGCCATAGCTTTTTCAACTTGAGTTGTCAACACGAGTCTACATTCCAAATTGCAACTCTCTAGCACTTCTAGAAGTAGTGTTTCTGAGGTATGGGCAAATGCATTTTCCGATTTGCCACGCCCCTAGTGGGCGTATCGGGAAAATCTTGACACTTTATAATTCGAGGGTATACACGAGTATATATTCCAAATTTCAACTCTCTAGCTTCAAAACTGTGCAAATGGTTTGCGTTCATACGGACAGACGGACAGACGGACAGACGGACGGACAGCGTGACGGACATTGCACAAAACCAATATACTCATTTCACTTTGTGAGTGAGTATAATAACATTTTAAGAGAGACAATACACGACAAATATTTTATACTCAATGATAAATCATACATTGAAAAAACGAAAGATCTTGTAATAAATAAATGTGTTACAGGAATTTTAACCCAAGAAAAAACAGAATGTAGATATTCAAAAACTCATAAAAATTACGAATTAAAATATGTAGGACCAAATATTATGTTAACATGGAATTTACCTAAAACTATCTAGAATCAAAATTGTTTAAGCAGAGAAATAGTAATTGAAGGTAATAATATAATAAAAGCATTAAATTGTTCAATTCATTTAGACGAAATATTGATTACAAACACTATGTTAGATTATACTCAAACAATTTATATAAACAATAATGTAACTAAGCTAGAACATATATCATACATTCAAACAAAACAAATCATACAAGAACACACAAAATTGTACAACACATTTCAAATTATAACATTAACTACTTTAATAATCATTGTAATCATTATAATATTGTATCTTATTTATAAGTATAACAAGTAAGAACGATGCAGTCGGGCGCTACCGACTGCGGAATACTCATTCATGCCCATTGCCACGCCCACAATTGGTTTGTAAACATATAATTTTTTGGAACTCAATACGAGATCAGCAGTAACATCGTCATAAAACTTTGATTTTCTCACTGAGAATCGGAAAACCGTGCAGTTTTTCCCGATTTGCCACGCCCCCAGTGGGCGTAGACATATAATTTTTGGCCAGTTCTTAGAAGTAGTGAAGGGTAACGTAAGTGTGAAATTTGAATGCTTACACTCAAAAAATGCGAAAATTACAGGGTATTTTTTAGCCGGGCATGCCACATAAGGGGCGTAAAAATTATTTTTGGGTCATCGATAGAGGAGCTCACCAAAAACTCAATCATCAAATTTTGAAGCTTCTAGCTCTAAAACTGTAGGAGCTATAAGCTTTTGCGGTTTGCCACGCGGCGTAGATATATCCGCCATAGCTTTTTATACTCATTCACAAAGTGAAACGAGTATATTGGTTTTGTGCAATGTCCGTCACGCTGTCCGTCCGTCTGTCCGTCCGTCCGTCTGTCCGTCTGTCCGTTTGTTCGTATGAACGCAAACCATTTGCACAGCTAGAGAGTTGAAATTGTATACCCTCGAATTATAAAGTGTCAAGATTTTTTCGATACGCCCACTAGGGACGTGGCAAATCGGAAAATGCATTTTCCGATATCTCAGAAACACTACTTCTAGAAGTGCTAGAGAGTTGCAATTTGGAATGTATACTCGCGTTGACAACCCAAGATCAAAAAGCTATGACGTATACATCTACGCCCATTGGGGGCGTGGCAAATCGGGTAAAACTGTATCTTCCAAATTTGGCACGTAGCTTACTGCTACGATCTATATGTCCACGCTTACTATTGGCTAAAAATGTATCTCCCAAATTTGGCACGTAGCTTACTGCTACGATTTATATGTCCACGCCTACTAGGGGCGTGGCAAATCGGATTTGACTATATAGTGATTTTTCAAATTCTGTAATATTGACTTGAAATTTGGTATATATATACTCGGGTTGACAACCCAAAATGAAAAAGATAAGGCGGATATATCTACGCCCATAGGGGGCGTGGCAAACCGCAAAAGCTTATAGCTCCTACAGTTTTAGAGCTAGAAGCTTCAATTGGATGGTTGAGTTATTGGTGAGCTCTTCTATCAATGCCCTAAAAATAATTTTTACGCCCCTTTTGAGTGTAAGCATCCAAATTTCACACTTACGTTACCCTCCACTACTTCTAAGAACTGGCCAAAAATAACATGTCTACACCTACTGGGGGCGTGGAAAATCGGGAAATCGGATTCTCAGTGAAAAAATCAAAATTTTATGACGATATTACTGCTGATCTCCTCTGTTGATTTCCAATAAATTTATATATGTACAAACCAATTGGGGGCTTGGCAATGGGCGAGAGCTGTGCGGGTGTGAATGAGTGTTCCGCAGTCGGTAGCGCCCTACTGCAGCGTTCTTACTTGTTCATCTTGGGTTGTCATCTCGAGTATATATACCAAATTTCAAGTCTCTAGCATTCATAGTGCTCAAAATATTACAGAATTTGAAAAATGACTATATAGTCAGATCCGATTTGCCATGCCCCTAGTAGGCGTGGATGTAGAATTTTTTAATCGATCTTCATAGGATCGTAGTAGGAACCTAAGTGCCAAATTTGGGCGTTCTAGCTTTAAAACTGTAGAAGATACAGTTTTAGCCGATTTGCCACGCCCCCAATAGGCCTAGATAAATCCGCCATAGCTTTTTATCTTGGGTTGTCAACACGAGTCTACATTCCAAATTTTAACTATCTAGCACTTCTAGAAGTAGTGTTTCTGAGATATCGGAAAATGCATTTTTCCAATTTGCCGCGCCCCTAGTGGGCGTATCGGGAAAATCTTAACACTTGATAATTCGAGGGTATACACGAGTATATATTCCAAATTTCAACTCGTTAACTTCAAAGCTGTGCAAATGGTTTGCGTTCATACGGACAGACGGACAGCGCTACGGACATTGCACAGAACCAATATACTCATTTCACTTTGTAAATGAGTATAACTATGCAACAAACGTAAAGAAATGTTAGCTATAGTTTGGGCCTTACAAAACCTTCGAATTTATTTGAACAGAACCGCCAAAGTCGATATCTTCACAGACCACCAACCAGTTACCTTTGCCCTGAGTAATAAAAATCTCAACGGAAAACTAAAATGTTAGAAGAGTTACTTAGAAGAATTCAATTATGAGCTAAAGTATGAGCTAGAAACTACGAACGTAGTATCAGACGCATTGTCAAGAAACCCAATAAACGAAATTAAAAGTACCAAAATCTCTGTTATGAGTGATGAAAGTTCGTCGCATAACTTAATTTCTTCAATGGAATTCATATTAATCGGAGAAAATTCCGATTACCAATTCGAATTAACCTTTCCCACATAACATAGACATATTGAAACTCTCACTATACAGAAAACAAATTAAATAAAATTTTCAAAGAACGACTCGACCCAAGACTAGTAAACGGTTTGTTCACTCCAGCACATATCATGGGAAGAATGCAAAAATTCTACCCAGTCCATTTTTCTTCTTATAAAAATAAGACATACTCAGAAAAAAAAGGGGACATGACAAACACAGGCAAACAGAACGATATAATAACCCAAGAAAATATAGCTCAAATCCTGGAAATTTTTTCTTCCCACAATTCTATAAAAAGGTTAAAGAAATCACGAAATCATGTGTAACATGCTGAGAATCAAAATACGACAGACACCCCCAAAAATCCGAAATTCAAGCAACACCAAGCAATTTTCAGGTGAAATCATCCACATAGACATCTACATAACAGAAAACAAAACTATATTTACAACTTATAACTTTCTAAATATGTTCAAGTCAAAGTCGTTAACCCAAGAACCGCAGAGAATATAAAAATCACATTAAGAGAAATTCTGATAGCATTCGGTATACCCAATTCGTAATAATCGACAATGAGAAAGCTTTAAATTGAGCCTCAATAAAATTCTTACACAAGATCAGCTAGGTATACAGGTTTACACCACACCGCTCTATTACTCTACAAGTGACGGTCAGATAGAAAGATTTCAACCCACCTTGTCAGAAAGAATGGCTTACCTAAGAAATGATAACAAGGACATGGTTTTTACAGACATCCTTTTTAAAGTAGTCCAAGAGTACAACGCCTCTTACCATTCCGTAACCAATAAAAAACCAATGGGCATATTTTGTGACACAACAGTCTAAGACAGTCCAAAAAAAAGAAGAAAACATGAACATAAATTCCTAAATAAAAAAAACTTCGATTTAGAGTTCAACAATAAAGAAAGAAAAGAAATGAGAAATTACGAACAAATAGAAATAGTTTACGTTAAAATCAACAAATGTTTTTTGTACAAAACTCACACCTAGGTATAAACAAGTAAGAAAGCTCTAGTCGGGGGTACCCGACTAGGAGATCCCCTGAACCCTGCGAAGAGCCAATATTCCAAACATTCTATGCTTATTTAACATATATATACAATCAACACACACATTCATGCATAACCTATTTATAGATTCTAAACATGTGGTCCTTATCTATTTCAACTGTACTTCAACCTAGTCGTTGATTGCGTCGAAGGCATGTTTATGATCATCGATTATTTCTGTATGTTCATGCCTGAACATTCTGCAGACGGCCAGAAAATAACAGCCAGTGGTCTATTAACCATGGAACTTCCTCCATCAGCAGTCGAATCTACTCGCCTTTTGGACTTGTGTTCGGATGACTTCTTGGGTGCGTCCATCACTTTTCGTATAAGCTGGAAGGGATCGTTTACGCTGTGCATCCAGGTATTGCATAGCGGCATTTGACCACATCTGGAACGACAAACCCCAGTTAAGATGGCATCGGCTTCATGCTCATCCGGTCGCAGCGTCTTGTTACATTCTTCGTGGCGATCGAGCTGTTGGTTTCTTGAAGATATCTTCTGGCGGTGCTTGCATTAGCAGTTGCATCGGGATGTTTTCGTATTACATATTTTCTTGTTCCCTCTGCTTTTGATCTTTCTTTTTCTGTTTGACTTGTTTCGGCTGTTCTTTTTCCTGTTGCCAGTTTTTGTTGTCTAGTTCTTCCTCCTCCTCTCCTTGATGTTGTTCTAGCAAAAGATTCTCTTGCTGGTTGTCCTAAAATTCCTTTTGCAGAAGTTTTGCCATAGCCTGTTTCCGAGAGTTTTGTTGCGCTGATTACCTTGTTGGTTGAATATCTGCCGGAAAAAATCCATCCAAGTTCAGTCTTTTGTCCCAAAGTTTTGTTTATTTTCTTTTCTTTTCCCAACAGTATTAGGGGGAGTATCGGACTCGTTAAAATATGGGTCTGTAAGCTCGCTGCCCATCCAATCCTTATTGACTTCCATGTCAATTTTGTTGCTCAGTAGAGTTTTCTACAGTGTTGCTTTTAATGCTTGGTTTGATTAAGCATTATTTAAGCTACTTTTTAGTACTTAAACATTTTGTGAAATTTCTTGAACTTCCACGTTCCGTTTGATTCAGCGCAGTTTCAGCTGTTGTGCGGCCTCTTCAGATATCAAAGATTTCTGTGAGCCTGCATCAACAAGGGCCCGTAGCTGCTCGTATTTTCTTTTAAGCAATTGCTGCTGATGGTCTCTTTTGCATCCTCGTGAAACAAATTGTTGTGAGACTTAGAACATTGACTGCAAGTCCAATCCTTTATGTAATTTTTAAAGCTATGAGTGCCTAGACATTTAAAGCATAGCGCATATATTGTAGCTCTTTTTTGTTCTTCCATTGACGTATGGACGGCATTCTTTTGCACTGAGTCTATTGAATTATACAGTTGCTCAATAAATTCCAGCACAGTGTCCAAGGACTGAATTTCTCTGGGCTTCTTAACATGCTGCTCTTAAAGCTGCAGGACTTCCGTGAGAATCGTCGCTTATATATTCCAATTAATAAATGGCCTACAGCCATTTTCATATATAGATAGATATATATATATATATGTTATTCCACAGGAAATTCGACTTGTCTTTATAGTCAAGGATTTCTTCTTGGTTGCTGAGCTCTAGGTTGGCATACACTTCTTCAATGTGCTGCCTTACTTATAGAGCTCTTCTATCTACAAGGCCCACCATTTATCCATTGGTCTCGAACTTCTTCGTGAAAACATTCCTTCTTGCTGACTATATTTTGCCTTTAATGTTTCTGGTTGCATTTCCCTGGTTTTGCTAGATGCTGGTTGATCGGTGTCCATGGCTTGGTCGGCAACTTCGACCTTCATCAGGGACTCTTTATACGTCCTGACGTTTTATATCATGCCATCATATATTTTGTCCTTAAAATATTGATGATCGACGACACCAATTTGTATGGTCTGCTGGAGGCTGTCACACTTGCTCTTTTAGCAACTCGAGAACTTTTATCAACAGCATCTTGTTTATGTTGGTTGAGTATTTTTGTTGTTGTTGATTTAATCTTTGGCTTGACGTTGGAGGTTTTATTGTTTTGATCTCCTGGTTAATCGTACTGTGCTTCTACTCACAGCTTAGATTGACAAGCCAAAGAGAAATGTTAAAAACAATTTATCACTTTACTTTAGCACATGTCACAAAAACGTTTGGCAGACTTATAGGTTGGATCGATGGACCATGACTACACTTCAATCTCCAGCTCGAAGGACCATGAATATACGTCGACCTCCAGCTCGACGGACCTTGAACACACTTGCTGGGTTGACGATCAGTTTTATATTAACTTTAATTCTTCTGAGTCAGTGTTTATACCCTGAACCCATTGAAAATGGGAAATCAGGGTATAATGTTTTTGTGAAAATGTATGTAACAGGCAGAAGGAGACATGGCAGACCCCATAAAGTATATATATTCTTGATCAGCTCGATGATCTGAGTTGAAATAGCCCTGTCCGTCTGTCCGTCCGTCCGTCCGTCCGTCCGTCCATGTGAACGCAGCGATCTCGTAAACCACAAAAGCTAGAGATCTGAAATTGTATCTGAAGTTTATACTCGTGTGAGTCCTACGCAGTACGAGTTTTTTTTAGATTTACGATAACTCATCTTTTTTTCTTATTATCGATCAAAATCGATAACTTTTCTTCGGTTAAGCATACCGTAAAAGGTAGAGACTCAAAACTTACTGTGTAGATCCGTCTAATAAATACGGAGATTTTGTAATTTTTGGATTTTGGATGCCACGCCCCCTTCGCCCTCAATTTGCAAAAATCGTATTTAAAATACTAGAGACTTGTGCTTTGGCAAATACATACATATGAATGACATAATCACGCTGTGGAAGTTTGATTAAGAAAATCTATCCACAAAAAAAGTTATTAAACATTTAATTTCCCATACAATAGGCATATTGCAGCCCGAGCGCAGTCTCTGCGTCAACTGCGCAGTAAGCAGAGCGCGTGCTTATGCGTGCGTGCGTATGCATGTGTGCGTTGCTCGCAATATCTCGTAGTCGAGCCGTCTCGACTAGAGCACTCTTATTTGTTTTATACTCATTCACGAAGTGAAATGAGATATATTGATAGATATATATATATATATATATATATATCGGAGCGTCAGAGGTTCGAGCGAGCTGGCGCTGTGTCGGTGCGTAACAACAGTGTGCGTTGCTGCGTCTTTGAGTACAGCGCAATATGATGAAATTGCGAAGTCCCGTTTTAGCGGGGCGACAGCGTGTCGGCGCGTATTGAGTGCGTGTTGGTGCGTCTTAGATATTTCGGGGGTAGGCTCGAGAGAAATAAAAGACACGAGAGTTAGTTGTGTTTGAGTTCTGAGAGCGACCGAAACTCACTGCGCTAGATAATGGAACATAATCTTAATGCTGCAACATATATATTATTCCACAGGAAATTCAATTATTATAAAAATAGATGTATATATATATAGATAGATATATATATATATTTATGCACAATTTCATCCCTTTCTTCGCTTAGCCGGTGGATGTAAGGTAGGCTAAGCATTGTGTAGTTACCACTAATGTGGAGGCGAGCAGATGCCGCTACAGTAGGAACTCGATTCCGAATACTGTTTCGGTTTAGGAATCGAGCGCTGTCGACGGTAGCTTGCAAACGGAATGTGATGAGGCACGATCATCATACAATGATGATGCCGTCATCAACTACGGTAACTACGCGATACCACCTGAATGGAGACCTTGCGCACAGGTCACATTCTCTGACCTCTTGCAGGATGTTGCTGGTGTGCGTAGTCTAAGATGTTACAAAAAAATTATTAAAATTACATATTGTCGATGGAGGTTGTCATTGTGAACCGCCCTCCCCTTGATGCGGACCGTTATCCCCAAGTCCACTTCAACAATCTTTTCCTCGCAGAGGGGCGAAAGTTTTTTTCCTAATCTGCGGTTGGTCTTTACTACGACTGCTTCACCTACCTCGAAGACCCTGTTCTGCGGCTTCTTATTAACTCTGGCATTTCGCTTGATCTGAGTTCCCTCTATCTTCCTAGCAATGCCCTGAATGCATGCCGGCGAAGCGGTGCAAACAACATCTTTGGGTCTTTGTTCGGTTACCGAGTGAATTGAACTGTTATACTCTGTGGTCGCTTGCAAGATAAGGTCGACTGTGTCCACGATACCCCTTTGGACCTTTAAGCACCTGGCTTTTTCTAACAGGGTGCTATGGAACCGTTCCACTTGGCCGTTCGACGTGCTGTTGAGTGGCGGCCTTGTTTTTTAGAAGAGACCTTATGGTCTCGGACTTAAGTGCGGGCTCATTGTCGCAATAGACTTGATTTGCTCAGGGAAACACGATCATTAGTGTTAGTAGAGGGGGTCGTAAATCCTCTATAGTCCTTGATGCAATGGGTTGTACCATTGCAAATTTGGACAGTTTGTCTATGCATGTGAGAAAATATTTTTTGTCTGTGGAAAAGATGTCGACGTGTAACATCTCTCCAATCTGTGATGGAATCGGCGTTTGGCCGAGCTCGTTGTTTTTTGGGTGCCTATCGTACTTTGCCTTTTCGAAAATCTTACAATTTATGACCACTTCATTAGCTAACTGGGGGAAATAATACTCCGTCATTATTTGCTTGACGTTTTTCTGAGCTGCCCTATGGGCTCTGTTATGATCTTTGGTGATTATTTCCCTCCTATCACTAATGTTGAATACGTCAACTACGAAATTTTTGAAGTGCCAGAATTTTGTGGCTGGGAAGGCCTTTACCACCTCAAGTTGAATTTTGGCCAGGGTTGGCAGGCTGCAGTGAAGTGCGTTCACTACGCCCCGGTTGATGACGGACTTGACTGTCTCCACTAAAGCCTCCTTGTATGTTTATGAGGTGGCGGGTTTTTTCGCCAAACACGGTAAACTTATTTTTTAGCGGGTACCGCGCTTCTTTCAACACTATTTGGTTGCGGAAGCAGTTCAACGGTTTGTCAGTCATGGCAATTGTGTGAGTCAGGGACAACACACTGTGGATTGTGGCCGCATCGGACCCTTGGTTTTTGTAACCGTTCTGTAGGGCATTCACGTCTTGGCGCGATAAAGCATCGGCCACGTGATTCTCCTAGCCTGGCTTGTAAAAAAGTTTGTCCCCAGTTTCGTCGATTCGCTGTTTCCAGCGTTTGATTTTGGCATTTGTGTTGCTATCGGATACTGAGAATGTGAGTGGCTGATGATCGGTGAAAATGTTAATATTCTTTGCACCATAAAGGAAGAGCCGGAGTTTTGCCAAAGCCCAGACGATAGCTAGCAATTCTCGCTCGTTAGTAGCGTAGTTTGCTTCTCTATCCTTTAGGGATCGAGATATCATAGTTATCGGACGGCCGTTCTAGGCCCAATACAATAGGCCGAGGCGTCAGTAGTCAGATCAAACGGCTTTTGGTAGTCAGGGTACATTAGTGTAACGTCTTCTGAGGCTAGAATGTTTCTTAAATTAAATTGTACCTGGATCTTTTTAGACCAATACTTGCTGACTATTCCGTTTTCCCTTTTTAGAATGTAGGAGATTGGTTTCGCGATTGCTGTGAAATCCTTAATAAAGCAATGGTAATAGCTTGCTAAGCCCACGAATGACCTGACGCTAAATAACGACGTAGGCTCAAGCAGTGCTGAAATGTTTTCACCTTTTCAGAGTCCGTTTTTGCGGCGTTTTTAGTCACGATAAAGCCGAGGTACTCGGCGCTCTCTTTAAAAAATTGTGAATTTTCGTGGGCCACCCTCGTGTTTGCACTATGAAGGCTCTTTAATACCCAATCGACGAATCTAACGTGATCCGCCTCGTTTTCGGAGAAAACGATAACGTCATCAACGTACACGTAGCACGACTTACCGATTTGATCTCGTAAAACGTCATCGATAGTGCGCTGAAAAATACCTCCGGCGTTTTTTAAACGGAAGGGGACCGTTTACTGAGAAGGCCGTCTTCTCTCGTTCGGATTCCGTCAGAGTAATCTGGTGATAACCTGATTTTAGATCGAGAGTGGTGAAGTATTTTGCTTTACCCAAATTTACCAATATCATGGTGATGCTTGGCACAGGGTAAGTGTCAGGGATGGTTTTTAGATTTAGTTTCCTGAAATTTATCACTAGCTTCATATCGCCCATCTCGTCAGTTCCTTTCTTATCTACCACCCACACCGGGCTATTGTATGGGGACTTAAATTTTCTGATAATGCCGTTCCGTAAGAGATCTTTGACCTCTAAAGTCACGAAGTCTTCGACATCTTTGGGGTACGGATGCAATTTTGAGTATACTGCGTTTTCGTCGGTGGTACGAATTTTAGCTACTACGTTTGTATTGTAAGGCAGAGACTAGTTAGACTTTGCGGACTAAGCCTTTTGGTTACGGTGGAACATTTTTAGGAAATCTGCTTTTACCGCAGGTGGTGCATGTATTTCTTTACTTTTTGTGTGATTCACGCTAGAACATTTAAGGTACTGCAATGGCTCCGAAGTTGCACCTATCTTTAATACGGGCCATATGATCCTGTCAAATGTAGGCAGGGAATTTAATAGGAAACAAGTAAGAACGTTGCAGTCGGGCGCTACCGACTGCGGGATACTCATTCACACCCCCACAGATCACGCCCATTGCCACGCCCACAATTGGTTTGTACATATATAATTTTTTGGAAATCAATAGAGGAGATCAGCAGTAATATCTGTATATAATTCTGATTTTCTCACTGAGAATCGGAAAACCGTGCAGTTTTTCCCGATTTGCCACGCCCCCAGTGGGCGTAGACATATAATTTTTAGCCAGTTCTTAGAAGTAGTGAAGGGTAACGTAAGTGTGAAATTTGGATGCTTACACTCAAAAAATGCGAAAATTACAGGGTATTTTGTAGCCGGGCATACCCCATAAGGGGCGTAAAAATTATTTTTGGCGCTTCGATAGAGGAAATCACCAGTAACTTACCATCCAATTTTGAAGCTTCTAGCTCTAAAACTGTAGGAGCTACAAACTTTTGCGGTTTGCCACGCCCCCTATGAGTGTAGATATATCCGCTATATCTTTTCCAACTTGGGTTGTCAACCCGAGTATATATACCAAGTTTCAAGTCTCTAGCATCAATAGTGCTCAAAATATTACAGAATTTGAAAAATCACTATATAGTCAGATCCGATTTGCCACGCCCCTAGTAAGCGTGGATATATAGATTTTTGATCGATCTTCATAGGATCGTATCAGTAACCTATGTGCCAAATTTGGGCGTTCTAGCTTTAAAACTGTAGAAGATACAGTTTTACCCGATTTGCCACGCCCCCAATGGGCGTACATATATACGCTATAGCTTTTTGATCTTGAGTTGTCAACAGGGGTATATATTCCAAATTGCAACTCTCTAGCACTTCTAGAAGTAGTGTTTCTGAGATATCGGAAAATGCATTTTCCGATTTGCCACGCCCCTAGTGGGCGTATCGGGAAAATCTTGACACTTTTTAATTCGAGGGTATACACGAGTATATATTCCAAATTTCAACTCTCTAGCTTCAAAACTGTGCAAATGGTTTGCGTTCATACGGACAGACGGACAGACGGACGGACAGCGTGACGGACATTGCACAAAACCAATATACTCATTTCACTTTGTGAATGAGTATAAAAATGTGTAGTGTCAAAACATGGGAATTTTTTTTCCTTTAGCCGATTATGCGGTCTAATAAAGTTTTTGGACGCGCCGTGTCAATTAGGAATCACATGTCTATCCCTGCTACTCGGCGCCGAGTGAACGGCAGCAGGGACCTTCCCCTAAAAAACTTGTAAATTGCCGCTATTCGAGTCAGAGTCGTCGTCATCGTCAACCTCATTTAACGCTTCCTGCGCTGCTTGCGCATAGGTCGCATTTTGGTCAGATTTACCTTTTGTCGTCTTTGGCCAATCGATCGGTCAGAAACGGCGGGTCGTTTACCGCCATGACTGTGAGGTTTCTGATAGTTCGTTTGCTGTCTATACTTTGAGGATGATGGATCAACATCCTGTGTAATGTCCGTTTTGTTTTTATACCCTGAACCCATTGAAAATGGGAAAACAGTGTATAATGGTTTTATTAAAATGTATGTAACAGGCAGAAGGAGGCGTGGCAGACTCCATAAAGTATATATATTCTTGATCAGGGCGACGAGCTGAATTGATTTAGCCCTGTCCGTCTGTCCGTCCGTCCGTCCGTCTGTCCGTATGTTTGAACGCATCGATCCGTAGATCCGTGTATAACACGCGCAGCTCGAGTTTGTTTCAAAAATTCGATAACTTTTATCGTTTTAATGTTATCGATTAAAAACGAAATCGAAATCCAGTAATTAAATTATATCTCCTATATCTTTATAGCCAGAGTCTCCAAATTTTGCAATTAGTTTTATATATATTTTATACAATTTTGATTTGTATTATATTTTGGATACCACGCCCCCTTCGCCCCAAATTTGTAAAAAACGTATTTCACATACTACAGACTTGTGCTTTGGCAAATATATACATATGAATGACATTATCACGCTCTGAAAGTTTGATTTGGAAAGTCCATCTACAAAGAAACTTATTCAACAATTAACTTCCCATAGTATAGCTCTCCTGCAGCCCAAGCGCAGTCGCTGCATAACTGCGCAGTCAGGAGAGGTCTCGCTTATGCGTGCGTGCGTATGTGTGTGTGTGTGTGTGTATGTGTTTCTTGTATATATATGGCTCATCGCAGGGTTCAGGGGATCTCCTAGTCGGGTACCCCCGACTAGAGCTTTCTTACTTGTTTCTTTCTCTAAAACTGTAGGAGCTATAAGCTTTTGCAGTTTGCCACGCCCCCTTAGGGCGTAGATGTATCCGTCATAGCTTTTTCATCTTGGGTTGCCAACACGAGTCTACATTCCAAATTACAACTCTCTAGTATTTCTAGAAGTAGTGTTTCTGAGATATCGGAAAATGCATTTTCCGATTTACCACGCCCCTAGTGGGAGTTTTGGGAAAATCTTGACACTTCATAATTCGAGGGAATACACGAGTATATATTCAAAATTTCAAATTTCTAGCTTCAAAACTGTTCAAATGGTTTGCGTTCATACGGACAGACGGACGGACAGAGTGACGGACATTGCACAAAAACAATATACTCATTTCACTTTGTGAATGAGTATAAAAACAAGTAATAGTGCTCTAGTCGAGACTGCGCGATTAGGAGATCTACTGAACCCTGCAACGAAATTATTTTCCAATTATTCTATGCTTCTTTCATACAGTATACATATATCATCAGAGAGAGTTCTTAGTTAAAAGTGTTTGACGTGGTTTGTTAGTGCTCCGTAATTTTTTCGCTGTGAACATGATTTGTCAGTTGGCACAATATTTGGAAAGCTTCATTTTTACAAAGAAACAAAAGAAATGCAGTACTGTAACAGTTGTAACCAAAATTAAGCGATTTTCTTCATTTACCGATGAAAGCAGCGTTTTCTTTCGTGCAACTCTTCAAGTGTACCTATGCCGTATGGTGACCTAGCGTACTGTTTTAAGTGACCCATCTAATTCCCATTCTTCCTTAAGGTCGTCGGCAAGTGTCCGTACTGATATTTCCCGATTTGGGTCAATCTTCCGCTTAATTAAGCGTTCTGTCCGACTGTAAATCTTGCTTTTACTCCCACCTGTGCCCGTTTCTTCAAGTCTGCCTTCGTTTTCCGCGCGATTTTAACATTGTAAATTGTTTTCTTAGATACAGATAACTCTTGAACTAATTCTGAAACAGATTTTCCCAACTTGTGATTATAATAAATCAGTTGGACCACATCAAAGCTTAATCTTATGCCAGGTATTATCTAGTTGCGTCGTAGTTCCTTAAATCTTTCAGTAGCCAATGGTTTTGTGAAGATATCCGCTGTCGGAATATACTCGAGAAAAATTACATTATTAAACCCTGAACCCATTGAAAATGGGAAAACAGGGTATAAGGGTTTTGTTAAAATGTTTGTAACAGGCAGAAGGAGACATGGCAGATCCCATAAAGTATATATATTCTTGATCAGGGCGACGAGCTGATTTAGCCCTGTCTGTCTGTCTGTCTGTCCGTCTTTCCGCCTGTCCGTATGTATGAACGCGTCGATCTAAGAATGTATAAGAGCTAGAGACATGATATTTTGTATGTAGGTTCCTGTATAGCACGCGCATATCAAGTTTATTTAAAAAAATCGATAACATTTATCGATTTAATGTTATCGATTAAATACGAAATCGGAAACCAGTTATAAAATTATGTCTCGCACATCTTTAAAGCTAGAGACTCCTAATTTTGTATTTAGTATAATGTGGAGTTTATACAATTTTGGTTTTCCTTATATTTTGGATGCCACGCCCCCTTCGCCCCAAATTTGCGAAAAACGGTTTTCAAGTGCTAGAGACTTGTGCTTCGGCAAATACACACATATTAATGACATAACCACGTTTTGAAAGTTGGATCAAGAACGTCCATCTACAAAGGAACTTATTCAACAATTAGCTTTCCATAATACTGTCGCAGTCGCTGCGTAAACTGCGCAGTCAGCAGAGCGCAGTATGCATGTGTATGTGTGTGTATGTGTGTGTGCATGTGTTGCTTGTATATATATATATGTTAAATAAGTATAAAATGTTTGGAATATCTGCTCATCGCAGGGTACAGGGGATCTCCTAGTCGGGTACCACCGACTAGAGCTTTCTTACTTGTTTATAATGAGGGTTCTTTCCCTGGTTGCTTTGGTTAGAATGTTGTGCGTTTTACGTTTGTTGGCGCTGGCGGCTTTGATACCGTTGGTCGGGGCGTCACATTTCTTCTACACCCCTAGCATAACTTGTTGCGAAAGTGTGCCTCTCATGATTTGCTTCAAACTTTCAGAGCACGATTACGTCATTCATATGTGTATATTTACTGAATAGACTTGCTGTGTTGGTGATCAGTAGTATATTGATTTTATTCTTCTGAGCCAGTGTATTTATATACTGACTCATGCATAATTTCAACCCTTAAATCTAGCTTATCTATTGCTGAGTTTGTAAGGCCCAGCGTTGGTCTTTATCTATTCTAAGCATATCGCAGAGTTTGTAAGGCTCAGCGTTGGTGTTTATGTACTCTTAACTTATCGCAGAGTTTGTAAGGCTCAGCGTTAATGTTTGTGTACTTAGCCTATTTATAGATTCTACATGTGTGACCCTTGTCATTTCTACGTACTTCAACCTAGTCGTGAGTGCGTAGATTACATGTTTATAATCTTCGGCTATTTCTTTATGTTCATGCCTGAACATTTACCAAAGCACAAATCTCTAGTATTTGAAATACGTTTTTTGCAAATATGGGGCGAAGGGTTCGTGGTATCCAAAATCCAAAAATTAAAAAATCTTTGTATTTACTACACGGATCTACACAGTAAATTTAAAGTCTATAGCTCTAACGGTATACAAAAACGAAGTAAATTTGTCGTTTTTTTTTATCGATAATAGGGATATTTCATGAGTTATCGAAAATCTAAAAAAAACTCGTACTGCGTATGGTATACATGAGTACACATGTAAAATTTCTCTAGCTTGTGTGATCGCTGCGTTCATACTGATAGACGGACGGACGGACAGGCAGACGGACATGCCTATATTGGCTAAGCTCATCAAGCTGATAAAGAATATATATTTATACATATTTATACATATATACATTTTCCCATATACCCTGATATATAAATATATGTATATTTATATATATAGTCCCGGATGTTGCTGAGTAAAAGCGAGAGAACAACTGAGGTAATAGTGTGCCATGACTTCGATAAACGACTAGAAAATAAAGTTTCTGAGGGAGAGTCTGAAAAAAGGGCACTTCGTCTCCGACTGTGAACCAGGACAGAACGTTTTATTAAAACAGCAATTTCTGAAAATATTGCTAACTTAGGAAATCCGGGAATTCGTTATTTGTGCAAAGCTAGTAGTTATTATGAAAGGCGATAAAATAAATACCGCCCCGACATCAGAAGCGGGATCAACACCACCTCATGCCTATTCGGAGGAGCAGTGGCGTGCAACTTTCGATTTATAAAATCAAAATCCAATGCAATTTGTAAAGAACATGCATACATGGTCACTTGAAAATCTGAGTCGCCACGTCATTTTGCCAAAATTTAACGCTGACGTGACATGTACAGATGCTGCAAAATGGTTTACAACTACTGACATAATAATATCGGAGCAGCCACTAGAAGGAGGCAAGCTAATTCTGGCGTTAAGCAATTCTATGGAGGGCAGTGCTTCGCAGTGGCTAACCGAAATTTCATATCCTGGCATGACTTGGAGCGAGCTTAAGAAATTTTTTCTCTAGCAGTACGAAAGCGATGAGTCGTCAGCGGCCATGTTTTTAAGCTTGCTTGGCAGCCACCCGACTGACAGTGAATGTCAAGCAGTTTATGCGAGCCGTATGGTGACGTCTCTAATCATGATAATCATGAAATGGCGAAAAATGAATGTCGGGGAGATTTCCGTTTCAGTTGTTCTGGCTCATATGGCTAATCTTGACAGCCGCTTACAAAGGATTGTTTTTACTTCAAAAAACACCAGAAGCAAATTACAGCCTGAACTGAAGGCATTCAAGTTTGACAAAAAACGTAATATCGCACCTGAGGAAAGTTCTGGAAGTGAAAATAAAAGGAGAAAAGTGACATCTGTATTGTGTCATTTCTGCGGGAAGCCTGGGCATACAATTTTTGAATGTCCAGCCAAGACGCGACAGAATAGTGAGATGAAGCCTAACAGAGACAAGTCAAGCGTAACCTGCTTTCGATGTGGCCAACCTGGACATGTTTCCAAACAATGTTTGAAAAGGGAGACTGCTGCCAAGCCGAGAGCGATCCAGGAGAAGAACGTGAATCAGTGTTCTGTGGCTGAGCCAATAGGGAAGATGACCCAACGAGGTGAGATCTATCCAATTCACTTTGATTCTGGCGCCGAATGCTCTTTGAGAGAACGAATTGGAAAAAAACTATCACATCCATTATGTAGTTAAGTTAAAAGGTATAGGTGATGCCACTGCATATAGTACGCTTCAGATTCTAGGCACTGTCACTATTAACGAGAATGTAATTGAAATTTTATTCCACGTAGTACAAGATGACAATTTGACATACGATATTCTAATCGGGCGAGAGATTCTTGGTCAGGGCTACAATGTTATCATTACGACAAATAAGTTTTAAATTATAAAATCTGTTAACGTGTGCTCTGCAACAGAGCAATGGGTTCAGGGTATAAAAATAGATTCGGACAGCTGCGTAAGGTCTATGAAATCTTCCATTGCTTTATTCGGAGTCCCGAATCTTGCATAGCCGACCAGGGAAAATGTTATTCTAGCTCAAAATTTTCGGAATTCTAATCCTCACAAAAAAATAAAAGTCCATCTAGCTGCAACAGGTGTAAGCCGTGCAAACGGTCAGGTCAATCGTATTATGAGTACACTAAAAATTTTGTTGACTGCAGTGGAGTCGAGCCACCGATCCTGGCAAGATGCTCTCGGCGAGGTACAGCTTGCATTAAATTGCACAGTTAGTCGTGCAACTGAGGCAAGTCCTCTGGAGGATTGGGATTGGGAAGGAAGCTCGACCCCTAGGACTAGTTCCACCTTACGAAACGGAGTGTGAAGTAGACTTGACGGCAATTAGAGCCCGTGCTAGTGAAAAAATGAGTTCATTAGCTTGTTATGATAAGTCACGGACGGACAGCGTGACGGACACTGCACAAAACCAATATAATCATTTCACAAACACATGCATACGCACGCACGCATAAGCGAGCGCTATGCTGACTGCGCAGTTTACGCAGCGACTGCGCTTGGGCTGCAGTAAGAGCTATATTATGGGAACTTAAGTGTTGAATTAGTTTCTTTGTACTAAAGACTTTCTTAATCAAACTTTCAGTGCGTGAATTTGTCATTCATATGTGTATATTTGCCAAAGCACAAGTCTCTAGTATTTGAAATACGCTTTTTTCAAATTTGAGGCGACTACGCACCCATCTCAAAAATATAATACAAACAAGTAAGAAAGCTCTCGTCGGTGGTACCCGACTAGGAGATCCCCTGAACCCTGCGGATGAGCCGATATTCCAAACATTTTATACTTATTAAACATACACGCAACACATGCACACACACACATACACAGACGCATACTCACACACATACGTACGCACGAATATGCGAGCGCTCTGCTACTGCGCAGTTTACGCAGCGACGGCGATCGGGCTGCAGTAAGAGCAGTATTATGAGAAGTTAATTGTTGAATAAGTTCCTTTGTAGGTGGACTTTCTTAATCAAACTTTTAGAGAGTGGTTATGTCATTCATATGTGTGTATTTGCCGAAGCACAAGTCTCTAGTACTTGATATACGGTTTTTACAAGTTTGGTGGGAAGGGAAGGAGAGGGGGGATCGTACCAAAAATGTTACAAAAATTGTATAAACTACACATTATACTAAATACAAAATTTGAAGACTCTAGCACTAAAGATGTGGGAGATATAAAATTCTAACTGAATTTCGATAAAGTTTTAAGTCGATAACTTTAAAACGATCAAACTTATCGATTTTTTGAAACAAACTTGATATGCGCGTGCTATACACGGACCTACATAAAATTTCAGTATCTAGCTCTTATAGATTCTGAGATCGACGCGTTCAAACATACGGACGGACGGACGGACAGGGCTTAATCGACACAGCTTGTCACCCTGATCAAGAATATATATACTTTATGGGGTCTGCCACGCTTCCTTCTGCCTGTTACATACATTTTAAGAAAACCATTATACCCTGATTTCCCATTTTCAATGGGTTCAGGGTATAACAAGTAAGAAAGCTCTAGTCGGGAGTACCCGACTAGGAGATCCCCTGAACCCTGTGAAGAGCCGATATTCCAAACGTTCTACACTTCTCTTAATATGTACATTACGAGCAACACATACACACACACATACACACACATACGCACGCACGCATAAGCGAGCGCTCTGCTGACTGCGCAGTTTACGCAGCGACTGCGCTTGGGCTGCAGTAAGAGCTATATTATGGGAAGTTAATTGTTGAATAAGTTCCTTTGTAGATAGACTTTTTTAATCAAACTTTCAGAGCGTGATCATGTCATTCATATGTGTGTATTTGCCGAAGCACAAGTCTCTAGTACTTGAAATACGTTTTTACAAGTTTGGTGGGAAGGGAAGGAGAGGGGGAATGGTATACAAAATGTGACAAAAATCAAAATTGTGTAAACTACACATTATACTAAATACAAAATTTGGAGACTAGCGCTAAAAATATGGGAGATATAAATTTATAACTGAATTTCGATAACGTTTTAAATCGATAACTTTAAAACGATCGAATTTATCGATTTTTTGAAACAAACTCGATCTGCGCGTGCTATACAGGGACCTACATAAAAAATTTCAAGTCTCTAGCTCTTATAGATTCTAAGATCGACGCGTTCAAACATATGGACAGACGGACGGACGGACGGACGGACGGACGGACGGACGGACAGGCGGATAGGGCTATTTCAACTCAGCTCATCGAGCTGATCAAGAATATATATACTTTATGGGGTCTGCCACGCCTCCTTCTGCCTGTTACATACATTTCAACAAAACCATTATACCCTGATTTCCCATTTTCAATGGGTTCAGAGTATAAAAATATTTAATAGAAATAGAATGCCTCTCTTATCAATAGACGAAATGTTAGAATTTTCAGATATATCTATACTTAACAACATACCATTCTTCTAATACCCGATTGAAGACAACCCGGATTTAAGGGAGGAGGAGTTATGGACTCAATGTCAATAAACTCCAACGCAAAGCTTCCCCGAATACTACTGTTGCAACATAGTGCAACATTGTATAATTAGTTATGAACGCAATGTCAATAAACTCTAACTCAGACTTTCCAGAATAAATAAACACTACCCAACCCGACATCCGGAAAACAATAAATGCTGATAACGCACTATTCGCGAGATCGCCCACACACAATCAACGTCGCTGCCGACGTCGCCAACACCAGACCACCACTTCTTAGGGATAGAAATAAGTTTTTAAAATCAGTCTAAGATAATCTTTCAATAAAGAAAGTTCAAATTGAAAATTTACTTATATACAGCTGTGGTCTGTAAAATAGTAGTGCTGCGCAACAAAATATATAAACCGAATAAAACGGTACTTTTTCCGATGGAAAATAAGGAGATGCATTTATTTTATTTAGAATAGGATATAAAGAGATTTTAAAAAAGATCCCGTTACTTTCGGTCAGAATTAATTTATTTTTGACGATTTTAGAGAAATGCATCGAAAATCGACGGTTCATTAAAATAGTAGTGCTGGTTCAAAAGCTCAAAAAAATTTATAACAATAGTAAATTTAAAACAAGTAAGAACGTTGCAGTCGTTCGCTACCGACTGCGGAATACTGATTCACATCCGAACAGCTCACGCCCATTGCCACGCCCTCAACAGGTTTGTACATATATAAATTTTTGGAAATCAATAATGAAGATCAGCAGTAATATCGTCATAAAATTTTGATTTTCTTACTGAGAATCGGAAAAACATAGTTTTTCCCGATTTGCCACGCCCCCAGTGGGCGTAAACATAGTAGTGAAAGTAGTGAAGGGTAACGTAAGTTTGAAATTTGGATGCTTACACATTAAAAAAATGCGAAAATTACAGGGTATTTTTTAGCCGGGCACGCCCCATAAGGGGCGTAGTAATCATTTTTTGGGTCATCGATAGAGGAGCTCACCAGTAACTTAACCATCTAATTTTGAAACTTCTAGCTCTAAAACTGTAGGAGCTATAAGCTTTTGCGGTTTGCCACGCCCCCTGTGGACGTAGATATATCCGCCATATCTTTTTCATCTTAGATTGTCAACCCGAGTAAATATATCAAATTTCAAGTCTCTAGCATTCATAGTGCTCAAAATATTACAGAATTTGAAAAATCACTATATAGTCAGATCCGATTTGCCACGCCCCTAGTAGGCGTGGATATATAATTTTTAAGTCGATCTTCATAGGATCATAGCAGTAATCTACGTGCCGAATTTGGGCATTCTAGCTTTAAAACTGTAGAAGCTACAGTTTTACCCGATTTGCCACGCCCCCAATGGGCGTAGATATATCCGCCATAGCTTTTTGATCTTGGGTTGCCAACACGAGTATACATTCCAAATTGCACTAGCAATTCTCTAGCACTTCTAGAAGTAGTGTTTCTGAGATATCGGAAAATGCCTTTTCCGATTTGCCACGTCCCTAGTGGGCGTATCGGGAAAATCTTTTCATCTCTTCACTTTATAATTCGAGGGTATACACGAGTATATATTCCAAATTTCAACTCTTTAGCTTCAAAACTGTGCAAACGGTTTGCGTTCATACGGACAGACGGACAGACGGACGGACAGCGTGACGGACATTGCACAAAACCAACATACTCATTTCACTTTGTGAATGAGTATAAAAAGGTATATGGTTAGAAAGTGTAATTAATTATCTTGTATTTTAGTAATTGATATCAAATGGAATTGCAATTTTTTTTTTTTATTTTAGTGGGAATGGAAGGCATTCCTTGGCAAAAAGGAGAATTTTACCTGTTAGAGCTAATAATTACGGAAAAAACTTGTAAACCAATTGAAAATATTGGTGAATGCACAGCTTTTATAATATTTAAGGTTTTTTTTTTTATTTATTTATTTTAAAAAGAAGCCTGAACAACCAGGTTGCACTTATAAAACAAGGACATAGAGGATAGACTAATAATGTGATATGCTAGGATTAATCCGTAAGCTTCAGCAAAAAAAAATAAAAAACGAGTTAAATCTGCTGGTTAGTGATAGTGAAAGTTCGTATTCGACTTTAGCAACATAATTTATTTTCCAAAAGTCCTTGAAAAGGACTCATTTTCATTAAAAAGTACCATATCAATATGCAAAAATTCACGGAAACTGGCCGATGGGAAACTACGCAGTCAGCAGAGCGCGTGCTTATGCGTGCGTGCGTATGTGTGTGTGTGTGTGTATGTGTTGCTCGTAATGTATATGTCGGAACATTATTATTTTCTGCCATTGTCTTAGCGCAGCGAGTTTCGATCGCACTTGAATTCAGAACACAACTAACTTTCGTCAGTCTCTTATTCTTTGTGCATACCATCGAACCACACTCGGCGACAGCGACATAACGCTGTCGCCCCGCTAAAACGGTTCATTATTGTAAAATATCTAAAGACTCACCAACACACACTCAGTATAACTGTCTCATACACATTCTCATCACGCGCCAACACGCATAACTAGAAGCCGACGCAATATGATGAAATTATCATTATTGTGAAATACCGAAAACTACAACCACACACATACACAGTATGCGCCGACATATACATATTAAGAGAAGAATAGAACGTTTGGAATATCGGCTCTTTGCAGGGTTCAGGGGATCTCCTAGTCGGGTACCCCCGACGAGAGCTTTCTTACTTGTTTTAAAACTGGGTCGTTGGAAATTAATTGCTATAATATATTCTTGATTTTGTACGTCTATTTTTGAACCTTTCTTAAGTACTGTTGTCATTGGTTTGGCTATGTCTGCAAAATTTGGAATGAATTTTCGGTAATAACCGGTTAATCTAAGAAAACCTTTAATTTTTTTTTTTTTTGGTTTTTGTGGGAATTGGATATTTCTGAATCGCTTTGATTTTTTCAAGATTGGGTTTTATTTCATCCTTGGAGACTAGATTTAAAAACGTACAATATATTATTTAATAACTGATAACATTAAAATTAGATCTGCGCGTTACTTACAAAAAATATAAAGTCTCTAGCTCTTATAGGTTTAGAAATTGACGCATTCATACACACGGTCAGGTCCAAAGTGACTAAGCTAGTTGTTCTGATCAAGAATATACACTTTGTTCTATGCTACGCCTCTTTCTGCCTGTTATATACATTTTAACAAAACCATTCAACTTTTATACTTTTTGCTCTTCTCCTTCGGTGAAATATGGTATGATGATGGTAAGATTGTCGTAACCTGGCACGAAGTGTCGAAGTAGTCCTCCATTGCTTTTTTCCACTAGTTACCATTTCTAGTTAGTTATCGAGGTATCGATACCACGGTTGCCAGATTGAGGAGTAGGTGTTTCCATTCATGGACAGCATCAACGGAGAAAAATGCAAAGCATTCTGGCGTTATAATATCGTTGCTTTAAATAAAGATACTTCTCAGTAAAATGGAAGCACCCGAGAGTAGTGTCATTACTCAAGGGCTATGATAACGAGTGGGGCAATCGTGGCTGTTATCGTGGTATCTGTATGCTGCCAGTCTTTGACAAAGTGCCTGACGGAGTCGTGGCGACCCTCCTAGAGAGATCTCTTCCAGCCAAGACGCTGTGTCCAGGACGCTTGAACACACGTCAGGAACAGTGTTTCCGTCGTGGACTTTAAAAGAACCCTTGACCACTTGCAGTGAAATTCAGTCCTGAGTCGCTTCGTTTGCCCAGGATACCGTGTAGACAGCTTATGGATACGCTTCTTGTCAGCAGATATATTAGAAAAGCCTAGTGCTCCCGTCATATGGAACCTACTGATGGACATACTTCTCCAGCGTCGAAATGCACACTGCTTGTTCAGCGCATATGCAGACGACTTGATTCTATTCGTAGCTGGACATTCCCGAACTGGAGTCAAACTGGGATAGGAGCTTGATGAGCTGAGACTGTGACTATTTCTACCAGCAAGACGTACTGCTTGTTGACTAATGTGTCAGTCCCCGCGACAGTGTATTAGGGTATTAAAAAAAAAACCATGCCCACCATCTTGCAGGCAAGATATATAATACTTATAAAGGAATCGGAAATCTTATGGTAAAATTTCCTATTGTCAATGCCATCTAAATGAAGCGCGCTATACCGGACCAATGTGATCTGTGGTTTATTCTCAGCAACTTTTACAAAAGGCCTACTGTTACGAACATTTTGGAAGTATATATTATAGTACAAAGCTTTTACAATTAACATATGTAATTCGCTTTAAAAGCACGAATAATATTATTGTATTCTCTCGATTGCTCACAATGGATTCATTTTGCTACAGGCAGAGAACATAGTCCGCAATTGAAGCAATTGGTCAAATGGATACATGAACCTGACAGAGAATTCAACAGAAAAATAAAATTTGAAATTTTATTAAGGCTTTCAATTTATAAAAATGAATAATATGAAATTATTCCATTATCCTGCTCAACTGAAAGAAAACTATAGCAGAACAAGTAAGAATGCTCCATTCGACACTACTCGACTAAAAGATCCCCTGAACCCTGCGAAGAGCCGATATTCCAAACATTTTATGCTTGTTTTACCTATATATTACAAGCAAAACATGCAAACACAAATACGCATGGACATACGTATAAGCACGCGCTTACTAACTGAGCAGTTTACGTAGCGACAGCGCTTGGGCTACAGTCCGGGCTGTACTATGGGAATTCAAATGCATATTAACTTTTTTGTAGATGGACTTTCTTAATTACTTTCACACACTTACACAGCTTGATTATGTCATTCATATGTGTGCAGTTGCCAAAGCACAAATCTCTACTATTTAAAAAAAGTAGTAAATTTTTTTTGGCGAAGGGGGCGTGGTATCCAAAGTCAAAAAAATTACAAAATCATTGATTTCATTACTCGGATCTACACAATAAATTTAAAGTCTATAATATTTTATGGGGCACCGGCTGATATTGCAATTGTCCACATTGCTAAGATACAAATTATGCAAAACAAATTTTAAAAATGATATTTAAGTTACCTTGGCATTACTCGACTGCGGACCTACATAACATAGCCAAAGTCGAACTAGTCTCAGCTAGTATAGCGAAGCTTTTTAACAATTTTAGAATTAAATGTACATATTCTATTTACCCACATATACAAAATATTATATTACCACCAGAGTAAACATTAGTTTAGTATTAGTAGTTTTAAGTTGTAGTTTTTAAGTTATTTATGGGGTTTTTATATAATTAATTAATTATTCCCCCTCTTATTTATGTTAATTATAATCTTACATTTATTGTAATTTATACACAGTCTAAGAATAAAAGGTCAAGGGCCTGTACTCTTAATTATAAATATTAAACAGTAACACTTGTGTAATATATGAATTCATCAAAGAAAGTGTGAAATATAGAGTGACCAGATCGGCCTGGGTTTCGAGGACTAACCCCCCCCCCCCTCCCACACACGCTAAACAAATTAAAAAATAAAAATTTTACAATCTACTAGCTTATCTGCGCTGCTTTCCTCAAAAAAAAATTCTTCACTTGTCTTGACAAAAACTTCTTCAAGTTTGCAACTTGGTCTAACAAGAGTGAATCGTCTATGGATATTTTTTTCTCCAACAACAAAATTCCTTCTTTTTTATCGGAACAGTAAAAAACCGGGACAATTTCGTGTCAGGTCGGGACACCGTGACAATACCTCCAAAAGCGAAACATGTCCCGGAATTCCAGGACATATGGTCACCCTAGTCAAATATAAATAAAAGCAAGTAAGAAAGATCTAGTCGGCGGTACCCGACTAGGAGATCCCCTGAACCCTGCGAAGAGCCGATACTCCAAACAATCTATGCTTATTTAACATATACATTAATACAAGCAATACATGCACACACACATACACACATACGCACGCGTAAGTACGCGTTCTGCTGACTGCGCAGTTAGCGCGGCGACTGAGCGTTGGCTGCGCTCACAGGCTTTACTATTTATTTATTTATTTATTTAAAAAAAGGAAAATTGACAAATCGAGTGTCAACTTAAAGATAAACTAAACAAAATAAGTTATATAGCCTAAAAGAACACAAAAAATATTACAATAATACCACCAACCCGTTGGGGATATTTTATTTGCCAGTCCGGCCAGCTATGCCCCGATTCATAGCCATGTATGGTCAGTGATATTAATGAACTACAAAAGATAGAGAGTGTTAATAGAAACTTAAAAATATGTATAATATATTATGGAAAAAAAAAAGGATTGGGAAATCACACCACAATGTTGAAGATTTTGCCAGTCGTCAAATTTGTGCACCTGCTCACTCCTGGGCACTGTGTGTGATTTCCCTAAGATGATCTGAAAGCAAGGATTTAATTAAAGGTAGAGAGAGTTCAGAGGAAAATACGTGATAAAATTTATTATAATTAACACATAAAACGTGAAACGCGCTATGCAAGGAATAATCCGAAGTGCACAATGGTAAACACAACGGACGAAAGTGTCTGGTTGTTCTGGAAGGAACAGAAAAATTTAGTTGCAATAACAGGCGAGACGAGTCAATATTACCAATAATCAAATTATGTAGAAAAACAATCCCCAGGATAGTTCTACGATTGATTAATGATGGGAGATCAATAAGAAGAAGCCTACTAACATAAGACGGTAAACGAAGGTTGGGGTCCCAGTTTAGATCTCGTAAGGCAAAAAGTAAAAACTGTTTCTGGACCGATTCAATTCGATCCTGATACAATTTATGCTGAGGAGACCATATAATTGAACAGTATTCTAAAATAGGTCGTACCAGCGAAACATAAAGAAGTTTGGTAATGAATGGATCCTTGAATTCTTTTGCCCAACGTTTAATAAAGCCAAGAACACTTTTGGCTTCATTTATAATAGTTGAGATATGAGAATTGAAGTTAAGTTTCGAGTCAAAAAGTACACCAAGATCTTTGACTGAAAAAATACGTTGCAAGGGATAATTATTAATTGAATAATTAGCAATATATGGAATAGTACGACAGAAGGTCATTGTCATACATTTAGAACAATTTAAATGCAACCGATTAGCTACACACCAAAGTTGGAAGGAATTAAGATCATCTTGAAGGCGTAGATGATCAAGTGAATTAGCATACGAAAGACAAAGTTTTACGTCATCTGCATACATAAATATCTTTGAATTCGATATGCGATTTGGAAGATCATTTATAAATAGGGAAAAAAGTAGCGGACCCAAATGACTACCCTGAGGTACACCCGACGAAACGAAAACAAGTTTCGAAAAAGCTGTTCTCAACACAACTCTTTGGGTTCTACCTTTTAAATAGGATGAAATCCAAGAAAGAAGCTTAGGGGAAAATCCTAAGTGATCAAGCTTTTGAAGTAGTATATCGTGGTGTACTGAGTCAAATGCTTTACTGAAATCAGTATATATAACATCAGTTTGCATTTTATTTAAAAAACTGTCATTGACTAGGGAAGTAAATTCTAATAGATTAGTGGAAGTAGATCGATTTCGAACAAAACCATGCTGCGATGGTGAAATAATCGATTTGCAAAAATGTTGTAAGGTAGATGTTATTATTTTTTCAAATAATTTTGGAATAGCAGATAGTTTTGCAATACCTCTATAATTAGAAATGTCAGACCTCCCACCTTTTTTATATAGAGGGATGATGAAAGACTCTTTCCAAATAGACGGAAAAACAGAGGTTTCCAGCGATAAATTAAATAGTTTTAGTAATGGTGTCTGAAGGGAACCACTACATTCTTTAATTACACAACTGGGAATATTATCAGCTCCAGGAGAAAAAGATGATTTCAATGACAGAATGGCTGAAATCAGAGAAGCTGGGGAAACTTTAGAAGCATTAATAATATGAGTTGTAGAAATTAAGTAAGGGTATGAATTGGTATAGGGATCTAACGAGGAGTAAGTGGATTGGAAAAAATCTGCAAATAGATTAGAGGAATCATGATCATTACAAGTTTTGTCCAATCCAAAGAAAAATGAGGAAGGTAAACTAGAAGACTTACGCTTCATGTTTACGAATGAATAGAATTTCTTAGGATCACGAACAAACTGCCTTTTGCAACGAAAAAGGTAATTCTCATAACACCGAGAATTTAAAATATTAAAATTCGACTTGGCTATGGAATATTTAGACCAGTCTACATTCGAACCAGACTTTTTAAATTTTTTAAAATATTTAGACTTAATATTTTTTAAATTAGAAAGAGTCTGAAATTAAATGTTCAATAACTTCTTTTGTAGATAGACTTTCTTGATCAAACTTTCAGAGCGTGATTATGTCACTTATATGTGCGTATTTGCCAAAGCACACGTCTCTAGTACTTGATATCAAGTTTGTGGGGAAGGGAAGGGAAGGGGGGACGGTATCCAAAAAATGACAAAAATCAAAATTGTATAAAATGCTTATGAAATTAAATTCAAAATTTGGAGATTCTAGCTAAAAACATGTACAAGATATAATTTAATAACTGAATTTCGATAATGTTTTAGATCGATAACCTTAAAGCTATCTACTTTTTGAAACAAACTTGATCTGCGCGTGCTATGTACGGACCGTCTTTCCGTCTGTCCGTATCACAGAATCTATAAGAGCTAGAGACTTAAATTTGTTTTATACCCTGAACCCATTGAAAATGGGAAAACTGGGTATAATGGTTTTGTTAAAATGTATGTAACAGGCAGAAGGAAGAGTGGCAGCCCCCATAAAGTATATAAATTCTTGATCAGGGTGACAAGCTGAGCCGATTTACCCCTGTCCGTCCGTCCGTATGTTTGAACGCGTCGACCTCAGAATCTATAAGAGCTATAGACTTGAATTTTTTTTATGTAGATCCGTGTATAGCACGCTTTTTGTTTCAAAAAATCGATAACTTTGATCGTTTTAAAGTTATCGATCTTAAACATTACCGAACTTCAGTTACACATTTATATCTCCCACATCTTTAAAGCTACTCTTCAGTCTTCAAATTTTGTACTTCGTATAATGTGTAGCTTATACAATTTTGATTTTAGTCACATTTTGGATACCGTCCCCCCTTTCCTTCCCTTTCCCCAAATTTTGTAAAAACCGTATTTCAAATAGAGACTTGTGCTTTGGAAAATATACACATAAGTTACATAATCACGCTCTGAAAGTTTGATTAAGAAAGTCCATATACAAAAGAAGTTATTAAACATTTCATTTTCCATAGTAAAGCCTATGAGCGCAGCCCACGCTCAGTCGCTGCGCTAACTGAGCACTCAGCAGAGCGCGTGATTATGTGTATGTGTATGTTTGTATGTGTGTGTTGCTTGTATATATGTATATGTTAAATAAGTATAGAATGTTTGGAATATCGGCTCTTCGCAGGGTTCAGGGGATCTCCTAGTCGGGTACCGCCGACTAGAGCTTTCTTCCTTGTTCTACATAATTTGATTATTTTTAATATTGATTCGTCCTGCCTGTTATTGCAACTTAATTTTTCTTTTCCTTCCAGAACAACCACACACTTCCGTCCGTTGTATTTACCATTGTGCACTTCGGATTATTCTTTGTATAGCGCGTTTCACGTTTTATATATACAATAAATTTTATCATGTGTTTTCCTCTGAACACTCTCTATTTAATTAATTCCTTGCTTTCAGGTCATCTTAGGAAAATCACACACAGTACCCAGCACAAATTTGATGACCTGGAAAATCTTTAATATTGTGTAGTGATTTCAAAAACCTTTCTATTCTTTGATTTCTCTCTCTTCTGTTTGCTTTTATTAATATTTTCAATTTTCTTTTAATCTTTATTTTTATAGTTATTATTTAATAATATTAATTAAGACTGAATAATAAATTTTTTTTTAAGTTTTCATTAACACTTTGTAACTTTGTAATGTATGTAACAGGCAGAAGGACACATGGCAGACCCCATAAAGTATATATATATTATTGATCAGCTCAATGAGCTGCGTTGAAATAGCCCTGTCCGTCTGTCCATCCGTCCATCCGTCTGTCCGTCCGTGTGAACGCAGCGATCTCGTAAACCACAAAAGCTAGAGGTCTGAAATTCAGTGTATACTCGTGTGTATCCTACGCAGTAAGAGTTTAGAATTTTAGATTTTCTATAACTCATCCCGTTTCCTTATTATCGATAAAAATCGATAACTTTTCTTCCTTTTTATATACCGTAAAAGCTAGAGACTCCACTATTCACTGTGTAGATCCGTGTAATGAATGCGGACATTATGTATTTTTTGGATTTTGTATGCCACGCCCCCTTCGCCCCAAATTTACAAATTTCGTATTTCATATACTAGAGACTTGTGCTTTGGCAAATACATACACATGAATGACATAAACACGCCGTGAAAGTTTGATTAAGAAAGTCCATCCAATATTTGCATGTGTAAAATAAGTATAGGATGTTGGGAAGATTGGCTCTTCGCAGGGTTCAGGGTATCTCATAGTCGAGCCGTCTCGACTAGAGCACTCTTACTTGGATATCGATATCCAGTTATTTTTAATCGATAACATTAAAACCATCAAAGTTATCGATTTTTTAAAACAAACTCGATCTGCGCGTGCTATACATGGATCTACATAAAAAAGTCTTTAGCTCTTATAGATTCTGAGATCGACGCGAACATACTGACAGACGGACAGACGGACGGATGGACGGACGGACAGGGCTAAATCAACTCAACTCGTCGCCAAGAATATATATACTTATAGGGCCTGCCACGCCTCCTTCTGCCTGTTACATACATTTTAACAAAACCATTATACCCTGTTTTACCATTATCAATGGGTTCAGGGTATAAAAATTGATTCATCTTCAACAGAATAAATAAATTTTTTAATATCCAAAAACGTATTATTTCACCGAAAATCGCATTTCAATTGCTTGACAGACAACTGTAAATCACTCTGTTAATGAAGCAAAGATTTATTTCAAATAAGAATTCCTTTTAAATCGATGCGACGTGTCTCCAAGCATCCTGGACACAGCGTCCTGGCTGGAATCCAAACTGCTATATGCATATGCATAATGCCAGCGAGATCTCCTTACAAGATCTCTGTTGACTGGTCACCATGACTCCCATAAACATGGAAGACTGGCAGCAGACAGAAACCACGATCACAGCCAGGATTTCTCCTTTTCTTATCAATACTCTGGGGTTCATCCATCCAACTAAAGAGTATTTGTGCTCAAAGCTACGGTTGTATAACGCCAGATTACCTTGCATATTTCACCGTTGATGCCTTCCATGCCTAGAAGCGCTTGCTCCTTAACCTGGTGACAGCGTCATCGACGTTCAAAGTCTTCTTCATTCGGAATGGTAACTAATGTAGTCCAGACTCCATTACTGGAAAGAAATTACGGAGGACCTCTTCGGCACTCAAGGCTTCTCCTTTACTGATTTTCTTATTCTTTTCCACTGAGGTGGAGCCCAACAAAGCAGCAAGAAGCATAGCTTCGTCGTCGTTGTCACGATAGCGAGCATCCTGGAGCCTGCGTCAGTCTCCTGACCTGTTAGCCATCCAACTGAGTCTCTGCGGAATATTCCGGCAGATTTCCAGTCCTACAATTCACATCATCACTAACGTGCACTTTGGAGAGTCCAGGATGTCACAAGTTATTAACTGTGTTTACTGGATCAAGCATCTCCACAACAATTATGATGTTGTGGTCACTTAGGTCTCAATCATCCACTCTCCAGTATTAGGTGGCCAAAAAAGACACCGCGTTGTTGACGATTTTTACGTAAATATTAATTCGCCGTGTACTGCGATTTTTGAAAGTGTACTGTATTCTCTGTAGTCGCACATTGACCACTCCGCCACGAATACTTTCTATCCACTCGGGCAGCAGCTCACCCTGAGTATAGTTCGCACATCCTCAACCCTGCCGAAAGATTTTGGAAAGCCATTTGAGAAACTCTGTGTTCACATCAGTGCCAAGGATTACTGGAAAGTTAATGGCCAGCAGCAACACAACATACATGTACAAAAGGTACGGCTCAAAGCTTGTACTCAAGTGGCTTTATATGGAGCTCAAGAAGATTGCGACATATCTTCATACTTCATACAGCTCGGCACCGACCACACCTCACACCCAGTGCGATAGCACCTGATACGCTCGGCAACCTGACTGCTAGTCACGCTGGGGCCCTGACTTGTGAAAATATATTTATCGACGTCTAATAGAAAACTGTGGAGCTTAGCATCCTGTGAATAGATTCATTTAGAGGTTAAAGAATTCCTTTTCGTATTTAATAAATATACATTGTTTGGTTAAAAAGGATGATGAGGCGGTGGCGAAGTTGGCAGGTTGGCAGTTGGTGATAAGGTTCTGTAACTTCGCCTCAGTGCTGAAAGCTAAGTGACTTTCGTCAGCATAACCCTTAACTGCCGAGTCGGAAATCGCACCAGAGGTGGCATTTCTCCCGCTGACTTTTCATCTGTATTTGCACCCCTTAATGCTGATCCACGCTTCTTCCGTCCACGCTGCTTATATTGGCATCGCACAGTAGGGCGTCTGCCATCAAAACGTAGCAAAAATCAAAAATATGATGGAAGCAAGTGTCCCAGAATCCAAAAATTTTAAAAAAAGATGAAAGTAAAGGGTAGTTATGGGCATTCAAAGTTAAAAAAAAATAAAATAAAAAACAGAAAAAATGTAAAAAATATTCCATTTGCATAGTTGATATTTAAGTGTCGTAGAAAAAATATGCTTACTTACAACAAAATGAAAGAAAAATTTTGCTCTTCCGTTTTTCTAAAGGACCTCGCTTTATTTAAATAATTAAACTTCTATTCAAATGACTTTTCAAAGGCTTTTTCAACTTCATTACACTATAAGTAGAAAGGTTTAAATTTGATTATTATGAAATTTATATAAAACTGTTCATGAAGGTCTCCTATATCAGGTATATACATATGTATAAATTTGGCCTGTTTTACTCGTTTTGGCCCATTTTTCAAGCCAAAACCACATCGCAGAAAAACGCACAAAAAGGGTCAAAATAATACGCACCTGGGTACTTCAAAAAAGAAATTTAAAAAATTTTTACCAATAGTTATATTTTTTTATTGTTCTATTTATTAAAAATAATAAAGTTTATACATTTTATGTTTTTGACCATTTATTATTTGACCAATTTCACACTTCTCACGTTTGATAGAAAACTGTGAACCACTCTGTTAACCAATCAGCAACGCAAAATGAGCAAAGGCCCTACTTTGCGGCGATGGCTGCTCCGCGACAGCGCTGGTTTCAGCTACATTTGGATGGCTATATACAGTGGCGAGCACATGTGGGTACATGTTGGCCAAGTTGACCTTAAAATGCCTGTAAAAACTTTAAAAATGCATCAATCGCTCTGAAATTTTTGAATTAAATTCATTAAGTTTATTTAAATAAGGAAAAGTAATAACATTATGCAGTTAATGTTTAGAAACTAAAGATTTTCAGCTGAATACATGAAATGCGGTATGTATCCACTTTTGCTCGTTTTAATTTTTTTTAAACATTCTTCAATTATTTAATATTTGGTCCACAGACCTTTAGCTTTTATTACACTAGTAATGCGCTTAGGCATACTTTCAACTAAGTTTTGTAAATGGTCATGCGGAATTTTGCTCCACTCCGCTTGGACCCGACCCCAAAGCTCATCCAATCCTGTCGGTGGAGTTTCATACTTCGCGAGCCGTTTTTTCACCAAAGCCCATAAATTTTCTATGGGGTTCAGATCCGGACTCTGTGAAGGCCACTCCATTATCAAAAATTTTTGGCTGTCAAGCCAATTTTTAACGATTTTTGCCTTGTGCTTGGGGTCGTTGTCCTGCTGAAATACAACTTCCTCTTCTGGATATGCACTTTCATCCACAAAATCTGGAAGGTGGGTCTTCAAAATATCCAGGTAGTCTTCCTTCTTCATGATCCCATCAATTTTAACCAGTGGGCCGATGTTCCACCATGTGAAGCAGCCCCAAACCATCAGGCCACCTCCACCATGCTTCATCGTCATTTTTACCTGATGCTTTTGGAGCTTCTCATGTTTGCGGTGCCAATAATATTCCTTTCCGTCGGACTGGAATCGATTAATTTTGGTCTCATCTGACCAAATAACTCTTTTCCAGTCATCTTCAGTCCAATCTTTATGTTCTTTGCTGAACTTGAGACGAGCTGCAATGTTTTTGTCCGAAAGTGCTGGTTTTTTCTGCTTTATTGAGGCTGTTAATCCAATTCTTCGAAGAGCTCGCCGTGCAGTCCACTCACTTACGGGCTTGTTGATGGCCATAGAGGCTTCTTTTGGTGTTGTCTTCGGTTGAGTCACCATTATATGCTCCATAGCTCGTGCATCTCTGTCCGTTAAAAGTTTTGGGCGAGACTTTACTTGCTCAGGAGCAGTTATATTACGCCGTTTTCGCACTTGCAGCACTGTTCGGTGAGAAATTCCCAATGATTTGGCAATTGCCCGGGCAGAATCATTATTTTTTGTCATATCAATTATTTTATTCTCCAAATTAAGCGAGATTTTCTTCATTTTTGCTCAAAAATTGTTACTTTAAGTGAATTAGCTTAGAGAAGGGCAAAATAACTCCAGAACTACACGAGTTGGCTTTCTTTGTAAAGTAAAAAGCTTCTTTTAATTTGTAGAAATTGCAAAACGGGGGAATTCCCATTTTTAACCCATAAACCAGTGTTGCAAAGTAAGCTAAACCAAACGAGCAAAAGTGGATACATACCGCATTTCATGTATTCAGCTGAAAATCTTTAGTTTCTAAACATTAACTGCATAATGTTATTACTTTTCCTTATTTAAATAAACTTAATGAATTTAATTCAAAAATTTCAGAGCGATTGATGCATTTTTAAAGTTTTTACAGGCATTTTAAGGTCAACTTGGCCAACATGTACCCACATGTGCTCGCCACTGTAGCTATAAATTATTATAAGAATAAGTCTTGGTTTTGATTCAATAAGGCGCGGTATACATCTCGCAATAATCAACTAGTACTCGTTCGTGTGAGTTTGCAGTGAATTTCGCTTCTAAATTTAGCACTGGCACTCTTTATTTGTTTATATGCATATATTTTACTTTAAAATATATATATATATATATATATATATATATATATATATATATATATATATATATATAGGGACGATAAATAATGCTAGAGCGTCGTTGTTGATGTTTGTTCGAGATGTCCCATCTATGTGTTGCATACTTATGCGAAGCAATTAAGAACTCCTTAGTTATCAGTTTAGTGCAGAATCGGAACAAATCAAATTAAATTTATTATACGATCGATTGAAAAGTACACATTCAACTGTAGTGTTTATATTTTTTCTTCATTCCCTTATTTCGTTTCCGTTCTATTGAATTAAATGTCAACGCTATCTATACAAAGCCCAATAGCAATATACCCTTACACCGATTATGTATGAGCGGGACTGCAGGTTTTTTACGTAGTGTCAATACAATTGCGTTAACATATCTCTCACCTATATATCAAGCAATTTTGGTAATCCCTATTTGTAAAAGAAATTAAATGAACATAATAATGGAATAGAGCTAACAATGAAAAAATATTTCATTCAGTAAGTTTTGTGAATACTTAATTAAATCTACACATTTAAAACGACGACCGCACATTACTCTGAGTGTTTTTATTGTCAATTTAAGTAAATTTATAAATGCATTAAACTAGATTTGGTAACGTGCGTCTAAAATCGAATAAACAATTATTTTACAATAATTTAATGAAAATAAAATGTATTTTCTTTCAATCAAAAATGCGTCATACATAATTTAAAGTAATATTTATATGTGTATTCTAATTGTGACAATTAGTTATTTTCCGAAATACCAATGTATACATGTATGCACGTACAATGTAATTTTGAATTCTGCTGATCATTTTAATATACAGTCAGTAAAAACTAGAGTGCTCGAGTCGAGACTACTCGAGATCCCCTGAACCAAACGAATAGCCGATATTACAAGCATTCGATGCCTATTTTGCATACAGTTTGTCAAGAAGCAGTTCACACTGAGAAAAAACTACATTTTTGACTTTAGATGCAAAAATAATAGCCTTTTATTCAAATAAACGAAATTTTTTAAAATTCTAAGTTGTTTAATAGCCAATTACAGTTTAATTATCAAAAACAGAGATAGCAAAACTAAAAGTGTGTAACAAAATAAACAACAAAAACTAAGATTACTCACTTTTCAAGCTGTCAAGAAACTGTTTACACATTTGCGTTTTCGGATTCAGTTTTGCTCTAATTCTTGGAAACAACGGTGCGTTTTCTTTCGTGCAACTCTTCAAGTGTAACTATGCCTAACGTAATATTTTAATTCCCATTCTTCCTTAAGGTCGTCGGCAAGTGTCCGTACTGATATTTGCCGATTTTGGTCAATCTTCCGCATAATTAAAAGGTCTGTCCGGCTGTAACCCTTGCTTTTACGCCCACCTGTGCCCTTTTCTTCAAGTGTGCCTTCGTTTTCCGCGCGATTTTTAACACTGTAAATTGTTTTCCTAGATACAGATAACTCTTCAACCGATTCTGAAACAGATTTTCCCAACTGTTTGATTATAATAAATTAGTTGGCCCACATCAAAACTTATTCTTATGCCAGGCATTATTAAACTTAAAATAATTCATTTTTAGATGAGTATTTAGCCAAAATTCACAACCAAATTGAAAGATATGCAAAAATAAACATGTATTAAGAGACGCAAAAAGCATAGATCACATTAAAGCACCGTTGTTTCCAAGAATTAGAGCAAAACTGAATCCGGAAACGCAATGTGTAAACAGTTTCTTGACAGCTTGAAAAATGAGTCATCGTAGTCTTTGTAGGTTATTTTGTTACACACTTTTTATTTTGCCATCTGTTTTTAATAATTAAACTTAAAATTGATTATTTAATAGCTTAGCACTAAACAAATTTCGTTAATTTGAATAAAAGTAGTGTTTCTTGACAAACTGTATAAATTGCAAGCAACGCATGCACACACACATAAGCACGGACCTACGTACAGTGTACCAATAATGTCTTCGTACAGCAGCAACTTTTTTTTTTGGGAACGAATAAAACATATTTGTAGCAAGAAATGAACCAAAATTTAAATAGTTTTTTTATTTCATTATTTAACTATACATTACAAAAAAAAAATATATCAATATGTTGATTAGTTTAAGATCTACAACTAAAAATTCATGAAAAGGCACGTTTTTGGCCCCAATAAAGTCTTCGTACAGTAATACTAAATCATTATAAAAAATTCTTAAAAATTAACCAAAATTTAATTTTTGTTGTTGAACCAAATTTTTTTTAGAATTTCGATGTATTCATAATGGTCCATCACTCCATCAATTATCTCTAGCTTTCCAACATTATCAGCAGCCATACAGCCCCATACCATATCGTCACCACCATCATGCTTTACAGTTTTGATTGTATTTTTTGGATCGAGTGCGTTTCCAGCTCTTCTCCATACACGCAGTCGCCCATCCGACCCAAATATGTTGTATTAAAACAGTACATCACGCCAAAACTCGATTGGCGCATTTTGGTATTGTTTTGCAAACTCCACACGTTTCTTGCGATTAGCACTGCTCACAAGAGACCCGCTAGCTACTATAGCTTTCCTAATTATTTCTGGATGCACAGCTTTGCTTCTGGACTCTACAAACTCTGTGCTTATAGAATTTGCACTAACAAACGGATCCGCGGCCACCATTCTCTTAATACTTAACCGATCTCCGGTTGTTAAAATATTCGGCCTTCCTGATTTAGGCTTATTTTTCACTCGCCCTTCGTATTTAAATCGTCCAATTATAGATTGAACTGTGGAACGACTACGACATAATATTTGCTATTTCCGTATAGGATTTTTGCTGCATATTTAAAATTAACTGGCGTTCCTGAATAGTTAAATATTTTCTGGGCATTTTAAATCAATTTATGCTCACTTGCAGATTCAATTTTAACAAAACTTGTTGCAAAATGTTGCGAAATTATTCCCAAGCAGGTCTAGACATACATTGGTAAACAACCGTTCTGTTTTTCGTTTTCTGCCCGCAGCTAAAGTTCTAGGAAAATCCGTTGTACGAAGACTTTATTGGAGCTAAAAACGTGCCTTTTCATGAATTTTTAGTTATAGATCTTAAACTAATCAACATATTGATATAATTTTTTGTAATGTATAGTTAAATAATGAAATAAAAAAACTGTATTTGTATTTTGGTTCATTTCTTGCAACAAATATGTTTTATTCGTTCCCAAAAAAAAAACGTAGCTGCTGTACGAAGACATTATTGGTACACTGTATGCATAAGCATGCGCTCTACTAAAAGTGGGCTGCAATTTGCCTATATTATGGGAAAATATGTTTATTAATTTTGTTTGGTAATGGACTTTAATAAAACTTTTTGAGCGTGATTGTCATTAATCTGTATGTATTTTCCAAAGCACAAGTCTTTAGTATATCAAATACGTTTTTTGTAAATTATTGGGGAAGTAACAAAAACCTGCTGAGAGGCATTGCATCAAGAGTGGTGCGGACTTGCCACGGAATACATAGAAAAATTAGTGATATCAATGCTATACCGTCTCCGAGAGGTATTTAAAATAAAGGGATACCGTCTAGATACAAAGTTTGTAATTTTAATATTAGTAATATTATTTTTATAGACAATTAGTTCATAATCGTAGTAAGAGTACCTAGACTTTTGTGGAAGCAAATTTGAGTATTTTTGGTTTTTACTTATAATATTTGACTAAAATAAAATGTTACTATTATTTAAATGCTACTGTGTAGCTAATATGTATTTTTATAAACTTGCATCAAAAATAGTTGTTTTATAACAAATTTGAAAAAGTTACAGCGTGTTTTGTGAAAATGTCAGGGGTACGGTGACTGTATATACATTGTGGATCAGGACGACGAGCTGAATCAATATAGCCATGTCCGTCTGTTTGTCCGTCCGCCCGTTCGTGTAACGAGGTTATCTCGTTATCCACAAAAGCTAGAAATTTTCAATGTATACTCGTGCATACCATACTCTACTAGCTTATCATATGTTTTTATACCCTGAACACATTGAAAATGGGAAAACAGGGTATAATGGCTTTGTTAAAATGAATGTAACAGGCAGAAGGAGGCATGGCGGACCCTGTAAAGTATATATATTCTTGATCAGGGCGACGAGCTGAGTTGATTTAGCCCTGTCCGTCTGTTCGTATGTATGAACGCGTCGATCTCAGAAACAATAACAGCTAGATGTGTGTGTGTGTATGTGTTGCTCGTAATGTATACATATTAAGAGAAAAGTAGAACGTTTGGAATATCGACTCATCGCAGGGTTCAGGGGATCTCCTAGTCGGGTACCCCCGACTAGCGCTTTCTTACTAGTTATACCCTGAACCCATTGAAAATGGGAAATCAGGGTATAATGTTTTTGTGAAAATGTATGTAACAGGCAGAAGGACACATGGCAGACCCCATAAAGTAAATATATTCTTGATCAGCTCGATGAGCTGAGTTGAAATAGCCCTGTCCGTCTGTCCGACTGCCCGTCCGTCCGTGTGAACGCAGCGATCTCGTAAACCACAAAAGCTAGAAATGAAATTTTCAGTGTATACTCGTGTCGACCCTACGCAGTAAGAGTTTAGATTTTTAGATTTTCGATAACTCATCCAGTTTCCCTATTATCGATCAAAATCGATAACTTTTCTTCGTTTTTGCATACCGTTAGAGCTAGAGACTTCAAATTTACTGTGTAGATCCGTGTAATGAATACGGAGATTTTGTAACTTTTGGATTTTGTATGCCACACCCCCTTCGCCCCAAATTTAAAAAAAAACGTATTTTAAATACTAGAGACTTGTGCTTTGGCAAATACACATATGAATGACATAATCCCGCTGTGAAAGTTTGATTAAGAAAGTCCATCCACAAAAAAAGTTATTAAACATTTAATTTCCCATACAATTGGCATATTGCAGTCCAAGCGCAGTCGCCGCGCTGACTGCTTATGCGTGTGTGCGTATGCATGTGTGTGTGTGTGTGTGTGTGTGCGTTGCTCGCAATATTTGTATATGTAAAATAAGAATATAATGTTGGGAAGATTGGCTCTTCGCAGGGTTCAGGGTATCTCGTAGTCGAGCCGTCTCAACTAGAGCACTCTTACTTGTTAAATTTAATCTCGCTTCCTTATTATTGATCAAAACCGATAAAGCTAGAGATTTCAAATTTACCATGTAGATCCGTGTAAATAAACCGTACTTCGAATACTAGAGACTTGTGCTTTGGCAAATATACACATATGAATGACATAATCATGCTCTACATGTTTGATTATGATCAACAATCAACAAAAAAAGTTATTAAATATTTAATTTCCCATAATATAGCCATATTGCAGCCCAAGCGCAGTCGCTGCGTAAATTGCACAGTTTACAGAGCGCGTGCTATCTTTTTTACAAAAAGAAGAAAACGCTGCTATATTCCAAATAGTAAACTTCGAATATGTTATATGCAAATTGAATGGATAGATAATTGTCGGTATTTAGGAATCTATTTTGATACAAAACTTACTTTCAAACATTATATAGGACTTACAATGGACAAGATAAATAAAATCATTCGCATTATGTACCCAATCATAAATCAAAAATTCAAACTTTCAATACAAAATATACTATACTTATTATATTTAAAACTATATTCACACCAGTCCTCATGTATGGATGCTCCATTTGGGGTAAATGCGCACCTAAACATACTAAAAAAGTCCAAATTACCCAAAATAAACTATTAAAACTATTGCTAAATTTACCATATTACACAAGTTCCTCATATGTACATAAAATAGCTAAAGTTCGAACTGTTCGGCAATATATAGACTGTTAATATTGCTATCAGTTAGTTTTAAGTCTAATTTAACATTTTCTTCCCAGTTTTTTCCTTAATAAACAAAATGTTATAAAACAAACAACACAACTATGAAATAAGAAATATTTCAATTGAAAAGCAATCAGCTAACCTCTGTAAAAAATTATTTTATATAAGCTTAATACGAATGTAACAAATTTTAAGCACAATATATAATAATAATAATAATAAATTCATTTTAAATATAAATACTGATTGGGTCAATACATATATATATTCAATACTTTGTGCATATCGTGCGAAAATCTTTCAATTTAAATTTAAATAATTATATTAAATAATATTTAAGTGATTCAACTTTATTTCAGATCAATCGTTATTTTGGGTAATGTGCTAATATACTTCTCGGTTGAGCAATTAGATGTTTAAATTCCAATCATACAGTAAGGCTTGATGACAGTGAAACGTAACTATTCAAAAAATAAAAAATGGACAGTAGTAACGCCACCGGTCGGCGGCGAAACAATATTTGCGTTAATGCCGAGGATAACGCGCTCGATCAAATAACAAAAGAGGTATATATAAATATTATAATTTTACCCGTCTGTTTTATACCCTGAACTGAATGGGAAATCCGGTTATAATGTTTTTGTGAAAATGTATGTAACAGGCAGAAGGACACATGGCAGACCCCATAAAGTATATATATTCTTGATCAGCTCGATGAGCTGAGTTGAAATAGCCCTGTCCGTCTGTCCGACTGCCCGTCCGTCCGTGTGAACGCAGCGATCTCGTAAACCACAAAAGCTAGAGGTCTGAAAAGTGTATAATCGTGTGTATCCTACGCAGTAAGAGTTTAGAATTTTAGATTTTCGATAGCTCATCCCGTTCCCTTATTATCGATAAAAACCGATAAATTGACTTCGTCTTTTGTATACCGTAAGAACTAATGTACTGAACACAAAAATTTTGATATTTGTTGACATATCTCCTAATTTGCAAAACACATTTTTCAAATAGTAGAGCCATGTGACATAATCACGCTCTTAAAAATTAAGAAAGTCTACCTACAAAAAAAGTTTTCTTAAATTTAATTTTTTATAATATAGGCATACTGTAGCCCAAGTGCAGTCGCTGCGTTAGCTGAGCAGTTAGCAGAGCGCGTGCATATGCGTGCTTGTGTATGTGTGTGTGTGTGTTGCTCGCAATATTTGTATGTGAAAAAGCATAGTATGTTGGGAATATTGGCTCTTCGCAGCGTTCAGGGGATCTCCTAGTCGAGCAGTCTAGACTAGAGCACTCTTACGTGTTATGCTTAAGTTCCAAATTTTAAAAATCGATTTGTGCAGTTTTATGAAACTAAGCGTCTTTTCTCATAAAAATATATTTTGTCTATATCAGTGCACTGTTGCGTTTAAGAACACAATAAGAAACGTGTCTGCATGTGACAAAGTCGCTTACAGAGGCCTTTCGTTTTAAATTTGGCGCCTTTTTTCCACTGCTTGTCACCTCCTAGCAAACAGTCCTTCGCTCTCACCTAACAGCAGTACTGCTTAAAAGGCCACTGTTGACGCTCTGTTGTTAACAGTGATCCGCTGCTACACAACTCTGCGTACAGCTGATCTCTACAGCTTCTGGCAACTCTGTTCGCTACAGGTGAGTAGTTTTGTACGTATTTGTAAAATTTTCCAACATTTTACTAAATTTTTCAAATTCCATTTAGGGCGATCCTCCTTCTGATGCCTCTCCGCTGTTCCCGCCTTTGCTCACGCCCGTCGCTGCAGCAAAACAAATCCATGCTGTTATGCTGCCTTACCAGCTACCGTAGCTGCGCTGCGGCTGCTGGCTCAGTTTTTCGTTTCGCCTCGACTGCCGCCTCTGGTGAACTTTGGCTGCAGCTGCTCCTCTGGCCGCTGCTGGTGACAGGAACTATGCTTTGTTGGAGAATTCTGCTAATATAGACGACGTTCGTGGCTGGTTTCGGCGCGTCGACACTTTGACGCCGGTTGGGCAATCCGGCTCACTCATTCGCGCTCAGCATCAGCGAAGTCGCTGTCCAGTTTGCGGGGATCGGCTGGGCAAATCCTTCCGACATCCAAGGCCGAATGGCCAGTAAATCCAGCTACGCAGCAGACGTCTATCAAGTTGAATTTCCAAAAAAAAACAGCTTGTTTTATGCATGCCCCTTTTATACCCTCGGCTGCAGCGCTGCGGCCAGCGGAGTGTCGGAATTTAACGGATCCTGTACCAGCTAGTCCTCTCACTTCACAGATCACGCTCTTCCAACATACTGGCCTTATCGCTAAATGTGTGTCATTTTTGTTGCGTTTCCTATACATTTCCCATACACTCTCTTGTTTAGTCGTATTTTGCCCGTTTTATATGTTGCCCTATATTTTGTTGTTGGCAGTTTTGCATATCGCTATCGTCGACACCTTCGTGTCGTCTCGTACGCTGACGGTCTTTGCGTAGCCGCCAAGGCTTACTCGCCTTTCGCAGTCTCTTGACCTTTTGGCGCGCTGTGTTGTTGCATCAGCACGAGTCTGCTATGCTTCGTTCTTTTTCGTTTTGTGTATTCGCTGACCACTGTACGCATTTCACCAAAACTTTCGCTACGCCTGTTGTTATTGTTTTCTTTTGGTTGTTGCGTGGTCTTTGCTCGCACTGTTTTTGTGCTTCGGGTGCGTGTTGTTATTGTTGTTTTTTCCCGATTGTGTGTGCGCGCGCAATTTAAGGGTTTCGGCCGTTGCTTGTTGTGTTTTTCCCGTTTCGTGTTTCCCGACTTGGAACTGGTCGCTGTGCGCACGCCGATGCACCCACATTTCCAGCAAAACTAAGATATTCGTTGCGACACTCGATGGCATAGTGGCCTTGGCCACATATGCGGCATGCCTTGGGTTTGTTCTGAATATGTGTCCTTGGCGTTGCCATTCATGTTCTTGGCGCGGGTCGAGGCTTCGTCGGCGGCCATGCTTCGATGGTATATTACTTCAGTCGGGCTCTCAGCGCGCTGATCGGGCAAGCTGTTGTTATAAATAATCTTCAGCTCGCGCTCCGCCGCATAGCGGAGTGGCCGCATCAGGGTTTGCATCTCCACCATAAAAACCTTCCCTCCAGATCCAGACCATATGTGTCGGCCGACCACTCCACTTGCTACAGACACTCCAGCGGCTTCGTTGTGCCATCGAAGCGGAAGCCCCATTCTCGCACCTGCTTGGCGACTTTTGGGTACTCCACCGCTGTTTTGCCCATCATCTGCCCCCGTTGCATGAATTTTTCCTATATATTCTCAATGTAGTCCCTGGGCAAAAAGAGGTCCTGGAAGCTGTTCACAAACGTCTCCCGCACTGTCCAGTGCCTGTTCTTTGCCACTTACCACTTAAAGGCCATGCCTTTGAGCAGATCTGGCATCGCCCTCGAGATCAAAGCCAGATCAAGACCATAGGTATCGGCGAACCACTTCACTTGCTCCAAAAACTACAGCGGCTTTGTGCAGCTCGGCTCTCGTGCCCTAGTTTCTGGCTGCGGGGTGGATGTGGCTTCCATGACCCTCATTGCGGCTCTTGCAGGCTAGCGGCGGCGGCGCTGGTAGATGGCAGAGACAATCGTGCCACGTTGTCGATCTCATCGCGGTCATCCAGCTCGTCTTCCACGACGGCAGTCAGCAGTTCATCTCTATGCGGCAAATCGCATCCATGGAGGTTTGCAATTTCAGCGATCTTGATTGAATAGGGAATCCTTCCCTCATTCACCGTAACCCACTCGCCAAACTGCCTCCGCACTGTATCCAGGGTGCCTGATAAATTCACTCCGAACTGGACTCTTTCTTGAGCTCATATACCAATGCTCGCACCGTTTTTACACTTATTAACTCTTTTTTCTTATCGCAGGGCCCCACGTTGGGCGCCAGTTGTAACGCACCTTCGGTTCATTCCGAGATTAAGCCGGGCCGAACTCAGCCGACTGTGTGTTCGTGCCAACTAATTTATATGTAAGCACCTGCAATAAATTATAAGTCACTTGTGTTTAAATGTTTGAGCTAGTATATATCCTCGTTATTCAAGTGTAAGTTACAATTCACTTCGTACAATGAAATTCAACGCCTTCCTGAGGTAATCCCGCTATACGCAAGGACTCGCCTCCTCTATGCACACTTGTACACCGGATCGAAGGTAGGCGTTCAGCACACTTCGACTATAAGAGTGATTATGCTTCTCTTGAGCATACAAGGATTCGCTCCAGGTGACGTCAGGAACCTCACTGTATTCCCCGGCGGTTCGTTCGGATCATCTACAGTGCACTCCTACTGCTGGATTCGCTCGTAAGCACCCCTGAGATTTACTCAAGATACAGCCACACACTCTTTTCGAACGACTACGCAAATGTTACCTCACTCCTCTCCTAAGATTGGCCACCAATAACTCTCTGCTCAGCTGCTCTGCGTCCATGTTCTTGTTGGTGGCAGCTGATGATCTTTATCTTTTCTATGTCCTTAATCGGCGTCGGGGATATCCCTCGTAGATATCCTACGACCTTCCCTTGTCCTTTATCGACTTGAAGTCCTTGATACCGATGTCCTTTGATATGACTGCCCCACGATGTCGTTTTGGGCTGATCACTTTTACTCGCTTTGACACTGCACTTGTTCACTTTCTCTTATTACTTTTCAGTCTCTCCCAGTGCTGAGTTGCGGGTGCCTTTTTATAACAGACTTGCAGGCCGTGCTTCGCTCTGTAACGGTGCCTGCTCGGCTCTGCAGCGGTTCCTGTCTGCCGCTCGTGCCCAATTTCAACGGCAACATCGCCTGATATTGCGCTACACCAAATCTCGCCAGCTCGCATGGCAGCTTCTCGCGGCCACGAAAGCATACACTACTTTCTCGCGGGCACAAACGGAACTTCGGCTAACGATTCCCGATTATCATCGTGTTAGCGACGCGAGCCAAGCGCTGAATTGGTAGGAGAGAGAGAGACGAACTATAACTATAGCTATATTATTTTTTTTTTAGATTTTTAATACCGGATCCAAATATTTTAAATTGAAGTTCAGTTGCAAATGTAGGCTATATGTGGATGGGTTTGCAATTTTACTAAATTGAAAAATATTTAATACAATATGCAGATGGTGGAAATTTCACTGATATCCATTAAGTAACACGGAAGTTACTAGACAAAACTTTTGACCTATTGGTAAAACCACTTGACGAGCAGTGACAAGCGTACGAGTTGTTCCTGTACATGTTCACACATACATTGTCTTGCCTGTTCGAAGAACCTTAATTGAATTATCAGCTGCTACTTTAGTTTCGGATTTGCTAGATGATGCTATTGATTGTGCAAGTGCAAGCTCTAAAATTAACTTAATTAATTATAAGCTTATGCTAGATACACACTATTGATTATATTGAATACGCAGATCGGGCGAGCTACAGGGGATCTCCTAATCGGACATTACCGGTTAGAGCTTTTTTACTTGTTATACCCCAAACCCATTAAAAATGTATATAACAGGCAGAAGGAGGCGTGGCAGACTTTATGTACTATATATATTCAGGACGATCAGGGCGACGAGCTGAGTCTATTTGGTCTGTCTGTCCGGATGAACGCGATCTCGTAAACCACAAAAGCTAAAAACTTAATATTTAAACAAGTAAGAAAGCTCTAGTCGGCGGTACCCGACTAGGAGATCCCCTGAACCCTACGATGAGCCGATATTCCAAACATTCTATGCTTATTTAACATATATATACAATCAACACATGCACACACACACACACATGCATACGCACGCACGCATAAGCACGCGCTCTGCTGACTGCGCAGTCAACGCAGCGGCTGCGCTCAGGCTGCAATATGCCTATTGTATGGGAAATTAAATGTTTAATAACTTCTTTTGTATATGGACTTTCTTAATCAAACTTTTACAGCGTAATAATGTCATTTATATGTATGTATTTGTCAAAGCACAAGTCTCTAGTATTTGAAATACGGCTTTTACAAGTTTGGTGGCAAGGGAAGGAAAGGGGGGATGGTATCCAAAATGTGACAAAAATCAAAATTGTATAAACTCCACATTATACTAAATACAAAATTTGTAGACTTTTGCTTTAAAGATGTAGGAGATATAAATTTATAGCTGCATTTCGATAACGTTTTAAATCGATAACTTTAAAACGATCAAATTTATCGATTTTTTGAAACAAACTCGATCTGCGCGTGCTATACACGGATCTACTTAAAAAATTTCAAGTCTCTAGCTCTTATAGATTCTGAGATCGACGCGTTCATACATACGGACAGACGGACGGACGGACAGACGGACATGGCTATATCGACTCAGTTCGTCGAGCTGATCAAGAATATATATACTTTATGGGGTCTGCCACGCCTCCTTCTGCCTGTTACATACATTTTAACAAAACCATTATACCCTGTTTTCCCATTTTCAATGGGTTCAGGGTATAAAAATGTAGATATACAGTGTGCCGCTAAAGTCACCGTACCCCCGCTACATTTTCACAAAACACGCTGTAGCTTCGTCAACTTTTTTATAAAACAAACAAGTTTTGATGAAGGCTTATACAATAATCTCTTATGTACCCAAAGGCATTTAAATAAGAGTGAAATATTACTTTAGTCTAATATTATTACTAAACAAGTAAGATCGTTGCAGTAGGGCGCTACCGACTGCGGAATACTCATTCACACCCGCACAGCTCACGCCCAGCTCAGCAGTAATATCGTCATATAATTTTGATTTTCTCACTGAAAATCAGAAAAACGTAGAGTTGTTCCCGATTTGCCACGCCCCCAATGGGCGTAGATATATCCGCCATAGCTTTTTGATCTTGGGTTGTCAACACGAGTACACATTCCAAATTGCAACTCTCTAGCACTTCTAAAAGAAGTATTTCTGAGATATCGGAAAATGCATTTTCCGATTTGCCACGCCTCTAGTGGGCGTATCGGGAAAATCTTGACACTTTATAATTCGAGGGTATACACGAGTATATATTCCAAATTTCAACTCTCTCTTCAAAACTGTGCAAATGGTTTGCGTTCATACGGACAGACGGACCGACGGACGGACAGCGTGACGGACATTGCACAAAACCAATATACTCATTTCACTTTGTGAATGAGTATAAAAATGTAAAATCTCTGTATTCACAAAACAGATTGTGAAACATCTAGCTCGAACGGTATACAAATCATGTAAGATCTGACGGCAAATTATTTTTGAATGATAATTCGGACGAATTATCAAAGTCGAGTTGGGCGCTACCGACTGCAGAATACTCATTCAAGGCCGTACACCTCCAGACCATTGCCTAATATAAATTCCCCGATTGGTTTATATATATATATATATATAAACAGTAACATGGTCATAAATTCTTTAGTTTCTCACTGAGAAACGGTAAAAGATACAGTTTTTCCCGATTTGCCAAGCCCCCAGAAGGCGTTGACAAATAATTCTTGGCCAGTTCTTAGAAAGGTTTAAGCGAAATGTAACTATAAAATTTGGATACTTACTTTTCCGATATCTCAGAAACACTACTTCTAGAAGTGCTAGAGAGTTGCAATTTAAAATGTAGACTCGTGTTGACAACTCAAGATGAATAAGCTATGGCGGATATATCTACGCCCATTGGGGGCGTGGCAAATCGGGTAAAACTGTATCTTCTACAGTTTTAAAGCTAGTATGCCCAACTTTGGCACGTAGGTTACTACTACGATCCTATGAAGATCGATTAAAAAATTCTACATCCACGCCTACTAGGGGCGTGGCAAATCGGATCTGACTATATAGTGATTTTTCAAATTCTGTAATATTTTGAGCACTATGAATGCTAGAGACTTGAAACTTGGTATATATACTCGGGTTGACAATCCAAGTTGAAAAAGATATAGCGGATATATCTACGCCCATAGGGGGCGTGGCAAACCGCAAAAGTTTATAGCTCCTACAGTTTTAGAGCTAGAAGCTTCAAAATTAGATGGTTGAGTTACTGGTGAGCTCCTCTATCGATGCCCAAAAAATAATTTTTACGCCCCTTTTGGGGCATGCCCGACTGAAAAATACCCTGTAATTTTCGCATTTTTTGAGTGTAAGCATCCAAATTTCACACTTACGTTACCCTTCACTACTTTTAAGAACTGGCCAAAAATTAAATGTCTACGCCCACTGGGGGCGTGGCAAATCGGGAAAAAATGTATGATTTTCCGATTCTCAGTGAGAAAATCAAAGTTTTATGACGATGTTACTGCTGATCTATTGAGCTCCAAAAAATTATATGTGTACAAACGAATTGTGGGCGTGGCAATGGGCCTGATCTGTGCGGGTGTGAATGAGTATCCCGCAGTCGGTTACGCCCGACTGCAACGTTCTTACTTGTTTAGATTTTGGATACCACCCTCTTCCCGTCAAATTCACAAAAAACGCATTTAAAATACTTGAGACTTGTGCTTTTGTAAACACATACAAATGCCATTATTACGCTCTGAAAGTTTGATTAAGAAAGTACATCTACATAAAATTTTATTCAAAAAGTTCCCATAATATAGCCCGTATTGCTCCGAAGCGCAGTCGCTACGTATGGTGCATATATTGGAATGATTGGAATCTTAGGTCTTCGCAGAGTTCAGGGTACTCCTAGTTGAGTAGTCTCGACTAGAGCACCTTTACTTGCTATTAATAAATACGTATTTTTGTAAGTTTATTCTGAACTTCAGCAAAATCTACCATAATTTAATAATTATATCAAAGCGTAGAAAGTAAATTTTAATTTTTTCTTAATTTTTAACACAGGCCGAAGCTCGTTTAGCAGCTCGACGTCTAGCTCGCGCTGAAGCTCGGGAGATACGTATGCGTGAACTAGAGCGACAGCAAAAAGAATTAGAACAAAACGCGGATCGTGCATTTGATATGCAAAGCTCGAGTGGAAATGTCATTATCGACTCACTCTCAGCACATTCTGGACGCCACGCCTATAGTGGCATTGTTAACTTGGCGCGTACAACTGCTTCGCGACGCAGCAGTGAGGATTCATTGGAAGATGAAAGTCGCAGCTTGCGTGATATTAAACATGAACTTAAAGTAAGCATATAATATTATCATATAGTGACTGTGTCTAATGTGCTAGAACTAAGTTGAAGATCGAGGTAATTGTGTTTCTTTTTATTATACCATTGATAATGGCATTTCAGGGCTTTGACAGTTTTGTTCAAATGTATGCAACAGGCAGAAATAACCATGACCCCATTAAGTATTTACATTATTGAACAGCACGACGAGCTGAATTGATTTACCCCTGTCCGTCTGCCTATATGTATGAACGCTTCGATCTAATAATCTATAAGAGCTAGAGACTTGATATTTGTTTGTAGCTCCCTATATTTATAACTATTCCCGTTTTAATGTAATCGATTCAAACCCTTTTTAAACCTCAGTTAGAAAATATATAAAATTATATATCGAACTTCTTTAAAGCTAGCGTCTCCAAATATTGCATTTAGCTTCATATGTGTTTTTCTGAATATCACGCGCAGATCGAGTTTGTTTAAAAAAATTCGATAACTTTCATAGTTTTAATCTTATTGTTCAGGCATGAACATAACGAAATAGCCGAAGATCATAAACATGTCATCTACGCACTTAACGACTAGGTTGAAGTACGTAGAAATAAGAAGGGTCACATGTTTGGAATCTATAAATAGGCTAAGTACACAAACATTAACGCTGAGCCTTACAAACTCTGCGATAAGTTAAGAGTACACAAACACCTACGCTGAGCCTTTCAAACTCTGCGATATGCTAAGAATAGATAAAGACCAACGCTGAGCCTTACAAACTCAGCAATAGATAATCTAGATTTAAGGGTTGAAATTATGGATGAGTCAGTATATAAATACACTGGCTCAGAAGAATAAAATCAATATACTACTGATCGTCAACGCAGCGAGTATGTTCAAGGTCCGTTGAGCCGATAGCATGATATAAGTGAAATCATGGTCTTTCGAGCCGGATAGATCGAGTGTGTTCAAGGTCCGTCGAGCCAGATAGATTGAAGTGTATTCATGATCTAAGTGAAATCATGGTCCTTCGAGCCGGAGATTGAAGTGTATTCATGATCTAAGTGAAATCATGGTCCTTCGAGCCGGATAGAACAAGGCTATTCATGGTTCTTCGAGCCGGATATTGAAGTGTATTCATGATCTAAGTGAAATCATGGTCCTTAAATTCAACCTACAAGGCTACCAAACGTTTTTGTGACGTGTGTTAAAGTAAAGTGATAAATTGTTGTACAAATCTTTCTTTGGCTTGCCAATCTAAGCTGTGAGTAGAGGCACAGCACGATCAACCAGGCGATCAAATCAAAAAATCCTCCAACGGGTCAAGCCAAAGGTGAACAACAACAAAACACAAACAAAATTAACAAGATGCTGTCGTCAAAAGTGGTCGAGTTGCTAACGAAGCAAGCAAAGATCCACGAAAACATCCAGCAGGCCATTGCAAGTAAGGATGTATTATCAGTGCTTGATAAGTTGGCAGCAGAATTCACTGCCACTCACTTATCACTGGTAAAAATTGGTGCTGTCGACCATCAATATTTTAAGGACAAAATATATGATGGCATGATGGAAAACATCAGGACGTATAAAGAGTCCCTGATGAAGGTCGAAGTTGCCGACCACGCCATGGACACCGATCAACCAGCATATAGCAAAAACAGGGAAGTGCAACCGGAAACATCCAAGGCAAGAAACAGTCAGCAGGAAGAAATGTCTTCACGACGAAGTTCCAGCCCAATGTATGTGATGGTATACCTTGTAGATAAGAGAGTTCTAAAAGTAAGGCAGCACATTGCAGAAGTGTATGCCAACCTAGAGCTCAGCAAAGGAAGATCAAAAGCAGAGGGAGCAACAATGGATGTAATACCAAAACAACCCGATGCAACTGCTAAAGCAAGCACTGCCAGAAGACATCTTCAAGAAGCCAACAGCTCGATCGCCAAGAAGCAACGTAACGAGACGCTGCGACCGGATGAGCATGAAGCCGATGCTAGCACAACTGGGGTTCGTCGTTCCAGACGTGGTCAAGTGCCGCTGTGCTATACCTGGATGCACAGCGTAAGCGATCCCTTCCAGTTTATACGGAGGGTAATGGACGCACCCAAGAAGTCATCGGCACACAAATTCAAAAGGCGAGTAGGTGCGACTGCTGATGGAGGAAGTTCCATGGTAAACAGACCACTGGCTGTCATTTTCTGGCCCCCCGCAGAATGTTCAGGCATGAACATAAAGAAATAGCCGAAGATCATAAACATGTAATCTACGCACTCACGACTAGGTTGAAGTATGTAGAAATGACAAGGGTCACACATGTAGAATCTATAAATAGGCTAAGTACACAAACATTAACGCTGAGCCTTACAAACTCTGCGATAAGTTAAGAGTACACAAACACCTACGCTGAGCCTTACAAACTCTGCGATATGCTAAGAATAAATAAAGACCAACGCTGATCCTTACAAACTCAGCAATAGATAAGCTAGATTTAAGGATTGAAATTATGCATGAGTCAGTATATAAATACACTGGCTCAGAAGAATAATATTAATATACTACTGATCGTCAACGCAGCGAGTGTGTTCAAGGTCCTTCGAGCCGGAGATTGAAGTGTATTCATGATCTAAGTGAAATCATGGTCCTTCGAGCCGGAGAGTGAAGTGTATTCATGATCTAAGTGAAATCATGTTCCTTCGCGCGGGATAGACCAAGTCTATTCACTTATCGATAAAAACGAAATCGAAATCCAGTTATAAAATTATATAATTATAAATTATTATATGTTTCTGTTGACCTCCTCTATTAATTTGCCATAAATTATATAATAGTCATATAATTTTTGGACAGTCGTTAGAAGGGGTCTAAGGTAGCGTGACTGGGCACGTGGAAAATCGGAAATATCTATATCAATATTTAAGAGCTGGCAGTGAATGAGTATTCTGCAGTCGGTACATTTGTACTAAAAAATTAAATTAAATTATAGTTAAAGTGAAAATATAGCCAGTATTTGAAAGATTTTCCATTTTCACTAAATTGACGAATATTCAATAGAATACTTTGATGATATGCTGAAAAAGTTATTAAACAAAACGTTCGGTCAATTGGCAAGTGTTCGCATTTTTCCAATACATGTGCATACATACGTTAAAACGAGTGCATGCTTGCCTATTCCTTGAATCGCAATTGCTATTAAATTGTGTTTGAATTATAAGCTGCACTTTAATTTAGAATTTGCTCCTAAGAGTTCGAGCAGTGAAGTGGCGGTGTTAGTAGAGTTGATGCGTCTTTAGAAGTAGATGATGGTTCGACTCGAGATGCGCTGTTGTAGGACTCCCTTCTTTTTTTGATTTTCTTGAATTATTTGTTTGCTTATTTTTTATGACAAACATGCTATTTGATTTTAAAAGTGCTATTTCGAAAATATTTAAAAACAAAGATCGCGCGGGGCTCAACGAATCTCCTACCTCCTCCGACCTGATTTTAAATAGTCTGTTGTTTATTTATTTATTTATTAAAAAAAAAAAGGAAAATTGACAGATCGAGTGTCAAACTTAAAGATAAACTAAACAAATAAATTATATAGCCTAAAAGAACACACAAAATATTACAAAAAAAATTACAATAATACCACCAACCCGATGGGGGTATTTTATTTGCCAGTCCGACCAGCTATGCCCCGATTCATAGCCTTGTATGGTCAGTGATATTATTGAACTACAAAAGATAGAAAGTGTTAATAGAAACTTAAAAATATTTATTATAGACACTTAAGTATAATCATTAAATAATAAATATAAAAGTAAAGATTAAAAGAAAATTGAAAATATTAATAAAAGCAAACAAAATAAGAAGAAAAGAAAACAAGTAAGAGTGCTCTAGTCGAGACGGCTCGACTACGAGATACCCTGAACCCTGCGAAGAGCAAATCTTCCCAACATTATATGCTTATTTTACATATACAAATATTGCGAGCAATGCACACACACACACACACATGCATACGCACGCACGCATAAGCACGCGCTCTGCTGACTGCGCAGTCAAGGCAGCGACTGCGCTCGGGCTGCAATATGCCTATTGTATGGGAAATTAAATGCGTAAATTGTTTTTGTGGATGGACTTTCCTAATTAAACTTGCACAACGTAATTATGTCGTTCATATGTATGTATTTGCCAAAGCACAAGTCTCTAGTATTTGAAATAAGAATTTTTCAAATTGGGGGCGAAGGGTACGTGGCATCTAAAATCCAAAAATTACAAATTGTCCGCATTCATAACACAGATCTACACAGTAAATTTGGAGTCTCTAGCTCTTACGGTATGCTTAACCGAAGAAAAGTTATCGATTTTTATCGATAATAAGGAAACGGGATGAGTTATCGAAAATCTAAAAAAAACTCGTACTGCGTAGGCTATAGACGAATATTCTCTGAAATTTCAGATATCTAGCTTTTGTGGTTTACGAGATCGCTGCGTTCATACAGACGGACGGACGGACGGACAGACGGACAGGGCTATTTCAACTCAGCTCATCAAGCTGATCAAGAATATATATACTTTATGGGGTCTGCGATGTCTCCTTCTGCCTGTTACATACATTTTCACAAAAACATTATACCCTGATTTCCCATTTTCAATGGGTTCAGGGTATAAAAAAGGATTGGGAAATCACTCCACAATGTTGAAGATCTTGCCTGTCGTCAAAGTTGTGCACCTGCTCACTCCTGGTCACTGTGTGTGATTTCCCTAAAATGATCTGAAAGCAAGGATTTAATTAAAGGTAGAGAGAGTTCAGAGGAAAATACGTGATAAAATTTATTGTAGTTAACACATAAAACGTGAAACGCGCTATGCGAGGAATAATCCGAAGTGCACAATGGTAAATACAACGGACGAAAGTGTCTGGTTGTTCTGGAAGGAACAGAAAAATTAAGTTGCAATAACAGGCAAGACGAGTCAATATTACCAATAATCAAATTATGTAGAAAAACAATCCCCAGAATAGTTCTGCGATTAATTAATGATGGAAGATCAATAGAAGAAGCCTACTAAGATAAGACGGTAAACGAATATTGGGGTCCCAGTTTAGATCTCGTAGGGCAAAAAGTAGAAACTGTTTCTGAACCGATTCAATACGATCCATCTTGTAGGCGTAGATGATCAAGTGCATTAGAATACGAAAGACAAAGTTTTACGTCATCTGCGTACATAAATATCTTTGAATTCGATATACGGTTTGGAAGGTCATTTATAAATGGGGAAACAAGTAAGAGTGTTCTAGTCGAGACGGCTCGACTACGAGATACCCTGAACCCTGCGAAGATCCAATCTTCCCAACATGATATGCTTATTTTACATATACAAATATTGCGAGCAACGCACACACACACACATTGATTGATTGTTTATAAAGAGGAATGATGAAAGACACTTTCCAAATAGACGGAAAAACAGAGGTTTCCAGCGACAAATTAAATAGTTCTAGTAATGGTGTCTGAAGCGAACCACTACATTCTTTAATTACACAACTGGGAATATTATCAGCTCCAGGAGAAAAAGATTATATCAATGACTGAATGGCTGAAGCCAGAGAAGCAGGGGAAACATTAGAAGCATTAATAATATTAATTGCAGAAATTAAGTAAGGATATGAAGTATTATAGGGATCTACCAAGGAGTAAGTGGATTGGAAAAAATCTGCAAAAAGATCAGAGCAATCATGATCATTACAAGTTTTGTCCAATCCAAGGAAGGTGAACTAGAAGACTTACGCTTCGTGTTTACGAATGAATAGAATTGCTTAGGATCATGAACAAGCTGCCTTTTGCAACGAAAAAGGTAATTCTCATAACACCGAGAATTTAAAATATTAAAATTCGACTTGGCTATGGAATATTTAGACCAGTCTACATTCGAACCAGACTTTTTAATATTTGTAAATTTTTAGACTTAATATTTTTTAAATTAGAAAGAGTCTGAGTAAACCAGGGGGCTTTATTAGAAACGGGCATAGGGAGACACATAGGAACACACTCATCTAGAATAGAGTTTAAAGTGTTATAGAAAAAAGTTGTTGCCAAATTAATGTCAACTGTGAATAGACTTGCTGTGTTGGTGATCAGTAGTATATTAGTTTTATTCTTCTGAGCCAGTGTATTTATATACTGACTCATGCATAATTTCAACCCTTAAATCTAGATTATCTATTGCTGAGTTTGTAAGGCTCAGCGTTGGTCTTTATCTATTCTTAGCATGTCGCAGAGTTTGTAAGGCTCAGCGCAGATGTTTATTTATTCTTAGTCTATCGCAGAGTTTGTAAGGCTCAGCGTTAATGTTAGTGTACTTAGCCTATTATAGATTCCAAACATGTGACCCTTCTCATTTCTACGAACTTCAACCTAGTCGTTAAGTGCGTAGATGACATGTTTATGATCTTCGGCTATTTCTTTATGTTCATGCCTGAACAACTGACTTATATAAAGGAGACCAATCTGTTGCATTAACAAGTTGATTAAGCAAAACAAAATTGGACTTATTTTAACAACGACGTTGTTTTAAATTTTAGGTGTGAAAACTAGAGGAGTACTTATGGATAATTGTACCTCCAAAGTCTGATGATGTATATCCTCAGGTATACAAAAAGGTGATGATCTAGAGACAATAATGCTAGAGTCATCAGATGATTAGAAATAGAGTTCATCTGAAACATAGAAAGCGTGAATAATTCATTGAAAAGTTAATGATCTAATGTAAGAATAAGAAAATTAGAGTTGGGACTGGAGGACCAAGAAGTGTTAGGTATATTTAAGTCACCCAACACATTATCATCATTAACATGTCCATAAATTTCTTAAATGCAAGTTATATGTTGAGCATAAACTTGAACATCAGAAGAGGGAGTGACGAACAAGTAATAAATAGGGAACACGATGGAAGAGTTATTTTAACTCCAATAATCTCAGCATCATGAGGTAACGATAAAATAAAAGATTCTGAGAGGATATTGGATTTAACACCAATCAAGACACCACCACCTCTACGTTGTGAAATAGTGAAATCATTAGAGAGAATCTCACTATTATAAACATTCGGACTTAGCCACGTTTCTGTGAGAGCAATAATTTCAGAATTTATACAAAAACTACTCAAAAATAGTCTTCTGAGCTTAGAATTTAGAATATTTAGAATATATCAAAGACAGTTGCGGAGAAGATTGAGCAAAATTTAGTTTTTTGGTACAATATTGGAAGAAGATTGAGCCGAAGTAGGATTTAACGATATAGGAGACAACCTATTTCAATTCTTATGCTTGAATACATGCACAACTACTTTAGGTGGCCAAATTTGGAATCACATATAGTTGTAAAAAATTCAGGGGGCACATTGATTTTAAATGAAGCAATTTCACGATGTGTCGCAAAATTTAACTTCGAAATAAAAACATTGGCTGTAAATTTTCAAGTAATAAAAGCAGATACAGCTTCACTTGTCGTGTCAGATGAAAGCCTAGATAGGAAAACTTGCTTTCGAGGAGAAACGACAGATAAAGTAAGTATCGTAACAGTGGGAGAAGAGGTTGAAATATTTTTCATTGCTTGATCAACAATCGGTAGGATGATTTTTCAAATTCTGTTATTTTTTGAGCAATGCTGATGCTTAAAATTTGATATATATAGTCGGATTGATAACCCAAGTTCAAACAAGAAATAACGTTGCAGTCGAGCGCTACCGACTGCGGAATGCTCATTCACACCCGCACAGATCACGCCCATTGCCACGCCCACAATTGGTTTTTACATATATAATTTTTTTGAAAATCAATGGAGATCGGCAGTAATGTCATAAAATTTTGATTTTCTTACTGAGAATCGGAAAAGCGTATAGTTTTTCCTGAATTGCCACACCCCCAGTGGGCGTAGACGTATAATTTTTGGCCAGTTTTTAGAAATAGTGAAGGGTAATGTAAGTGTGTGTGGATGCTTACACTCAAAAAATGCGAAAATTGCATGGTATTTATTAGCTGGGCATGCCCCATAAGGGGCGTAAACATTTTGTTGGGTCATCGATAGAGAAGCTAACCAGTAACTTAGCCATCCAATTTTGAAGCTTCTAGCTCTAAAACTGTAGAAGCTTTAAACTTTTGCAGTTTGCCATGCCCCCTATGGGCGTAGATATATCCGCCATATCTTTTTCATCTGGGTTGTCAACCCGAGTATATAAACCAAATTTCAAGACTCTAGCATCAACAGTGCTCAAAATATTACAAAATTTGAAAAATCACTATATAGTCAGATCCGATTTGCCACGCCCCTAGCAGGCGTGGACAAAAGTATGGCGGATACATCTACGCCCATAGGGGGCTTATAGCTGCTACAGTTTAAGAGCTAGAATCTTCAATTGGTTGATGATCGATTAGAGAAAAATAATTTTTACGCAATTTCGGGGGCGTGGCATACGAAAAATACCCTGTAATTTTCGCATTTTTAGAGTTTAGGCATCCAAATTTCACACTTACGTTGCCATATGTCCACGTCTTCTGTTACCGTTGTCCTCTATTGATTTCCCAAAAACTATATTTATATAAACCATAGCTCGCACATAACTGTTGACCGTTTTTTTTCTTGCGCTCTCGTTGCGAGCACAACCGAAAAAGTTCATACTTTCGCTCTCGTTCTGAGCAAGAGACTCTTGCTGTCTTCATTTATGTTTTCTGTTGAGCTCTTTTCGTTGAGCTCTTTGTATGTCGCTATTTCAATGAGCAGTGCGTAAAGAGCGAAACGAGAGACGCTCGCACAATGAGACTCAGCAAAAGACCGATTGACCGAAAAACTCAACGCAAACGGTCTTCACATTTATTTTCGTTGTTGTGAAAAAGAAATAATATAATTTTTTTAACAAAACAATTTAAATTTATTTTCAAATATTTTTGTGTTTTTTTTTCATATTCTATTTAGAAAACCATATTTTGTTAACAAGTTCCATTTTAATTCCATATTCCATTTAAAACAATATTTAGTTAACAAAAGAGTTTAAACTATTCATATATATTTTTTTGTAATATTTTTTATATATTATGTGTTAAGCTTAATGACTAGTAAGGCGTTCAGATTTTCTGCACTAATCGAACTTCTTCGTTCACTTAATATAAAGTGTAGGGCTGAGAATGCCCGTTCGACGGAAACTTGCGTTGCAGGTGTAGCCAGCACAACCTGCGCTAGTGCACTTATGTGAGGAAACTTAAGCTGCAAGTCATTAAAAAATTCCAATGTATTTGAATATAATGGCAAGCGACCATATGTAACGTCGAAGTTTTCGATGTCAGCATAAATTTTGACAAGTTTTGCAGAAGCAGGGTCTTATTTGCTTTCTGACACTGTCTAAAAATCGTCCAAAAATGCCGAGAACAGCGACTTCTCTTCAGATGAGGATGCGGTTGAAAAAATTGACGAGAATGAGTAGTCAAACATCTCTTCACGCACAAGAGTTTCGAGCGCTGGAACATTTTGTGTTTGTGCCTTAAATAATAAAGCGATAATAATTATGAAATATTTTTTGGATTTTAGTTTAGTACAAGTATTAGTTTTTGACGAAATAGGTCGAATTCCATCTTGTCGTCGAGCGATGGTTTGTTTCTTTTGTTCTCAATTAGGATACGCCTGCATAGATGTTATAGATAGTATGTATATATATTTATATATATATATATATATATATATATATATATATATATATTTATGTATATATATATATATATATATATATATATATATTATAATATTACTTACTTATATGTTTCTGTGCGCAGCGATTTGCATAATGTGCGACAGGAACTTATTTTATCGCGATCTCCTTTGTCTTGTTCACATCGAATACGCACAGTTGCAGAGTGTGTGCTGCACATCTCACAAGGTGTATATTAGCAAGTTCAATAGTATCCAGTTCATTAAGAACATTCTCACTTTCTGTGTCATCTTCAAAAAGGGATTCCTCTGTGGCATCATTTAACACTTGGACGGCTTTTATTATGTTTCGCCCATTATCAGATGTAATGCTGTGTGCATCAATATGAAAATTCTTTAAAAAAATCACATATATTAAAAATTGTATGTAGTTAAATTTTTACCTGTAGATTTGATCTAGTGATATTCCATAATCATGTAAGATTTCTAGAATTTTGTTCTTCATGTATATTCCCGAGCTCAATCATGCCTAAAGTCTTTACAATGATCTCGGTTTTAGCCAGGCTTGCGTGGACCATTTGCAAATTTATTCCTAGAATGGCTTTATCCATTCTGGTGGCAACATCGATTTTCAAGACACCAGCTTTCCCTTCACGAGAGCCCTTATGTTGTCTTTGACAAACTGCTCTTTGACTAACACAAAATTCATAATATTTCGAGACGTTACAGGGTTTACGCCAAGTGCATTCAATATTGGATCCATTATTTCTTTGAAACCTTCACTGTCTAGAAATATTTACTATTTTAATCAAAGAAACAATTGCTTCTTCGCTCGTTTGATACGATATTCTTCGTTTTTCTTCACTTTGGGTTAATTTTGAATCTTCAGAATTGTTCAACTCATTGAAAATGTCCATATGTTTCGTTGTTAAATGCCGTCTTAAGTTTGTTGAATGATTGCCGAACAATTTAATACCGAAAACACTACAAATTGACTTATTCTCTTCCAAATTAAATTTAAAGAATTGGTGCACTTTTTTATTCTCTTCCCATTTTGCACAGCAACTATTTCACAACTTCACACACTCGCAATTAATATATTTCGTCTGCAAAACAGACGCTTAACGATTGCTTGCCTATGCGTGTGAATGTATACCAATACATACGCAAAAGACTTTTTACTTCACTGAACACGACGAAACGGTCTTGAAACAACCAGAACAAAACATAATAGAAAACAAGTAAGAACGTTGCAGTCGGGCGCTACCGACTGCGGGATACTCATTCACACCCGCACAGATCACGCCCATTGCCACGCCCAAAATTGGTTTGCACACACATCATTTTTTGGAAATCAATAGAGGAGATCAGCAGCAATATCGTCATAAAATTTTGATTTTCTCACTGAGAATCGGAAAATCATACAGTTTTTCCCAATTTGCCACGCCCCCAGTGGGCGTAGATATATAATTTTTGGCCAGTTTTTAGAAGTAGTGAAGGGTAACGTAACTGTGAAATTTGGATGCTTACACTCAAAAAATGCATGCCCCATAAGGGGCGTAAAAATTATTTTTGGGTCATCGATAGAGGAGCTGACCAGTAACTCAACCATCCAATTTTGAAGCTTCTACCTCTAAAACTGTGGGAGCTATAAGCTTTTGCGGTTTGCCACGCCCCCAATGGGCGTAGATATATCCGCCATAGCTTTTTCATCTTGAGTTGTCAACACAAGTCTACAATCCAAATTTCAACTCTTTAGCACTTCTAGAAGTAGTGTTTCTGAGATATCGGAAAATGCATTTTCCGATTTGCCACGCCCCTAGTGGGCGTATCGGGAAAATCTTGACACTTTATAATTCGAGGGTACACACGAGTATATATTAAAAATTTCACTCTCTAGCTTTAAAACTGTGCAAATGGTTTGCGTTCATACGGACAGACGGACAGCGTGACGGGCATTGCACAAAACCAATATACTCATTTCACTTTGTAAATGAGTATAAAAACGGTTTCGCTCCGAGCGCGAGAGAGCTCATTTAAGAACCGATCATCGGAAAAGACACTTATTTGCAGACAACGAGAAACGGACGACAATTATTTGCGAGCTATGATATAAACTAATTGGGGGCGTGGCAGATCGGAAAAATCTATATCTTGCAATGGGCGTGAGCTGTGCGTTCGTGAATGAGTGTTCCGCAGTCGCTAGCGCCCGACATCAACTTTCATACTTGTTTATGTAGAGGAATGATGAAAAACTCTTTCCAAATGGAAGGGAAAACAGAGTCTTTCAGGGACAAATTAAACAGTTTTATAATGATGACTAGAAAAATTTGTTGAAGAAATGAAGTATGGGTATAGAGGGATCTATTGAAGAATAATTGAATTGGGAAAAATTTGCGAAATATCCGAGGAATCCTGATCATCCTAACAAAAATGAGGAAGGTAAACTAGAATATTAACGCTTCAAATTTACAAATGAGTGAAGGTGCTCAGATTCACGACAAACTGCCATTTGCAGCGTAAAAAGTAACTCTCATAGTTTTGGTTTGTTGCCCTATCGAAGATGGGAGATCAAAAACAGCAATTTCCTCGTATTTTACCGTTTTACTATTGAAAGGGTTAAAATGCAGTTCAAGTAAGGCGAAAATTATGTGATGTGTACGGAAAAGATGTGTTGACCGAACGTCAATGCCAAAATTGGTTTGCAAAATCTCGTTCCGGTAAATTTCAATCTTGACGATTCACCATGTCATGGGAGGCTTCTTCAACTCGACCGTTCACAAACACATTAAACATCTTGGGTTAATTTTGAAGCTTGACGTATGGATTCTCCATGTTCTTACAGAACGAAATTTGCTTCGCCGCATTAACGACTGTGATCTGCTTAACGTCAAGGAAGTGATCCATTTTTGAAGCGCAATATTTCTAACGACGTCAAGTGGGTTGTTTACAATAATGTAAAGCGCAAGAGATCATGGTCTACAAAGGATGAATCAGGTCAAACCACTTCGAAATCCGATATTTACCAAAAAAAAGGTTATGTTGTCTTTTTGGTGGGATTTCAAGGGGATCGTTTTTTATACTCATTCACAAAGCGAAATAAGTATATTGGTTTTGTGCAATGTCCGTCACGCTGTCCGTCCGTCTGTCCGTATGAACGCAAACCATTTGCACAGCTTTGAAGCTAAAGAGTTGAAATTTGGAATATATACTCGTGTGTACCCTCGAATTATAAAGTGTCAAGATTTTCCCGATACGCCCACTAGGGGCGTGGCAAATCGGAAAATGCATCTTACGATATCTCAGAAACACTGCTTCTAGAAGTGCTAGAGAGTTGCAATTTGGAATGTAGACTTGTGTTGACAACTCAAGATGAAAAAGCTATGGCGGATATATCTACGCCCATTGGGGGTGTGGCAAATCGGGTAAAACTGTATCTTCTACAGTTTTAAAGCTAGAATGTTCAAATTTGGCATGTAGGTTACTGCTATGATCTTATGAAGAGCGACTAAAATACTATATGTCCACGCCTACTAGGGGCGTGGCAAATCGGATCTGACTATATATTGATTTTTCAAATTCTGTAATATTTTCAGTACTATGAATGCTAGCGACTTGAAATTTGGTATATATACTCGGGTTGACAACATAAAATGAAAAAGATATGGCGGATATATCTACGCCCATTGGGGGCGTGGCAAACCGCAAAATCTTATAGCTCCTACAGTTTTGGAACTAGAAGCTTCAAAATTAAATGGTTGAGCTACTGGCGAGCTCCTCTATTGATGACTCAAAAATAATTATTACTCTCATATTAGGGCATGCCCGGCAAAAAATACCCTGTAAATTTCGCATTTTTTGAGTGTAAGCATTCAAATTTCACACTTACGTTACCCTTCACTACTTCTAAGAACTGGCCGAAATATGTGTCTACTCCCACTGTTTTTCCGATTCTCAGTGAGAAAATCAAAATTTTATGACGATATTACTGCTGATCTCCTATATTGATTTCCAAAAATTTATATATGTACAAACCTGTTGGGGACGTGGCAATGGGCGTGAGCTGTGCGGGTGTGAATGAGTATTCCACAGTCGGTAGCGCCCGACTGCAACGCCCTTTCCTTCCCTTCCCCCCAAACTTGTAAAGCCCGTATTTAAAATACTAGAGACTTGTGCTTTAAAAAATGTACACATATAAATGACATAATCACGCTCTGAAATTTTAATTAAGAAAGAACATCAAGAAAAGAAGTTATTAAACATTTCATTTGTAAAGCCTATGAGCGCAGCTCACGCTCTGTCGCTGCGCTAACTGCGCAGTCAGCAGAGCGCGTGCTTATGCGTATGTGTATATGTGTACGTGTGTGTGCATGTAGTGCTTGTATATATGTATATGTTAAATGGGCATAGAATGTGTGTAGTATAGGCTCTTCGCAGGTTTCAGGGGATCTCCTAGTCGGGTACCGCCGACTAGAGCTTTCTTTTTTGTTTTTTTTTTTTATAACTTGGTTCGAAGGGTGGGTGGTATCCAAAATCTGAAAATTAAAAAGTAGCTACGTACCCACGTAGTATATATTTAACTGCTACGGTGTACAAGCTAAGCTCAAAAAACGAAGTCAAATTATCGATTATTATCGATGATAAAGAATTATCGAAAAAGTAAGATAAGCTCGTTCTGCGTACGGCATACATGTAAAATTTCAGATCTCTAGCTTTTGTGGTTTGCGAGATCGCTGCGTTCATACGGACGAACAGACAGGCAGACACTCAGAGGGACATGGCTATATCGACTCAGCTCGACGCCCTGATCAAGAATGTTTACACTTTATGGGGTCTGTCACGCCTCCTTCTGCCTGTTACATACATTTTCACAAAAACATTATACCCTGATTTCCGATTTTCAACGCGTTCAGGGTATAAAAGAGTAAAAGAAAAAGAAATCCGCCAAAAATAGAAATATTAAAGCAGTAATGCACAAACTGCTGACGTTGCGTCTAGTGCAGAATATTAAGTTACTTGTCGTTGCAGACTGCAGAGGCTATATGACTGTTTATTACCCAATCTGCATGATCAGCACTTGGCAAAAAAGTATTTCGCCGCCGCCGCCGTTGCTCGTGGCACACCTTGTGACCATCTCGTTGATAATTACGTGATTCTTGTCATTATTTCAAGCACTGACTGAGAAAGCAAGGCCACCGATTATTGCGTAGACACTAAAACCAAACAACATATTCCTGACGAAGATTTTATCGTTGTCACTCTTCAGTTTCTCAATGCAGTTTAGGTTCCCAGCATTTAACCGACGAAGGAACGGTGGGCTCAGGATTTCGTCATACTTTTTGATATTCAACAGAGGGGATCTCGTATTATTTATGACTGCTGAATGGTCGAAGGTTAGCAGGTGTTTGCTGCCCTGAAGTAATTCAGAGCCACCGTCAACGTGCACTCTGGCTGTCTGGTTGTTAATTATGACCGTCTTTTGCGATCCTTATCGGGTCTTGGTGGCTGGGCTATGTCTTGCATTGAGCGACGGCATGAAATGCATGCGCACACGTGTTGCTGGTCGTTAAATTGTAAAATGCGTAGTAGTAGTCGTCTCGACCGCCAGTACTCCAAATTCGCATTTTGCCACCATGCGGTCGGTCAACCGAATTGTTTCCAAGATGCGCTTCAGTGTAGGTAACCACCTTCATGAATTCAGGCTTTACTAGAGGTTATCATATATGAAGGTGAATTATGTTAGTGGATTGGAAGACTTTCATGTTGGACAATTCCATCAAGTTTTGTATATATACCGACTAGTGCGGATTTCAAAACGTTTCTAGAACTGTTGGGTTTGTTATGTTTTGTTTGGCTAGCGTGATAGCACCATACAACAATAATTATTCAACCTGGGACATCAACAAAATTTGATCTACAACATTCATTTAACTTCGTACTTGCTCGGGTCGCTTACTTTTAGCTTAGAGTAACGAAAATATGTGACTGCAAAATAAGTGCGATGCGAGCGCTTAGCCGAAATGGTTAAGTTTTATGTATATATATATATATATATATATATATATATATATAATATATATATATATATATATATATATTATATATATATATATATATATATATATATAAATATCAAGTGTGGATTGGAAGCTAAGAGCGTGAATACATGTCACTATATGACATGTATTCACGCTCTTAGCTTCCAATCCACACTTGATATTTATAACACACACATTCCTTTTTCACGATAATAACGTAAACATTATAGAATAATCTAAAAGTGAAAATAACAATTCTGGCTTCCCACACCTATCAAATGATATAAACAATTGCCAGAATCGCTATCCTACCATTGGGGTTGAAACTGCCGACGTGGCACAAATCACGGCTGATAGCAACTCTCTCTTTTTGTTAGCTCTCCAAAAGAGCGATCCTCATATTTACTTAAGAACCAACAGCTCTCAAATTCCAAAGTTCAATTAACGAAAGCTCAAAGCCGAGGTTTGCTAAGCGTCTTCAGAACTTAGCATAATTAGTATACAATTTTATATGTACTACGTAGTATCGAGATATTATGCAATAAAGTTATATATTTTTATAATATCAAATAACGATCTATGTAATTTGTGCAGCCGGTAGGACATCGAAAAAATATATCCTTAAAAAATAAAATCCGTTTTCTTTAATCCACCTTTGGGATTAGCACGTGAATTGCCGCAAAAGAATCGTGATGTCAAAAGTTTTTGGAAAAAAAACATTTTGATATCCGTCAAAGACCCCGCGTGTGACAGTGCAACACTTTAATGAAGAAAAAAATATATAAATTTTTTTTTTCTCTTCACTTAAGGCATAAGTCCTAAAACAAGCTGTCTGTGAACATACACTCAATAATAATAATAAAATATTAAATAAACATGAACAATATTAATATTAAATACTTAATAAACTGTAAACAATAATAATAATAAAATATTAAATAAACTGTGAACAAAAAATAATAAATATAAAATCAACATAACAACCAACAATACTATCCTGGAATGAACGTAAGACAGCTTTGATTGAGGAGTTCAAAACTCAAACACGATTTGAAGAACTACTAAGAAGGTTATACAATTCTCAGTATAATGGAAGCATTCGTAAGTTTGTTGAAGATCTAGAATATAAATCATTTATTATTTCTAATAAACTAATGCTATGCAATGAAAATACAGAGAAAGACGTTGTTACAAGAAAATTACTGGACAGAATTTTCCTGACCTTAGCAAGATACGACATATGTAACTACGGTAACAAAACAAACAATTTATGATGGGGTGACCACACTGGCCTCAGGCCATTTCGGGACGGATTTCACCGCTTGTTGCAAAAAAACTACTAGCTTATCTGCGTTGCTTTCCTCAAAAAAATTCTTCACTTGTCTTGACAAAAACTTCTTCAAGCTTGCAACTTGGTCGAACAAGAATGAATCGTCTATGGATATTTTTTCACCAACAAATATTCTACACAATTCGTTACACTTCCTTCATTTTTATCGGAACAGTAGAAAACCGGGACAATTTCGTGTCAGGTCGGGACACCGGGACAATAGCTCCTAAAGCGGGACAGCGGAAAGCGAAATTCCAGGACGGATGGTAACCCTAGTTTATGAGAACAATAAATTTGATAACGTAAAGCTTCAAAGCAACTTTAAACAAATAATGACAGTCGTAATAAGGGAAATAATCAAAATTATTACCCAAGCCCAAATTTTTCAAATACAACACATCCCATTTCTAAACCAAGTAATAACAATGAAAATAATCAATCAGTACAAAAAGAATTTAAATACAATTTAGATCAAGCTAGCTCACGAAATCCGATGAACTACAAGAGTCAAATACAAGTCACACAAGGACAAAACCCACTTTACAAAAAACAACGCGAAAGTAGTAGTGGTCATTCAAAGATGGAAGTTTGCGAAAATTTTCATCAAGAAGCCTCGGACAACGAAGATAAAATCCATTCATCAAAAAATTGTTTAATTATCAAAATTACAACTGTGTAATAGACACAGGCTCAACTATAAATTTGATGATACAAAATATCTTAAACTTTCCGATTAAGCCATGCCAATTAGATGTGCAAACAATTAACGGCAATGTGCATTTAAAGAAATGTATATTTTTAGACGCAAGTAGACTTTGTCCGCCTAGAAAAACAAATGTAATGTATATCTTTAAAAATGTATATCTTTAGCCACAAGTAGACTTAGTCCGACTAGACAAACATTTTATTTACATAATTTTTCAGAAAATTATGATATGCTGTTAGGAAGAGATTATCTAGAATCTTGCGAAGCAAAAATCGATTATAAGGAAAAAATAGTTATCTTAAACGATTATACATTTAAAATGAGATACAGTGATCATCATCACCCTGTTGAGGACAAGACTTTAATAGATCCACCTCTAACGGAAGATACCTTATTGCTCACCAATTTGGATTGTGTCAAAGAAACTTAAATGAAATGACATAAATGAAATGATGATAAATATCATATTCCAGTCATGGATGATATATTAGACAAACTAGGAAAATATCAATATTTCATTACCTAACGAAAGGATTTCATCAGATACAAATGGACTCACAAAGTATACCAAAAACAACTTTTTCAACTAAAAATTGACATTACGAATATATTCGAATGCCTTTTGGACTAAAAAATGCTTCAGCAACTTTCCAACGTTGTATGAACAATCTATTAGAAGATCTAATTTATAAAGATTGTTTAGTATACATGGATTATATAATTGTATATTCCACGTCATTGGCAGAACACTTGTTATCATTAAAAAGAGTATTTAACAAACTTAGAGAAGCGAATTTAAAACTACAACTTGACAAATGTGAATTTATGAAGAAATAAACTGAATTCTTAGGTCACGTTGTAATCAAACCTAATCCAATAGAAATTTCAGCTATACAAAATTTCCCAATTCCAAAAAAAACTAAAGATATTAAATCATTTTTAGCACTTTGCGGATATTACAGAAAATTGTAAAACCAATGACTTTGAAATTGAAAAAAGATGCAACAAGGATTACATCTCCGCTTTTGAAAAGTTAAAATTACTTATTACATCCGATCCAATATTAATTTATCCGAATTTTGAAAAACCATTTTCGCTTACAACTGATGCCAGTAACATAGTAATAGGAGCTGTACTATCACAAAACCAAAAACCAATATGTGATGCAAGTAGGACACAGAATGAACATGAAAGCTATTATTTGGGCCACTAAATACTTCAGGTCCTATCTCTTTGGTAGAAAATTCGAAATCCTCAGTGATCATAAACCACTTGTTTGGCTTAATAATGTTAAAGATGTTGTAAAGATGAAAAATCAATTTAAATGAATTTGACTATTACATAAAGTATGTACCTGGCAGAGAAAATTATGTTGCAGACGCTATATCCAGCATTAAATTAGATGAAAACTTTTTAGGAGAAACCTCCAACACCACAGCAGCAACGATCCACAGTGCTCAAGAAGACAATCAAAATTACATTTCGGTTACCGAAAGACCAATTAATTATTATAAACAACAAATAGAATTTAAAAGCAGTAATTCTGATAATATTTATGTAAATCATTATTTCCATAAAACACAAATTTTAATAAACTACATCGAAATGACAAATGACTATGCAAAACAAATAATTAAAAAATATTTATGCTAAAAGAACAACGATGCAGATATTCTTATTTTTCAAAAAGCTTTTGCAGAAATAATTAGTCCTAACAACATAACTATAGTAATGAGATCTACTAAGAAATTAATAGACCTTCAATCATATGCAGAATTTATAGATTTAATTATTGAAACACATAAAAAATTATTACATCCAGGTATAGAAAAGTTGACTCTATTATTTAAGGAAAATTATTACTATCTAGACTATCAGAATCTAATTGAAAATATAATCAACGAATGCAATATAGCAAAAACAAAACATGGAGATACCAAGTTAGCATTTGAATTAACACCAGAAAGTCAAAATCCTACAGAAAAGTATGTAATTGATTTTTACATAGTAGATAAACAATTTCTATCCTGTATAGACTTCAAATATCCAACTTTAATTGAAGTCAATGGCTGAGATTGGTTATTCAATGGTATGGGAAAAACATTAGAAATAAAAGCAGATAAAGATTCGGCCTTTGTGTTCTGCATTACAGATTTGGTTGAAGTCCGAAGATGTAAATATTAACATTACCACAAGCAAAAACGGCATTTCTGATATAGAAAGATTTCATAAAACAGTAAATGAAACAAGTACATATACAAATATTGCGAGCAACCCACACATGCATACGCATGCACGCATAAGCACGCGCTCTGCTGACTTCGCAGTTGACGCAGCGACTGCGCTCGGGCTGCAATATGCCTATTGTATGGGAAATTAATTGTTTAATAACTTTTTATAGATGGATAGACCTTCTTAATCAAACTTAAACAGCGTGATTATTCATATCCAAAATCCAAAAATTACAAAATCTCCATATTTATTAGACGGATCTACACAGTAAATTTGAAGTCTCTAGCTCTAACGGTATACAAAAACGAAGAAAAGTTTTCAATTTTTATCGATAATAAGGAAACGGGATGAGTTATCGAAAATCTAAGTCTAAACTCTTACTGCGTAGGGTAGACACGAGTATACACTGAAAATTTCATATCTAGCTTTTGTGGCTTACGAGATCGCTGCGTTCACACGGACGGACAGACTGACAGGCCTATTTCAACTCAGTTCATCGAGCTGATCAAGAATATATATATACTTTATGGGGTCTGCCATGTCTCTTTCTGTCTGTTACATACATTTTCACAAAAACATTATACCCTGATTTCCCATTTTCAATGGTTTCAGGGTATAAAAATAAGCGAAATTATTCTTTACATATAGAATCACAAAACAAAAGATAGCACAACTGGTAGAACACCAGCAGATATTTTTGTTTATGCGGGATTACCTGACTACAATACACAACTAAAGAAAACAAATAAAATAGAAAAACAAGTAAGAACGTTGCAGTCGGGCGCTACCGACTGCGGGATACTCATTCACACCCGCACAGATCAGGCCCATTGCCACGCCCTCAATTCGTTTGTACACATATAATTTTTTGGAACTCAATAGATCAGCAGTAACATCGTCATAAAACTTTGATTTTCTCACTGAGAATCGGAAAAGCGTACAGTTTTTCCCGATTTGCCACGCCCCCAGTGGGCGTAGACATATAATTTTTGGCCAGTTCTTAGAAGTAGTAAGGATAACGTAAGTGTGAAATTTGGATGCTTACACTCAAAAAATGCGTAAAAATTATTTTTGGGTTATCGATAGAGGAGCCCAGTAACTCAACTATCCAATTTTGAAGCTTCTAGCTCTAAAACTGTAGGAGCTATAAACTTTTGCGGTTTGCTACGCCCCCTATGGGCGTAGATATATCCGCCATATTTTTTTTTATCTTGGGTTGTCAACCCGAGTGGATATACCAAGGTTCAAGTCTCTAGCATCAATAGTGCTCAAAATATTACAGAATTTGAAAAATCAATGGGCGTGGATATATAGATTTTTGGTCGATCTTCATAGGATCGTAGCAGTAACCTACGTGCCAAATTTGGGCGTTCTAGCTTTAAAACTGTAGAAGATACAGTTTTACCCGATTTGCCACGCCCCCAGTGGGCGTAGATATATCCGCCATAGCTTTTTCATCTTGAGTTGTCAACACGTATATATATTTCAAATTGCAACTCTCTAGCATTTCTAGAAGTAGTGTTTCTGAGATATCTGAAAATGCATTTTCCGATTTGCCACGCCCCTAGTGGGCGTATCGGGAAAATCTTGACACTTTATAATTCGAGGGTATACACGAGTATATATTCCAAATTTCAACTCTATATTCCAAATTTCAACTGTGCAAATGGTTTGCGTTCATACAGACTGACGGACGGACAGCGTGACGGACATTGCACAAAACCAATATACTCATTTCACTGTGTGAATATGTATAATTAAATGAAAGTCGAAAAGATTTTGAAATAGACACTAGGTATAGACAATTACCGTTAGTGAGATCTAAATCCACCAATCCTTTTAAGGAAACAGGAAATTTAAAACAAATAGATGAAAAACATTATGAAGAAGTTAATAGAGTTAGAAAAATAACACATTTTAAATCAAAATTTAAAAAGAAAAAGATAATTAATAAAAGTAAATATGATAATTCCAGATCAAACAACGCGTCAAACCAAAAATATTTCCTTTCTTAACTTAACACCACTTATAATAATGTTTTTATTAGCGTAATTTATATTACCTATAAAATGCCAAAGCTTAGAATTAAGCCCTATTAAATCTAAAAATGGTTATCTAAAATTTACTACAGGAACAATCAATTTAGCCGAAAAATATGAATACCATTACTTAACAATAAACCTAACTAAAACTGAAGAGACGTACAACAATTTAACATTGCAAACTAAACAATTTGAAACACTGACACAAATTAAATACTTAATAGAAAAACTCGACTGAGAAATGACCGATATTAGACTTGTACAACGTAATAAAAGAGGACTTGTAAATTTTATGGGAACCTTTTATAAATACCCTTTCAGAACATTAGATCAAGAAGATAAAGAGGAATTGCAAACAAAAATTGAGAACTTAGCCGAAAATAGTGTTGAATGAAGTTTATTACAGTTAATAGAGGTATTGAAATCATGAACAAGTTAGGCTTAACTAATGAAGGACACCAAATACTTGCAATACTTATTTTCAATTTACTAGAATTTACAGAATATATCTAAGACATTGAACTGGGTATGCAACTAACAAGACGGTATTTTCAATCCTAAATTATTAAAATATGATTCACGATCACATGTAAATGCTGAAAAACTAATAAACATTAAAACATCAACAACATCAAAAACTATTACAAAAGAAATTCTAATAATTTCTCACATTTCCCGCGAAATAATTAAAACCGCACAACAACATTACCAATAATAAATAACATTTTAAGAGAGACAATACACGACAAATATTTTATACTCAATGATAAATCATACATTGAAAAAACGAAAGATCTTGTAATAAATAAATGTGTTACAGGAATTTTAACCCAAGAAAAAACAGAATGTAGATATTCAAAAACTCATAAAAATTACGAATTAAAATATGTAGGACCAAATATTATGTTAACATGGAATTTACCTAAAACTATCTAGAATCAAAATTGTTTAAGCAGAGAAATAGTAATTAAAGGTAATAATACAATAAAAGCATTAAATTGTTCAATTCATTTATACGAAATATTGATTACAAACACTATGTTAGATTATACTCAAACAATTTATATAAACAATAATGTAACTAAGCTAGAACATATATCATACATTCAAACAAAACAAATCATACAAGAACACACAAAATTGTACAACACATTTCAAATTATAACATTAACTACTTTAATAATCATTGTAATCATTATAATATTGTATCTTATTCATAAGTATAAAAATATACTACGAAAGGTTATCATAAATCTTAAGAATCAAACAAAATCAACCTCAGATACACAAACAAACCCAGAAATAACAGAAATTGAAAATATTGTAATTAAAACAGTTCCTACATTATACCCGAAATTATCCGCCTGAGTACAGACTTCATTCTTTAGGATGGGGAAGTGACATATGTATTCACGCACTTAGCTTCCAATCCACACTTGATATTTATAACACACACATTCCTTTCTCACGATAATAACGTAAACATTATAGAATAATCAAAAAGTGAAATTAAAAATTCTGGCTTCCCACGAATCTATCAAATGTGTAAGGTGGCCTCAGCAGCAGCCGCCTCACATCCCTATTTATAATAAGATAGTATGTAAGATTGCATATGTATTACTATGTATGGTAGCTTTAATATGAGCGCAGGATTTAATTAGTATTAATATGAATTCAAAGGGAAAGGGAAAGAAGGAACAAGAAAAGAGACGAGACTACGACAACGAGAACAAGAACACCAAGGGTACAGTGCAACAAGTTAAAAAAAAAAAAAAAAAACAACAAGTAAGAGTGCTCTAGTCGAGACGGCTCGACTACGAGATACCCTGAACCATACGAAGAGCCAATCTTCCCAACATTATATTCTTATTTTACATATACAAATATTTCGAGCAACGCACACACATACACACAAACATGCATACGCACGCACGCATAAGCACGCGCTCTGCTGACTGCGCAGTCAAGGCAGCGACTGCGCTCGGGCTGCAATATGCCTATTGTATGGGAAATTAAATGTTTAATAACTTTTTTTGTGGATAACCTTTCTTGATCAAACTATCACAGCATGATTATGTCATTCATATGTATGTATTTTCCAAAGCACAAGTCTCTAGTATTTGAAATAAGAATTTTTCAAATTGGTGGCGAAGGGGGCGTGGCAACTAAAATCCAAAAATTACAAAATCTCCGCATTCATCACACGGATCTACACAGTGAATTTGGAGTCTCTAGCTCTTACGGTATGCTTAACCGAAGAAAAGTTTTCAATTTTTGTCGATAATAAGGAAACGGGATCAGTTATCGAAAATCTAAAAAAACTCGTACTGCGTAGGCTATAGACGAGTATTCTCTGAAAATTTCAGATATCTAGCTTTTGTGGTTTACGAGATCGCTGCGTTCATACGGACGGACGGACGGACGGACGGACAGACAGACAGACGGACGGGCTATTTCAACTCAGCTCATCGAGCTGATCAAGAATATATATACTTTATGGGGTCTGCCATGTCTCCTTCTGCCTGTTACATACATTTCCACAAAAACATTATACCCTGATTTCCCATTTTCAATGGGTTCAGGGTATAACAAGTAAGAGTGCTGTAGTCGAGACGGCTCGACTACGAGATACCCTGAACCCTGCGAAGAGCCAATTTTCCCAACATTATATGCATATTTTACATAAACAACTATTGCGAGCAACGCACACACACACACACATGCATACGCACGCACGCATAAGCACGCGCTCTGCTGACTGCGCAGCGACAGAGCGTGAGCTGCGCTCATAGGCTTTAAAAATGAAATGTTTAATAACTTGTTTTCTAGATGGACTTTCTTAATCAAAATTTCAGAGCGTGATTATGTCATTTATATGTGTACATATTTTAAAGCACAAGTCTCTAGTACTTGAAATACGGTTTTACAAGTTTGGTGGGAAGGGAAGGAAAGGGGGTATGGTATCCAAAATGTGACAAAAATCAAAATTGTATAAACTAAAAACCAAATTTGGAGACTCTAGCTTCAAAGATGTGGGGTATATAAATTTATAACTGAATTTCGAAAACGTTTAAAACCGATCATTTTAAAACGATCGAATTTATCGATTCTTATACTCATTCACAAAGTGAAATGAGTATATTGGTTTTGTGCAATGTCCGCCACGCTGTCCGTCCGTCTGTCCGTATAAACGCACACCATTTGCACAGTTTTGAAGCTAGAGAGTTGAAATTTTGAATATATACTCGTGTATACCCTCGAATTATAAAGTGTCAAGATTTTCCCGATACGCTCACTAGGGGCGTGGCAAATCGGAAAATGCATCTTACGATATCTCAGAAACACTGCTTCTAGAAGTGCTAGAGAGTTGCAATTTGGAATGTAGACTTGTGTTGACAACTCAAGATGAAAAAGCTATGGCGGATATATCTACGCCCATTGGGGGTGTGGCAAATCGGGTAAAACTGTATCTTCTACAGTTTTAAAGCTAGAATGTTCAAATTTGGCATGTGGGTTACTGCTTAGATCCTATGAAGATCAAAGAAAAAACTATATAACCACGCCTACTAGGGGCGTGGCAAATCGGATCTGACTATATAGTGATTTTTCAAATTCTGCTATATTTTCAGCACTATTGATGCTAGAGCTTGAAATTTGGTATATATACTCGGGTTGACAACATAAAATGAAAAAGATATGGCGGATATATCTACGCCCATAGGGGGCGTGGCAAACCGCAAAATCTTATAGCTCCTACAGTTTTAGAGCTAGAAGCTTCAAAATTAGCTGGTTGAGTTACTAGTGAACTTCTTTATCGATGACCCAAAAATAATTTTTCCGCTCATTTTGGGGCATGCCCGGCTAAAAAATACCCTGTAATTTTCGCATATTTTGAGTGTAAGCATTCAAATTTCACACTTACGTTACCCTTCACTACTTCTAAGAACTGGCCAAAAATTAAATGTCTACGCCCACTGGGGGCGTGGCAAATCGGGAAAAACTGTACGCTTTTCCGATTCTCAGTGAGAAAATCAAAGTTTTATGACGATGTTACTGCTGATCTATTGAGTTCCAAAAAATTATATGTGTACAAACGAATTGTGGGCGTGGCAATGGGCGTGAGCTGTGCGGGTGTGAATGAGTATTCCGCAGTCGGTAGCGCCCGACTGCAACGTACACGGATCTACATAAAAAATTTCAAGTCTCTAGCTCTTATAGATTCTGAGATCGACGCGTTCATACATATGGACAGACAGGGCTAAATCACATCAGATCTTCGCCCTGATCAAGAGTATATATAGCTTATGGGGTCTGCCACGCCTCCTTCCTAGATGGTTCCTTACCAGCGGCTTAAGGGACTTGACCTGGACTGAATTCATTCTCGAAGTCCAGATTAGATCGCGCCGGCAGCAGGAAGGAGAGAGCTTCAAGGACTATCTAGTGGAGATAAGACTGCTAGGGCGTCGCGCAGCCTACAGTTCGGCACAGGAGCTGTATCGGGTGTACGAAAACGCCGCCCCTGAGTACATGAGACGATAGGATTTCACGTCTCTTACACAATTGACTCGGATGGCGACGGAGTACGAAAATGTGCGGGCCCAGAGGAATGATGGGGAAGAGAGCGTCACGGCTAGCTGGACGAAAAATGCCTGGGCGAAATCAAAGGAGAGTCGGCCCAACAAACAGCTCCGCTCGCAACCAACGGAATACCGGTCCGCAGAGTCGGGGCCGAGCGTCCTGGTGGCACCAGCCGCGAAGCCAACGGAGGCGGTTCATCGGATGTTGATCCAGGACACAGGATCTAGAGTCGATCCGCGCCGGGTCTGTTACAGATGCGCGCAGGCAGGACACTTCGCCCGGGAATGTCCCAACGCGCAGGTGTTGCTTTGGCGCCGTTGCGGCGAGTCGGACGATCACACAGGAGTGTTGTTATCGAGAGGACGCAGGAATCAGACAGGGGCGTCCTCCGCAGGAGCGGAGCCAGATGTGAGAGAGAGATAGATGCCCGTTAGTGGTGGAAGAGGGGAGGATCGTCGCGAGGGTGGAGATTGCGGGTCGACGTGTGGATGCCACAATCGACACCGGAGCGACGCGTAGCTTCATGAGAAGATTGCGTGTACAGGAGGGCGATTCAAGGAGAGTGCAGTCCGGTTGGCTGACGGATCGTCGCTGGAGGTGAAGAGGATGATGAGAGTGGACGTGAGTCTCGCCGGGAAGGCAGTGCGGATGATAGTGCTCATCATGCCGAGCATGCTAGACCACGTCATTTTAGGAATGGATTTTCTGTGCACCATAGGCATGACGGTGCGCTTTAGCCGCGCAGAATTGATAAAGAGTACGAAGGAGATACCGGCCGGAAAGGAGTTGCCATCCCCTGCGAGAGAGGCGTCAAAAGAGGGCACCACGTCTGGAGGACAGGAGATGCTCGCTCAACGTCAGACTCTAGCAGAAAAGAAAGGCTTAAATCCTGGAGTGCCGTGTGGGGAGCCTGCGACGAAGCAAGGAGATCGAGTCGATAGAGGGCGCACCGTCTGGAAAACGGGAGGCGCCTGCTCGACGACGAGCTCGATCATTGAAGGAGGAGGTCCGGCGTAAGGACACAGGAGTGGAGAAGTTGGAGCCGATGGACGACGAAGGAAGAATTCCGGGGACCAGGGAGCGTCCGCCGGAAATAAAGATGATTGAGATAGAAAAGGAAGAGGGAGCTGGGTCTCCCGCAGAAGTTGTGGAATGGCCAGAGGAACTGGAGGACGAACTCAGGGAGTTCTTGGAGACGGAGCTGGTGCTCTTTAAGAACCTAGAAGGAGTGTCTCATATAGCGGAGCATAGCATTAGGGTGAGGGACGATAAGCCGCTGAAGAAGAGGTATTATCCTTATCCGGCTAGATGAGCTGCTTCGAGTGGGGGCCATTGAGTCTTAGTAAAGAAGAAGACTGGAGAATCGCGCATGTGCGTGGACTACCGACAGCTCAATCCGGATGCTTATCCTGTTGGAAACTCTGCGTCCCCGTCGGTCAGAGGGGCAGGGTGCCAGATGCTGACAAGACAAGTGGCTGAGCCCATGGCGGTTTTGTGTGCCGATTTTGTGGGTCCTTTGCCTTTCGAAACGGGGCAACATCATGTTGACGGTGTCTCGACGCGTTTGCCAAAAGGGTGAGGCTAGTACCTCTGAGAAGAGAGACGACCGCGCTCCCACCAAGACGAGAGCAATGTGGGACCCGAAGGCGAAGGCTGGGAAGACGAACGGCGAGGGAAGACCCGCTGACGACAGCAGTGGCATCAGTGGCGAAGCACCGAATTTTAGTTGAATATATTGTAATAAGGTTAACCTTAGTAATAGCAACAGTAGTCTGTAAGCTGCACCGGTAGAGCAGGTAGGGTGGTGGTGTTTTTTTTTCTGAAGAAAGGGGGGTGTTTGGCGGCCTCAATAGCAGCCGCCTCACATTCTTATTTACAAAAGATAATATGTAAGTTTGCATATGTATTAGTATGTAAGGTAGTATTAATATGAGCGCAGGATTTAATTAGTATTAATATGAATTCAAATTTAAAGGTAACTGCTCGAGCGCGTGCCGACTTTGCACAGTGTGTTAAAAGATCCGTGGTGAGGAGCGAGGGCTGTGGGAAGTTGCGTCGTTTTGGCGATCAGGCGGCTCGAGCGCGATATGTTAAGGAGAGGAATGAATTAGTTTTCGAGCATGCAACGAGATGGGTCGCGTAAAAGTTGTGAGCGCACGTCGGCGCTCAACCAGAGAACAGGCGCGAAAAATATAAAAAGGCGCAAAGCACGTGGGCTTTCGCGAAAAACGGTGCGGAGGGCCTGCGACCGTGGCAGGGGAGTATAAGTAGAATTAACTTTTGTAAATAAAGACGTTGCTGCTCCAAGGCCAGAATTGTAACCTTACAAATGATATAAACAATTGCCAGTTGAAACTGCCGACGAACACAAATCACGGCTGATAGCAACTCTCTCTTTTTGTTAGCTCTCCAAAAGAGTGATCCTCATATTTACTTAAGAGCCAAAAGCTCTCAAACTCTCTGACTATCTCTAACGACTTCTGTCGTTTGCCTTAAGTATCCCTACTGTTTTCAAACGTTACTGCCCACCGATTTGACATCAATGATTTTATTGTTTTCGAACTCAAAGACAGGCGCATATTCGATAATGGTATATTCTTTTTGCGTGGGGAATGATGTTGATTGTTGATCGATTGTACGGAAAGCTAACAGTTGCACAGTTGCAAACTTTGAAAACTTATCGACACTTATCGTCAACAATTTCTTCATCGTCGATTAAATGTCAACGTGCAAAATCTTATATAGGAGTATTGGTGCGTCCCCAACTTCCTACCTTTTCGGATGTCTATCGTACTTTGCTTTTATGTAAACCTTACAGTTAGAGCAACTTATATCAATATAGTCTGTACTCGCTCAACATGTACTTAACATTTTCAAGACCGACCCTATGCTCTATACTGCAGTTCCATAACTTTCTTGCCAGGAAGTTCTTTACCAACTTGCGCTGAACGCGAGCTAGAGTAGGGACATCGCAGTGTGTTGCGTTCACTACCCCAGGGCTTTCCAGCGGCTTAACCTCTCTAATACCATAAGCTGAGGCGTCCGTCGTCAATTTGAACAGTGCTTTTAGTCTGGGTAAAGGAGCATGACGTCTTCTGGCGCCAAAACGTTCCTCAATTTTTCAAACGCGTGCCCGTAGGACTTGATTTAATCTTACAGCGCTCTTCTTTAATCTACGCTTACTTACCGGCCCATAGCTTTTTGATCTTGGGTTGTCTGCACGAGTATATATACCAAATTTCAAGTCTCTAGCATCAATAGTGCTCAAAATATAGCAGAATTTGAAAAATCACTATATAGTCAGATCCGATTTGCCATGCCCCTATCATAGGATCGCAGCAGCAATCACGTGCCAAATTTAGGCATTTTAGCTTGAAAACTGTAGAAGATACAGATACTCCTGGGCACTGTGTGCGATATCCTTAAGATTAACTGAAAGCCAGAATTTAATTAAAGGTAGAGAGAGTTCTGAGGAAAACACGTGATAAAATTGATTGTAGTTAACACATAAAACGTGAAACGCGCTATGCAAAAAATAATCCGAAGTGCACAATGGTAAATACAACGGACGAAAGTGTCTGGTTGTTTTTTAAGGAACAGAAAAATTAAGTTGCAATAACGGGCTTGACGAATCAATATTACCGATAATCAAATTATGTAGAAAAACAATCCCCAGGATAGTTCTACGATTGATTAATGATGGGAGATCAATAAGAAGAAGCCTACTAACATAAGACGGTAAACGAAGGTTGGGGTCCCAGTTTAGATCTCGTAAGGCAAAGAGTAGAAACTGTTCCTGGATCGATTCAGTACGATCCTGATACAATTTATGCTGTGGAGACCATATAATTGAACAATATTCTAAAATATGTCTTACCAGCGAAACATAAAGAAGTTTGGCTTCATTTATAATGGTTGAGACATGAGATTTGAAATTAAGTTTTGAGTCAAAAAGTACACCAAGGTCTTTGACTGAAATAGTTATTAATTACAAGGAATAATTATTAATTAATAATTATCAATATATGGAAAAGTACGACAGAAGGTTATTGTCATACATTTAGAACAATTTAAATGCAACCGATTAGCCACACACCAAAGTTGAAAGGAATTAAGATCATCTTGTATGCCTAGATGATCAAGTGCATTAGAATACGAAAGACAAAGTTTTACGTCATCTGCGTACAGATGATATACGGTTTGGAAGGTCATTTATAAATAGGGAAAAAAATAACGGACCCAAATGACTACCCTGAGGTACACCCGACGAAACGAAAACAAGTTTCGAAAAAGCTGTTCTCAACACAACTCTTTGGGTTCTACCCTTTAAATAGGATGAAATCTAAGTCAGAATTTTAGGGGAAAATCCTAAGTGATCAAGCTTTTGAAGTACTATATATCATGGTGTACTGAGTCAAATGCTTTACAGAAATCAACATATATAACATCAGTTTGCATATATTAAAAAAAAACTGACATTGATTACCATGCTGCGAAGGTGAAAAAGTCGATTTGTAAGGTCGATGTCATTATTTTTTCCAAATAATTTCAGAATAGCAGAAAGTTTTGCAATACCTCTATAATTAGAAATGTCAGACCTCCCACCTTTTTATACCCTGAACCCATTGAAAATGGGAAATCAGGGTATAATGGTTTTGTTAAAATGTATGTAACAGGCAGAAGGAGGCGTGGCAGACCCCATAAAGTATATATATTCTTGATCAGGGCGACGAGCTGAGTTGATTTAGCCCTGTCCGTCCGTCCGTCTGTCCGTATGTTTGAACGCGTCGATCTCAGAATCTATAAGAGCTAGAGACTTGAAATTTTTTATGTAGGTCCGTGTATAGCACGCGCAGATCGAGTTTGTTTCAAAAACTTTTAACTAACTTTTATCGTTTTAATGTTATCGATTAAAAACGAAATCGAAATACAGTAATTAAATTATATCTCCTACATCTTTACAGCTAGAGACTCCTTATTTTGTATTTGGTTGCATGTGTGTTTTATACATTTTTGATTTTTGTTATATTTTGGATGCCACTCCCCTTTCGCCCCAAATTTGCAAAAAACGTATTTCAAGTGCTAGAGACTTGTGCTTCGGCACATACACATATATAAATGACATAATCACGCTCTGAAAGTTTGATTAAGCAAGTCCATCTACAAAGGAACTTATTCAACAATTAAGTTCCCATAATATAGCCCGAGCGCAGTCGCTGCGTAAACTGCGCAGTCAGCAGAGCGCGTGCTTATGCGTGCGTGCGTATGTGTGTGTGTGTGTGTGCGTGCATGTGTTGCTCGTAATTTATACATATTAAGTAATGTATACATATTAAGAGAAGCGTAAAACGTTTGGAATATAGGCTCTTCGCAGGGTTCAGGGGATCTCCTAGTCGGGTACCACCGACTAGAGCTTTCTTACTTGTTTATATAGATTGATGATGAAAGACCCTTTATAGACGGAATAGATGGAAAACAGAGGTTTTTAGCGGCAAATTCAATAGTTTTAGTAATGGTGTCTGAAGCGAACCACTACATTCTTTAATTACACAAGTGGGAATATTATCAGTTCCAGGAGAAAAAGATGATTTCAATGACCGAATGAATGAAACCAGAGAAGCAGGGGAAAAATTAGAAGCATTAATAATATTAATTGCAGAAATTAAGTAAGGGTATGAAGTATTATAGGGATCTACTGAGAAGTAAGTGGATTGAAAAAAATCTGCAAAAAGATCAGAGGAATCATGATCATTACAAGTTTTGTCCAATCCAAGGAAAAATGAGGAAGGTAAACTAAAAGATTTTCGCTTCATGTTTACGAATGAATAAAATTGCTTAGGATCACGAACAAACTGCCTTTTGCAACGAATAAGTTAATTCACATAACAACGAGAAGTTAAAATATTAAAATTCAAGTTGGCTATGGAATATTTAGACCAGTCTACAATCGAACCAGACTTTTAAAATTTTTAAAAATATTTAGACTTAATATTTTTAAAATTAGAAAGAGTCTGAGTAAACCAGGGGGCTGTATTGGAAACGGGCATAGGGAGACACATAGGAACACACTCATCTAGAATAGAGCTTAAAGTGTTATAGAAAAAAGTTGTTGCCAAATTAATGTCAACTGTGTTATATAAAGGAGACCAATCTGTTGCATTAATAAGTTGATTAAGCAAAACAAAATTGCATTTATTTTAACAACGACGTTGTTTTAAAATTGTAGGTGTGAAAACTGGTGGAATGTATATCCTCAGGTATACAAAAAGGTGATGATCTAGAGACATTAATGCTAGAGTCATCATTAATAAAAACTAGATCAAGTGACCGATTCAGATGATTTGGAATAGAGTTCATCTAAAACATAGAAAGCGTAAATAATTCATTGAAAAGGTAATGATCTAATGTAGGAATAAGAAAATTAGATTTTGGACTGGAGGACCAAGAAGTGTTAGGTATATTAAAGTCACCCAACACAAAAAACATATCGTTATCATTAACATGTCCATAAATTCATTAATGAAAGTTATATGTTGAGCATAAACTTGAACATCAGAAGAGGGAGGATATATGAACAAGTAATAAATAGGGAACACGATGGAAGAGTTATTTTAACTCCAATAATCTCAGCATCATGAGGTAACGATAAAATAAAAGATTCAGAGAGGATTTTGGATTTAACACCAATCAAGACACCACCACCTCTACGTAGTGAAATGGTGAAATCATTAGAGAGAATCTCACTATTATAAACATTCGGACTTAGCCACGTTTCTGTGAGAGCAATAATTTCAGAATTTATACAAAAACTACTCAAAAATAGTCTTCTGAGCTTAGAATTTAGAATATTTAGAATATATCAAAGACAGTTGCGGAGAAGATTGAGCAAAATTTAGTTTTTTGGTGCAATATTGGAAGAAGATTGAGCCGAAGTAGGATTTAACGACATAGGAGACAACCTATTTCGATTCTTGTGTTTGAATTCATGTACAACTACATTAGGTGGCCAAAATTTGCAGTCACATATAGTTGTGAAAAATTCAGAAGCGCATTGATTTTGAATGAAGCAATTTCACGAGGAGTCGCGAAATTGAACTTCGAAATAAAAACATTGGCTGCAGATTTACTAGAAATAAAAGCAGATATAGCTTCACATGTCGTGTCAGATGAAAGCCTAGATAGGAAAACTTGCTTTCGAGGAGAAACGACAGATAAAGTAGGTATAGTAAGAGTGGGAGGAGAGGTCGCAATATTGTTCGTTGCTTGAGCAATATTCGGGGAAGCTTTTAGTTTTTTGATAGGAACCTGTGAAGGCTCTTGGGTGTCTATTATAACACTAGCAACAGGTGTGTCTGACAAGTCATTAGAAAGCGGAACTAATAACGAATTAGGGCAAGGTGAGGAAGGCACTAATAAATTAGGAGACGATATTGGTACGAAAGGGGGTACCAACTGAGATGGAGTCACAATTTGAGAATGTGGAGTATCAAAATTGTACTGGTTTAATAAATTTTCACCAGCCTCTAGGCCACTAGATAACTGTTTAGATATATTACTCAGTTTTAAAAATTGAACTCGCACTGAATTGTACATCTTGAAAAAACTTAATTGTTTTTCCAAGCAAATTGGACAAGACCAGCGTAAACCACCACAACCAATTTTGGCAGTGGACATGATTTTGTCGTAGTCCCGTCCGGTGAGGCCATCAACTTTTGTGTGCATCATATTCTCACATAACCAGCAACTAACAAATTGCAATTGTGCAGAATCAGCTACTTGCCGAATATTGCATGATTTTTTGCAGCATGTCATATTGGCAATTGGGGTTAAGCAACCGAAACGTAAAAACTGATCAAAAGGAAATAATAGAAAAAAAAAACAAAGAGAGGATTAGTGAGTTGTGAGAGCGTGTCCAACAACAAACAGCTGATAAAGAGCGGGTGAGCAAAAATCAGCGAGAGAGTTGCTTGCACAAAACGAAATTAATTTAGTGAGAAACACAAACAACTCAAGTATGATTGTGAGTGATAGCACTAACACACTTGCACTAAGAAATGTAAAAAGAAACCAAGACAAAAGAGAGGAGCGCCAAACAAGTAGATGTAGATGTAACAAAATACAACTACCGACGCTGACAAAATTTTAAATAGAAACACTTTCAAAATAGCACAAAGCACAATGGATTATTTCTTGCACAGTAACAACAAAACCGAATGGCTAAATTAATCAAATCACAACAAAGCGTAATTTTAAAGGCAAAAAATAGTCAAAAGTGAATAAAAATACCCTGTAACTTTAGCAATTTTTGAGTAAGAGCATCCACACTTACGTTGCCGTTGACCACTTCTAAGACTTGGCAAAAAATTATATGTCTACGCCCACTGGAGACGTGGCAAATCAGGAAAAGCAAAAAGGAAAACAAGTTAGAAAGCTCTAGTCGGCGGTACCCGACTAGGAGATCCCCTGAATCCTGCGAAGAGACGATATTCCAAACATTCTATGCTTCGTTTATAATTATATTACGAGCAAGCTATAAAAGTTATCGATTTTTTGAAAAAAAAACTCGATCAGCGCGTGCTGGCTTTATCGACTCAGTTCCTCGAGCTGATCAAGAATATAAGAATATATACTTTATGGGGTCTGACCCGCCCCCTTCTGCCTGTTACATACATTTTAACGAAACCATAATACCCTGTTTTCGCTAAAGTTTATATCTCCTAAAGAACTAGAGCTAAAAATTGGATTGATTGATATATGAGCTCATCTATCGAAAAATAATCTTTATGCCTCGTTGGAGGTGTGACATAACGGAAATTACCCTGTAATTTTCTTATTTTCGGAGCGTAACTCTCCAAATTTTACAATTACGTTATCCAACTGGAGGAAAATCTGTATAGAGATAGTTAGGTAAAAACTCAAACTTATATGACTATGTTAGTGTTGACCTTCCTCTATTGATTTATTTCCGAAAGTTAGGTATTTATATACAAATTGAAGGCGTGGAAAATCGGAAAAATACATGTTTTGCAATGTTTTCACTGCAACGTTCTTATTTGTTATTCTCAATGCTATTTCTAATCATCAGTAATTGTGCCATAAACATAATCCATATAAAATGTCATTTTTTATATTGAAATGTCTTTTTTGTTGCAGGAAGTCGAAGAACGTTTTCGAAAAGCGATGATAACAAATGCTCAGCTAGACAACGATCGTTCATCTCAGACCTACGAAGTAAAGCTACTCAAAGATAAAACTGAAATAATGCAAGAATCTCTTGCTCAATTGCAACGCGAATTTAAAAACAAACTTCGCGATTGCAGTGCCCTTAAACGCAACCTAGACCGCACAACACTTGAATTAAATCTGGTGCAAGGTCAGCTAAGTGAGCGTGATACACTAATAGAAGAACACGGTCTTGTTATTGTTGCTATTGAAAATAATGATGGTAGTGATGCGAAGCGCGCTCTAGTTAGCGTTGAAAACGCCAATATTTTGGCAACTGTGCAGGGTTCTCTTGGTAAGCATAGCTGATTAAAAGTAAAAATCTATAACTCTTCAACAAAATTTGTCTTTCCAGACGTAAGAATTAAAAAATTTGCAGAGGAAAAACAACGACTTCTTAATGAAATGCAAAAGCTGCGTGAACAGCTAGATACTTTCAAAAGTGAAGGCAGAACAGGCCGAGGTAGTTTACTGAGTGACTTTATAGGATACGATGATGACTATGATGCTCAGAGTTAGTTTAAAACAAAGAACACTTTCTTTCTATTAAGCTTATCATGATATGTTTCTTACAGGAGAATCAAATAAAATCATATCCGATTATAAATATAAACTACAAAAAGCTGAACAGGAAATCGCAAGTCTTCAGGCAAACTTAGCGCGTTCAGAGACTCAAGTTATACGTTATAAAAGCACGGCTGATGCTGCCGAAAAATCTGAGGCTGAACTGAAAGTAGAAAGACGTAAGCTGCAACGTGAGGTATGAAAAATAAAGAAAAGCATAACGTTAACATATTGCCAACGTTTTAAAAAAAAATCTCTGTGTGCTTAAGCCCCACTGCATTAAAAATCATGAAACATTGACCATGGGATATAAGTTGACGCATATATATGCTTTTAACATACTGATAAATGGTAATGTCTCCAGGGTTAGAGTTTGTGGCGTGCTTACCAGAGCCACCTCAGTTAACGCTCATATTTTCTAGGCTATCACCGAAAATATCACTGGTTTTTTTTCTTCATCTATTTTAATTTTTGTACTCTTTCTGTCTTGCTGTCCGTCCGTCTGTTGACGTCCATACTAATGAAGCTACGGAAATTTGAAGTATCTATTCGTGTATACCCTTTAATGATAAAGTGTCAAAATTTTCCCGATACGCCCACTAGGGGCGTTGTAAATCGGAAAATGCATTTTCATAAACACTAATAGTTAAAGTGCTACTATTATTAAACTTGGGTTGCCTGCTCAAGATCATAAAGATATGGCGGATACATCTACACCCATAGGGGGCCTAGCAAACCGCAAAAGCTATATGAATAGACTTGCTGTGTTGGTGATCAGTATTATATTGATTTTATTCTTCTGAGCCAGTGTATTTATATACTGACTCATGCATAATTTCAACCCTTAAATCTAGCTTATCTATTGCTGAGTTTGTAAGGCCCAGCGTTGGTCTTTATCTATTCTTAGTCTATCGAAGAGTTTGTAAGGCTCAGCGTTAATGTTTGTGTACTTAGCCTATTTATAGATTCTACATGTGTGACCCTTGTCATTTCTACGTACTTCAACCTAGTCGTGAGTGCGTAGATTACATGTTTATGATCTTCGGCTGTTCAGGCATGAACATAAAGAAATAGCCGAAGATCATAAACATGTAATCTACGCACTCACGACTAGGTTGAAGTACGTAGAAATGACAAGGGTCACACATGTAGAATCTATAAATAGGCTAAGTACACAAACATTAACGCTGAGCCTTACAAACTCTGCGATAAGTTAAGAGTACATAAACACCAACGCTGAGCCTTACAAACTCTGCGATAGACTAAGAATAGATAAAGACCAACGCTGGGCCTTACAAACTCAGCAATAGATAAGCTAGATTTAAGGGTTGAAATTATGCATGAGTCAGTATATAAATACACTGGCTCAGAAGAATAAAACCAATATACTACTGATCACCAACACAGCAAGTCTATTCATCGGCTATTTCTTTATGTTCATGCCTGAACATTATATCTCCTCAAGCTTTAGATCTAGAATTTTTAAACACTGTTGATAAATGTTGTTTTGATATACTGTTTGGATATAGTTTAACTAACGAAACTAATTTCATATTTATTGCTCGTGCGTTCTGGGAAATTTTATGAGATCCAGCATTCGCTGCAAGCAGAACCCAGAGAAATCCGATCAGATTACTTATAAATATGTTTGCATAAAATTAGATTCATAAATTTCAATTACATATTAAACTAATTTAATAAACACACACAGCTGGACTAGTTATCTAGTTGCGTCGTAGTTCGTTAAATCTTTCAGTAGCCAATGGTTTTGTAAAGATATCCGCTGTCGGAATATACTCGAGACAAATTACATTATTATACCCTGAACCCATTGAAAATGGGAAAACAGGGAATAATGGTTTTGTTAAAATGTATGTAACAGGCAGAAGGAGGCGTGGCAGACCCTATTAAGTATATATATTCTTGATCAGGGTGACGAACTGAGTCGATATAGCCATGTCCGTCTGTCCGTCCGTCCGTCCGTTCGTCTGCCCGTCTGTTCGTCCGTCCGTCCGTCTGTATGTGTGAACGCGTCGATCTCAGAATCTATAAGAGCTAGAGACTTGAAATTATTTATGTAGGTCCGTGTACAGCACGCTCAGATCGAGTTTGTTTCAAGAAATCGATAAATTTTATCGTTTAAAAGTTATCGATTTAAAACGTTATCGAAATGCAGTTATAAATTTATATCTCCCACATCCTTAGAGCAAGAGCCTCCTAATTTTGTACTTAGTATAATGTCAAGTTTATACAATTTTGATTTTTGTCACATTTTGGATAGCATCCCCCTTTTCCTTCCCTTCCCCCAAACTTGTTAAAACCGTATTTCAAATACTAGAGACTTGTGCTTTAGCAAATACAAACGTATGGATGACAAATTCACGCTGTGAAAGTTTGATTAAGAAAGTCTATCCACAAAAAAAGTTATTAAACATTTAATTTCCCATAAGCATATTGCAGCCCGATCGCCGTCGCTGCGTTAACTGCGCAGTCAGCAGAGCGCGTGCTTATGCGTGCGTGCGTAAGCATGTATGTGTGCGTGTGTGTCTCATAATATTTGTATATGTAAAATAAGCATAGCATGTTGGAAAGATTGGCTCTTCGCAGGGTTCAGGGTATCTCGTAGTCGAGCCGTCTCGACTAGAGCACTTTTATTTGTTCATCTTGAGTTGTCAACACGAGTCTACATTTCAAATTGCAAGTCTCTAGCACTTCTAGAAGTAGTGTTTCTGAGATATCGGAAAATGTATTTTCCTATTTGCCACGCCCCTAGTGGGTGTATCGGTAAAATCTTGACACTTGTTAATTCGAGGGTATACACGAGTATATATTCCAAATTTCAACTCTCTAGCTTCAGAACTGTGCAAATGGTTTGCGTTCATACTATTGAATCATATCATACATGACGTAATCACGCTCTGAAAGTTTGATTAAGAAAGTCCATCTACAAAAGAATTTATTAAACATTTAATTTCTCATAATAAAGCCCATGAGTGCAGCCCACGCTCAGTCGCTGCGCTAACTGCGCAGTCAGCAGAGCGCGTGCTTATGTGTATGTGTATGTGTAAGTGTGTGTGCATGTATTGCTTGTATAAATGTATATGTTAAATTAGCATAGAATGTTTGGAGTATGGGCTCTTCGCAGGGTTCAGGGGATCTCCTAGTTGGGTACCGCCGACTAGAGCTTTCTTACTTGTTAAAGGTGCTCAAAATAAGCACTTTTGTTTTAATCACTAGAATAGATGGAGTTGAACTAATTAATTTTTTGGCAAAAAAGTAGCAAATTGTAAAATGTAATGTTTAGTTAGTTTAAATGTTTAACTTGTAGGAAAGAATAAAATAATAATTTCAGTTTGAATACTGCCTCCTTTGCTCGAAATAACCTCATACATCCGATCCTTCATGGAGTGAAACAGGGATTTTAAGTAGCTCAGCGAAATCTCGCTCCAAGCAAGTTTAATTGCAGCAGTTAGAGTTTCTTTATCTTCGTAGTGTCTTCCCCCTTCGTATAGCAAAGTGCTTGAAAGCCATCCCCAGACATTTTCAATTATGTTGAGATCTGGAGAATGCGACGCTCAACTCATCATCTGAACATTTTCACTCAAAATAAACGACTTCACAGTTCGAGCATTATGGATAGGAGCATTATCCTGTTGGTAAATCCATGGCAATGGTCCGAAGAGATCTTTAAGTTTAAGAAATACCGACTACAACAAAGTTTTGAAGCGCTCACCGGCCATCATTCGATCTATTACAATTAAATATATTGGGCCATAAAACGTAATGGCACCCCACACCATGACGCCACCTTCACGGCTGTGAAAGACACTTAAAAATAGATCATTTTTTCGCAAATCGTGGTAATAGAATAGAAAACCATGAGGGCCATCTAAATTGAAACGTTTTTCATCAGTAAAAACAACCGAACGCCAGTCATTAAGTCGAGTGTCAGATTGAACAGTCCACGCCATGTGTTCTTTTGCATATTGAAGCCGTTTTTCTTTGCGTATAGCATTCAGAACTTGTTTTTTCTTAATTCTCAGATGCTTTAGATATTTTACATTCCTGATCGTGCACTGAACAGTTGGCAGGCTTGCGTTTATACCGGCTAATTCTTTAATCTTAGCTGCTGAAAGTTAGTGCTTGTTTTCATCCTTTGAAGTGTGTTCCATATGCCTCCGGATCTTTTAAATATCTGCTGCGCTTTATATGTTTGGCAATATTTCGGTTAGATAATCCGTGAGTACGAGAAGTCCAATTTTTGACGTTCCAACAAGCTTAATACGGTAGCTTTGCTTATTTTTTTGTTTTTAATATTGCTATAAAATAGTTGATTTTTTAATTTTCAGTTTTTATACTCATTCACAAAGTGAAATGAGTATATTGGTTTTGTGCAATGTCCGTCACGCTGTCCGTCCGTCTGTCCGTATGAACGCAAACCATTTGCACAGTTTTGAAGCTAGAGAGTTGAAATTTGGAATATATACTCGTGTATACCCTCGAATTATAAAGTGTCAAGATTTTCCCGATACGCCCACTAGGGGCGTGGCAAATCGGAAAATGCATTTGCCCATATCTCAGAAACACTACTTCTAGAAGTGCTAGAGAGTTGCAATTTGGAATGTAGACTTGTGTTGACAACTCAAGTTGAAAAAGCTATGGCGGATATATCTACGCCCATTGGGGGCGTGGCAAATCGGGTAAAACTGTATCTTCTACAGTTTTAAAGCTAAAACGCCCAAATTTGGCACGTAGGTTACTGATACGATCCTATGAAGATCGACCAAAAATCTATATATCCACGCCTACTAGGGGCGTGGCAAATCGGATCTGACTATATAGTGAATTTTTAAAATTCTGTAATATTTTGAGCACTATTGATGCTAGAGACTTGAAACTTGGTATATATACTCGGGTTGACAACCCAAGTTGGAAAAGATATGGTAGATATATCTACGCCCAAAGGGGGCGTGGCAAACCGCAAAAGTTTGTAGCTCCTACAGTTTTAGAGCTAGAAGCTTCAAAATTGAATGGTAAGTTACTGGTGAGCTCCTCTATTGATGCACCAAAAATAATTTACGCCCCTTATGGGGTATGCCCGGCTAAAAAATACCCTGTAATTTTCGCATTTTTTGAGTGTAAGCATCCAAATTTCACACTTACGTTACCCTTCACTACTTCTAAGAACTGGCCAAAAATTATATGTCTACGCCTACTGGGGGCGTGGCAAATCGGGAAAAACTATACGTTTTTCCGATTCTCAGTGAGAAAATCAGAATTTCCAAATTTCCAAAAAATTATATATGTACAAACCAATTGTGGGCGTGGCAATGGGCGTGATCTGTGGGGGTGTGAATGAGTATCCCGCAGTCGGTAGCGCCCGACTGCAACGTTCTTACTTGTTTTATTTTATCAATATACTGTTAACACAAAACTTAGAAAATTGATGTGCGTCTACTTCAATGACCAACCGAAAATCCATATTTTTCCATACACATTTTTAGAGTATTCAAATGCACAGTTATCTTTTCGCTAATCAACCACTTTATGTACTCTTAACTTATCGCAGAGTTTGTTAGGCTCAGCGTTAATGTTTGTGTACTTAGCCTATTTATAGATTCTACATGTGTGACCCTTGTCATTTCTACATACTTCAACCTAGTCGCGGTTGCGTAGATTACATGTTTATGATCTTCGGCTGTTTCTTTATGTTCATGCCTGAACATTCTGCGGGGGGCCAGAAAATGACAGCCAGTGGTCTGTTTACCATGGAACGTCCTCCATCAGCAGTGGCACCTTCTCGCCTTTTGGATTTGTATGCCAATGACTTCTTGGATGCGTGCATTACCTTACGTATAAATTGGAAGGGATTGCTTACGCTGTGCATCCAGGTATAGCACAGCGGCACTTGACCACGTCTGGAACGACGAACCCCAGTTGTGTTAGCATCGGCTTCATGCTCATCCGGTCGCAGCGTCTCGTTACGTTGCTTCTTGGTGATCGAGCTGTTGGCTTCTTGAAGATGTCTTCTGGCGGTGCTTGCTTTAGCAGTTGCATCGGGTTGTTTTGGTCCTTTTCCAATTGCCATTTTTTGCTTTCTAGTTTTTCCTCCTTCTCTCCTTGATGTTGTTATAGCTTCTCCTGCAGCTCCTTTTGCAGTAGTTTTGCCATAGCCTTTTTCCGAGAGTATTGTTGCGCTGATTATCTTGTTGCTTGATGGTCTAGCTATGTTGCCAGAAACAATCCATCCAAGTTCAGTCTTTTGTCCCAGAGTTTTGTTTATTATCTTTACTTTTCCCAACATTATTAAGGGGAGTAAATCAACGCCAATGACAACATCAATAGTACCGGGCTTGTTAAAATATGGGTATGCAAGCTGGCAGCCCATCCAATCCTTATTGACATCCATGTCAATTTTGTTGCTCGGTATAGTTCTCTGGAGTTTTGGCATAACAAGTGCCTACAGTGTGGTAACGAATTTTGCTTTTAACGATTGGTTTGATCGTTAAGCAAACGCTACTTTTAAGTACTTCCACACTCTGTGAAATTCCTTTAACTTCCACGTTCCGTTTGATTCGGCGCAGTTTTAGCTGTTGTGCGGCTTCTTCCGATATCAAGGTTCTTTGTGAACCTCCATCAATAAGAGCCCATAGCTGCTCGTATTTTCCAGATTTATTTTTAATCCGAATGAGCGCAGTTGCCAGCAACGTGTTTTGCCCTTTATTTTCTTTTAAAGAATTGCTGCTGACGGTCTCTTTTGCATCCTCGTGAAGCAAATCGTTGTGAGACTTAGAGCATTGATTGCAAGTCCAATCCTTTATGTAATCTTTAATGCGATGAGTGCCAAGACATATAAAGCATAGTGCGTTTTTAAACACAAACTCCTTGCGTTTTTTAACAGGCTCGGCTCTAAATTCCTGGCATCTGGTTAAGTCGTGGCCATCCAGTTGGCAAAAATGGCATATTTTGTAGCTCGTTTTCTGTGCTTCCATAGTCGCATGGCCGGCACTCTTTTGCACTGAGTCTACAGAGTTGTACAGTTGCTCAATAAACTCCAGCACATTGTTCAAGGACTGAATTTCTCTGGCTTTCTTTACATGCTGCTCGTAAAGCTGCAGGACTTCTGCCGAGAATCGCCTCAGCAAAATCTGAGCGAATAAAGCATCAGCATCATTACCAATTTTTATACCCTGAACCCATTGAAAATGGGAAATCAGGGTATAATGTTTTTGTGAAAATGTATGTAACAGGCAGAAGGAGACATGTCAGACCCCATAAAGTATATATATTCTTGATCAGCTCGATGAGCTGAGTTGAAATAGCCCTGTCCGTCTGTCCGTCCGTCCGTCCGTCCGTATGAACGCAGCGATCTCGTAAACCACAAAAGCTAGAGATCTGAAATTTTCAGAGAATACGCGTCTATAGCCTACGCAGTACGAGTTTTTTTTAGATTTTCGATAACTCATTCCGTTTCCTTATTATCGATAAAAATCGATAACTTTTCTTCGGTTAAGCATACCGTAAGAGCTAGAGACTCCAAATTCACTGTGTAGATCCGTGTGATGAATGCGGAGATTTTGTAATTTTTGGATTTTAGATGCCACGCCCCCTTCGCCCCAAATTTGCAAAATTCGTATTTCAAATACTAGAGACTTTTTGCTTTGGCAAATACACACATATGAATGATATAATTATGCTGTAAAAGTTTGATTAAGAAAGTCCATCCACAAAAAAAGTTATTAAACATTTAATTTCCCACACAATAGGCATATTGCAGCCCGAGCGCAGTCGCCGCGCTGACTGCGCAGTCAGCAGAGCGCGTGCTTATGCGTGCGTGCGTATGCATGTGTGTGTGTGTGTGTGTTGCTCGCAATATTAGTAAATGTAAAATAAGCATAGAATGTTGGGAAGATTGGCTCTTCGCAGGGTTCAGGGTATCTCGTAGTCGAGCCGTCTCGACTAGAGCACTCTTACTTGTTCCTTTTTCTTTGGTGATAAAGATGCACTCAGTTGCTGTGTCCAAGAACTTGCGGATACTGCCTTCATCATTGTTCTTCAGCGGTTCCATGTCCACTAGCTGGTTAACGGCGTTAGCAAATATTTTGCGCTTATTTTCGTAGCGCTTGCATATTAGCTCCCACGCTGCATTATAGCTAGCAGACGATCCAATTAATAAATGGCCTACTACCATTTTGGCTTCTCCTTTGAGGCAAGATTTCAGATAGTTCAGCTTCCTTGTATCGCTGATATCCTTCCTGCTGTGAATTACCTCGTAGAACAACTCGAAGAACGTTGGCCATTCGTTGGAATTTCCATTAAAATGAGGAAGATCCACTTTTGGCAGCTCTGGAACGTCTTCTTTTATGTTGTGCAAGTCACCTATTTTTCTGTTCAGCTTCTTTGTCAGTAGGTTGACATTGCACTCCAGTTCATCGATTTCTTCGATTTCGAAAGCAAATTTTTCATACTTTGCTTCTAAATCTATGAGCGTTGACTGAACTTTGTTCCACAGGAAATTTAACTTGTCCTTGTAGTCCAAGATTTCTTTCTGGTTGCTGAGCTCAAGGTTGGCATACACCTCTGCAATGTGCTGCCTTACTTTTTGAGCTCTTTTATCTACAAGGTCTACCATCACATCCATTGGGCTGGCACTTCGTCGTGAAGACATTTCTTCCTGCTGACTGTTTCTTGCCTCGGATGTTTCCGGTTGCATTTGCTTGCTAGATCCTGGTTGGTCGGTGTCCATAGCGTGGTCGGAAACTTCGACCTTCATCAAGGACTCTTAATACGTCCTGATGTTTTCCATTATGGCATCATATATTTTCCCCTTAAAATATTGATGATCGACAGTACCAATTTTTACCAGTGATAAGTGATTGACAGTGAATTCTGCTGCCAGCTTATCAATCACTGATAATACATCCTTCTTTGCAATGGCCTGCAGGATGTTTTCGTGGATCTTTGATTGCTTCTTTAGCAACTCGACCACTTTTGACAACAGCATCTTGTTAGTTTTTTTTATACCCTGAACCCATTGAAAATGGGAAATCAGGGTATAATGTTTTTGTGAAATGTATGTAACAGGCAGAAGGAGACATCGCAGACCCCATAAAGTATATATATTCTTGATCAGCTCGATGAGCTGAGTTGAAATAGCCCTGTCCGTCTGTCCGTCCGTCCGTCCGTCCGTATGAACGCAGCGATCTCGTAAACCACAAAAGCTAGATATATGAAATTTTCAGAGAATACTCGTCTGTAGCCTACGCAGTACGAGTTTTTTTTAGATTTTCGATAACTCATCCCGTTTCCTTATTATCGATAAAAATCGATAACTTTTCTTCGGTTAAGCATACCGTAAGAGCTAGAGACTCCAAATTTACTGTGTAGGTCCGTGTGATGAATGCGGAGATTTTGTAATTTTTGGATTTTGGATGCCACGCCCCCTTCGCCCCCAATTTGCAAAATTCGTATTTCAAATACTAGAGACTTGTGCTTTGGCAAATACACACAAATGAATGACATAATCATGTTGTAAAAGTTTGATTAAGAAAGTCCATCCACAAAAAAAGTTATTAAACATTTAATTTCCCATACAATAGGCATATTGCAGACCAAGCGCAGTCGCTGCGTCAACTGCGCAGTCAGCAGAGCGCGTGCTTATGCGTGCGTGCGTATGCATGTGTGTGTGTGTGTGTGCGTTTCTCGCAATATTTGTTGTATATGTAAAATAAGCATATAATGTTGGGAAGATTGGATCTTCGCAGGGTTCAGGGTATCTCGTAGTCGAGCCGTCTCGACTACAGCACTCTTACTTGTTTGTTGTTGTCTTTGGCTTGACCCGTTGGAGGTTTTTTTGTTTTGATCGCCTGGTTGATCGTGCTGTGCCTCTACTCACAGCTTAAATTGGTAAGCCAAAGAGAAACAAGAAAAATTTTGTAAAACACTTTCACACTTCACTAACACTTGTCACAAAATTATGGTAGACTTTGTAGGTTGGATCGAAGGACCATGATTTCACTTAGATCATGAATACACTTCAATCTATCTGACTCGACGGACCTTGATTTCACTTAGATCATGAATACACTTCAATCTCTCTGACTCGACGGACCTTGAATACACTTGATCTATCCGGCACGAAGGACCATGATTTCACTTAGATCATGAATACACTTCAATCTCCGGCTCAACGGACCTTGAACACACTCGCTGCGTTGACGATCAGTAGTATATTGATCTTTCCGGCTCGAAGGACCATGAATACACTTGATCTATCTTGCTCGAAGGACCATGAATAGACTTGCTGTGTTGGTGATCAGTAGTATATTGATTTTATTCTTCTGAGCCAGTGCTGCTTTTATATACTGACTCATGCATAATTTCAACTCTAAAAATATAGCTTATCTATTGCTGAGTTTGTGAGGTTCAGCGTTGGTCTTTATCTATTCTTAGCTTATCGCAGAGTTTGTAAGACTCAGCGTAGATGCTTATTTATTCTTAGTCTATCGCAGAGTTTGTAAGGGTCAGCGTAGGTCTTTGGGTACTTGGCCTATTTATAGATTCTACATGTGTGACCCTTGTCATTTCTACGTACTTCAACCTAGTCGTGAGTGCGTAGATTACATGTTTATGATCTTCGGCTGTTTCTTTATATTCATGCCTTAACAGATGTTTTTCGAACAAAATTCGAAATTAGATAAAAAAAATATTTTTTGCAACTAATTCATGCCTAATAGTAAATATAACTGTTTATTGAAAAAAAAAAAAAAAAAACTGGTGCGTCTAACCTATGACCAGCAGTGTATGAGCGTCCTCGGTCATTCCAAGATCGCGTCAGACAACCGGGAGTCGTTCCTGTTGACCCTTCTTATGGAAACGGATAAACTATACGATGACGGCCACTATAATATATAGCATGAAACAAATTAAGTTATTACTGGCTTCTTATTATTACTTCAACTGAGACCCCAGCTCCCCGATGTGTCTTAAGTTTTTCTCGCTCAGCTGGTGTAGAAAAGGTAGGTGCTCGGTGACGTTAAGCGTTGGCGATGATGCATAGCCGGGGATTTTCTTGATGGCGCCATTGATATTGGTGAAGTTGGTGCCATTTACGTACGCCACATGGTTGAACGTGACGAGGTATGTTCGTGGGCTGGGCTCTACCACCGATGTTGGAGTTAGATGACTCTGCTGTGTGTTGCAATGGGCCACGGTGCCTACGCACGGTCCTCTTATGATTTCTTTGCAGAAGGACAATCTTGATGATCCACGACATGATTCGATTGCAATAATTTTTCCATCACAGTCTGCTATAGTGTTTTCGGGAATTTGAATTATCATTATTAAATGGATTTCTTCATTATTTGCAAAAACATTAATATTGGAAACATTCCAAATTTGGGTTATGCTTATTTCTGAGAAGTCTTTGGTTAGGAATATTTTTAGGTCACTGTCGTTTACTATATCTGGGCTTATTAAAAGGTTTTCAATTTCTAGCGTAAGTATTCTATTTCTTGCAAGGAGGGATTCATACAGCTGCCCCATATCCATACTTTCAAACCCAACCCCAGAAAACAGCTCCAAAATTGTTAAGTTCCTGAAAATAACCAACTTATACCACCTCATCTAGTTCCCAAATGTAAATATATATAGGATAATTTAAAGCCGAAGGCCCTAGCAGCCAGTCAGCTGTCAGTCGTTTAGCCGTTGAAAGCGTAACCCATTAAATTAAAACAATTCCTGAAAAAAGAAGCGAAAGTGCTGTCTTAGTAAATAAGTTTTTTTTTTTTTAGTCTTAAGACATTTAGTCTTAGGACATTAGTTAGTCCTTGTGGACCTCTCTCCCTCTAATAAGGAGGATGGTCCACAAATCTGCCTCTATTATCTCTTTCACATATAAAGGTGTCAATTTGTTACCCAGGCGTCTCTTAGTTTTTACCATTACTTTGTTGTCTACATCGAAAACTCGATTTTGCCTATTCGTATTGACTCTGCTTCGCTGAAATATCTGAGTTTTTTTTAACTCTATTTCGTATTTCTTCTTGACTCAATGCTCTTGAGAGCATTGTGGATGATATCAATCGGTCTTTTGGTAGTGGCGCTCTGTATGGAATTCTTATATTTTGTGGTGGCCCGGAGAATTAGTTCTACTGAATCAGGCCTACCACTTTCCATTCCTATGCCCCCTTGCTATGAGTGCCAACGTGCTGTGGAACGTTCCACTTGCCCGTTCGACGTGCTATGGAGCGGGGGCGCGAAATTGATTGAAGCGTTAAAGAAGTTTGACAACATTATTTTTACCAGTTCTGTTTTTAGTGACGGTTCGTTGTCAATCAATTTATTGATTTGGTATGGGGGAAGATGTTTATCAATTGAATCTACTGTGCGAGACGCAATCGGTTGTACTACTGCAAATTTCGTTTATGCAGATTAAAAATAATTTTTTATTTGTCGAAAATGTCGACATGAAGCATTTCTACGGTATAAGAGGGAACAGGGGTCTTACCAAGCTCTTGCTTTTTTGGGTGCCTATAATATTTAGTCTTTGCGCAAACCTTACAATTTAGCGCTACCTTGTTTTAAATTCTGATAATTTTTGGGAAATAATAATCCTCCATTATCTGTTTCACCATAGTGACTATTTCTAGAATTTCGTTTTTATCGAAGATGTCGGCCACTATGCTTTTACAGTGCACGAGCTTCGTTGCTGAAGAAGCCGCAACTATTTCGTTTTTTGTGCGCCAGAATTCTCAATTCGCAGTGAAATTACTATACCAGGATTTACAATAGACTTCAAACTCTCCAATAGGATGTGTCTCGTTTTTTGTCTAACGGAAAACAAGTCTTTCCAAAATAATCTGTTTTTTGCTGCAATAGAGAGATTTATTTGTTAGTTAAGTTTATGTGTAAGTTAACGAGAGTTCACTGTGAGCCGTGAACTGCAGTGGACATTTGGTCTTTTAATGCGTTAACATTTTGACTGAAAAGATCATACGCGACATGATTCCCTTTTTTTCTGGTTCATAAAATAAGTTAGCGTCCAACGTTTCATCTTTCCGTTTGGGTTTCTCTAGGAAACGGAAAAAACGAGTGGTTGGTTATCTGTGTAAATGTTTATGTTTTTTACCCCATAGAAGTAATGACGAAGCTTTCCTAGGGCCCATACTATCGCAAGCAATTCCCTCTCATTGGTGGCGTAGTTGACTTCCCTATCTTTGAGTTTTCTTGAAATCATGGTTATTGGTCGGTCACTTTGTAAAAGGATCGCGCCATTAAATTGAACGGTTTTTTGCAGTCCGGATAGAGGTATGACATTTTCTGTCACCAAAATGCCTCGAAGTTTGTCAAAGGCATATCGTTGTGTCTCATTGAGGTCCATTGCGACCTGAAAATGGCAAATCAGAGTTTGTTAAAATGTATGTAACAGGCAGAGAGGCGCATGGCAGATCTATTGAAGCTAGAGACTTGAAATTAGGAAAATATACTGTACTGTACTGTATACTGTATACCCTGGAATGATAGTGTCGAGATTTTCCCGATACACCCACTGGGGACGTGGCAATTCGGAAAATGCATTTTCCGATATTTCAGAAACACTACTTGTTAAAGTGCGAGAGAGTTCCAATTCGGAATGTATACTCGTGTTGTCAACCAAAGGTCAAAAAGATATGGCGTATATATCTACGCCTATTGGGGCGCGGCAAATCGGGTAAAACTGTATCCTCTACAGTTTTCAAACTATTTAGTTTTAGAACACCCAAATTTGGGAAAAGAGTTACTGATATGATCCTATAAAGATCAACGAAAAAATTATATTTATTTATTTATTGTGAAAACGATAGTCAAACATAATAATAAAGTAACCAAATAAGTTATATAGCATAAAAGAACAGAAAAATATTTCAATAATAATACCACATCGGGTTGATGGGGGTATTTTATTTGCCGGTCTGGCCAGCTATGCCTCGATTCATAGCCATGTATGGTCATTGATATAATTGAACTACAAAAAAAAAGAAAGTGTTAATAGAAACTTATAAAATATTTATTTTAGAGTCTTAGGTATAATTGTTGAATAATAATTATAAATGTACAGATTAAAAGAATTTTGAAGATATTAATAAAAGCAAACAGAATAAGAAGAGAAAGAAAAACAAATAATAGAAAGGATTGGAAAATCACTACACAATATTGAAGATTTTCCAGGTTATCAGACTTGTACACCTGCTCACTCCTGGGTACTGTGTGTGATTTTCCTAAGATGACCTGAAAGCAAGGATTTAATTAAAGGTAGAGAGAGTTCAGAGGAAAACACGTGATACAATTTATTGTAGTTAACACATAAAACGTGAAACGCGCTATGCAAATAATAATCCGAAGTGCACAATGGTAAATACAACGGACGAAAGTGTCTGGTTGTTCTGGAACGAACAGAAAAATTAAGTTGTAACAAGCATGATGAACCAATATCACCAATAATAAAACAAGTAAGAGTACTCTAGTCGAGACGGCTCGACTACGAGATACCCTGAACCCTGCGAAGAGCCAATCTTCCCAACATGCTATGCTTATTTTCCATATACAAATATTGCGAGCAACACACACACAATCATGCATACGCACGCATAAGCATGCGCTCCCGAAGGGGCAAAGGGGACGTGGCATCCAAAATCCAAAAATTATAAAATCTCCGCATTCATTACACGGATCTACACAATAAATTTGGAGTCTCTAGCTCTTACGGTATATAAAAACGAAGAAAAGTTATCGATTTTTATCGATAATAAGGAAACGGGATGAGTTATCGAAAATCTTAAAAAAAAACTCGTACTGCGTAGGGTATAGACGAGTATTCTCTGAAAATTTCAGATATCTAGCTTTTGTGGTTTACGAGATCGCTGCGTTCATACAGACGGACGGACGGACGGACAGACGGACAGGGCTATTTCAACTCAGCTCATCAAGCTGATCAAGAAAATATGTACTTTATGGGGTCTGCCATGTCTCCTTCTGCCTGTTACATACATTTTCACAAAAACATTATACCCTGATTACCCATTTTTAATGGGTTCAGGGTATAATTATGTAGAAAAATAATCGCCAGGATAGCTCTACGATTGATTGATGATGGAAGATCAATAAGAAGAAGCCTACTATGATAAGACGGTAAACGAAGAGTGGGGTCCCAGTTTAGATCTCGTAGGGCAAGGAGTAGAAACTGTTTCTGGACCGATTCAGTACGATCCTGATATAATTTATGCTGTGGAGACCATATAATTGAACAATATTCTAAAATATGTCGTACCAGCGAAACATAAAGAAGTTTGGCTTCATTTATAATGGTTGAGACATGAGATTTGAAAATAGTTATTTGACTGAAATAGTTATTAATTACAAGGAATAATTATTAATTAATAATTATCAATATATGGAAAAGTACGACAGAAGGTTATTGTCATACATTTAGAACAATTTAAATGCAACCGATTAGCCACACACCAAAGTTGAAAGGAATTAAGATCATCTTGTATGCGTAGATGATCAAGTGCATTAGAATACGAAAGACAAAGTTTAACGTCATCTGCGTACAGATGATATACGGTTTGGAAGGTCATTTATAAATAGGGAAAAAAATAACGGACCCAAATGACTACCCTGAGGTACACCCGACGAAACGAAAACAAGTTTCGAAAAAGCTGTTCTCAACACAACTCTTTGGGTTCTACCCTTTAAATAGGATGAAATCCAAGTCAGAATTTTAGGGGAAAATCCTAAGTGATCAAGCCTTTGAAGTAATATATCATGGTGTACTGAGTCAAATGCTTTACTGAAATCAATATATATAAGATCAGTTTGCATGTTTAAAAAAAAACTGACATTGATTAGGGAAGTAAATTCTAATAGATTAGTAGAATTAGATCGATTTTGAACAAACCCATGCTGCTAAGTTGAAAAAGTCGATTTACAAAAATGTTGTAAAGTCGTTGTCATTATTTTTTCCAAATAATTTCAGAATAGCAGATAGTTTTGCAATACCTCTATAATTAGAAATGTCAGACCTCCCACCTTTTTTATATAGAGGGATGATGAAAGACCCTTTATAGACGGAATAGATGGAAAACAGAGGTTTTTAGCGGCAAATTCAATAGTTTTAGTAATGGTGTCTGAAGCGAACCACTACATTCTTTAATTACACAAGTGGGAATATTATCAGTTCCAGGAGAAAAAGATGATTTCAATGACCGAATGAATGAAACCAGAGAAGCAGGGGAAAAATTAGAAGCATTAATAATATTAATTGCAGAAATTAAGTAAGGGTATGAAGTATTATAGGGATCTACTGAGAAGTAAGTGGATTGAAAAAAATCTGCAAAAAGATCAGAGGAATCATGAGCATTACAAGTTTTGTCCAATCCAAGGAAAAATGAGGAAGGTAAACTAAAAGATTTTCGCTTCATGTTTACGAATGAATAAAATTGCTTAGGATCACGAACAAACTGCCTTTTGCAACGAAAAAGGTAATTCACATAACACTGAGAAGTTAAAATATTAAAATTCGACTTGGCTATGGAATATTTAGACCAGTCTACAATCGAACCAGACTTTTTAAATTTTTAGACTTAATATTTTAAAAATTAGAAATAGACACATAGGAACACACTCATCTAGAATAGAGCTTAAAGTGTTATAGAAAAAAGTTGTTGCCAAATTAATGTCAACTGTATTATATAAAGGAGACCAATCTGTTGCATTAATAAGTTGATTAAGCAAAACAAAATTGCATTTATTTTAACAACGACGTTGTTTTAAAGGTATAGGTGTGAAAACTGGTGGAATGTATATCCTCAGGTATACAAAAAAGTGATGATCTAGAGACATTAATGCTAGAGTCATCATTAATAAAAACAAGATCAAGTGACCGATTCAGATGATTTGGAATAGAGTTTATCTGAAACATGTAGGACTAAGAAAATTAGAGTTCGGAATGGCAACCACTATCATTGTGGACGTGGCAAATCGGATCTGACTATAGATAGACATGAAATTTTTTACATATATTTGGGTTGACAACTCAGGATCAAGAAGATATGCCATATAGTTGTACGGGGGCGTTGCAAGCCGCAAAACTTATTTATTCAACAGTTTTAGAACTAGAAGCTTCAAAATGCAGTATTTGAGTCGCTGCTAACCTCCTCTATTGATGACCCCAAAATTATTTTTATACCCTGAACCCATTGAAAATGGGAAATCAGGGTATAATGGCTTTGTTAAAATGTATGTAACAGGCAGAAGGAGGCGTGCCAGACCCCATAAAGTATATGTTCATTCATGATCAGCTCGACGAACTGAGTCGATATAGCCATGTCCGTCTGTCCGTGTGTCCGTGTGTCCGTCCGTCCGTATGAACGCAGCGATCTCGTAAACCACAAAAGCTAGAGCTCTAAAATATTCAGTGTATACTCGTGTATACCCTACGCAGTTTTTATTAGATTTTCGATAACTCATCCCGTTTCCTTATTATCGATAAAAATTGATAACTTTTCTTCGTTTTTATATACCGTAAGAGCTAGAGACTCCAAATTTATTGTGTAGATCCGTGTAATGAATACGGAGATTTTATTATTTTTTGATTTTGGATGCCACGTCTCCTTCGCCTTAAATTTGCAAAAAAACGTATTTCAAATACTAGCGACTTGTGCTTTAGCAAATACACACATATGAAAGACATAATCACGCTGTGAAAGTTTAATTAATAAAGTGCATCTACAAAAAAAGTTATTAATTATTTAATGTCCCATACAATAGGCATATTGCAGACCGAGCGCAGTCGCTGCGTCAACTGCGCAGTCAGCAGAGCGCGTGCTTATGCGTGCATGCGTATGCATGTGTGTGTGTTGCTCGCAGTATTTGTATATGGAAAATAAGCATAGAATGTTGGGAAGATTGGCTCTTCGCAGGGTCCAGGGCATCTCTTATCCTAATCTAACTTTCAGGGCGTGAAATTGTCAATCATATGTGTATATTTGTCAAAGCACAAGTCTCTAGTACTTGAAATACGCTTTTTGCAAATTTGGGACGAAGGACGCTTGGTATCCAAAATATAAAAAAAAAAATCAAAATTTTATTAAATACACATGAATTTAAAAGCAAAATTTTAGTCTCTAGCTTTAAACATGCACGAGTTATAATTTTATAACTGGATTTCGATTTCGTTTTTAATTGATAACTTTAAAACGATCAAAGTTATCGAATTTTTGAAAACAACCTGGATCTGTGCGTGCTATACAGAAATCTACAAAAAAATTTCAGTCTCTAGCTCTTATAGATTCTGAGATCGACGCGTTCAAACATACGGACAGACGGACAGGCCTATTTCAACTCAGTTCATCGAGCTGATCAAGAATATATATACATTATGGGGTTTGCCACGCCTCCTTCTGCCTGTTACATACATTTTAACAAAACCATTATACCCAAATTTCCCATTTTCAATGAGTTCAAGGTATAATAAACCCTGTAATTTTCACATGTTTGAAGCGTAAGCTCCTAAATTTTACAGCTACATTACCCATAATTACAATTGGCTCCTGAACATCACGGCCTTCCATGAAACTCCGTTTCTGAATGCGGTATGGTTGCAATCTTCGTGATTGGTCTTGTTATCTCTCCAGAAGCTATCTTTAGTTTTACTGCTCGAACTCTTTTATCATCCATTAGGTACACCTCAGTTACGTGTCCTAGATTCCATGTCGCTGGAGGTTTGTTCGAATCCTTGATGATTACACTGTTTCCAAGGGATATATAAGGCATTTTGGTACACTTTTTGAACGTTGCTCTAACGCTGTTATTTGCTCCTGTTGCCAACGCTTCCAGAACCCTTGAAGCATTGCCTGAGTGTACTGCCTATATCCCAAGCAGTTGGAAACCTAAGTCCGTCCGATCAAAAAATGCGCAATATCCTCTGTGTCTGAGCTTGTACACATAATCAACCAGTGTGTTTGATTGGAAAGACCTGTCGTCCACGAGCAGCAGGTAAATAAACCATAAGCTGTGGTCTGATGACGCAGCTTGAAGCGGTTTAGGCACCCATGCATAATTCGTCGGATGAGACTTCAGGATTCAAATATCCAATATATCTGACGAATTATGAGAAACATTGCCGAAACTACAGGGTTAAGGTTGAATTAATCCTCATGATTCAATAGCAAATTAACTAGGCCATTGTAATTTGGTAGGACTATAGGATGTTTGGTATCCATTGGCAAGTGTCCTCCAACTCGAATGAGGATATCTTCGTTAACAAATGGAGCTAGCTTTCTCGATTTGGAACGGAGCTGCAGCGGTTGCTTCTTCAACAAACGCTGACGATCAGAATCAAATACAATTTGTATTTGACATAGGCAAAACCTGCGTGCTCTGTCAATTTCATAAAACGTCAAGGCTGTTATATGAAGTGGTTTTCTTGACCGGACTCGATGCACAAAGCGCCAAACATATGCGATGATTCGAAGCAGTCTCAACCACGAATAGAATGTATAATGTAGAATAACACCATGCGTATATATTAACTTCTTTCTTGCGCAGACTAGCTTTAACCGCTTGCACAAGTCCAGTCAGCAATAGAGCTCGAGGCGTAGCAGCGTTTTCAGCTTTAAAGGTGCGAGTCCGAGTCTTAGCAGCAACGGGAGACACTCTTATTGAACCATCCATATACTTAACTCGGCTGTAGACTACAGTAGTGTATTTGCATCCGCAAATGCATGTAATTCAATATAATCCATGTGGGTATCTGTGAAACGTGGTATTCTGAGTTGTTGCAGCGGAAAAATGTCCCTGCGATACATCTGCCGACTTCATCGGGAGTTCAGCATTCCAATCCAAGTAAAGCAACCAAAGTTCATAGAGCATCTTAAATTAGGCCAATTAGACGTGACATTAGTGCGATAAGCTCACCTTGAATGCTAATAAGTTTCCTCTGTCATGGCTCCTCTCAGTACGTCATCCACATATAAATGCTCAACTAATATCTTAGCTGCTCTAGGAAACTATTGCTTGTGATTCATAGTTGTTAAAGTACTTGTTCCTCGCACTGATGCGATGACCCATCACAGTATTAAATCAATTGCGATTGTGATCCCCTGTGCATCACTTATCTCCAGTTATCATTATCAAGCAAAATGTCGATAGACGCGTTTGTATCGAATGCGCGGTCTGCTAGTCTGCCAGATCCGATGTTTGCGTGCGCCGTTCCGAAACATCAGACGATTCAGAACCGCAGTCCAACAATAACGCACATACACTTGTGTCGTTTTCAGTGTACTTCTCATTTGACCATTTGTGTTTACCATTGTAGTTGTCATGACGCCATGGCCAAGTCTCAAACAATTAAACCACACATGTTAGTCGTTTGCAAAGATCGTTGCTTGATAGACAAGCCCAAAAACTCTGAGCATGGCAGCAATGTGTGTTCACTACCATTGCGTACAGCTTTCCGACTTGGCAAGTAGTGCACGTGCGTGGCTGTCATCGATTTCTGCTGATTGTCTGTTTTGTATATTGGCTAAGCTCAAGTCGATCACAACGTGCATCCCAGAAGTTTACCAACTTCGGTACAGTAGGATTTTCCACATCTTGACTCTTCTCATACCACTCATAACGTGTGGTCTCATCAACCTTTGTAATGACCAAGTAGATCAGCCAACAATCACAATCAGTTTGTCCAGAAGCGTCTAATGCCCGAATCACCATACCTGCTCCGCTTGTCGAAGAACGCAACGAAGCTGGGTTGTGATCAGCAATTTTGCTTAGTCCAATAAAGATATCCAGCAGAAACTTTAGCAAATAGAGAGAATTCTCGGGGCGATCAACCAATGAATTTCTAGCTATTTCATGATTGGCATCGGCCAAGGGGAAATGATGGATGAGATTTTAGACATAATTTTAGGTGATGGACCTTTAGACACATTTAGGTGATGGAACTTCTGAATGTTTATTAAAGACGCCTTGTTATGAAAGGCACTGTCAAAGACACCTTTAATCCTTGGCAGTTCCCAATCCTTTGGAGGTGGCCCTGAGGCTGGCTGCGAGCATAAGGGTAACTTGTGGTAACAGTCTTCGAGTCATATATTCCATTGTCTGTGATTGTTGTTGCATTTGTTGTAAAATACCTTGGATGAGCAGTCCATCATTAGCAGTAACGGAATTTGAGGCTGTACTATACTCTGTCAATTTGTTGGGACTCATCGAAGCGTGGAGTGCCTTCATCTATTGGGTCGTTTGCTTACTCAATACTATTCTTCTTTTTTCATGCTTACTTCGATAAATCGATAAAGAGATGGCGATATCAGTTAAAACATTGTCGAATTTGCCTGTACTATGAGATCACCTGTTAGTAAAATAAGAGAAATTACTCAAATACAAAATATAAATTACAAATGGTTTTTTAACACTACGCTCACTGGGAGCGTGGCAAATCGAATCTGACTATATTTTTATACTTATTCACGAAGTGAAATGAGTATATTGGTTTTGTGCAATGTCCGTCACGCTGTCTGTCCGTCTGTCCGTCCGTCCGTCCATCCGTCCGTCTGTCCGTATGAACGCAAGCCATTTGCACAGTTTTGAAGCTAGAGAAATTTGGAGTATATACTCGTGCATACACTCGAATTATAAAGTGTCAAGATTTTCCCAATACGCCCACTAGGGGCGTGGCAAATCGGAAAATGCATTTTCCTATATCTCAGAAACACTACTTCTAAAAGTACTAGAGAGTTGCAATTTTGAATGTATACTCGTGTTGACAACCCAAGATAAAAAAGCTATGGCAGCTGTATCTTCTAAAGTTTTTAAGCTAGAACGCCCAAATTTGGCGCGTGAGTTGCTGTTGGAATTCTATACTGAGGGCGTAGCAAATCGGATCTGACTCTATAGTGATTTTTCAAATTTTGTTATATTTTGAGCACTATTGATTCTAGAGTCTTGAAACTTGGTATATATGCTCGGTTTGGCAACCCAAGATGAAAAAAATAGGGTGTGGCAAACCGCAAAACTTTATAGCTCTTCCAGTTTTAGAGCCAGAAGCTTCAAAATTGAATGGTTGAGTTACTGGTGAGCTCCTCTACCGATGGCCCGATGGCTTACTTGTTTTTTTTTTTCATATCCTGCATGGAAATCAGGGTATAACGGTTCTGTTAATATATATGTAACAGGCAGAAGGAGGCGTGTCAGATCCCATAAAGTATATATATTCTTGATCAGGACGCCGAACTGAGTCGATATAGCCATGTCCGTCTCTTCGTCTGTCCGTAAACCACAAAGCAAGCGGCTATATAGCAATTTTTCAAGTTCTGTTATATTTTAAGCACTATTGATGTTAGAGACTTTAAATTTTTTTTTAAGCTCGGGTTGACAACCCATGATCAAAAAGATATGGCGGATATACCTACGCCAATAGGGGACGTGGCAAACCGCAAAAGTTTTTAGAGCTAGAAGCATAAAAATAGTTAAGTTACTGGTGACCTCCTCAATAATTTTTGCCTCAAAAATAATTCTTACGCCTCTTTAGGCGCGAGGCATACCAATAAATACTCTGCATTTTTGAAGTGCAAGCATCCAAATATTACAGTTACGTATATCTTGACGCTTTTGACTGGCGAAAAATTAGTCTACGCCCACTGGAGAAAAACGATATCTTCTTCAGTTTTGCAGCTATGATCATAAAACTTTATGACTTTGTTACTGATGAGCTCGTCGATTGACTTGCCAAAAATTATATATGTTGCAGCATTAAGAATTATGTTCCATTATTTAGCGCAGTGAGTTTCGGTCGCTCTGAGAACTCAAACACAACTGACTCTCGAGCCCGAACCACACTCAGCAACAGCGTCAAACGCTGTCGCCTCGCTAAAACGGGACTTCCTAGAACCGACAACTTAATCAACCAATCACAGCCCTTACAAAGGCTTATGCTGATGCTGAAGATAATTATTGCGAAATATCAAAAGACGCACGAATACGCATAACTAGAAGCCGACGCAATATGATGAAATTATCATTGTGAAATACCGGAAACTACAACCACACACATACAAACTTAGTACGCGCCGACACGGCCATTCTGACAATAACACGACCTCGTGTACTTTTACAAAACTGGCTTACTGCATAATTCATTTTACCTATCATTTGTTTTTTTAAAGTAATTTAAGATTTCCTTTTTGATTACAACTATTTTTGTTTCAGGGTTTCATACAAAATTTTATCTTCAACTTTTAGTTTCATTCCTAAACTTTTATAAAATTAATCTTTAGCTTAATTAAACTTTCTTCACTATCCTTTTCATTAACATAAACTCAACTGGTTTTACATTACATCATCATATGCACCACACGCCATGAGCAAACACTTGTGCTTGCATTTCGACCAATTCTTTCAACTTTTCTTATCAGCCCCTTCATTCATCCATACTGTCTCTTTCAACAGTTTCACTCTTCAATACTGTCTCTGCTATAAAATTAATCTTTAAAATAATAAAACTTTCTTCACTATCCTTTTCATTATCATAAACTCAACTGGTTTTACATTACATCATCTTTATGTTTTGCACTTGTGCTTGCATTATGACCAATTCTTTCAACTTTTCTTATCAGCCCCTTCAGGCATCCATACTGTCTTTTTCAACCGTTTCACTCTCAATCATTCCAATACTGTCTCTTTCAACAGTTTCATTCTCAATCGTTTCAATACTTTCTCTTTCAACAGTTTCATTCTCAATCGTTTCAATACTGTCCTTTTCAACAGTTTCATTCTCAAACGTTTCAATACTGTCCCTTTCAACAGTTTTATTCTTAACATTATTCAAATCCTCATTACTACTTTCTAACTCAACTAGTACATATCCTTCTGGCAATTTCCTTATATTGTCATGAGCATATTTGTATTTTCTATTATATGTCAATGACCTTAGGATATATCTATCTCCGTCCAATAATTCAGCTATTTGTAACGGTCCCCTAAACTTTGAACTTAACTTCGTTTGATGCCTTGCTTCATTCTTTAACAACACAAAATCTCCTACTTCGTATCCAACAACCTTAGCCTTGGTTTTATCAAACCGTTTCTTGCTATATACTGCTGCCGCTGATATATTTTGCACTGCCCGAGCTCTTGATTCTGCCAAATCAACTTCTTGTGTCGTTTCACATGGTGGAAGCAATCCTAACGGACGAGCAACCTTGCCAATAAACAATTCTAAAGGGCTTGCCTTTGTCACTCGACTTACTGTACAATTTAAGGCCAACTGTACCTCACCCAATGCGTCTTGCCAAGATCGGCTGCTAATCTCAACTGCCGTCAGTAAGTTTTTCAAAGTGCCCATAATGCGTTCCACCTGTCCGTTAGCTCTACTTGCGCCTGTCGCAATCAAATGCAAACTTATTTTCTGTTGAGAACAAAACTGACTAAATTTAGAGCTAGCAAAACACCTACCCTGGTCTGCTATTATGCGGTTTGGTACTCCAAACAAAGATACAGTCGATGTCACAGCACCTATGCAATTGTCAGCATCAATCTTAAGTGTGTGTGTTAAATAAACAAACTTGGTAAAAGCGTCCACTTGGACAATAACATATTCCTTCTGATCAGACTTGCCACTCAACTTTCCTGTTACGTCTATGTGTATCATGTGCCAAGGTGTGCTGACTTTTGGTATTGGATGAAGTCTAGCTTGAATTTGACCCGAGGATGACTTTGACAGTTTTCAACAAACTTTCGTATATACTTAGACATGCTATCGAACCAATAATAATCATAGGCCTTATCTAAAGTCTTCTCCCAACCTAAGCGCATGATTGTCTCGTGAATCTGATTTATTACAGACCACCTGAATGCCCTTGGAACAATTGGCAAAGATCGAGTTCTACCATTTCTCTGAATTTTTCGATAAAGTAATCCTGCTCTCAACTCATAAGTGTTTGCAATGTCCTCGGCAAGAGAATTGTCCTTCAATTTGTTCACAATATTGATAATATCGAAATCCTTCCGCTGTTCAGCCATAAGCCAATCACTAGATATCTCTGCCAAATTAACTCGTTTTTCAGGAACTTTAGAAATATCAATCACATCAGCGGATGAGATATTTCTGGAAAAGAAATCAGCATGAGCCATTCGTTTACCATTTCTATACTGCAAATCAAATGAGAACGACTGTAAATAAGCCCACCATCTTTGTGCTCTGGAAGATAGGTCACGTTTAGTTCTTGATGCTTTAAGTGAGTTGCAATCGGTAAAAACCACAAAATCTCTACCCATCAAATAATGACGAAAATGTTTTATGGCCATGACAACCGCAAGGGTCTCTAACTCATAAGAATGGTATCGTGATTCTGCAGATGAAGTAGCCTTACTGAAAAATTCAACGACATGCGGCTTGTTATCGATTTTGTGTAGCAAGATGGCTCCATATCCACGAGCACTTGCATCAGTATGCAATTCGATTGGATATTTAGGGTAAAAAATAACTAAAACTGGCTTCTGTGTAAGTACAGAAATAATTTTTTTTCTTATTTGTTCATGTTCTGGCTTCCAAACAAACTCGTTTTTTTCCCATGTCAAAAGATACAAAGGCTTCATGAAACATAACATTGCATAAATTGCCGAAAGTAAGACGCTAATCCAATAAATTGTCTTAAAGCAGGGACTGACTGAGGAGGCGGTAGAGCAGTTAACGCTGAAACTTTAAGTGAACTTGGACGAATTTGGCCTGCACTCACTTCGTATCCTAAATATTGAACTGTCGACTTGAGAAACGAACACTTTTTAATATTGAACATAAATCCAGCTTTCGTGAGAATATCAAGGGTAATCTGTAATCTTTCTAAAGCTTCAGCTTTTGTTGTAGCCACCACCAATACGTCATCCATATAGACAACTACAAATGTATTTGCAAGTTCCCCAAGCGTATGCATCACTGTACGCTGAAAAACTGAAGGTGTATTTTTAAGACCAAACGGCATTGACAAAAATTCGTATTGGCCGTCTGGAGTGACAAAAGCCGTACGCGCTATTGACTCTTCATGCAAAGGGATTTGATAGTATCCGCTTGCCATATCTAGACATGTGAAATATTTCGCTCCTTGAAGTCTGGCTATCTGATCTGCTATTATAGGCAACGGATATTTATCTGAGACTGCATTCGTATTTAATTCACGGTAATCGACACACAAGCGATGAGACCCGTCCTTTTTATACCCTGAACCCATTGAAAATGGGAAAACAGGGTATAATGGTTTTGTTAAAATGTATGTAACAGGCAGAAGGAGGCGTGGCAGACCCCATAAAGTATATATATTCTTGATCAGCTCGATGAACTGAGTTGAAATAGGCCTGTCCGTCTGTCCGTATGTTTGAACGCGTCGATCTCAGAATCTATAAGAGCTAGAGACTGAAATTTTTTTTGTAGATTTCTGTATAGCACGCACAGATCCAGGTTGTTTTCAAAAAATCGATAAATTCGATCGTTTAAAAGTTATCGATTTAAAACGTTATCGAATCGCAGTTATAAAATTATATCTCCCACATCTTTAGAGCTGGAGTCTCCAAATTTTGTATTCAGTATAATGTAGAGTTTATACAATTTTGATTTTTGTCACATTTTTGATACCACCCCCCTTTCCTTCCCTTTCCCCCCAAACTTGTAAAAGCCGTATTTCAAGAGACACTAGAGACTTGTGCTTTGGCAAATATACACATATTAATGACAGAATCACCCTCTGAAAGTTTGATTAGGAAAGTCCATCTACAAAAGAAGTTATTAAACATTTCATTTCCTATAGTGAAGTCTTTGAGCGCAGCCCACGCTCAGTTGCTGCGCTAACTACGCAGTCAGCAGGGCGCGTGCTTATATATATGTATATGTTAAATAACTATAGAATGTTTGGAATATCGGCTCTTCGCAGGGTTCAGGGGATCTCCTAGTCGGGTACCGCCGACTAGAGCTTTCTTACTTGTTGTTTACTAACATCATAGGACTTGCATAAGGTGAGCAACTTGGCCTTATGTCATTGCATTCAACTAGTTCTTCAATCTTCTCGCGTACCAACTCTCTTTCATTTGGACTTCTTTGAACAATTTTTCTGAGGTCTACTAACTTAATTTTCATCTCACCTGTACTGACTCTAGAAGAAGGAATTCCCTTTATAAAAGATTTTGAATAATTTTCTAATAAATCGTTTTATTTATCCCTATCTTCGCCGACAAGATCAGTATCCAATTTAGAAAATATATCATCATTTGAACAACAGTTTACAGATTTTGGTCTAACAATTTCAAATTTTTTCCGGTGACACAATGACATGGAAACCCTGCGACAGTATTTCTCGACCAATCACAATGTCGCTATCCAAATACTGATCGCCTAAAACGTGAAACAGCATCTCAATACAATAACTGTTAATTTTTACGTTACCAAGTATTTGCAATGTACTACAAATGCTGTCATTCCCAATACCCTTCAACATTACTACGTTGTTAATTCTTTTACCGACTAACTTAGAACTTATCTTATGTTTAATCAACGAACATTCCGCTCCAGAGTCAAACATTGTCGTAAAAGTCTCGCCTTTATGAACCATCTCTCCTTTGGGCTCAACAACTTTGCAAAGCTGCACTCGTTTCACCTGATGCGGATCCTTTTCACTTTTGAGCTTACTCCAATGGGTTGAAATGTGTCCAACCTCGCTACACTTGAAGCAGGTTACATTTAATTGCTGATGGTGACCAAACACGCTCCTGCCGCAACGCTCTGCAACACGGGGAAGAAAATTTTGCTGCTGTCTAACTCTGCATTCAACCATCCTGTGACCCAACTTTCCACAATAATGACATTTTATTGCTGACAACTTCTGCCGTTTTATGTCAGAAGTAGTGGTTTCGTCGAGTACAAATTTCTTTCGTTTGTTGAAGGTGAAGGCTTTAAGCTCAGTCTGCAGTTCAATCCTAGTGCGCACGTTCGACGTAAAAGTTAGACGTTGCAATCTGGAATCCATATGAGCCAAGTGAGCAAGCGTCACAGAAACAGCAATCTCTTCCACATCCATCTCACGCCATTTAGTGACGAGTGTTGTCACCATGCGACTAGCATAATTAGAGAGACATTCTCCTTCGGCCGGGAAAGTTGATAACATAGTCAAATACATAGCTGCTGGTGTTTCTACACTGCTGAAGCGCTGTACAAAAAGTTCATTAAATTTGGTCCAATTTATGTCAGGATAACATATTTGTGAAAGCCACTGCGCCGCACTGCCTTCCAACGCTGCACTCAAAGCCATCATCAACTCACTACCTTTTATGTTATTTTCCTCCAGAATCATATTTACTGTAGCACACCACGCGAATGCGTCGGTGCCAACACGATCTGCGTTAAATTTCGGCAACACAACTGTCTTACTAGTTGTTGTTTTTGACGTCGTTGATTGTAGTGCTTTCACAAGTTCCATTACCGCTCGCCATGGATCATTTGGCATATTAGGTAGCGAGCCAGATCCCACTTCTGATGTTGTAGCATTAAGAATTATATTCCATTATTTAGCGCAGTGAGTTTCGGTCGCTCTGAGAACTCAAACACAACTGACTCTCGAGCCCGAACCACACTCAGCAACAGCGTCAAACGCAGTCGCCTCGCTAAAACGGGACTTCCTAGAACCGACAACTTAACCAACCAATCACAGCCCTTACAAAGGCTTATGCTGATGCTGAAGATAATTATTGCGAAATATCGAAAGACGCACGAATACGCATAACTAGAAGCCGACGCAATATGATGAAATTATCATTGTGAAATACCGAAAACTACAACCACACACAAACAAACTTAGTACGCGCCGACATATATATATATCGATTTGGGGCGTGGAAATATAGAAAATCTATATCTTGTAGTACTTTAGAGCTAGCATCTGGGTCGTGAATGAGTTACAGCAATGGGAAATTTGTAATAAGTGGTGACTTCGCTTACGTTGCGGTTGTCTGTAACTAATCAGAATATTGTGAAGCGTCGTTGTTATTCGAAGCGATTATATCGATTATATCGTTTATCTGTTTGAGTTTTGAGTTTACTAAATATTTGTATTTTTTGTTTAAGTGCTCTAACGTGAATTTGTTAGTTTCGTGAAAGTCTCTATTGCGCAATAATATGATCCTTCTCTTGGGGCTAGTATGTCTTCACAGTTTCTTAACTATCATCATTATATTTTTAACACAATGATTGCCTTTTATATACTGCGTTGCACATAAGATAATAAAGCAGTACAATAATTTTGAAAATAGCATAATTGTTTTTTAAATGGCTTAATAGTTTTTCTAAATTCCATTCAGAATTTGACACCTCCATAAGTCAATTTAGTGGGCGTGGTCATATAAATTTTTTGTCAATCTTTATAGGATCGTACAATTTTTTGGCGTTCTAGATCTAAAGCTGTAAATTTCCTCCATGTGCCACGTCGCAATGGGCGTTGATGTATCCGCCATATTATTATACCCTGAACCCATTGAAAATGGGAAAACAGGGTATAATGGTTTTGTTAAAATGTATGTAACAGGCATAAGGAGGCGTGGCAGACCCCATAAAGTATATATATTCTTGATCAGGATGACGAGCTGAGTTGATTTAGCCCTGTCCGTCTGTCTGTCCGTATGTATGACGATCTACGCGCCGATCTCAGAATCTATAAGAGCTAGAGATATTTTTTATGGAGGTTCCTGTATAGCACGCGCACATCAAGTTTGTTTAAAAAAAAATCGATAGCTTTTATCGTTTTAATGTTATCGATTAAAAATTAAATCGAAAACCAGTTATAAAATTAGGTCTCGCACATCTTAAAAGTTACAGACTCCTAATTTTGTATTTGGTTGCATGTGTATTGTATAGAATTTTGATTTTTGCTTCTGCATATACACACATATAAATGATATAATAACGCTCTGAAAGTTTGATTAAGAAAGTCTATCTACTAAGAAACTTATTCAACAATGAAGTTCCCATAGTATAGCTCTTCTGCAGCCCAAGCGGAGTCGCTGCATAAACTGCGCAGTCAGCAGATCGCGTGCTTATGCGTGCATGCGTATGTGTCTGTATGTATTGCTCGTAATGTATTCATATTAAGAGAAGTGTAGAACGTTTGGAATAGCGGCTCTTCGCAGGGTTCAGGGGATCTCCAAGTCGGGTACTCCCGACTAGAGCTTTCTTACTTGTTTTTGATCTTGGGTTGTCAACACGAGTATACATTCAAAGTTTCAACTCTCTAGCACTTTCACTAGTGGTGCTTATGAGATGTCGGAAAATGCATTTTCCGATTTTCCACACCCCTAGTAGCCGTGTCGGAACAGATTAACGGACATTGCACAAGACCAATATACTTTATACAATATACATTTCATGAATGACTATGAAAACACTCTGTTACACAGAAAATTCAAGAACATCTCTTAGAATAAGCAAGAATGCATGCATTTTAATGTATATGTGCACATTTATAGGGAAAATGTGCACGCCTGACGTACCTAGCCACAAATTTTCCTTGGGTTCAGGGTAAACTAAAACTCGATCAATTTGAGTTTATAAATTAGGAAACAGAAACCGCAAAAAATCCAGTTGAAAACTTAAGTCTGTTAATAAATCTAACTTCTGACGGCTATCTGATCTTAACGGATCCAAATTCCAATAAAACATTTTTATTGCAAGAAATTCGAAACAACACATCAGCTATAGAAACAGAACAATTGTATAAGCAACCAAATATTTTAGATCCTAACTCATTGGTAGAAAATTCTGGATCCTCGTAGTCATAAACTATTGGTTTGTCTTTATAACATTTAAGAACCAAATTTGAAATATTAAAGATGAAAATTAAAACTGAACGAATCAAAATCAAACACCTACTTGTTCATGAAATATACATAGCTGACGGATTAAATTTCCCAACGTGATTATGTTATTCATATGTGTTTACCAAAGCAAAAGTCTCTAGTATTTGAAACACGGGTTTTTTTTTTTGCAAATTTGGAGGGAAGGAGGGTGGTATCCAAAATCTAAAAATTACAAAATCTTTCTATTCATCACTACATAGTAAATTTGAAATCTCTAGCTTTTACGGTATACAAACAAGTGAGAAAGCTCTAGTCGGCGGTACCCGACTAGGAGATCAGAGCGTGAATATGTCATTCATATGTATGTAATTGCCAAAGCACAAGTCTCTAGTATTTGAAATAAGGCTTTTACAAAATGACAAAAATCAAATTGTATAAACTCCATATCATACTAAATACAAAATTTGGAGACTCTAGCTTTAAAGATGTGGGACATATAAATTTATAACTGAATTTCGAGAACGTTTAAAATCGATAACTTTAAAACGATCGAATTTATCGATTTTTTGAAACAAACTCGATCTGCGCGTGCTATACACGGACCTACATAAAAAATTTCAAGTCTCTAGCTCTTATAGATTCTGAGATCGACGCGTTCACACATACGGACGGACGGACGGACGGACAGACGGACAGACGGACATGGCTATATCGACTCAGTTTGTCGAGCTGATCAAGAATATATATACTTTATAGGGTCTGCCACGCCTCCTAATGCCTGTTACATACATTTTAACAAAACCATTATACCCTGTTTTCCCATTTTGAATGGGTTCAGGGTATAAAAACAAATGCTAAAGTCGTATTGCGTATGGTACACACGAGTATAAATTGAAAATTTCAGATCTTTAGCTTATGTGGTTTATATTCTTTATGGGGTCTGCCACGCCTCCTTCTGCCTGTTACATACATTTTCACAAAAACAATATACCCTGATTTAAAATTTTTCTAATTTAGATGCTTACACTCCAAAAATGCCAAAATTGCAGGGTATTTTTTGGTACGGGACGCCCTTAATGCGGCGCAAAAATTATTTTTGGTTCATCGATAGAATAGCTCACCAGTAACTAATCCAATTTTGAAGTTTCTAGCTCTAAAACTGTAAAATATATACATTTTTGCGATTTTCCACGCCCCCCTATGGTCGTGGAAATATAATTCGTCAACTTTTATAAGATCGTAACAGTAACTCATGTGCCAAATTTGGGCATTCTGGCTCTAGAACTGTAGAAGATACAGTTTTACCCGATTTGCCACGCCCCAATGGGCAAAGATATTTCGCCATATTTCTTTGATCTTTAGTTGACAACGTGAGTATCCATTCCAAACTGCAACTCTTGCACTCTTAGAAGTAGTGTTTCTGAGATTTTGGAAAATGCATTTTCCGATTTGCCACGCCACTAAATCTTGACACTTTATAATTCGAGGGTATGCACGATTATATACTCCAAATTTCATTGTCTCTAGCTTCAAAAGTGTGGAAATGGTTTGCGTTCATACGGACAGCCGAACAGCATGACGGACATTGCACAAAACTAATATACTAATTTCACTTCGTGAATGAGTATAAGAAGATATGGCGGATACATCTAGATAGTTACCTCCTCCTGGTTACCTCCGCTAACGATAACTCAAAAATTATTTGTACACCTTTTTGAGGGCGTGGCATACCAAAAAAGGCCTTGTAATGTTCCCATTTTCCATTACCGTAGACGCCTTCTAAAGCCTGAAGCTGTGCGGCCTTGAATGAGTATTCTGAGTCGGTAGCGCCCAACTGCAACGTTCTTACTTGTTATTTTTAACTTTAATTGATAAAAAATAAACATTTATTAAAAGTTCTTAGAAAACATGGGTAAAACTGCTGATTTGACCTATGATAGCAGATCTTTAATGGTAGCAAAGTTAAGCTTTAAAACTGTTATCCCTTGTTACCTATTGTGGTTTCTGTTGTTTGGATACCACGCCTCTTTCGCCCCAAATTTGCAAAAAAACGTGTTTCATATACTAGAGACTTGTGCTTTGGCAAAGACATACATATGAATGACATTATTATACTCATTCACAAAGTGAGTGCAATGTCAGTCACGCTGTTTGTCCGTCTGTCCGTCCGTCCGCCTGTCCGTCTGTCCGTATGAACGCAAACCATTTGCAAAGTTTTGAAGCTAGAGAGTTGAAATTTGGAATATATACTCGTGTATACCCTCGAATTGTCAAGTGTCAAGATTTTCCCGATACACCCACTAGGGGCGTGGCAAATAGGAAAATGCATTTTCTGATATCTCAGAAACACTACTTCTAGAAGTGCTAGAGAGTTGCAATTTGGAATGTATACTCGTGTTGACAACTCAAGATGAAAAAGCTATGGCGGATATATCTACGCCCATTGGGGGCGTGGAAAATCGGGTAAAACTGTATCTTCTACAGTTTTAAAGCTAGAATTCCCAAATTTGGCACGTAGGTTACTGCTATGATCTTATGAAGAGCGACTAAAAAACTATATGTCCACGCCTACTAGGGGCGTGGCAAATCGGATCTGACTCTATAGGGATTTTTCAAATTCTGTAATATTATGAGCACTATTGATGCTACAGATTTGAAATGGTATACATACTCGGGTTGACAACCCAAGATGAAAAAGTTATGGCGGATATATCTACGCCTATGGGGGGTGTGGCAAACCGCAAAAGCTTATAGCTCCTACAGTTTTAGAGCTAGAAGATGGTTAAATTACTGGTGAGCTCCTCTATCGATGACCTAAAAATAATTTTTACGCCCCTTTTGGGGCATGCCCGGCTAAAAAATACCATGTAATTTTCGCATTTTTTGAGTGTAAGCATCCACTTACGTTACCCTTCACTACTTCTAAGAACTGGCCAAAAATTATATGTCTACGCAAACTGGGGGCGTGGCAAATCGGGAAAAACTGTACGTTTTTCCGATTCTCAGTGAGAAAATCAAAATTTTATGTTGATATTACTGCTGATCTCGTCTATTGATTTCCAAAAAATGATATATGTAAAAACCAATTGTGGGCGTGGCAATGGGCGTGATCTGTGTGGGTGTGAATGAGTATTCCGCAGTCGGTAGCGCCCGACTGCAACGTTGTTACTTGTTTTTTTTTTACAAGTATGAATTGGCAGTGTTCGTATAGCGCAGGCGCTGTGATGTCGGTTTCTCTTCTATTTATTTAATTTCTTTTTATAAACATTCATTTTGATTTTGTAAGTGCCAGTTCGAAGATTTAATTTAATTTTGTATAAGTTTATATTAGATACACCTGTGGCGTACATTATAAAACGCAGATCGGACGGGGTTCTAGGGATCTCCTAGTCGGGCACCACCGACTTTTCTTACTTGTTATATATAACTACTTCCGTTTTATTAAAGTCATATCAAATCATTATCAAACTACTATTTGGTTATAATTTATAAAAATATAATTTAATTATATCTTGCACGAAGACTTAACCTATTAGATATCGCTTTTGAATTACTTACTTACTTTAACCCTATTTCCTAACAACTATTAGGTCGTTCACTAAGTAATTTCGTTTTATGACAATAGCTGATCTTATTGATTTTTTTCGCAGCCAACTTTGCACTTAACCGCTTTACCCTTATATTTTTGTAAAGATGATATAGTAAGGCTTGTTTGTAAAAAATGTTGTTAAATTTGTTGGAATAGTTTTGGATTGGTGCCCTATCGAAGATGGAAGATCAAAACAGCATTTTCGGCACTTTTTCCTGTTTTTCTACCGAAATGGTGAAAATGCAGTTCAATCAAGGCGAAAATGATGGGATGTGTACGGAGAAGATGTGTTGACCGAACGCCACTGCCAAAATTCGTTTGCAAAATTTCGTTCCGGCAAATTTCGATTTTAAGGATGCACCACATCCTGAAAGGCCTCTGGAACCCGATGTGGATAAAATAATGTCGTTGGTTGATGCAAATCGTCAATAACAACTCTAGAGATTGCTGAAAGACTAAATTTGTCGATGCGTTCGTTCACAAGCACATGAAACGTCTAGGATTAATTTCGAAGCTTGACATATGGGTTCGTCATGTTCTGACAGAACGAAATTTGCTTATCAAACGTCAAAGAAATGACCCATTTTTGAAGCGCATTATTACTGGCGAAGTCAAGTGGGTTGTTTGCAATAATGTAAATCGCAAGAGATCATGGTATAAAAAGGATGAATCAGCTCAAACCACTTTGAAGGCCGATATTCACCAAAAAAAAAGGTTATGTTGTTTGTTTGGTGGTATTTCAAGGGGATCGTTTTTGTTTAGCTTATCCCGGATAACACCACGATTAATTCTGAAGTGTATTGTGATCAGCTGGACAAATTGAGTGATGCACTTAAACAGAAGAGGCCAGACTTGATCAATAGAAAAGGTGCTGTGTTCCACCAGTATACTGCGAGACCTCATACAAGTTTGATGACTTGCCAAAAGCTTTTGCAGCTTGAATGGGAAGTGCTACCACACTTACCATATTCTCCAGACTTGGCACCTTCGGATTATTACTTGTTCCGGTCTCTGCAACATTTTTTGTATGGGATAATCTTTACTTCAAATCAGGACGTTAAAAACCACATGGACCAGGTTTTTGCCAGCAAGGATCAAAAATTGTATGGGCGTGGAATCAATTTTTTTGCCCGAAAGATGGCAAAAGGCATTGGGTCAAAATGGAGAATACATAATTTCATAAAAATGTTTAAGATAATAAAAAAAAATTGTGTTTAAATTGCGAAATTACTTAGTGAACAACCCAATATAATATTTCAGAGGAAGACATCATAATTATTATGAGTATGCTGCCCAAAAAAGAAAATGTTATTTTTTTAAAAATCAGGCAGCTTAGCAAGAATATTTACAAAGAAATTTAAGAAAAAAGTAAATATATTTTTAAAACTTAACTAAGTTATGTTTTTTTCGTTTCTATTTGCAGCACCGAGAGATTTTGGAACGTTTAGAAGAAGCTGAAACTGCTAATAATCATTTACTTAAACGTCTTGACAAACTAAAAAATGCCAAGAGCACAATATTGAAGGATTTATGATTGATAATGACAAAACAGAATAATACTTTATAAAGAAAAAGCGGAAGCTTAACCGAAAAATGCTAAAAAATAAAATAGTCAACTACAAAATGTTAATCCTGTGTGAAATTATTTAAATTTTAAAGTATTTAATGTCCATCACTTCATGCAGATCTTCCTTGGCATATAAAATTCGATATATGCATATTGAAATTTATATCCTTAATGAAATAATTTACCTTTATTTGTCCATACATAAAACAGGGTAATGGTTTTGTTAAAATTTATATAACAGGCGTGGCAGACCCCATAAAGTATATATATTCTTGATCAGCTTGATGATCTGATGTGATATGTCCATGTCCGTCTGTACGTCCGTCCGTATGAACGCAGCGATCTCACAAACCACAAAAGCTAGAGACCTGAAATTCTCAATATATACGATTTTTTCTTATTTTTCGATAACTCATTCTATTTCCTTATCGATAAAAATCGATAAATTGACTTCGTTTTTGGTATACCGTAAGAGCTAAAGACTTTAAATTTACTGTGTAGACCCGTACAATGAATATAAAGATTTTGTAATTTTTAGATTTTAGATACCACGCCCCCTTCGCCCAAAATTTGCAAAAAAAAAGTGTCTCAATTCGAGGGTATACACGAGTATATATTCCAAATTTCAACTCTCTAGCTTCAAAACTGTGCAAATGGTTTGCGTTCATACGGACAGACGGACGGGCAGTGTGACAGACATTGCACAAAACCAATATACTCTTTTCACTTGTTGAATGAGTATAATTACCAAACTACTAAATCCCGACACACTCGACAATTTCTACAGGCAGCTTAAGTTTCGCATACAGTCAAACAAATGCTCATGCATGTGAGCAACTGGAGCGGTAAGTGCACGGTCGTCGCAAAAAAATAGTCGTTATGCGCCTCAACGCTGTCATACCCTTTCAACAAATAATCATGAAAATGTCAACATTTTGCATGAGCATGGCAAACGCTTTCAACAATTTGGTATACTCTACTCTCGCAAGAGAAGACAGTGGACCTCAGCGAGCAAATTACAATTTTTATGGGTTGCTGCTGGTGCGTACATTCATATATATTTGCGAGAGATGAGAGCTTAGAATAAATATATTTGAGAGAGAGAAGATCAGGGAATAAGCATACATAGTTGCGTAGAAAGGCTTTGCATATAGATTGACCATTTCGGCTGAGCGCTCGCAACGCATATAAGTTAACGTAAACAAAATCAAAAGCAGTTCAGTGCCCCGTTGCCATGCGCTGCGCCAAAAATGCTGACCTACGGTCTGCATTGCATCCGCTCCAAGCAGCAAAACCATTCTTAGGAATTGTGGTTGTGAGAGCAACACGCGTAACCGCTGGAGCGTTTGCTGTCGTTGATATTTAAGCTACCTAATTTTTTAATAAGAGTTCAATTTCATTTTACTAAATAAATAAGTCGCTTCGCTGCGACAAAGAAATTTATTTAAAACGTTTTTTAACTGGCGCCCGAGCAGGGACCAGCGCGTACAATAGAAGACCCAGTTTCTAAGTGCGTAATCGGTACAGCAATATAGACCAAAGTGTTCATACGCTGATACCGTCGCTGGGTCAACTAATTCCTTTAGGGAAACTCCCATAAATTTATTTGTGGCTGTGGAAATTAGAAACAAATCTAAGCACAACAATAAAACAATTACTACGTGCCAAAATAAAAAACACGACAATAACAATTATTAAGTTCCAAACAGCAAGTGTCACGGCTACAAGACCCGCTCCTAGCCAACCACTGGACAGAAGTGAAGACCTCGAAACCTGAGTAGGATATCGACGACCCAAAAAGGAGACTTTCGAACCTCCGCAGAGGATGACCATAGCTGCTATTATATTGTAAATTAATATAAGAAATTTGTAAAAAAAAAAAAAAAATTTTTTTAAATATCAAATAAGTAATCAAGCAATAGGAATAGCTAAGAAAAAAAGAAAAAGAAAAGAATATTATAATTACATTTGGTATTACATGGTAAACCCAATTAATCTAATAAGACCATCATTGTTGTCCGATGATGCGTACTCACGATCAGCACCTCCTATTAACTCCTAAATGAATATAGATCAACTAACACAAATAATTTCTAAAATTGTCATTGAGACTCTAGCACTAAATAATACACCCGAATCAATCAGACCAATCACATGCCCTTTCGACGTCCCTGACGTATCAATCAGACGTTAGAGGTCTCCAAGGTGATCTCCCTAGACTTCTAGGAATTAAAGAACCCACCGACTTGCCACAAGCCCTTCATTTATGCCTCAAATTAGAGAATCAAAATTATGTCGCCTCCCTAGCCACCCAGGTCGTCTGCAATCATTCCAATCTCCTCCAATAACACAAAATAATATTCCACGTCAACCAATACAATTCTATAGGCCAAACCCCAGTTTTCCACGAAATAGAATGACACCTAATGGACAACAATTCCACCAACAGCCAAGCTACAACTTCCCTGTAGCACCTTCTCGTCCGTTCGGACAACAATTCTTTCAACAGCCAAACTACAATTTTCCTGTAGCACCCCCTCGTCCGTCTGGACCAAACCTAACTCTCGTCCCGAACCCATGGACGTAGATAAGTCCATCCAAACAAGGCAGGTTAATTATGTTAATCGCCCCAATTTCGACGTAGGAAAACGTCCTCCATATAACACAGCACAAGAACTAAGAAGACCTCGAAATTTTTATATAGAAACAGCCGAAGAAAACGAAAATCATACTTAACGAATACTATGCGGGCGTAGAAAATCTAGCAGACAACTCACCACACGAGTACGAATACTCGGGTGACGATAATCAAGTTGGACATTCAGACATACATTTTTTAAGAATAAAGTCCTCCTCACTTCCATACTTCGAATGCAAGCTTGAAGGAAAGATCCTAAAAATTTTAATCGACACTGGCTCAAACAACAATTATATCAAACCAAATTTAGTAAGAAACCCGAAAGAAAATATAGAACCATTCGATGCAATCTCTGAAGGAGGTAACATAAAAACAAGTAAGAACGTTGCAGTCGGGAGCTACCGACTGCGGGATACTCATTCACACCCCCACAGATCACGCCCATTGCCACGCCCACAATTGGTTTGTACATATATAATTTTTTGGAAATCAATAGAGGAGATCAGCAGTAATATCTGTATATAATTCTGATTTTCTCACTGAGAATCGGAAAAACGTATAGTTTTTCCCGATTTGCCACGCCCCCAGTAGGCGTAGACATATAATTTTTGGCCAGTTCTTAGAAGTAGTGAAGGGTAACGTAAGTGGATGCTTACACTCAAAAAATGCGAAAATTACAGGGTATTTTTTAGCCGGGCATACCCCATAAGGGGCGTAAAAATTATTTTTTGGTTATCGATAGAGAAGCTCACCAGTAACTCAACCATCTGATTTTGAAGCTTCTAGCTCTAAAACTGTAGGAGCTATAAGCTTTTGCGGTTTGCCACGCCCCCTTTAGGCGTAGATATATCCGCCATATCTTTTCCAACTTGGGTTGTCAATCCGAGTATATATACCAAGTTTCAAGTCTCTAGCATCAATAGTGCTCAAAATATTACAGAATTTGAAAAATCACTATATAGTCAGATCCGATTTGCCACGCCCCTAGTAGGCGTGGATATATAGATTTTTGGTCGATCTTCATAGGATCGTATCAGTAACCTACGTGCCAAATTTGGGCATTCTAGCTTTAAAACTGTAGAAGATACAGTTTTACCCGATTTTCCACGCCCCCAATAGGCGTAGATATATCTGCCATAGCTTTTTCATCTTGAGTTGTCAGCACGAGTATATATTCCAAATTGCAACTCTCTAGCACTTCCAGAAGTAGTGTTTCTGAGATATCGGAAAATTCATTTTCCGATTTGCCCCGCCCCTAGTGGGCGTATCGGGAAAATCTTGACACTTTATAATTCGAGGGTATACACGAGTATATATTCCAAATTTCAACTCTCTAGCTTCAAAACTGTGCAAATGGTTTGCGTTCATACGGACAGACGGACAGACGGACAGACGGACAGCGTGACGGACATTGCACAAAACCAATATACTCATTTCACTTTGTGAATGAGTATAATAATCCAGCACACAGAAGCGAATCTGTTTGACATCAAAGACATAAAAATTCAATTTTTTCTACTGCCTATTCTAAAATCATTTGACGCCATTCTAGGAAACGACAGTCTCAAGCAGTTAAACGCAGTAATCTTCTCTAACGACAACATTATGACACTAAAGAATAAATACAACATTCCAATCAAAGAACAAGTAAGAGTGCTCTAGTCGAGACGGCTCGACTACGAGATACCCTGAACCCTGCGCAGATTCAATCTTCCCAACATTATATTCTTATTTTACATATACAAATATTGCGGGCAACGCACACACATGCATACGTACGCACGCATAAGCACGCGCTCTGCTGACTGCGCAGTCAGCGCGGCGACTGCGCTCAGGCTGCAATATGGCTATTGTATGGGAAATTAAATGTTTAATAACTTTTTTGTGGATGGACTTTCTTAATCAAACTTTTACAGCATAATTATATCATTCATATGTGTGTATTTGCCAAAGCAAAAAGTCTCTAGTATTTGAAATACGAATTTTGCAAATTTGGGGCGAAGGGGGCGTGGCATCTAAAATCCAAAAATTACAAAATCTCCGCATTCATCACACGGATCTACACAGTGAATTTGGAGTCTCTAGCTCTTACGGTATGCTTAACCGAAGAAAACTTATCGATTTTTATCGATAATATGGAAACGGGATGAGTTATCGAAAATCTAAAAAAAACTCGTACTGCGTAGGCTATAGACGAGTATTCTCTGAAAATTTTAGATATCTAGCTTTTGTGGTTTACGAGATCGCTGCGTTCACACGGACGGACGGACGGACGGACGGACAGACGGACAGGGCTATTTCAACTCAGCTCATCGAGCTGATCAAGAATATATATACTTTATGGGGTCTGCCATGTCTCCTTCTGCCTGTTACATACATTTTAACAAAAACATTATACCCTGATTTCCCATTTTCAATGGGTTCAGGGTATAAAAACGAATACAAGCAGTCAATATTTTAAATATTAGAACCGAACATATGTCTAAAGAACAAGACTACCAACTAGTTTTTTCTAATGATTTAAATTTACTGTACGAAGACTTTATTGGAGTCAAAAACGTGCCTTTTCATGAATTTTTAGTTGTAGATCTTAAACTAATCAACATATTGATATAATTTTTTTTGTAATGTATAGTTAAAGAATGAAATAAAAAAAACTGTATTTAAATTTTGGTTAATTTCTTGCTACATATATGTTTTATTCGATCCCAAAAAAAAAAGTTGCTGCTGTACGAAGACATTATTGGTATACTGTATGTCTAAAGAACAAGATTACCAACTAGTTTACCAAACAGGTAAAAACAAGTAAGAACGTTGCAGTCGGGCGCTACCGACTGCGGAATACTCATTCACACCCACACAGAAAACGCCCATTGCCACGCCCACAATTGGTTTTTACATATATCATTTTTTGGAAATCAATAGACGAGATCAGCAGTAATATCAACATAAAATTTTGATTTTCTCACTGAGAATCGGAAAAGCGTACAGTTTTTCCCGATTTTCCACGCCCCCAGTGGGCGTAGACATATAATTTTTGGCCCGTTCTTAGAAGTAGTGAAGAGTAACGTAAGTGTGATGCTTACACTCAAAAAATGCGAAAATTACAGGGTATTTTTAGCCGGACATGCCCCAAAAGGGGCTTAAAAATTATTTTTTGGGCAATTTTGAAGCTTCTAGCTCTAAAACTGTAGGAGCTATAAACTTTTGCGGTTTGTCTCGCCCCCTATGGGCGTAGATATATTCGCCATATCTTTTTCAACTTGGATTATCAACCTGAGTATATATACCAAGTTTCAAGTCCCTAGCATTCATAGTGCTCAAAATATTACAGAATTTGAAAAATCACTATATAGTCAGATCCGATTTGCCACGCCCCTAGTAGGCGTGGATATATAGATTTTTGGTCGATCTTCATAGGATCGTAGCAGTAACCTACGTGCCGAATTTGGACATTCTAGCTTTAAAACTGTAGAAGATACAGTTTTACCCGATTTGCCACGCCCCCAATGGGCGTAGATATATCTGCCATAACTTTTTCATCTTGAATTGTCAACACGAGTCTACATTTCAAATTGCAACTCTCTAGCACTTCTAGAAGTAGTGTTTCTGAGATATCGGAAAATGCATTTTTGCTACTTGCCACGCCCTTAGTGGGTGCTTCGGGAAAATCTTGGCACTTGATAATTCGAGGGTATACACGAGTATATATTCCAAATTTCAACTCTCTAGCTTCAAAACTGTGCAAATGGTTTGCGTTCATACGGACAGACGGACAGACGGACGGACAGCGTGACGGACATTACACAAAACCAATATACTCATTTCACTTTGTGAATGAGTATAATAAAGAGAAGTACGAATTCAGCATTCCGTTCCCCACCTTCCATAGACACTACATTGCAAAAGAGCAATTCTCAGAAACTGACCTTATTACCTTACAAAAAAAACGACGACAACGACAGAACTATAAAGACAGAATCAGGAAAAGCAACATTAAAAATGATTTTTCTCAGAGTGGAAATGACTAACTATACGAATAGTCACATACTCACCCTTCATAACGCATTAAGTAAAATTACTAATTCTTCGACTAGAATAATTCATCTGATAGACGTAATACAACTTCAAAAAGCATTGGACAAACTTGCAAATCATATAGACACCGAATTAAAATCATCTGATTTATATCATACTTTACATTTCGAAATAGAACAGTCAAAATCAGTCTTTCACTCTTTATTGTATCCAAATAAAACTAGACACACAAGATCCATAAATGCTTTAGGCATAAATGCTATAGAAAAAATCTAAATAACCTCATTCAGAATACTAACCAACAAACCATCAATACACAATTTCAACAACGAATAAATAATATAACTCAAATCAGCAACATATTAACCAACGCCATCCAGAAATATTCATACCCTACTAACAATCTCGATGCTAACATACTAATACGAACCCGTCTGGTTAAAGAGGAAATAAAAAATATAAAATACGCCATACAATGGGTAAAATTTAATTAATAAACAGCATCCTCATGAATGAAAAAGATCTAGACTTAATACAAAAACAAATAAATAAAGCCGAAATAGATCTGACAATAAAAGAGATGCTAGAATTGGCTGACGTATCCGTCTTACATAATAATACTATATACTATAATTCTATATATTGTCAAATTTCCTAATCTCGACAATGTAAAATACGAGAATATCATTATTTGACCAATAGTTAAAAATAATACAATTGTAAACTTACAGTTAAAAGAAATTTTCAAATATAAAGACACAATGTTAGGATTAAGAAATAACTGTTAAACTTATAACAACATAAAAATCTGTAATCAAAAAGATGTAATAGATTTAAGATATGATGATTGTATACCTAAGTTAATGTTAGGGAAAAATTCAATATGCGACTGCAGCAACGCAGACCACATCGAGAGCTTGGAAGAAATCCAAAAAGATATAATACTGCTTAGCAACTTCCAAGGGAGAATAAAGTGGGAAGACACAAACGAAATAGTCCGGGACACTTTATTTATAAAATACCATAACTGCTCTATCACGATTTATGACCGAGTATTATCCAACACAGAAGAAACACAAATCAACCCCAGAACCCCGATAATACAAATGTCGGTATCGGAGACCAAGCGCTTGCGAGTACTCAGTCTAAAAACATTAGACAATCTTAAGTTTGCTGCAGATTCATTCCGCTACCAACAGCATTGGTTTACTGGCATTGCTTGCCGGGTTTGCAATAATAATAGTGTTAGTCTCAAAAACCCGAGCTAACAAGAAAGAAGTGATCTTACAAATCGCTTCTGAAAGTCCAAACACCGTCAATTGCCCAATTGCCAGCACCCCCGAACATCTTCCAAATCTGCAACTCACCAATATCCCATTTTTCTGACAATTGAGGACAACTGTCAAACTGAGGGTGGAAGACTTAACGTAAACAACATCAACTTAGTCATGCAACTGGGGTGCGTCCGCAAAAAAGATGACTTGTTGAAAACGCTTATGGTATGGTTAGTGCTAATACTACGTTTTAAGTGCATTGCTTGGATTTTATTCATTTCTTTATTTCATTATATATTTAACTAAAAAGATATTGACAAAACGAGCGTCAACTTAAAGGTAAACTAACCAAATATGTTTTAATGCCTAGAAATAACAAAAAAATATTTTAATAATACCACCAACCCGATGGGAGTATTTTATTTGCTAGTCCGGCCAGCTATGCCCCAATTCCCTGCCATGTTTGGTCGGTCTGTGATTTTATTGAACTATGAAAGATAAGAAGTGTTAATGAAAACTTAAAAAATATTTATTAAAGAATCTTAAGTATAATTATTATATAATATAAAATAACTATAATAGAAAACATTAAAAGAAAATTGATAATATTAATAAAAGCAAACAGAGAAGTAGAGAGAGAAATGGTATATACAACGAACGAAACTGTCTGGTTGTTCAGGACGGAACAGAAAAAAGTTAAGTTAATAATATAATAACAAATAATTAAATTAATATTACCTATAATAAAATTATGTAGAAAAACAATCACCAGAATAGTTCTACGATTAATTAATGATGGAAGATCAATAAGAAGAAGCCTACTATGATAAGACGGTAAACGAAGATTGGGGTCCCAGTTTAGATCTCGTAAGGCAAAGAGTAGAAACTGTTTATGTACCGATTCAATACGATCCTGATACAATTTATGCTGTGGAGATCATATAATTGAACAATATTCTAAAATAGGTCGTACCAGCGAAACATAAAGAAGTTTGGTTAGGGATCCTTGAATAATAAAGCCAAGAATGATGATTGAGACATTAGAATTGAAACTCAGTTTTGAGGCAAAAAGTACACCGAGATCTTTGACTAAAAGAATACGTTGCAAGGAATAATTATTAATATATAGAATAGTACGACAGAAGGTTACTGTCATACATTTAGAACAATTTAAATGCAACCGATTAGCCACACACCAAAGTTGAAAGGAATTAAGATCATATTGTATTCGTAGATGATCAAGTGTATTAGAATACAAAAGATAAAGTTTTACGTCATCTGCGTAAATAAATATCTTTGAATTCGATATACGGTTTGGAAGGTCATTTATAAATGACTACCCTGAGGTACACCCGACGAAACGAAAACAAGTTTCGAAAAAACTGTTCTCAACACAACTCTTTAATAGGATGAAATCCTATCCTGAAGGCAGACTTGAAGGAAAGGGCACAGGTGGGCGTAAAAGCAAGGGCTACAGTCGGACAGATCGCTTAATTGTGCGGAAGATTGACCAAAATCGACAAATATCATTTCGGGCACTTGCCGACGACCTTAAGGAAGGAGGGGAATTAGATGGGTCACTTAAAACAGTACGCTAGGTCACCCTATGGCATAGGCACACTTGAAGAGTTACACGAAAGAAAACGCTCTGCCTTCGTTTTCCCCGCGATTTTTATACTCATTCACAAAGTGAAATGAGTATATTGGTTTTGTGCAATGCCCGTCACGCTGTCCGTCCGTCTGTCCGTCTGTCCATATGAACGCAAACCATTTGCACAGTTTTTAAGCTAGAGAGTTATACTCGTGTATACCCTCGAATTATCAAGTGCCAAGATTTTCCCGAAGCACCCACTAAGGGCGTGGCAAGTCGCAAAAATGCATTTTCCGATATCTCAGAAACACTACTTCTAGAAGTGCTAGAGAGTTTCAATTTGGAATGTAGACTTGTATTGACAATTCAAGATGAAAAAGCTATGGCGGATATATCTACGCCCATTGGGGGCGTGGCAAATCGGGTAAAACTGTATCTTCTACAGTTTTAAAGCTAGAATTCACTAATTTGGCACGTAGGTTACTGCTATGATCTTATGAAGAGCAACTAAAATACTATATGTCCACGCCTATTAGGGGCGTGGCAAATCGGATCTGACTCTATAGTGATTTTTCAAATTCTGTAATATTATGAGCACTATTGATGCTACAGATTCGAAATGGTATACATACTCGGGTTGAAAACCCAAGCTCAAAAAGATATATCGGAATATCTACGCCCGTAGGGGCCGTGGCAAACCGCAAAAGCTTATATCTCGTACAGTTTTAGAGCTAGAAGCTATAAAATGGATGGTTGAGTTACTGATGAGCTCCTCTATCGATGACCCAAAAATAATATTTACGCCCCTTTTGGGGCATACAATGCAAAACAAGTAAGAACGTTGCAGTCGGGCGCTACCGACTGCGGGATACTCATTCACACCCCCACAGATCACGCCCATTGCCACGCCCACAATTGGTTAGTACATATATAATTTTTTGGAAATCAAGAGAGGAGATCAGCATAATATCTGTATACAATTCTGATTTTCTCACTGAGAATCGGAAAAACGTATAGTTTTTCCCGATTTGCCACGCCCCCAGTAGGCGTAGACATATAATTTTTGGCCAGTTCTTAGAAGTAGTGAAGGGTAACGTAAGTGTGGAATTTGGATGCTTACACTCAAAAAATGCGAAAATTACATGGTATTTTTTAGCCGGGCATACCCCATAAGGGGCGTAAAAATTATTTTTGGCGCATCGATAGAGGAGCTCACCAGTAACTCAACCATCTGATTTTGAAGCTTCTAGCTCTAAAACTGTAGGAGCTATAAGCTTTTGCGGTTTGTCACGCCCCCTACGAGCGTAGATATATCCGCCATATCTTTTTTATCTTGGGTTGTCAACTTGAGTACATATACCAAGTTTCAAGTCTCTAGCATCAATAGTGCTCAAAATATTACAGAATTTGAAAAATCACTATATAGTCAGATCCGATTTGCCACGCCCCTAGTAGGCGTGGATATATAGATTTTTGGTCGATCTTCATAGGATCATAGCAGTAACCTACGTGCCAAATTTGGGCGTTCTAGCTTTAAAACTGTAGGAGATACAGTTTTACCCGATTTGCCATGCCCCCAATGGGCGTAGATTTATCTGCCATAGCTTTTTGATCTTGAATTGTCAACACGAGTCTACATTTCAAATTGCAACTCTCTAGCATTTCTACAAGTAGTGTTTCTGAGATATCGGAAAATGCATTTTTGCTACTTGCCACGCCCCTAGTGGGCGTATCGGGAAAATCTTGACACTTGATAATTCGAGGGTATACACGAGTATATATTCCAAATTTCAACTCTCTAGCTCCAAAACTGTGCAAATGGTTTGCGTTCATACGGACAGACGGACAGACGGACGGACAGCGTGACGGACATTGCACAAAACCAATATACTCATTTCACTTTGTGAATGAGTATAAAAATACCATATAATTTTTTGAGTGTAAGCATTCAAATTTCACACTTATGTTACTCTTCACTACTTCTAAGAACTGGCCAAAAATTTTATTTCTACGCCTACTGGGGGCGTGGCAAATCGGGCAAAACTTTACGTTTTTCCGATTCTCAGTGAGAAAATCTAAATTTTAGGACGATATTACTGCTGATTTCCTCTATTGATTTCCAAAACATTATATATGTACAAACCAATTGGGGCGTGGCAAAGGGCGTGATCTGTGCGGGTGTGAATGACTGCAACGTTCTTACTTGTTAACATTGTAAATTGTTTTCTAGATACAGATAACTCTTCAACTGATTCTGAAACAGATTTTCCCAACTTTTGATTATAATAAATCAATCAGCGAGAATTGTCTAACAACTTTGTTGTTAACTCTTTCGTCTTTAAATCCGACTTGTCCTCAAGTAGGATTTAAAAGTACGGGACGTCGTTGATCGGGAGTTGCTGTGGTCTTCTTGCGAATGGCTGCATTGGAGCGGCGATGGATGAGAAACCCCTTTTCATCCGAGGTAACCTGCAGTGGAATTTGGCTGACTTGGAAGGTAATATTCTTCCTTTCCGCAGCTTGCAGAGGATGGTGATCATAATTAACGCAAGCAGGAACAGGGAGATTAGCGTTATTGTGTTGGTGTAGGCTCTGATGTTCAAATTGCGCAGCTGCACAATGTTGTTGATGTGCAACGCTTCTAAAGATTGCAACGAAAGTACCTTCATCCGTTCGACCTCCTCTGGAGTCATCTGTATTATTGGCACTTCGGGTCTAAGGATAGTCGATTCGGTGTTGTCGAAGTGCTGTGCGTTGATGGTTATGGAGTCATTGTGAAACCGGATGAGGTAAGTTCCTCTGATGAATTCTGTAGTTTGTAATGAACCTCGGTTTATCCCGAGTTTAAGCCGGGCCGGACTCAGCCGACTGTGCGTTCGTGCCAACAAATTTATATGTAGCGCCTTGCGATAAATTATAATGCAGTGTGCTTTATGGTTTTGCGTTGGGTATATTTTCTCAATTTACACGTTTATATTCTTCACCAAATCTAGCGCTTAGAAAAGCACACCTTTCCACAGGCTCTCAGGTAGACGTTTAGCGCACTCTGGCGAATGGTACTGCACTCTTGGTTCTCCAAGGATACGCTTGAGCACTCCAGGTGACGCCAGGATCCACACTGAATACTCCGGCGGTTCGCTCGGCTATTGCAGTGACTCCTACGGCTGGATACGCTCACAAGCACACCTTGAGATCTTCTCAAGCTATAGTCACCACTCTTACGCACAGCTACGCAAACGTTATCTTTGCTCCTGCTCCAGGATCCGCCACTAATGCTGTAGATTTAGCCGTGCTGCACCAATGTCCTGGTTGGTGGCAGCTGATGTCCTTCCGGTGTCTGCGTGTCGAGCCTATGTCCTCAATAGGCGTCCAGGATATCCCTCGTAGATATCCTTCCCACGATGTCCTTCCTCTCGAAGTCCTTGGCAGCGATGTCCTTTTAATCTCTGCTCCTTTGCTGGTCACTTTTCCACTCGCGTTTCTTGTTTTCTTCGGCACTTGTTACTTTCACTTTCGCGTTCTTTTTGACTGTCCCCGGTGCCGAGTTGCGGGCGCCTTTTTATAGCAGCGACGCAGGCACTTATACATACACTACGTGCCCGTCTATATTGTTCCTCACAAGTTCCATTACAGGTCAGCTTACCGCAAAAGTCGTTAAGCATTATCAGCACGTTGTCAATTTCCTCTATTTTGTCCAGATGTTCCGCGTTGCTAAAGTTGCAGTATGCCCTAGTACCCTGAACTAGCTTGGGTATACAATTAGTATCGTTTAAATTAGTAATTTTTGTCTTACGGCATACGGTAATATTAATAAAGGTTTTTCAATTATTTGGTATTTAAAAAATTCATTTTGGTTTAAGTAAACTATATTGTTATTTTTTAAGACTGGTTTGATTAAGACGTGTTGGAAATTTATTTTATTTAGTACGGGTATTTTTATAGTGATAGTTTGTGCGTTGGTGAAATTGAAGGTTTCCAAAAACATGAACTGGTCCGTATTATGGTCAGTAATCTGTGGAAAAGGAATCATTGAGTTTTTATGTCACTTTTATGTACTACTTTTTCCGATTCAGTTAGTATGGTAGTACCCCTGTCTTAATTCACCATTTCTTTCCTTGTTCCTTTCCTAGTTCCTTGAAATTATTCTGCTTTTGGTTATTTTTTAGACACCTCATTATTTCGGATAAGGTGGAATGGAATCTTTAGGCGGAGCTTTATAGAGCTTTATGGCGGAGCTTTATAGATTGTGATATTTAGCTGATCTCTCAGCATGAAGGTTATTGTCTCCGAATTTAGCGACTTTTCGTTGTCCATTACAATACACTTTGGTACTCCGTAGTAGAATATTAAGTCATGTAATGGTTCTTTGATATCCTGTATAGCTTTTGATTTGATAATTTTGGCTTGGGCTAATTTTGAGAATTTATCAAGTGCTGTTAGTACCAGTGTTATTTTCGGTTGAGTAAATGTCTACGTGGATGATTTCTCCTGGATATTGTGGAATAGGGGTTTCTTTTATTTCGAGGTTCGTGGGATGCCTATCGTATTTTTGTTCCTTGCATGTCCTGCATTGTTTAATAAGATTTGTAATTTTTGCTTTCATTTTAGGGAAGTAGCATTTTTCTGAAAGTTGTGCCTTGTTTTCTGCTATGCCCCGATGGTCCCTATTGTGTTTTCTTAATATTTCTTTTTCCTGTTCGATGTCTGTTAACATGTCTTTTACATATAGTGAGGTAAATCTGATTTTATGGTTTTTGAAGTGTAAAGGATAGATCTTCTGTATTGTTCCCATTATATCTTCTGATGTTATGATTCCATTTAGCACTGATGGATTTAAATATTTTTTTAAGATTTCCAGTATGTCCTTTTCGTTATAGTTTGGTTGTTGAATCGTATGCCTATGGAATGTTGGGAATTCTGAGGGCTTTCAATGCCCAAACTATGGCTAACATTTCTTTCTGGCTAGTGGCGTAATTCTCTTCTGCTTTAGAAAGCGTTATAGAGAGAAAGGAAATAGGTCTGTCACCTTGTGATAGTACTGCGCCTATGGCGAAATCGGAGGCATCTGTTGTTAATTGGAATTCTTTGTTGAAATCAGGGAATTGAAGAATAACTTCATCGGACACTAATGATTTCTTGATTTTGTTAAAAGCTTCTATTGCGTCTTGGTTCATATTTATTATTTTTTTTTTCTTTGAATCGTTTTTCGACACTCGTCCGTCTTCCCCTCTTAAACGGGAGCTAAGTGGTTTAACTAACTTATCGAAATCCCTTATGAACCTTCTATAGTAGCCTGCTAGTCCTAAAAATGCTCTTAAATCCTTAAAAGTTCTGGGCTGTGGGTAATTGGCTATTTCTAGTACTTTGTTTGGGTTTGTTTCAATGCCTTTTTCAGAAATAACGAATCCTAAAAATTCGACCTTATTTTTGTAGAACTCGCATTTTTCCAATTGGCATTTAATATTGGCATCTTGCAGAGTTTGGAAAATTGTTTGAAGGTTTTTTGTATGTGATTCGCGGTCTTTACTAAAAATAATGATGTCGTCGATATAAATGTAACAGATTTTCCCGATGTGAAAAATGGATGGTGCGTTTTTTAATCCGAATGGGAGTCGTGTAAACTCATATTTTCCGTTATTCACGGAGAAGGCTGTTTTCGGAATATCTGATTTTTTTTAGCGGGATTTGATGAAATCCGCTCTTAAGGTCGAGGACTGAAAAGAGTTTATTGTTGCCGAGTTGAGCTAATACCTCGTTAATCTCGGGAATGGGCTATTTGTCTGTTATAGTGGCTTCATTGAGTTTTCGATAGTTTATGACCAATCGAAATTTCCTTTCACCGGATGCATCTAGTTTCTTAGGAACTATCCATACTGGTGAGTTATAAGGTGACCGTGAAGGTTGAATAATGCCATTGTCTAACAGCTCTTGGATTTGTGTATTTACTTCATCTTTTAAGGACATTGGGTATCGCATTGGGTATTGCGGTATCAGTAGAAGTTCTTATTTCTGCTTCAACATTCGTAGCATAGGTTAGTTTTTCGTTTGGGTCCGCAAATAGATTAGGATACTTCTGGACCAATTGGTCAAGGTCTAGTTTTTGTCTGTCGTCTAAATGTTCCGTCCTGGGTATGATTGTGTTAACTGCTTCGTATATTTTTTCTATTATCGGTATCTTTTTTTTGCTTTAATTGTCATTACTTTGTGAGCCATGTCGATTACTGCTTCTAAGTCCTTAAGGCTATCGTTGCCAAGAATGGCGTCATATGATTTTAGCGTTGGTAAAAGGAAAAACTTTACGTTACTTTCCGGATGGTTGAATAAATTTGCAAGTTTGTGGTGTGTTATTTCGATGCTACCTCCTGCAGTTACTTTAAAAGGTGTCTCGTTTGGTTTTGGATTTGTTACATGTTTTGGTTGTATATAGTTTCTGTTAGAACCAGTGTCGATAAGAATTTTGAAAGTTTTGTGACCCCCCACTCTACATTCAAAATAGGGTTGCGAGGAGTCGTTCATTCTTAAAAAATTCAAATCTGTATCGGGGTATTGAGTGGATTCTGGCTCGTTGTTTGCATGCGCTTGCTCTATATACTCTGCCAAGCTCGTGTCGTATTCTTCCTGGTTGTTAGCTTCTGTCATTGCCTGCTTATGTCCTTCATAGTCCGTCATGGTGGCGTATGCCTCAGCATAGCTTGGTTCGTTTTGTTCCTGACATTCTGCCCCCTCAGTGTTAAAGAGTCTTTGTCTTTTCCCATCTTGGTTTGCGGGGTATGGTGGCCTTTTGCCACTCTCAAACTGAGGTCTGTTCATATAGTTGACCATCTTCGTTTGCATGCTACGGTCAACGTCCATTGGTTCTGCTGGCTTGGCAGCAGTCGGACGACTTGGGGCCATTGGTTGGGGCTGTCGATATTGGTTGGTTTGGTTTAGTTGTGGCCAATATTGTGGTGGGTATCCAAATTGGTTTGGTGGTCTTTGGAATTGACCGGGCTGTAGCTGGTTATAACTGTAGAATGGTCCGGGTTGTGGTACTAGTCTCCGTGGAGGAATTGGAGGTGGATTCTGAGGTGGAAAATATGTCGGAAGTCTATGAGTTGGGTTGTTTGATGGAATGATGATGGTATGAACCTACGAGGTGCCGGAATTCTGATCTGATCTATGTTTCTGAATTTTACGTTTTGTTGTCCATTGTTTGCGTGGGTTGTCGTATAGGTTTGGTTTTCTAATTTTAGGCACAAATGCAAGGCTTGCGGCAAGTCAGTTGATACCTTGATGCCGAGAAGGCATGGTAAATCACCACGTAGGCCTCTTTTAAACGTATCTAACGCCCTATCCCTATAGGATTTTGTCATAACTACCTCGGTTTGTCTATCTAAATTCATACAACTAACCTTATTAAGTATCAAGGATAGGTGTTTGTAGATATTCTGGTAAAATTCCTCAACTGTCTGTTGTCCATTTTGTGTCATAGTGGTTAGTTGGTATTCAAGTGTGCATAGGTCACGTTTGTCCGCAAAATGTAGAGTAAGGCATCGAGCAATTGCCTCCCAGTTCAGGGGCATATTTTAGGAGTCTAGTACCTGGTCTGCATGATGAGTTATTTTACTACGGATTGTTTGTAGAATTCCAAAATATTTTGGTGATCCTTTAATACTAGAGTATGCCTCTAGGATCCTATCTACACCCTTTTTCCAGGAGTTAAACTCAACTGGGTCTTTCATTTTTTTTACTACGCGATCTAAGTCAATATAGAGAGAGTTCTCAGTTGAAAGTGTTTGACGTGCTTTGTTTGTGCTCCTTAATTGTACTCATTCACAAAGTGAAATGAGTATATTGGTTTTGTGCAATGTCCGTCACGGTGTCCGTCCGTCTGTCCGCCCGTCCGTCTGTCCGTATGAACGCAAACCATTTGCACAGCTTTGAAGCTAGAGAGTTGAAATTTGGAATATATACTCGTGTATACCCTCGAATTATAATTCCAAATTGCAACTCTCTAGCACTTCTACAAGTAGTGTTTCTGAGATATCGGAAAATGCATTTTCCGATTTGCCACGCCCCTAGTGGGCGTAGACATATGATTTTTGGCCAGTTCTTAGAAGTAGTGAAGGCTAACGTGTGAAATTTGGTTGCTTACACTCAAAAAATGCGAAAATTACAGGGTATTTTTTAGTCGGGCATGCCCCATAAAGGGCGTAGTCAGTGGTAGTCATCGATAGAGGAGCTCACTAGTAACTCAACCATCAATTTTGAAGCTTCTAGCTCTAAAACTGTAGGAGCTATAAACTTTTGCGGTTTGCCACGCCCCCTATGGGCGTAGATATATCCGCCATATCTTTTTCGTCTTGAATTGTCAACTCGAATATATATACCAAATTTCAAGTCTCTAGCAAGTCTCTATCTACGTCCATAGGGGGCGTGGCAAACCGCAAAAGTTTGTAGCTCCTACAGTTTTAGAGCTGGAAGCTTCAAAATTGGATGGTAAGTTACTGGTGAGCTCCTCTATCTATGCGCCAAAAATAAATTTTACGCCCCTTATGGGGTATGCCCGGCTAAAAAATACCCTGTAATTGTCGCATTTTTTGAGTGTAAGCATCCAAATTTCACACTTACGTTACCCTTCACTACTTCTAAGAACTGGCTAAAAATTATATGTCTACGCCTACTGGGGGCGTGGCAAATCGGGGAAAACTGAATGATTTTCCGATTCTCAGGGAGAAAATCAAAATTTTAAGACGATATTACTGCTGATCTCCTCTGTTGATTTTCCAAAAGTTATATGTGAACAAACCAATTGTGGGCGTGGCAATGGGCGTGATCTGTGTGGGTGTGAATGAGTATTCCGCACTCGGCAGCGCCCGACTGCAACGTTCTTACTTGTTAATGTTGCTTTTCCTGATTCTGTCTTTATAGTTCTGTCGTTGTCGTCGTTTTTTTTGTAAGGTAATAAGGTCAGTTTCTGAGAATTGCTCTTTTGCAATGTAATGTCTATGGAAGGGTGGGGAACGGAATGCTGAATTCGTACTTCTCTTTATTTTCTTTTGCAATTATGATTTGATTCTTGTAAACGTTGATAGGGGCTTCTAAGCTTGGTATCAGAAGATGGCTGGAACTATTTGCACCATGAACGGTGGTCATCGAATTGATTTGGTTATTTAATTGGTTAGGGGCTCTTTACAATGCATCGGCAACTATATTTTCTTTACCTGGTTTGTAAACTAGTTGGTAGTCTTGTTCTTTAGACATATGTTTGGTTCTAATATTTAAATTATTGACTGAGGGTATTCGATTTTCTTTGATTGGAATGTATTTATTCTTTAGTGTTATAATGTTGTCGTTAGAGAAGATTACTGCCATAATAATATACCAGTTCACAATACGGACTAGTTCATGTTTTTTGGAAACCTTCAATTTCACCAACGCTCAAACTATCACTATAACAAGTAAGAAAGCTCTAGTCGGGAGTACCCGACTAGGAGATCCCCTGAACCCAGCGAAGAGCCGATATTCCAAACGTTCCACGCTTCTCTTAATATGTATACATTACGAGCAAAACATACACACACACACACACACACATACGCACGCACGCATAAGCGAGCGCTCTGCTGACTGCGCAGTTTACGCAGCGTCTGCGCTTGGGCTGCAGTGAGGCTATATTATGAAAACTTAATTGTTGAATAAGTTTCTTTGTAGATTAACTTGTTTAATTAAACTTTCAGAGCGTGAATATGTGATTCATATGTGTGTATTTGCCGAAGCACAAGTCTCTAGCACTTGAAATACGTTTTTTGCAAATTTAGGGCGAAGGGGGCGTGGCATCCAAAATATAACAAAAATCAAAATTGTAAAAACATCACATTATACTAAATACAAAATAAGGAGTCTCTAGCTTTAAAGATGTGCGAGACATAATTATACTCATTCACAAAGTGAAATGAGTATATTGGTTTTATGCAATGTCCGTCACGCTGTCCGTCCGTCTGTCCGTCTGTCCGTATGAACGCAAACCATTTGCACACTTTTTAAGCTAGAGAGTTGAAATTTGGAATATATACTCGTGTATACCCTCGAATTATCAAGTGATTTTCCCTATACTCCCACTAGGGGCGTGGCAAATCGGAAAATGCATTTTCCGATATCTCAGAAACACTACTTCTAGAAGTGCTTGAGAGTTGCAATTTGGAATGTAGACTCGTGTTGACAACTCAAGATCAAAAAGCTATGGCGGATATATCTACGCCCATTGGGGGCGTGGCAAATCGGGTAAAACTGTATCTTCTACAGTTTTAAAGCTAGAATTCCCTAATTTGGCACGTAGGTTACTGCTATGATCTTATGAAGAGCGACTAAAATACTATATGTCCACGCCTATTAGGGGCGTGGCAAATCGGATCTGACTCTATAGTGATTTTTCAAATTCTGTAATATTATGAGCACTATTGATGCTACAGATTCGAAATGGTATACATACTCGGGTTGATAACCCAAGCTCAAAAAGATATGTCGGAATATCTACGCCCAAAGGGGCGTGGCAAACCGCAAAGTGCACTGTCGTATTCGCGATCGTCCCTGCTCTGGCGCCAGTTTAAATAAAAGATGTTAGATTTTATTTCTACGTGTGATTGGGTTTATTCCAAATTGCAGACTGAAAATTCTTAAAACAATTCTACTCTAGCTAGCTAAACTTTCAGTTGGCGGCGGCAGCGCTGCTGCTGATCGTTGCGACATTGTCTGCATCCGGCGACGGCTGGATTCTTAGAAATTGGATTGTTAGGAATTGACTGCTGAATTGCAGACTGCAGCTTCGGTATTTTCTGGTTATTGTATCGGTTGTTGACCGCAGCGAGAATTGTGTACCAACTTTGTTGTTAAATTGTATTAAGAGACACAAAAAGCATAGATCACAGAAAAGCATCTTTGTTTCCAAGAATTAGAGCAAAACTGAATCCGAAAACGCAATGTGTAAACTGTTTCTTGACAGCTTGAAAAGTAAGTCATCTTAGTTTTTGTTGTTTATTTTGTTACACACTTTTAGTTTTGCTATCTGTTTTTGATAATTAAACTTAAAATTTATTATTAAACATCTTAGCATTAAAAAAATGTCGATTATTTAAATATAAGGCTATTGTTTTTGCATCTAAAGTCAAAAAATGTTTTTTTTTTTTCTCAAAAAAGAAGCGTATAGTGATTGAAATATCGGCTCTTCGCTGCCACGTGACACGTGCTTTTGCCAATTGGCCAAACGTTTTGTTTAATAACTTCTGTGGTACTAAATTGATTTTAATCAAGTTTTCAGCATATGCTCTACATATTCTGAATTTTAATTTAATAACTTACTTTCGATAACGTTTTTAAACGATAACATTAAAACGGAAATAACTATCGAATTTTAAAAACAAAGTCGATCTGCGCGTTCTATACAGAGACCTACATAATAAATTTCAGGTCTCCAGCTCTTATATGCTCTAAGATCGATGCATTTAAACACGTTCAGACGGACGGACGGATAAACGGGCAGATGTACATTGATCAAAATATATACACTTTATGGGGGTTGCCACGCCTCCTTCTGCCTGTTACATACATTTCAACAAAAATATTATTCCCTGATTTCGCATTTTGAACGAGATCAGGGTATAAAAATATTTTAGCATAATTGCCGATTTTTTATTTTATTTTTTATTTTTTTTTATTTTATAAAGTTAGATATAATTAAAATTAAAATCTAACTTAATTTTAACAGCACTGGCTACTAGGGCCTTCGGCTTTAACTTATCCTATGCATTTACATATATATACATATTTACATTATTTTTTGGTTGGGAACTAAATGAGGTGGTATACATTTGTTATTTTCAGAAACTTGATTATTGAGCATATGTTTTCAGGGGTTGGGTTTGAGAGTAAGGATATGGGGCAACTGTTGTGGAAGATTTGGGTTTTAAGGTGGGAAGTTGCGGGACAGTTAAAGAAAATATGTTGGATGGTGAGGTCTGTTGTGGTGTTGCAGTTGGGGCATGGGGTTATGTTGTCAGGGTTGATATATTGTTGTTTTGTAAGTCTTGTGTGTCCTAGTCGGAGTCTTAGTATTTTTACTTGGTCGCTGCGTGTTATAATTTCTTGTTTTATGTTTTTTAAGTAATACGTTGTGTGTGTCAGGTTGTTGAGTTGCTGATACCAACTGTTGCACACTTCTATATTTGGAGATGGATTTTAGGGACGAGAGGGAGTCGGAGCAAATGATGTATTTTCCTGTTCTTTTTTTTTGGATCAGTTCTATGGCATGGAGAATAGCTATGGTTTCGGCGGATAGGATGGATGAGTAATGGGGTAGGATACATCTTCTTAGGACTTCATTTTCTGTAGTAATGGCAAAAGTGGCTGTGTCATTTTGCAGTGAGCCGTCGGTGTAAATGAATGTATGGTCTTTGTATATATGTTTGAGATTGACGAATTGTTGTCTATATGTGCTGGGAGGTGTGTGAGGTTTGCTGAATTGATGTAGTGTGGTGTTGATGAGGGAAGCGGGAAATAACCATGAGGGGGTGATTGTTTTGTTTGGAGGTGGAAGGTAGGGGATATTGTGTTCTTTGCATGAATTTATTATTTTTGCACTGTTGCACTGTTGATGTTAATTTGCTGTTTCTATGGTTGCAGTTCCGTTTGATGTATTTATGGAGTGCGGAGTCTGAGCTATTTAGGAGTGTTTTGTAGGATTTGGCTGTGATGAGGTCTCTTTTTTGTTCTATTGTGGGTATATTTGATTCGAAAAGCAAGTTGGGGATAGGGGTTGAGCGTAGTGCTCCAAGGGATATGCGGATTGCGGCGTTAAATAAAGTTTTAAGTCTATTGAGGGTTGATTTGGGGGCATGGCCGTATATGAAAATCCCATATTCTATTTTTGATAAAAGCGTAGCTTTTGTAATGTTTATGAGGGTATGGGTGCTGCAGTTTTGTTTGGGATTGGCAAGGAATTTTATTATATTTAGTTTTTTTGTTAGAGCCGGTTGTATTGCTTTTATATGGGAGTCCCATCTATATTTATTATTTAGTGTTAGGCCTAAGATTTTTAGGCTGGAAACGGAGGGAATGGGGGTGTTGTTGGACGATATGGTGCAAATGCAATTATGCCTTCGGCAAATGTGGAGGTGTTTTGATTTGTTGAGTGCGAGTGATGCTCCTGAATATGAGCACCATTCGTGGATTTGGGCAAAGAGGCTGTCGAGGTTATGGGATAGGTTTTTTTTCTTTATTGAGGGGTATAAATAGGAAAAAATCATCGGCATAGGCGCAGAATTGCAGCTCCCTATGTAAGCCGATGATGTTGGAAAGGTTGTTGTAGGCAATTAGGAAAAGGATGACGGATATTGGGGATCCCTGAGGGATGCCGTTGAAGAGTGGATAGGGGCGGGTTATTATGTTTTTAATTTTTATTTTTATTTTCCTATTATTCATGAAGTTTTTTATGTAGTTTATTATTTTTGGGCCGACTTTCCACATGATGAGTTGGTCCAAAACCGTATGCACTCCAACTCTGTCGAATGCTCTTGAAAAGTCAATGACGGAGGTGTGCTTCTTGGCTTGCAGCGACTTAGTTATCAGGTGGTCTGCAAGGAGCAGACCGTCTGCAACTGACTTGCCGTGCTTAAAACCTGTCTGGTTTGGGTGTATCAGTCTGTTTTGGGTGACAAACCACCATAGGCGTTTGGCTATTATTTTTTCAAGTGTTTTTGATAGGCAGCAGTTGAGGGAGATTGGTCTATAGTTATTGATTATTGTATTATTTGAATTGGGTTTTAGGATAGGGATGACTAGGCTGGTTTTGAAGGTTTGAGGGATGTGGTTCTTGAAAATATTATTGAAAAGGTTTTTTATTCTGATCTTTAGGGCGTAGGAGGTGTTTTTTATTATGGGATAGGATATTCTATTTAGGCCGGGAGTTGTTCCTTTGAGGGTCTGTAATGAGGATAGTAATTCAATCATTGTAATTTCGGATTCTATTGTTTGTGCTCTCGAGTTGGGTATGTAGTTAATTGGTTTGTTGGAGTATTTGTTCGTAGTAAAGATTTGGTGGAAATTTTCGTCTTTGGAGTGGTCTGACCAGTGTTTAGCAAAGAGATGGGCTATATGGGTTGTGTCTGTTGTGAGTAAGTTGTTTGTTGTGTCTGTTATACAGTGTATAATTTTGGTTGGGTTAAGTCCGCAGAGGCGTCGGATGTTAGCCCAAATTTTGTCAGAGGGGGTACTGGGTTGGATTGTCGACGTGAAGGTTGTCATAGCTTTTGTTTTTGTCATTTTAAGTTCTCTTCGAAACATTGCATTAGCTTTCTGATATTTTATAAGATTGTCCATGCTATTATTCCGCTTAAAATTTTGCCACGTTTTAAATTTATTTGTTCTTAGTTGGGTCAGGGTCTTATTCCACCAGGGGGTGTTTTTGCTGTAGTGGTGTGGAGTTGTTTGGGGTATGCTGTGATGGGCAGCTTGCAGTATTATCTTGTTTATGGCTGCGGCCGCTTTATTAATGTTAGTAGATGTGGGTATGACTTCATTTATATTTTCTGTTAGTTTCGTGAAGAGTGGCCAGTCGGCTTCTTTTATTTTGAAAAAGGGACGGGAAAAGTTTGTTGTTTGTGTTTGAGGGAACCATGAGATTAGGATTGGAAAGTGATCGCTTCCGTGTAGGTCGTCTAAAATTTTCCAGGTAGTGAATGGTGTGATTTGGGGGGAGCATAGAGAGAGGTCTAGGTGCGTGAATGTATTGTGAGTGGAGAAGTGGGTTGGGGAGCCGTCGTTAAGTATGGTGAGGTTAGCGTTATGGACAAATTTTGCTAAAATTCTGCCTCTCTTGTTGTCCTGAGGTGAGCCCCAGCTATGGTGTCTACAGTTAAAGTCGCCTAGGATAATTTGGTTGGTGTTGGTGTTATTTGTCTCAAAATGGTCGCTTAGGTTTTTAGGTGTGAAGGCTTTGTTGGGTGGGATATATGCTGAAAATATGTTGATTTTTGTTTTTGACAAGATTTCTATTGCAAGGGTTTCTAATTGTGTAGGTTGGCTTAATTGTTTGTGTTGTATGGACTTGTGAACTAATATCGATACGCCACCAAATCGATTGGAGGCTGTATTTGTGTAAACTTGGAAGTTTATGGGGATGGGAATGGGGGCGTTTTTGTTGTAATAGTGTGTCTCTTGGAGACATATGATTAGTGGTGAGCATTGTTTTATAATAGTTAAGAGTTCGTTATAGTTGTTTGTGTATCCTTTTATGTTCCATTGTATTATTTTTAACATTGCTATAGTTTAAAGTATTAGTTTATGCTATTGGGTATTGGTTTTTTTTTTTTTTTCATTTCAACAAAAATATTATTCCCTGATTTCGCAGATCAGGGTATAAAAATATTTTAGCATAATTGCCGATTTTAATTATTTTAAATATATGTGTTACGATCTTCTTTGGTTGGCATAAGTATTAATTTGGAAACGTTGCATTTCCTGTTATTACTTTAATCTGGAACATTACTTTGAATTAATTTAGAATTTCACAGTATCACTTCAACCTCTCAGGAGATAAGACGTGCTGCATCAAAACCCCGCTACGCAAACGCATTAGCAAAAACTTATCAGCAAACGCGCGACAAACGAATATCAAACCGAAAAGGAAAAAATCAAAACAAAAAAACCAAAAACAAACACACGCTACAACAGTTACACCGGGCTTAGCCCAACAACAACAACCATGCACGAACCGCCGGACATAAGCAAATATAAAAACACACATCTAAGCGAACCCAAATACGTTGTCTTAAAACGAAACGATAATGAATCATTTGAAAAAGTGTCACCGTTCGTAATAAAAAAAACCATAGACTATGCCTGCGGAGGTGAAGTAGAAACATGCAAAAAAAACAAGAGACGGCTCCCTACTTATTAAAACCAAAAACAATTTGCAAGCTACAAAACTACTCAGACTTACCAAAATGACAAACATCGACATTACGGCAACAGAACACAAAACACTAAATTTTTCCAAAGGTGTAATATACTGCAATGATCTACGGAACATAAGTGAAAACGTAATACAAGAAGAACTAAAAACACAAAAAGTAACCGAAGTTCGCAAAATTTTAAAAAGACAACCAAACAACACAAACCAAGAAGACAACATACTCGTAGAAACCGGACTCATCACGATCACTTTCGCAACACATAAACTGCCTGAGACAATTAAAATTGGATACGAATCTGTCCGCGTGCGACCCTACATCCCCCTCCCACTGCGATGCAAAAACTGTCTCCGCTTCGGACATCCTACAACGACCTGCAAAAGCGCTGAAACATGCAAAAACTGCTCAGAAAAAAAACACACTACTGAAGGAGAACTATGCAATAATACGCAAAGTTGCCTAAATTGTAAGAACAACGCAGAAGTCGACCCTAAGCACAGCCCACTGGACCGCAGATGCCCAACATTCATAAAACAACAAGAACTGGTAGCAATCAAAACTACAGAGAAAGTTGACCACAAAACAGCTTTATCAATTTACTACACTCGTCACAACCAGCAACTTAACAACACCTACGCATCAACATTAACCAAATCTGCAACAAATCAAGACGCTCACTCATCTACACCAAAAACAAGTACAACTACAACAACATCGACCCCGACCTATAACACAAAATCATCATCTGCGCAGCAAACGAACACCTCATCTCTACCCACAGCTTACCACGACCTACTATCAGACCACCCAAGGACCTCAGCCCATAGCACAAGCACATCGCACCAACACCGCAAAGAAGACATGGAAATGGACGTAGACTACCTCGCTAACTTAAAAAATTTAGCAAGCGAAAAAACTAACGACCTAAAATTAAGAATATTTCATACAGAAAAAAACAACACCCTTTCAACAAATCTCAAACCCACAAAACCCAACCTACCAAATGCAAAAACTTCAAAAAAAGTAAAACATAAAGACAACAACGACAGCGACAGTATTTAACATCCAAAATAACAATAGCCCCACACGCTGTAATTATCTCAAAATAGACTCACAATACCCTCACATTTCTCTCCTTAAATATAAATAAAACCAAATGACCATTAAGATCATTCAATGGAACATAAATGGTTACACAAATAATTACAGCGAACTACAAATATTAATTAAAAAACACATGCCCCTTATTTTATCTCTACAAGAAACACATATAATACACACCAACTGCATACCTATACCAACCAACTACACCTTAATAACAAAAAACAGTTCACCTTCCCATGGGGGTGTAGCTCTCCTGATACACAATTCCCTACAAACTCGAGAAATTACTTTGAACAGTGACTTCGACGCACTATGCGCAGAATTCACGTCAAATCTCAAATTCAGACTAATTTCAGCCTACATTGCACCAAACAAGGGATTTTCTATGAACAACCTCCAAAATGTTCTAGAGACCTCAAACATACCCGTGTTAGTCACTGGCGACTTTAACGGTTGGCATAAAAACTGGGGCTCAAACACCAATAATCGTAGAGGAAAAATACTTGAAAAATTCATAACCCAATCAAATTATATCCTACTAAATGACGGTTCACCAACACACCTTAGCACCCACAATACACTAACAAACATCGACATAACCTTTTGCAGCCCAATTTTACAACTCGATAGCACATGGCACACAGAAAGTGATCTCTTTGGTAGCGACCACTTCCCTATCGTAATTAACCTATTCAACTCCAATCCAACAATAACACAACACATATCCTCCAAACCCATGTTTATCACTGACAAAGCCAATTGGGAAGGATTTTCTAAACTTACAGAAAAATACTCATCACAACTAAAAATAAGCTCAAACATAAACAAAGAAACAGCCACAATACAACAAATAATTATATCTAGCGCACATAAAACAATCTCTCAGACACACCCTATGACCAAACCACACAATGTACCTTGGTGGAACAATAATCTACAAAAACTTAGAGACGAAAAAGTTAAGAAATGGCACACGCTAAAAAGAAACATCTGTACCCAGAACATCATACAATATAAACGAGCAAATGCCAAATTTAGAAGAGCCCTAAAAGAAGAAAAAAAACATAGTATCCAAAAATTCACAACACAAATAGCACCCGACACACCTCCAAAAACAATTTGGAGTAACATCAGACGCTTCTGCGGCCTAAATCCCCAAAAACACATCCATTGCATCCTAAACCCAGTTACAAATCAAAATACCACCAACAAAGCAGAAATAGCAGAACTCTTCTGCAAAAACTTCTCAGACACATCATCTGACCACAATTTCTCCACGACCTTTATAAACACAAAACAAGCATCACTGAACAACCTACTCAACCACACGTACGTCCCCAGAAAGAGAGCTACAGAAATAGAAAAAGAAATAACACTAATCGAATTTACGACAGCTCTAAACACATTAAAAGGAAATACACCCGGACTAGACAGAGTAAACTACGCCATGATTAAAAATTTGGACAGGAAAACAAAATGTCGAATAATTAACCTCCAAAACTCTATATTAAACAATTACATCCCCCAAGTTTACAAGAATAGTATAATAATCCCAATCTCAAAACCCAACACAGACAAAACCGCACTAAACTCCTACCGACCAATATCACTGAACTCGTGTCTATCTAAAGTCCTAGACAAAATAATAGCAAAGCGACTGTGGTGGTTTGTCTCTAACGACAAACTAATCCATAACAGTCAAACAGGTTTCAAGAAGGGGAAATCTGCTATAGACTGTCTACTGTTGATAGACCATCTACTAGCAAGATCCATCTCAAGAAGAAACCATACGTCTATAATATCCCTAGACTTCTCAAAAGCTTTTGACAGAATCGGACTACACTCAATACTTGACCAACTCACGGAATGGAAAACGGGACCTAAAATTTTAAACTACATAAAAAACTTCATGACGAACAGAAAAATTACAGTACGAATAAACACCAACCTCTCCCCCTTCCACCCCATCCACAACGGCATCCCCCAGGGCTCGCCACTCTCAGTGATCCTATTTGTAATAGCGTACAACAAACTCGCTGAAAAGCTCACCCTACACCCAAATATCAGCCTAAGCGCCTACGCAGACGACTTTAACATAATACTTAAACTAAAAAATAGGAAAAACATTAATATAAACATAAACCCAATCCTCCGAACCATACTTAACTGGGCCGAATATTCAGGCGCCAAGCTATCCACCACCAAATGCAAGCACATGCACGTCTGCAGAAAGCACAACTGTAAATGCACATTATCAACAGGAAGCATACAAATCCAGAATGTCGCATCACTAAAAATACTTGGACTTCACTTTAACAACAAACACAGATGGAATAAACACACGGAACAACTCACGCACGCCCTGCATCAAGCAATAAATATAATAAAATGTCTCGCAAGTCCAAAATTCAATTGTAACACATCCACACTTATAGACGTCACTAAAGCAATAGTCAACTCCAAGGCAGACTACGGCCTTCCCATCTATGGACACTGCCCAAAAACAACCTTGCGACCTATAAAATCTAAAATTAACACAGGCCTCAGAATCGCTCTCGGGGCATTCAAAACCACACCCTCCCAAAACATTCTATACGAAGCAAGAGTCCCCTCATTAGAAGACAGACGCGAACTACTAACAGCCACCCTTGTAAAAACCCTGATCACAGCAAAAAACTCCCCACTACACAAAATACTAAAAACATACCGACCTCCTAGACGGCCACAATACAATTCAACAATAGACCTAATAATAAAATATAGCAGAAACCACAACCTACCCTTTCAGCCCACAAAACTACTTACTCTGACTACTACTCCGTGGAATGTAAGCCAAATAATCACAGACACGACACTAAGAAACTTTAATAAAAAAAACACATGCCCACAAACGTACAGAGGCGAATTCATCCAAATTAACGCCACAGACAAGCTTAAATACACATACATCTATACAGATGGATCCCAAAACAACAGTACCACCACCTTTGCCATTACAAATGAAACCGATACCATCAAAACATATATCCTGCCCCACTACTCCTCCGTATTTTCCGCAGAACTCATTGCAATAGTTGAAGCACTAGAAACCCTAAAAAATAAAAAAGGTAAATTCTGCATATGCACCGACTCACTCTCTGCAATAGACGCAATTAATAACACAAACAACAATGAACATTACCCCTCATACGCTCGCAATATTATGCAGAAAACCTTCCCCAAATTCAAACTACTCTGGGTGCCCGGGCATGTAGGAATAGCAGGGAACGAGCTAGCAGACACCTCTGCTAAAAATGCAGCGAAACAGCCTCTTATAACAAAGGAAAATCTTAACATACAAGACATACAATCATACCTAAAAAACATACACCTCACAAAACTACAATCCAACATAACCGAAACATCAACCTGGTATCAATCAAACAACCCACATAAACTTAACAACTACCACATTTTTAAAAGAAATTCACTATCCCTCTCGAGAAGAGATCAAATAATAATAACTAGACTTAGACTCGGACACTCCAAAATAACCCACATACACTACATCGATAAATCTCCCGGTATATGCCCCTTTTGCAACGACACCATATCAATCCAACACATCCTCACCAACTGCAATACCCTAAAACTTCAAAGACAAGCAATATTTAAAAACACCAACCCTCTCCAATGCTTAGCACACCCCACATCCTCAAACATATCAAACATTCTAAAATACCTAAAAACAACAAATCTATATCACTACATCTAAGAATACAAACTAACTTAAATCATGAAAACCACTTCCATCACCCCATGTACATAATGTAAATAAGTAAATACAACACACAGTACTATTAAGAAAACTTATACATAAGCACATACAACTTTAGAGCTGAAGGCCTCCGCTGCCATAGCCACGTATTAAGCTAGCCTATAATTTCATTATTAATAAGTTAGCTCTTAAATAAATAAATAAATAAATAAAATTTAGAATTTAGAATGCACCGTCTGCAATTATTTGGAATTGAAGGAGTTCAATAACTCTTGTACTTGATTAACAATTGGGTTTAGGTTTGGGTTTTTATACTCATTCACAAAGTGAAATGAGTATATTGGTTTTGTGCAATGTCCGTCACGCTGTCCGTCCGTCTGTCCGTCTGTCCGTCCGTCCGTCTGTCCGTATGAACGCAAACCATTTGCACAGTTTTTAAGCTAGAGAGTTGAAATTTGGAATATATACTCGTGTATACCCTCGAATTATCAAGTGTCAAGATTTTCCCGATACACCCACTAGGGGCGTGGCAAATAGGAAAATGCATTTTCCGATATCTCAGAAACACTACTTCTAGAAGTGCTAGAGAGTTGCAATTTGGAATGTATACTCGTGTTGACAACTCAAGATGAAAAAGCTATGGCGGATATATCTACGCCCATTGAGGGCATGGAAAATCGGGAAAAACTGTATCTTCTACAGTTTTAAAGCTAGAATTCCCTTATTTGGCACGTAGGTTACTGCTATGATCTTATGAAGAGCGACAAAAAAACTATATGTCCACGCCTACTAGGGGCGTGGCAAATCGGATCTGACTCTATAGGGATTTTTCAAATTCTGTAATATTATGAGCACTATTGATGCTACATACTCGGGTTGATAACCCAAGCTCATAAAGATAAAGAAGCTTCAAAATTGATGGTTGAGTTACTAGTGAGTTACGTTACCCTTCTTTACTTCTAAGAGCTGGCCAAAAACCATATGTCTACGCCTACTGGGGGCGTGGCAACTCGGGATAAACTGTACGTTTTTCCGATTCTCAGTGAGAAAATCAAAATTTTATGACGATATTACTGTTGATTTCCTCTATTGATTTCCAAAAAATTTTATATGTACAATCAAATTGGGGGCGTGGCAATGGGCGTGATCTGTGCGGGTGTGAATGAGTATTCCGCAGTCGGTAGCGCCCGACTGCAACGTTCTTACTTGTTCTGTTTGTGTATAATGGAGTGGCGCTATACATAATACGAGTGCTTATGAGAGGTTCAAATAAGAATAGAATGTTTAGAATATCGGCTCTTTGCAGGATGCAGGGGATGTCCTAGTCGAGCAGTCTCGACTAGACCACTCTTACATATTTATATTATAAAGGAATTTTTTAAGAGTAATGAAAGGTAAGTAAAATAACGCTTGAACTTGAGATGACCTGAACTCAGGTAATTGATTGCTATTTTATTGGTTGATAATTGGCAGTTGGTTGTTGCGAAAATAACAACTGCAGATGACTGATTTCCACAACTAGCAGATGTATAAGACATTTCCCTAGGAAAAGGACTAACAAATCACTTAGCATAATTAAATAGTATAGAATTATAATTATTTTTCGCCTCTAGCGTCCCATGTTACAATTGAAAGATTTTTAGGTATTATGAGAGGAACTTGCATGCTCCTAGACTCACAGTTTCTTAATTAATTAATTAATTAATTAATGTATGTAACAGGCAGAAGGGGGCCTGGCATACCCCATAAAGTATATGTTGTAGCATTAAGATTCGTTTCCATTACTTAGCGCAGCGAGTTTCGGTCGCTCTGAGAACTCAAACACAACTAACTCTCGAGCCCGAACCACACTCAGCAACAGCGTCAAACGCTGTTGCCTCGCTAAAACGGGACTTCCTAGAACCGACAACTTAATCAACCAATCACAGCCCTTACAAAGGCTTATGCTGAAGATAATTATTGCGAAATATCGAAAGACGCACCAATACGCATAACTAGAAGCCGACGCATTATGATGAAATTATCATTGTGAAATACCGAAAACTACAACCACACACATACAAACTTAGTACGCGCCGACACGGCCATTCTGACAATAACACGACCTCGTGTACTTTTACAAAACTGCCTCACTGCATAATTCATTCCATTTATAAACCTTCGAAAGTAATTTAAGATTAACATTTTCCCTTTTGACCACAACTATTCCCGTTTCAGGGCTTCATACAAAATTTTATCTTCAACTTTTAGTTTCATTCTTAAACTGCTATAAAATTAATCTTTAGCTCAATTCAACTTTCTTCACTATCCTTTTTATTTCATAAATTCAACTGGTTTTACATTACATCATCTTACGCGCCACACGCGCCATGATTAAAACATTTGTTCTTATCAGCCCCTTCAGGCATCCATACTGTCTCCTTCAACCGCTTCATTCTCAATCGTTTCAATACTGTCTCTTTCAACCGTTTCATTCTCAATCGTTTCAATACTGTCTCTTTCAACAGTTTCACTCTTAATCATTCCAATACTGTCTTTTTCAACAGTTTCATTCTCAATCATTCCAATACTGTCTCTTTCAACAGTTTCATTTTCAATCATTCCAATACTGTCTCTTTCAACAGTTCCAATACCAACATTATTCAAATCCTTATTACTACTTTCTAACTCAACTGCTACATACCCTTCTGGCAATTTTCTTATATCGTCATGAGCATACTTGTATTTTCTATTATTTGTCAATGACCTTAGGATATATCTATCTCCGTCCAACAACTCAGCTATTTGTAACGGTCCCCTAAACTTTGGACTTAACTTCGTTTGATGCCTTGCTTCATTCTTTAACAACACAAAATCTCCTACTTCGTATCCAACAACCTTAGCCTTGGTTTTATCAAACCGTTTCTTGCTATATACTGCTGCCGCTGATATATTTTGCACTGCTCGAGCTCTTGATTCTGCCAAATCACAATTCACAATGCCAATAAACAATTCTAAAGGGCTTGCCTTTGTTACTCGACTTACTGTACAGTTTAAGGCCAACTGTACCTCACCTAATGCGTTTTGCCAAGATCGGCTGCTAGCCTCAACTGCCGTCAGTAAGTTTTTTCAAAGTGCTCATAATGTGTTTCACCTGTCCGTTAGCTCTACTTGCGCCTGTCGCAATCAAATGCAAACTTATTTTCTGTTGAGAACAAAACTCACTAAATTTAGAGCTAGCAAAACACCTACCCTGGTCTGCTATTATGCGGTTTTGGTACTCCAAACAGAGATACAGCCAAACAAAGATACCGACGATGTCACAGCACCTATGCAATTGTCAGCATCAACCTTAAGTGTGTGTTAAATAAACAAATTTGGTAAAAGCGTCCACTTGGACAATAACATATTCCTTCTGATCAGACTTGCCACTCAACTTTCCTGTTACGTCTATGTGTATCGTGTCCCAAGGTGTGCTGACCTTTGGTATTGGATGAAGTCTAGCTTGAATTTGACCCGAGGATGACTTTGACATCTTACAAGTAAAACAGTTTTCAACAAACTTTCGTATATACTTAGACATGCTATCGAACCAATAATAATCATAGGCCTTATCTAACGTCTTCTCTCAACCTAAGTGCATGATTGTCTCGTGAATCTGATTTATTACAGACCACCTGAATGCCCTTGGAACAATTGGCAAAGATCGAGTTCTACCATTTCTCTGAATTTTTCGATAAAGTAATCCTGCTCTCAACTCATAAGTGTTTGTAATGCCCTCGGCAAGAGAATTGTCCTTCAATTTGTTCACAATATTGATAATATCGAAATCCTTCCGCTGTTCAGCCATAAGCCAATCACTAGATATCTCTGCCAAATTAACTCGTTTTTCAGGAACTTTAGAAATATCAATCACATCAGCGGATGAGATATTTCTGAAAAAGAAATCAGCATGAGCCATTCGTTTACCATCTCTATACTGCAAATCAAATGAGAACGACTGTAAATAAGCCCACCATCTTTGTGCTCTGGGAGATAGGTCACGTTTAGTTCTTGATGCTTTTAAGTGAGTTGCAATCGGTAAAAACCACAAAATCTCTACCCATCAAATAATGACGAAAATGCTTTATGGCCATGACAACCGCAAGGGTCTCTAACTCATAAGAATGGTATCGTGATTCTGCAGATGAAGTAGCCTTACTGAAAAATTCAACGACATGCGGCTTGTTATCGATTTTGTGTAGCAAGATGGCTCCACATCCACGAGCACTTGCATCAGTATGCAATTCGATTGGATATTTAAGGTCAAAAATAACTAAAACTGGCTTCTGTGTAAGTACAGAAATAACTTTTTGTCTTATTTGTTCATATTCTGACTTCCAAACAAACTCGTTCTTTTCCGATGTCAAAAGATACAAAGGCTTCATGAAACACAACATTGCATAAATTGCTGAAAGTAAGACGCTAATCCAATAAATTGTCTTAAAGCAGGGACTGACTGAGGAGACGGTGGAGCAGTTAACGCTGAAACTTTAAGTGAATTTGGACGAATTTGGCATGCGCTCACTTCGTATCCCAAATATTGAACTGTCAACTTGAGACACGAACACTTTTTAATATTGAACATAAATCCAGCTTTCGTGAGAATATCAAGGGTAATCTGTAATCTTTCTAAAGCTTCAGCTTTTGTTGTAGCCACCACCAATACGTCATCCATATAGACAACTACAAATGTATTTGCAAGTTCCCCAAGCGTATGCATCACTGTACGCTGAAAAACTGAAGGTGCATTTTTAAGACCAAACAGCATTGATAAAAATTCGTATTGGTCGTCTGGAGTGACAAAAGCCGTACGCGCTATTGACTCTTCATGCAAAGGGATTTGATAGTATCCGCTTGCCATATCTAGACATGTGAAATATTTCGCTCCATGAAGTCTGGCTATCTGATCTGCTATTAGAGGCAACGGATATTTATCTGAGACTGTATTCGTATTTAATTCACGGTAATCGACACATAGGCAATGAGACCCGTCCTTTTTGTTCACTAACATCATAGGACTTGCATAAGGTGAGCAACTTGGCCTTATGACATTGCATTCTACTAGTTCTTTAATCTTCTCGCGTACCAACTCTCTTTCATTTGAACTAAGTCTGTATAGTCTTCTTTGAACAATTTTTCTGAAGTCTACTAACTTAATTTTCATCTCACCTGTACTGACTCTATAAGAAGGAATTCCCTTTATAAAAGATTTTGAATAATTTTCTAATAAATCGTTTAATTTATCCCTATCTTCGCCGACAAGATCAGTATCCAATTTAATAAAATATATCATCATTTGAACAACAGTTTACAGATTTTGGCCTAACAATTTCAAATTTTCCCGGTGACACAATGACAAGAAAACCCTGCCACAGTATTTCTCGATCAATCACAATGTCGCTCTCCAAATACTGATAGTCCAAAATGTGGAACAGCATCTCAATATAATGATAATTATTAATTAATTTTTACGTTGCCAAGTATTTGCAATGTACTACAAGTGCTGTCATTCCCAATACCCTTTACCATGACTACGTTGTTAATTCTTTTACCGGCTAACTGAGTAATTATCTTTTGTTAAATCAACGAACATTCCGCTCCAGAGTCAAACATTGTCAAAAACATAGCTGGTGTTTCTACACTGGTGAAGCGCTGTACAAAAATTTTCTTAAACTCGGTCCAATTTATGTCAGGATAACATATTTGTGAGAGCCTCTGCGACGCACTGCCTTCCAACGCTGCACTCAAAGCCATTACCAAAGCACTGCCTTTTATGTTATTTTCCGCCAGAATTATATTTACTGTAGCACACCACGCGGATGCGTCTGCGCGAACAAGATCTTTTCAATATTATTGTTACACTATGTTCACACAACGACGCAAACACACGATAAATTGATTCGAAGCAAATTTCTAACGCGCTCCCGCTAACACGTCCGGCACTCGCCAAGGATCATTTGTCATATTAGGTAGCGAGCCAGATCCCACTTCTGATGTTGTAGCATTAAGATTCGTTTCCATTACTTAGCGCAGCGAGTTTCGGTCGCTCTGAGAACTCAAACACAACTAACTCTCGAGCCCGAACCACACTCAGCAACAGCGTCAAACGCTGTTGCCTCGCTAAAACGGGACTTCCTAGAACCGACAACTTAATCAACCAATCACAGCCCTTACAAAGGCTTATGCGGAAGATAATTATTGCGAAATATTGAAAGACGCACCAATACGCATAACTAGAAGCCGACGCATTATGATGAAATTATCATTGTGAAATACCGAAAACTACAACCACACACATACAAACTTAGTACGCGCCGACATATATATATTCTTGATCAGCTCGACGAACTGAGTCAATATAGCCTTGTTCGTCTGTGTGAACGCGTCGATCTCAGAATCTATAAGAGCTAGATCCGCACGCGCAGATCGAGTTTGTTTCAAAAAATCGATAAGTTTGATCGTTTTAAAGTTATCGACTTAACACGTTATCGAAATGCAGTTATAAACTTATATCTCCCACATCTTAAGAGCTAGAGTCTCCAAATTTTGTACATAGTATAATGTGGAGTTTATACAATTTTGATTTTTGTCGTATTTTCGATACCATCCCTCCTTTCCATCCCTTTTCATCAAATTTGTAAAAACCGTATTTCAAATACTAGAGACTTGTGCTTTGTAAAATATACACATAAAAAAAACATAATCACGCTGTTAAAGTTTGATTATGAAAGTCCATCTATAACAGAAGTTATTAAACATTTAATTTCCCATAGTAAAGCCAATGAGCGTAGGCCATGCTCAGTCAGCAGTGCGCGTTCTTATGCGTATGTGTATGTGTGTACGTGTGTGTGCATGTATTGCTTGTATATATGTATATGTTAAATAAGCATAGCATAAATAAGCAACACTAGTAATTCAACCTCAAATTTTAAAGCTTCTAGCTCTAAGCTGCAGGAGCTATAAGCTTTTGCGGGTTGCCATGCTACTATGGGCGTAGATATATCCGACATATCTTTTTGAGCTTGGGTTGTCATCCCGAGTATATCATCAATAATGCTCAAAATATGACAGTATTTGAAAAATCACTATATAGTCAGCTCCGATTTGCCACGCCCCTACTAGGCGTGGACATATAATTTTTTGGTCGATCTTTATGCGATCGTAACAGTAGCTCGAGTGCCATTTGGGCGTTCTAGCTTTAAAACTGTAGAAGATACAGTTTTACCCGATTTGCCACGCCCCCAATGGGCGTAGATATATCCGCCATAGCTTTTTGATCTTGAGTTGTAAACACGAGTATACATTCCAAATTGCAACTCTCTAGCACTTCTAGAAGTAGTGTTTCTGAGATATCGGAAAATGCATTTTCCGATTTGCCACGCCCCTAGTGGGCGTATCGGGAAAATCTTAACACTTTATAATTCGAGGGTATACACGAGTATATATAGCTCCTACAGTTTTAGACCTAGAAGCTTCAAAATTGGATGGTTGAGCTACTAGTGAGCTCCTCTATCGATGACCCAAAAATAATTTGTACGCCCCTTATGGGGCATGCCCGGCTAAATAATACCCTGTAATTTTCGCAATTTTTGAATGTAAGCATCCAAATTTCACAGTTACGTTACCCTTCACTACTTCTAAGAACTGGCCAAAAATTATATGTCTACGCCTACTGGGGGCGTGGCAAATCGGGAAAAACTGTACGCTTTTCCGATTCTCAGTGAGAAAATCAAAGTTTTATGACGATGTTACTGCTGATCTCCTCTATTTATTTCCAAAAAATTATATGTGTACAAACGAATTGTAGGCGTTTCAATGGGCGTGATCTGTGTGGGTGTGAATGAGAATCCCGCAGTCGGTAGCGCCCGACTGCAACGTTCTTACTTGTTTTCATTTTGGGTTGTCAACCCGAGTATATATATCAAATTTTAAGTCTCTAGCATCAATAGTGCTCAAAATAAAACTGAATTTGAACACGTAAGAAAGCTCTAGTCGGCGGTACCCGACTATTAGATCCCCTGAACCCTACGAAGAGCCGATATTCCAAACATTCTATGCTTATTTAACATATACATATATATAAGCACACGCCCTGCTGACTGCGTAGTTAGCGCAGCAACTGAGCGTGGGCTGCGCTCAAAGACTTCACTATAGGAAATGAAATGTTTAATAACTTATTTTGTAGATGGACTTTCTTAATCAACCTTCCACAGCGTGATTATGGCATTTATGGTATCCAAAGCACAAGTCTTTAGTACTTGATATACGGTTTTTAAAAGCTTGGTGGCAAGGGAAGGAGAAGGGGGATGGTATCCAAAATGTGACAAAAATCAAAATCAAACTACACATTATACTAAAAACAAAATCTGGAGACTCTGGCTTTAAAGATGTGGGACATATAAATTTATAACTGAATTTCGAGAACGTTTAAAATCGATAACTTTAAAACGATCAAATTTATCGATTTTTTGAAACAAACTTTAAATGCGCATGCTTTACACGGATCTACATAAAAATTTCAAGTCTCTAACTCTTATAGATTCTAAGATCGACGCGTTCATACATACGGACAGACGGACGGACGGACGGACGGACAGACAGACATGGCTAAATCGACTCAGTTCGTCGCCCTGATCAAGAATATATATACTTTATGGAGTCTGCCACGCCTCCTTCTGCCTGTTACATACATTTTAACAAAACCATTGTACCCCGTTTTCCCATTTTCAATGGGTTCAGGGGTATAAAAATCGACGTGTCATCACTCGAAAACGCACCCCCATCTACCAGTACAGACTCATCAAGACAAACTTTGCTAAATTCATTAGTCGAGCATACCGTAGAGAGATACGTTAGAAAAATATTGTGAGAAAAGTATAAAGAACTATTCAATCCAAGAACAGATGTAGTAATGGAACAGGATCAGGATATACTGCCTGAACATATGGGACGAAGTAGCGAGTTAGATAAATTACCATATGTAGTAAGAGTTTTGAGGAACTTTTCTGGGAAAAGAACAGAGTTAACAACATAGCGAAAATGCATAGATAGGATATTCGAGGCATACTCTGTTGTACAGGGAACGCTAAAATATTATGGAATTCTAACGGTAGTAATAAGCAAGGTAGTTGGCGAAGCCGATGCCGTATTGGAGGCTTACAATACCCCAATAAATTGGAAGGCTATATCCCAGTGTCTTTCGAATCATTTTGCTGATCGCAGAGATGTTAACTCACTGGAATACCAACTTTACACTCTAAATCACAACGGACAATCGACAGTCGAATTCTATCAGGCAGTCTATTACCATCTGTCCCTAATCTTAAATCAAATAAACAACCATGATTTATCATCAGAAACATTAAAAGCGCTTACCAAGATCTATAGGGATAAAGCCTTAGATACTTTCACAAGGGGTCTTAACGGAGACTTACCTAGATTGCTAGCTATCAAGGAACCAACAGATCTAAATTAAACTCTTCATTTGTGTCGTTTGATCGAGAGCCATTCCATTCGAAACTCAGTTCATCCCGCAAGATTACCTTCGCTACCGCCGAGGAATAGTCAACAAACCAGACTCCACAAATCGTTAACAGGAATAACTTCAACCCGAATTTATTCTATCCACCAAGGTCTAATTTTCATTCGCATAATTGAAATTCCGTTTCAGGACAAACATTCCAGCAACCGCAACACTTCTTCAACACACCAATAAGACCAATATCTCCAAAGATGAAGGTATATCGGACTCACAGTATGAAAGCGACACGTCTTCAAGCGACGATACTCAAGTCGCAATCGCTGATACATCTGACGTGAACTTTTAGTTTAAATCGTTCCTCGTTACCATATTTCCAGTGTAAAGCGAGGGACTGGATATTAATATAATCAGAATCACATCCAATCCTTCCTAGAAGCTTTTTTCGCAAATCCTTTTTGCCGAAAAATAGCTATCACACACGATACATTCCTGAATTTATTTAATCTTGATAGTAGTAGTAGTAGATAGTAGAAAGATTTTTCTTTTTGCTTACTTTGAAAACCTTTCACGGCATTCTAGGCAACGATACAATGAAACAACTTAACGTCAGGAATGATATTCTCATAGTAAACGGCAATACAATATTCCGCATTAGACAATTACCTGCAGAAGTACCCAATAACATAAAAATCCGAACAGACAATTTTTTATACTCATTCACAAAGTGAAATGAGTATATTGGTTTTGTGCAATGTCCGTCACGCTGTCCGTCCGTCTGTCCGTATGAACGCAAACCATTTGCACACTTTTTAAGCTAGAGAGTTGAAATTTGGAATATATACTCGTGTATACCCTCGAATTATCAAGTGTCAAGATTTTCCCGATACGCCCACTAGGGGCGGGGCAAATCGGAAAATGCATTTTCCGATATCTCAGAAACACTACTTCTGGAAGTGCTAGAGAGTTGCAATTTGAAATGTAGACTCGTGTTGACAACTCAAGATCAAAAAGCTATGGCGGATATATCTACGCCCATTGGGGGCGTGGCAACTCGGGTAACACTGTATCTTCTACAGTTTTAAAGGTAGAACGCCCAAATTTGGCACGTAGGTTACTGTTACGATTCTATGACGATCGACCAAAAAACTATATATCCATGCCTACTAGGGGCGTGGCAAATCGGATCTGACTCTATAGTGATTTTTCAAATTCTGTAATATTTTGAGCACTATGAATGCTAGAGACTTGAAATTTGGTATATAGACTCAGGTTAACAACCCAAGATGAAAAATATATGGCGGATATATCTACGCCCACAGGGGGCGTGGCAAACCGCAAAAGCTTATAGCCCCTACAGTTTAAGAGCTAGAAGCTTCAAAATTGGATGGTTGAGTTACTAGTGAGCTCCTCTATCGATGACCATCAATGACTACGCCCCTTATGGGGCATGCCCGGCTACAAAATACCCTGTAATTTTGGCATTTTTTGAGTGTAAGCATCCAAATTTCGCACTTACGTGCGAATGAACTGGCCAAAAATTATATGCCTACGCCTTCTGGGGGCGTGGCAAAAACTGTATGTTTTTCCGATTCTCAGTGAGAAAATCAAAATTTTATGCCGATATTACTGCTGATCTCCTCTATTGATTTCCAAAAAATTATATATGTACAAACCAATTGTGGGCGTGGCAAAGGGCGTGATCTGTGCAGGTGTGAATGAGTATTCCGCAGTCGGTAGCGCCCGACTGCAACGGTCTTACTTGTTTATTTTTATTTTTTAGCATAGCACGCCCCAAAATATTTTTAAGTAATTGATAAAGGCGCTCACCAGTAAATCAATCATCTCATTTTGAAGTTTCTAGCTCTTAAACTGTAGGAGCTATACACTTTTTCGGTTTGTCACGCCCCTTATGGGCGTTGTCATCTCGAGTATATATACCAAGTTTCAAGTCTCCAGCATCAATAGTGCTCAAAATATAAAAGAAGCTGAAAAATCACTATATATCAGATCCAATTTGGTCGATCTTTATAGGATCGTAGCAGTAACTCACGTGCCAAATTTGGGCGTTCTAGCTTTTAAACTGTAGAAGATACAGCTGTACCCGATTTTCCCTCAATCTGCGTAGATATATCTGCCATAGCTTTTTGATCTTGGGTTGTCAACAGGAGTATGCATTCAAAATTTCAACGCTCTAGCAATTTTTAGAAGTAGTGTTTCTGAGACATCGGAAAATGGATTTTCCGATTTTCCACGCCCCTAGTGGGGGTATTGGGAAAATCTTAACACTTGCTTGATAATTCGAGGGTATATACGAGTATTTATTCCAAATTTAAAGTCTCTAGCTTCAATAGTGTGGAAATGGGTTGCGTTCATACGGACAGACGGAAGCACAGCGTGACGGACATTGCACAAAACCAATAGTCAACTCACTTCGTGATTGGAATGGAAATGGAACTTTGTAGAGCGATATCTTTGACCGACCACGGACTACGAATAGACAAATGATTTTGAGGTGATCACCCCTGAGCTGACAGGTGTAGCATTCCAGATAAAGCCCCTGTCCCGATAAAGCCCTTCAAAAGGACTCCAAGTACGTTCGAATCCCTTAATCTGTACGAGATTCGAGTTGATATAAATCCTTAATCTGTACGAGATCCTTGCTCTGAACGTTGGACCATGAGGACCAGTATCATCCCTCACCTGGCCTCCCTGCTATGCATAGATAACCATGAGGATCGCTATGAGGGACCGTACAACCGAGCTTAGATAGCGGCTTGAAGTCGGGGCCCTTAAGTAGACGAACACCACAACCACAAATAGAGAGTGACCCAAGGCTGGGCTGTGCCGAGGAAGAGGATGCCATCCTGAAAGATCGCCAGGCGCTGCGGCGTATAAGAGCTGCTGTAGCGAAGCAGAAGAACATCAGTCCTGATGTAAAAAGTGGCGTTTCCGACCTGACCGAACTATTGGAGGTTCAAGGACACTGGAGGAACTCCATGAAGACGCTGGAGGCTGAAGCTAACAAGTAAAAGGCAGCAAAGAACAGCACGAAAAAAGCACACACATACGCACGCACGAATAAGCACGCGCCCTGCTGACTGCGCAGCTTAAGTAGCGACACTATGGAAGCTTAGTTGTTGAATAAGTTTCTTTGTGGATGGACTTTCTTAATCAAACTTTTACTGCGTGATTATGTGAAATGTGAAATACGTTTTTTACAAATTTGTGGCGGATGGGGCGGTATCCAAAAATTTAACAAAAATCAAAATTTTAAATATAAGAAACAAATTCCGATTTTCTGTTTTCATATAATACTTATTAGCTCGACATGAGCTGTATATCATAATTAAAGCTAAAATACAAGAATCAATTATAACAAAGCTTATGGCCAGCAGCCGAGCCAGAGCATAGCCCGCGGTTAACGGAAGTACCGGCAGTAAAACGCAGAACTGGCGCTTCGTGACTGTTAAGTCCACAAAGCGTGGACTGGCGTCTGTCAGATTCATTCTTCAACGTTGTTGCAGCCTTTCCGGTCGGATATCCAAGTTGGCATACTTTCCTTTTGCGTTCAAAGACCGCTGCAAGAGCAGCATTATTCTCTCTGCACGTGTTAACTTAAATACTCGTGTATACCATACAAACATACCAATTTATCATTTTTTTTGTCGATACCTCATCACATTTTCTTATTATCGATAAAAAATTTATATTAATAATAACTAATACCACTAACCATACAATACCATACCATAACAAGTAAGAACGTTGCAGTCGGGCGCTACCGACTGCGGGATACTCATTCACACCTGCACAGATCACGCCCATTGCCATGCCCACAATTCGTTTGTACATATATAATTTTTTGGAACTCAATAGATCATCAGTAACATCGTCATAAAACTTTGATTTTCTCACTGAGAATCGGAAAAGCGTACAGTTTTTCCCGATTTGCCACGCCCCCAGTGGGCGTAGACATATGATTTTTTGTTCTTAGAAGTAGTGAAGAGTAACGTAAGTGTGAAATTTGGATGCTTACACTCAAAAAATGCGAAAATTACAGGGTATTTTTTAGCCGGGCATGCCCCATAAGGGGCGTAAAAATTATTATTTGGTCATCGATAGAGGAGCTCACCAGTAACTCAACCATCCAATTTTGAAGCTTCTAGCTCTTAAACTGTAGGAGCTATAAACTTTTGCGGTTTGCCAGGCCCCCTATGGGCGTAGATATATCCGCCATATCTTTTTCAACTTGGGTTGTCAACCCGAGTATATATACCAAGTTTCAAGTCTCTAGCATCAATAGTGCTCAAAATATAGCAGAATTTGAAAAATCACTATATAGTCAGATCCGATTTGCCACGCCCCTAGTAGGCGTGGATATAGACGGACTAGAAGCTTCAAAATTGGATGATTGAGTTACTGGTGAGCTCTTCTATCGATGACATAAAAATAATTTTTACTCCACTTATGGGGCATGCCCGGCTAAATAATACCCTGTAATTTTCGCATTTTTTGAGTGTAAGCATCCAAATTTCACACTTACGTTATCCTTACTACTTCTAAGAACTGGCCAAAAATTATATGTCTACGCCCACTGGGGGCGTGGCAAATAGGGAAAAACTGTACGCTTTTCCGATTCTCAGTGAGAAAATCAAAGTTTTATGACGATGTTACTGCTGATCTATTGAGTTCCAAAAAATTATATGTGTACAAACGAATTGTGGGCGTGGCAATGGGCGTGAGCTGTGCGGGTGTGAATGAGTATCCCGCAGTCGGTAGCGCCCGACTGCAACGTTCTTACTTGTTTTTTTTTTTTTTTTTTTTGAGTGTCAGCATCCAAATTTCAAAAAATTATGAGTCCACGCCTACTGAAAAACTGTACGTTTTTCCGATTCTCAGTGAGAAAATCAAAATTTTATGTCGTTATTACTGCTGATCTCGTCTATTGATTTCCAAAAAATTATATATGTAAAAACCAACTGTGGGCGTGGCAATGGGCCTGATCTGTGTGGGTGTGAATGAGTTTTCCGCAGTCGGTAGCGCCCGACTGCAACGTTCTTACTTGTTTTGTATGGTTTGAATTGTAGAGTGACTGTCAAATAAGCTTTTATCGTCCACAGCAGTAATTTTGGCAATATAGGGTATAGTTTTGTGTATCCTGACATCTGTGAATAGATATGAATTACCTGACTCACTTAAATGTTTTATAGCCTACTACCTGATATATTTCACAGAATTAAATAAACTTTTTAGTTAGAGCACTGCTATGATTTTTTCGATTTGAAACTATTTATGGCCCAATGTTACTATAGTAATTAATTTATTAATAATAAATTAACTAATATGTAGCTGTAAGTATTTATAAATGCATGTACATACAATATGTGTGAAGTGGATTTGGATGTCGACAAGATCGATCAAAACTCAAAATGTTTCTACAGGCAGGCAAATGCTCATACATGTGAGCGACTGAAGCGGTAAGTGACTGTAAGTGTGTGTGCACGCTCGTCGCGAAAAAATATTCGTTATGCGCCTCAACGCTTTCATACCCTTCAACAAATAATCATGAAAATTTCAACATTTTGCATGAGCATGGCAAACGCTTTCAACAATTTGGTATACTCTACTCTCGCAAGAGAAGACAGTGGACCTCAGCGAGCAAATTTCAATTTTTGTGGGTTGCTGCTGGTGCAAACATTCATATATATTTACGAGAGAAGAGAGCTTAGAATAAATATATTTGAGAGAGAGAAGATCAGGGAATAAGCATACATAGTTGCGTAGAAAGGCTTTGCATATAGATTGACCATTTCGGAAGCTAACCAAAGTGAACCGAACTTAGTCGTGCAAGTGGGGTGCGTCCGCAAAAAAGTTGACTTGTTGAAAACGCTTGTTCGAGTTGTCCTATCTATGTGTTGTATGGTTAGTGCTAATACTACGTTTTAAGTGCATTGCTTTAAGTACTGTGTGGATTTTATTCATTTGTTTATTTCATTATATATTTAAATAAAAAGATATTGACAAAACGAGCGTCAACTTAAAGATAAACTAACCAAATATGTTTTCATGCCTAGAAATAATAAAAAACAAGTAAGAACGTTGCAGTCGGGAGCTACCGACTGAGGAATACTTATTCACACCCGCACAGATCACGCCCATTGCCACGCCCACAATTGGTTTTTACATATAAAATTTTTTGGAAATCAATAGATCATCAGTAACATCGTCATAAAACTTTGATTTTCTCACTGAGAATCGGAAAAGCGTACAGTTTTTCCCTATTTGCCACGCCCCCAGTAGGCGAAGAAATAAATTTTTTGGCCAGTTCTTAGAAGTAGTGAAGAGAAACATAAGTGTGAAATTTGAATGCTTACACTCAGAAAATGACGGTATTTTTTAGCCGGGCATGCCTCATAAGGGGCGTACAAATTATTTTTAGGTTATCGATAAGGGAGCTCACTAGTAACTCAAACATCCAATTTTGAAGCTCCTAGCTCTAAAACTGTAGGAGCTATAAACTTTTGCGGTTTGCCAGGCCCCCTATGGGCGTAGATATATCCGACATATCTTTTTGAGCTTGGGTTATCAACCCGAGTATGTATACCATTTCGAATCTGTAGCATCAATAGTGCTCATAATATTACAGAATTTGAAAAATCACTATATAGTCAGATCCGATTTGCCACGCCCCTAGTAGGCGTGGACAAATAGTTTTTTAGTCGCTCTTCATAAGATCATAGCAGTAACCTACGTGCCAAATTAGGCGATTCTAGCTTTAAAACTGTAGAAGATACAGTTTTAGCCTATTTGCCACGCCCCCAATGGGCGTAGATATATCCGCCATAGCTTTTTCATCTTGAATTGTCAATACAAGTCTACATTCCAAATTGCAACTCTCTAGCACTTCCAGAAGTAGTGTTTCTGAGATATCGGAAAATGCATTTTCCGATTTGCCACGCCCCTAGTGGGCGTATCGGGAAAATCTTGACACTTTATAATTCGAGGGTATACACGAGTATATATTCCAAATTTCAACTCTCTAGCTTCAAAACTGTGCAAATGGTTTGCGTTCATACGGACAGACGGACAGACGGACGGACAGCGTGACGGACATTGCACAAAACCAATATACTCATTTCACTTTGTGAATGAGTATAATTAAGTTGCAATAACAGGCAGGACGAATCAATATTACCTACAAAAAAATTATGTAGAAAAACAATGCCCAGAATAGTTCTGCGATTAATTAATGATGGAAGATCAATAAGAAGAAGCGTACTAAGATAAGACGGTAAACGAATATTGGGGTCCCAGTTTAGATCTCGTAGGGCAAAAAGTAGAAACTGTTTCTGAACCGATTCAATACGATCCATCTTGTAGGCGGAGATGATCAAGTGCATTAGAATACGAAAGACAAAGTTTTACGTCATCTGCGTACATAAATATCTTTGAATTCGATATACGGTTTGGAAGGTCATTTATAAATGGGGAAACAAGTAAGAGTGCTCTAGTCGAGACGGCTCGACTACGAGATACCCTGAACCCTGCGAAGATCCAATCTTCCCAATATGATTACATTTTACATATTTTACATATATAAATATTGCGAGCAACGCACACACACACATGCATACGCACGCATGCATAAGCACGCGCTCTGCTGACTGCGCAGTCAGTGCGGCGACTGCGCTCGGGCTGCAATATGCCTATTGTATGTGAAATTAAGTGCTTAATAACTTTTTTTGTGGATGGACTTTCTTGATCAAACTTTCACAGCATGATTATGTTATTCATATGTGTGTATTTGCCAAAGCACAAGTCTCTAGTATTTGAATCACGAATTTTTCAAATTGAGGGCGAAGGGGGCGTGGCATCCAAATCCAAAAATTACATAATGTCCGCATTCATTACGCGGATCTACACAGTGAATTTGGAGTCTCTAGCTCTTACGGTATGCTTAACCGAAGAAAAGTTTTCAATTTTTATCGATAATAAGGAAACGGGATGAGTTATCGAAAATATAAAAAAAACTCGTACTGCGTAGGCTATAGACAAGTATTCTCTAAAAATTGCAGATCTCTAGCTTTTGTGGTTTACGAGAGCGCTGCGTTCACACGGACGGACGGACGGACAGACGGACAGGGCTATTTCAACTCAGCTCATCGAGCTGATCAAGAATGTCTCCTTCTGCCTGTTACATACATTTTCACAAAAACATTATACCCTGATTTCCCATTTTCAATGGGTTCAGGGTATAAAAAGTAACGGACTCAAATGACTACCCTGAGGTACACCCGACGAAACGAAAACAAGTTTCGAAAAAACTGTTCTCAACACAACTCTTTAATAGGATGAAATCCTATCCTGAAGGCAGACTTGAAGGAAAGGGCACAGGTGGGCGTAAAAGCAAGGGCTACAGTCGGACAGACCGCTTAATTGTGCGGAAGATTGACCAAAATCGACAAATATCATTTCGGATACTTGCCGACGACCTTAAGGAAGGAGGGGAATTAGATGGATCACTTAAAACAGTACGCTATGTCACCCTATGGCATAGGCACAGTTGATTAGTTGCACGAAAGAAAACGCTCTGCCTTCGTTTTCCCCGCGATTTTTAACACTGTAAATTGTTTTCCTAGATACAGATAACTCTTCAACTAATTCTAAAACAGATGTTCCCAACATTTGATTATAGTAAATCAATTTTACCACATCAAAGATTAATCTTATGCCAGGTAAAAGCTTATAGCTCCTACAGTTTTAGAGCAAGAAAAAAAGAAGACAAATTTAATGGTTGAGTTACTGGTGAGCTCCTCTATCGATGACCCAATAAAAATTGTTACGCCCCTTTTGGGGCATGCCATGCTAAAAAAAACCATGTAATTTTTTGAGTATAAGCATTCAAATTTCACACTTACGTTACTCTTCACTACTTCTAAGAACTGGCCAAAAATTATATGTCTACGCCTACTGGGGGCGTGGCAAATCTGGAAAAACTGTGTTTTTCCGATTCTCAGTGAGAAAATCAAAATCTTATGACGATAGTACTGCTGACCTCCTCTATTGATTACCAAAAAATTATATATGTACAAACCAATTGGAGGAGTGGCAAAGGGCGTGAGCTGTGCGGGTGTGAATGAGTATTCCGCAGTCGGTAGCGCCCGACTGCAACGTTCTGACTTGTTGTTGATTATTTTGTTATTTTGTTACACACTTTAAATTTTGCTATCTGTTTTTAATAATTAAACTTAAAATTGATTATTAAAAGGCTTAGCATTAAAAAATGTCGATTATTTGAATATAAGGTTATTGTTTTTGCATCTACAGTCAAAAAATGTAGTTTTTTCTCAGTGTGTAAAGTGTTTCTTAACAAACTGTACATATTCATATAAAAGAAGCGTATAATGATTGAGATATCGGCTCTTCGCAGGGTTCAGGGGATCTCCCAGTCGAGAAGTCTCGTATTGGAAATCTCCTGACATAGTGTTTAATAACTTCTGTGGTACTAAATTGATTTTAATTAAGTTTTCAGCATATGCTCTACATATTCTGAATTTTAATTTTATAACATTAAAACGGAAATAACTATCGAATTTTAAAAACAAAGTCGATCTGCGCGTTCTATACAGAGACCTACATAATAAATTTCAGGTCTCCAGCTCTTATATGCTCTAAGATCCATGCATTTAAACACGTTCAGACGGACGGACGGATAAACGGGCAGATGTACATTGATCAAAATATATACACTTTATGGGGGTTGCCACGCCTCCTTCTGCCTGTTGCATACATTTCAACAAAAATATTATTCCCTGATTTCCCATTTTCAATAAGTTCAGGGTATAAAAATGTTTAACATTGTAAAGTTACGACCAGCATTCACAAGAAAATTTGTTGAGTGCGGGGACGGGGACTTAAGGAAGAGGAAAGGGGGTCGACTTGATTAATACAAACTCTACTTTTGCAAAATCTACATCCACGCATCTACATGCGGGAGCTCGCGGCTAACCGAGAAGCGTGCCAGGCGTCCGCCGGCGCTCTCGAGGCCACCTATGAGTGCTCGACAAACGGGACTTGGCCTCGTCTTTACTACTGGTTGGTATGAACTCTGTGCGGGCAGCGTCGCCACTTTGCAGTTTCGTTTATTAACAAATATTTAATGTACTATGATCGAGCCCTGCCACACCGGTCACTTTTCCAATTTGTTCTCTTTTCTTTTGAGCGCCGCCTCATGCTCACCAATGTTCCCCTCTTTCGCGAGCTCTCTCGTCGCGTGCCAAAAACTAATTCCTCTTCTAACCTTCTCGCGACGTATTTTGTCGCGCGCCCGAAACTAACTTAATCTTCTAACCTTAACCTATCGTGCTCGAGCCGCCCGATCGCCTCGGCGACGCAGCTCCCCAGAGTCCTCGCTCCTCACCATGAAGCTTTCACCACGCTGTGCAGAGTCGCACCACCGGTCGGCGGCGCGATCGAGCCGTTACTTTTAAATTTAAATTCTAAATAATACTTACTAATTATTAATACCTTTCTTCAGAAGAGACACCACCCCCTGGTGGCTGCTACGGTGGCCCTAAAGTCCTAGTTCTCTGCTCTACCGGTGCAGTTCCCAAGCTACGATGGCTACTACTATCTTTATTACAATTTACTAAATTAAAATTCGGTGCATCGACATCGATGCCACTGTTGTCGTCGCCGAGTCTTCCTTTGCCGTTCGTTTTGCCAGCACCGTCATCTTCGAGTCCCAGGTCGCTCTCGTTGCCGTCCTGGTGGAATGGTTTCAGTTGTGAAATTTTGCCTACCCTCCGTTTTCTTTCGCCC